>OY856409.1:1095732383-1096932383 GCA_963693085.1 Alisma plantago-aquatica | reverse complement strand
TAATTGGGAATATGCCCCTTATGTAGCAAGGAGTTGAAAAGGGAAGAAACATGTTTGTAAACCAACTTCGCTTTTCATTTAGGAGGATTATTCAACATATGTCATTATTTTTGTGTCTCTAATATTCTAGGAAAGGTTCAACAAAAATTGCCCCCTTGCATGGAAGACGCTGTCAAGAATTGTGATAAAAAGGCAACATGTACCTTGCATGGAGAGGGGGAGAAAGATCATGTCAAAGTATGAAAGTACCTTTGCATAAAAAGGGATTCTTCATGTATCAGTGTAGGTAGTTAGATCCAACAATAAGAAGAGAGGGATAAGCCCCTAGATTGAGTGATATGTAAAGAGTTTTCTAGTCTTGTCAATAAATGTGTTTAATAACACTATGATAAAGCACATAGATCATGGTTGTTGGTTGTAGAGGGAAATTAGGATGGTGTCTAGGTATAAGGTGATCCTCTTGGACTAGAGATTCTGGCTGGATATGTATGTGTGAGATTCCTCTCTACTTAGGTGAGATTTTATCAGAGAAATACTCACAAGGAAAAGGGTATCTATGGAGAAGGCGAGCTACTAAGGTCCAAAGATTGTGGCTGGATACGGGTGTGTAAAATTCTGCTCACCTCAGGTTCGAGTTTATAGAGAATTTTTGCCAAGCTAAAAGGGTGTGTTGGTCCAGTTTTCGAACCTAGTCTAGGATCATTTCAAATGGGTTTGGGTGGGGGTGATGGTTCAAGTTTTAGGTCTTGGTTTAGTACCTTATAGATATGCAAGTGAAAGAAAGGTAATGGCCCAATCTTAGCTCATGGTTGGGACCATATAAATATGAAAGTGAAGTTGTGATGATGGACCAATTTTAGATAATGGTTGTAGATCGTATAGATATGAAGTGAAGGTAGGGTAGTGGCCTAGTTTTAGGTCATGGTCTGGGACCATATAGTAATGAAAGTGAAAGAAGGGTAGTTGCCCTTATTTTAGGGCATGGTTTGAGACCATGGCATTGTGTAGGAAAATATGGGATTACCACGTACAGGTTGGTGACATCTCAGTCAAGTTGGACAATCCTTTACATCAAATTGAGTTGGTATGCTTGGGGCATGAGTTGATATTTTAGTCAATAATTAGAAGTTGTATCTAAGACTTGAGGATTGGATAGCCCTCGGGCGTAATAGTGAAGCTTTGTCTCATATGGATCAAGATGACTAAAGGGTTTCAAGGATATAACCTTTGGGTAAACATGGGCATGTTTAACTCAAGGCTACAACAACACCACATAGTTAGATGTGATTTTACCATGATAGCATACAACTTGTAGGTAAAATTGAGCAACCTTTTGGCATAAGGTTGTAGGATTGAAATGTAGTCCTCAGAAATCAAGGTATTTTGGATAGGTTTCCCAAAAGGGATGTCTCTTTTGATCATGCGTGGTTGATGATGATGGTTGAAGAACATTCAGAGTACATGAATAACATTTTGACATCCTTTCAATGGATGTCAAAGGATTTTGGTATGAGTGGTGTCCCATGAGAAGAGACCATAATTCGATGACCTTTCGATACAAATGAAGTCGAATATCTTTGAGAAGGTTGTTCAACTTTTTTGAGTTTTGAGTTTTTTGTTCAACTTTTTGTTTTATTTTGAAAAGATAGATCATCGTTGTTATTTTATTTTTGAAAGACGGATCAACTTTGTTGACTTTTGAAAGAATTTTGCATCTTGTTGATTTTTTAAAAATATCTCAACTTTGTTGATTGTAAAAAGGTTCTACAACATTCCTTCTTTTGTGGTCATATAATTATTGTTTTAATTGGCTACATGAGAATCAATATTGCCATTAGGAATTTCCACTTGAGATCCTTTCAAAAGACTTTGTTTCTCCTTTATAAAAGTTTCATTGAGGAATTCATGGCACTGTGACCATGGACCTTGGCAATCTAGTTAGTTGAGACAATGCTTGGCTAGTTGATCTGCCAAATGATTTTGATTTCTTCTCATGCAGAGTATGTTGTAGATGTTGGATTTCTAGGAATTGTATGAGATATGTTCCATGAGAAGATTGTATTTGACTGGGAATGACCTGGGATTTTTTATGAAGCTGAATACTTTGCTTGAATCAGTGATCACTTGGTCGGGTTGGGAAAAATGCTTGCTTTGATTATTTTATATAAGGTAGCATATAAGTTCCCATTGAGGGGTATGTGCCTTCCATCAACACAATATTGTCATTAGTTTCGTAACCTTCTTAATCCTTGATTATACTACTTGTGTAGGTAGAATTTATGCCCAAGTTAATAGCTAGATTGATGTTATGAAGAAGATTTTCATGAGGAGGTGATGTCCACTGGAAGATTGAAGTTGCTTCATTTCTTAAGTGAGTGGGAAATATCATTTAGAGCCAAATGTATTGAATCTTCTTATGTATGATATACAATGGCCACTTGAGTGGTTGGTTTTTGGATGTTGTTGAACACCTTATCATTTTTGTGTTTCCATTATAGCTGACAAGTTGTGGAGAAGAGTGTGAGCCAATTAGGAATATCATTCAAGACCTTTTATGTTGTATATCATCCTTTGTGCGGGTGTCGCGTATTTAAAGAAGGGGGTTTCATATGAAGATATAAGGCGATCCTGTAAAGACTTGCCAAAGTGGCAAGCCCTTAGAACATGCATTGTTGTTTCATCATTTAAACTGCAACATAAACATTTTGATTCAGAGTTCATGTGTCTTATGAACCCTAAAAAGTTTATCATTATTCTATCATGGTATACAAGCTAAATGAAAGTTTTGCGTCTTTGAGGGAAACCTTCCTTCCAGATGATCTTGAAGCATTTGGCATCATTTGTTGTACTGGGAGAATTTGTCAGCAGATTATATGCCAATTTTTTTGAGAAACATCCAACAATAGACCATTTTTATACATAGTTGTCTGTAGTGAAGATATGTATAGTTGTGGGCATTCTTAATATGTTCCTTATAGTTTTTTCTGTATTCCACTCATTCAAAAATCATGTGTCCCATTTATAATCTTCAATGACCAAGTAAGATACATGATAATCTTTTATGTTGTCATGAATGGACTTCTAGGTTTAAGTGTTGGAATGGTACCTTGCCCTATCCACTGGTCTATCCAGACTATGATGCATGTGCCTTATAAGATGGACTTTCTTAAGTTTTCCTTCAGTGTATCAAGGCTAGAAAGCAAGTTCCTCCATGTATGTGACCCTGAGGTACATAAACCATTGGTGCCCAAGTATTTTTCCTTCATGTGATCCATGGGGTCTATTTCTCCTAAAGAAAGTCTCGTCCCATTTTCATAGCTAGTTCTTTATTGTATTATCTCATAACTTATCCCTAGACTCCTTGGTTGTATGGTTTAACTAGGTTTCTCCATGCCATGCGATTAAGGTGACAGTTAGATTCAGAACCATTCCATATGACATGTCTAAACCATTGGTCTTTTTTTGTCACAAATTGACATTGATACTAGCATAGATTGTGTCATGTATGTAGACTAAAAAATGAGGACTATTATTCAAGGGTTGCATGATATCCAACGGATAGGGGTACAATTCTTCCAACTTATGATTTGTTGTTGTATCTTGTCCATAATGTAGTTGAGTTGTTCGTTACCTTTTTTTCTTGTGGATTATCGGTACACCCATGTGTCTGTCCAAGTTGATAGTCTCCTTTATATTTAACAACATGAAAATGTGATTTCTTAGAGATCTTAGAATGTTGAAGGAGAAGAATATGTTGGATTTGATTAGATAATATGAAAATATCAAGCTACTTAGAGAACTGCTAGAAGAAGTCATGGTAGGGTTTAGTGGCCGTGGCGGCGGTTGAGGAAGTCGCAGTGCGGGGTGCTCTTTCACACACCACCACACCCCACCGTCATCCAACCTTGAAGGAATGGAATCTAGTGAACAGTCTGAAGCAAGGGATACCAACATGGAGGAATCTCGCACTGCTCCCAACTCTAGATCCTATAAGGACATGGTGACAAATCGTACAACAAAGGCCCCATATGGCCTAGCGCAGGTCTCGCCAGATCTGCTCCAAGCCAATGATATCTGACTAGTTCTTAACAACAGTGTTCCATTGCTCTTAGTCAACCTAGAGAAACTGCCCCAACTCCTGGAACCATGGAAATACGCCGTGGTCATCAAAGTCATCAGTACCAATATAGGGTTCATGACCCTGATGAATAGAATAGTGGCTATGTGGCAGTTGTCAGATGAGTTCCGTGCCATTGACCTAGACATGGGCTACTACATCATACAACTGGCCAACAACGACGACTTTGTCTGTGCTATGACTGGTGTCCCATGGATGATCTTCAACTACTACATCTCCGTTCAATCGTGGTCCACTGCTTTCAGGACCTTCGACCCGATTCCTAGGAAACTTGTAGTTTGGGAAAGGATAGCAGATATGCCCGTATATCTATACCAAAATAGGCTACTTGAAAGTATTGGTAATATAATAAGGAGAACAATTATGATCGACAACACAACCCAAGAAGGTAATCGCTACAAGTTTGCACGTATTGGTGTAGAGGTAGACATGGGGATCCCTCTCCTTCTAGCTATCTGTCTCAATGCCATATAGTATAGACTGGAGTATGAGAACCTACCTACTTTCTACATGAAGTGTGGCCGCCTCAGATACGAGGACTCAGTATGCACCCATGGCCTAAAGTTTCCCACGGGAGATCCACCAGAGGAATCATCCAATCCTCTGATGATTCAACCGATGTATACCAGTGCAATCCATGCCAAAATGCCAGAAAAAAGACAGAATAATACAAAAAACAACGGTCCTCGTGCCAAGGAGGCCAAGGCTCATGTTGACAAGCAACTCGCCGCGGAAACTTCCCCTGACTCTCCAGAGAATGAAGAGGAAGGAGGCTGGGAAAATGTAGTCAATAGGAAAAAGAAGAAGCAACAAAAGAAACTTGCTGCTCCGCCCCAACAGCCTGCTACCAAGTCTGGTCCTCTGCCCCAACAACATGCTGCCAAGGCTAATGAGGTGGGGCCCTCAAATAAGCCACCAAGTACCTCTAATACCGTGGTGACCTTAGTGAATGATGAAACAAGCGAGGGGCGCACCACTGACCTGGAGTTTGCTTCTGCCTTTCATTTCCAAGGAAGCAAAGGCCCAAAACTCACACATCCTAGTGCTACCTTTGATTGGGGTAACACTACCTCCAATAATGGATGAATCATCTTCCGGAATAGACGTATTGTCTACCAAACAGTCAGCCCAGGTCGTGAATGGAAGAAAGGGAAACTAGCCCATCTAGTTGATAAAGCCTGCCCCAGGCATCTGGCCACCAGGTTGCTCTCTTTCTAGGATGAGGAACTACATAATAATGATATGTCCAAAGAGGACCAAGCAGTGGGGCTCCTCGCTGCAATCCACTAGAACCTCAAGTCTAGTGGCAGCCGTTGATGTTCCTTTATGATGAACAATCTCTGCTAGAATGTCCAAGGAGCTTGCTCCAAGGACAAGATAAATCATATTAAACAGATGAAATGCAAGCATCATCTCCACATCCTGGCAATTATTGAACCAAGATGCAGTGGCACAAAAGCAGATAATGTGACTAAAAATATTGGATTCAACTCATCTCACCGAGTTGAGGCACTGGGTTTCTCAAGAGGTATCTGGATCCTCTGGGATAGCCATTGATGCCAACTAGACATACTCCAATGTCATAGGCAGTACATCCACTATAAAGTAAACAACACCTGTCTAATTATGTTTGTATATGCCAGCCCCAATCCACAAAAGCGAGATCTACTGTGGAATCTCCTAGCATCACTGACTCCTGCTCCCCTAGAGGCATGGGCTGTGATCAGTGATTTCAACAACATGCTCGATATTAGAGAGAAACATGGAGGAAAAGGTTTTGACAACCGCTCCTGTACTAAATTCCATGCAATGCTGCTTGCTACTGGTCTGGCAAACACTAAATACTCAGGTCACTTCTACACATTCAAGCGTGGTCAACTCTGAGAAAAACTAGACAGAGTTGTTGCTAACTCTAGCTGGCTGAACATTGAGAATGACATGAAGACTCGTGTCTTGACACAACTCTAAAGTGATTACAATCCAATTCTTACCACAGGGAGTGCAACTCCAACGTAGAGAACAACCTTCTTTCACTCTAAGCATAGTTGGTCTCTCAATGCTGCCTTCCATAAGGAGCTACTCCCCCACTGGAATGGCTTGCTAACATTCCTGGAGGCCCTCCCAAGCTTCCAAATAGCGTCCTCCAAGTGGGAGGCCACCAGACTCAAGAATCAATACAAACAGAGGGGCTCAATCCTGGAATGCCTCGACAGATGCCAAGTAAAATCCTTAACTCACCAAAGCTTAGCTAACAATCTTCAGGCTATCTCACTAGAGGAAGAATATGCGGCCATATTGCGTATCGAGGAGGCCGATTGGCAGCAGAAAGCAAATATATCCTGGCTGCAACATGGGGATGGAAACAATAAGTTTTTTCATTCTTATGTGAAAGCTAGGAGATCTCATAACCGAATTTCTTGCATTCGGGATGGTGGTGGGAGGTGGCTCTCTATTGTAAGACATCAAAGCGCATGTCAGGGATTACTTCTGTTTGCTCCTCACGGATCCACTGACCCCAGCGGCTGACTTGGCGGCAATACCAGGCTACTATGGTGACTATCGGGCGTACCTCAACCTAGATGCTCTGGCAACCACACGAACTGATGCAGAGATTAAAGAGGTGACTTTTCAGATGGCAGCGCTCAAAGCACCGAGACCAGACTGTATTCATGCAGGCTTCATTCAGGACAACTGGAATCGGCTGGGTTCCTCTGTTATCTTGCAGGTGCGCGAGACTTTTGAAAATGGCTAGATTGACCCCAATTTGGTGAATTCCCTCATGGTCCTCATAGCTAAGACAGCTCAACCTCAACAATGCAGTGAGCTCTGACCCATATCGCTGAACAACTGTTGTTTCAAGTTGATCTCTAAAATTGTGGTATAGAGGTTGAAGCCATACTTTAATGGCTGGATCTCTGAAAACCAATCAAGCTTCATACCCGACAGGTGAATAAGCGATAATGTCCTCTTGGTGCAAGAGGTAATCCATTCAATGAAGATGAAGAAAAAAGGAAGGAAATGGGTCAGTATCAAGGTTGACCTATCAAAGGCCTTTGATAGAATGTGATGGTCGTTCATCAAAGACACTTCGATCAAACTGGGCTTACCATATAAGCTAATCTCAATAATAATGCAAATCATATCTACTGGTCAAACCGCGATTCTCTGGGAGGGATCACATCTTGAGGCATTTAAACCCAGCCAAGGTGTGAGGCAAGGTGATCTTATTAGCCCCTACCTATTTGTTCTATGCATGGAGCGCTTGAGCCCAGCGATCTAGAGCGAAGTTCATAGCGGACAATGGAAACATATAGTCCTCTCTATAGGAGGGGTTCCTCTTTTGCATGTGATGTTTGCTGGTGACCTGCTCCAAATGGCGGAAGCCTCTCCTTCACAGGCCTCAACCATCATCTGTGTGCTCAAGGAGTTCAGTAGGGTTTCCGGACATGCTGTATCTACTGAAAAATCAAAGTGCTTCTTTACACCCAACACCACTGCCCGTGAACGGCGTATCTTTTGCAGGCTTACTAGGATTCCTCAAACCCAGGACCTTGGCAAGTACCTGGGAGTTTTGATACTGCACCACCGGTTAAACAAGGAAATACACTCTAGTATCACTACTGCAATCAAAGGAAGGATGACCAGCTGGGCAGCCAAGTGCCTCTCCCTTGTCGGGTGCATAACCTTGGCAAAAAGCACTATGCAATCCATTCCCTCTTACAGAATGCAAAATGTCAAGTTGTCACCTTCACTCTGTGATGATATAGATAGGCACATCTATGCATTCATCTGGGTAGGCAGTCGTGACGAGCGCAAAGCCTCACTGGTCGCATGGAAGAAGATTACCACACCCAAGAGCTACGGTGGACTGGGACTTAAAAATGCAAGGGATCAGAATGATGCCCTCATGCTTTAAAATGTTTGGCAATTCCTGTCTCAACCCTCCACCCTTTGGGTCAGGGTGATGACAAGGAAATACATGCGTGATGGATCCATTAGCACAGGTCATGGATCATCCACATGGGAATTTATCAAAAGAAATCTACAAAAGATCAAGACAATCAGTTGCAAAATTCCCCTCTTGGGCACCACCACCAACGTGTGGACGGATCGTTGGATTCTTGGCAAGTCCCTGGAGGGTATGCATGTAAACTCCAATATCCCCTGAGGACTGGAAGACCTCAGTAAGATGCATGGTGCTCCTTGATGGCTCGTGGGACTGGAGTTTTATTAATGCATACTTCCCTGAAGAAGTGAAAAACTATCTCAAATTCACCAACCCACCAAAGGCGAATGGTGGTGAAGACATCTTGTCCTGGCCCTTTACAGACTCTGGTGAATTCACGACTAGCTCAGCTTATAGATGGACCAGGAATGAAGTCTCATTGACCCATAACCCAGCTTGGAAGAAGATTTGGAAGCTACTTTTGGCTCTCAAGAACCGAACATTCATTTGGCTCCTTTTCCATGGTGCCATTCTAACCAATGTCGAGCTGGTCAGAAGACATATTGCTACCTCAGATACCTGCCCAATCTGTAGTAATGCCCCAGAATCCTTGCTCCATTGTCTCTGGGACTACCCCACCACTATGTCAGTATGGAAGAATCTTGGAATGCCAGCCCACTTCTTTCTGCTCCCAGAAAGTGACTGGCTCAACCTACTGGTGTCCCCCAACCAATGCGACATCCTTCACACATCCCATGGCGTTGGATGCTGGGTGATCTGGAGAAATAGAAATGAAGTCACACATGGGAACAACATCAAATCCCCTCTTATTCTCTCAAAGTTCATCCATGAGCACACGAAGTCCATCATGGAGATCTAGTCCCAACAGAAATCTATCCAAAAACCAACAACGATCGTCAGCAAACCAGAACTCAACAACAATGTGATCATTTTTGTCGATGCTGCCTTCTAGAGTCACTCCATGAAGGCTGGGATTGGAATGTATGCAGTTGATAGAATAGGCGATTGTATTATGGGTGTTGGCTACACTGGCTATGCTTCGTCTGTATTAGAAGAGGAAATTAATGGAATCATGGCGTCTATGCAGCTGTGCTTGGAACACTAGTGGATGCATCCTACTATCGATATGGATTCTACCAATGCTATCAAGAAGCTTATAAGTTCTAACTGGCCTGCGAGAAACTTTGAAGCTCACCGGAGGGAATACACCTCCCATTTTCTGGATTGTCCCAGCATAAAACTGCATCACATTCCGAGACGCCACAATGGTGTGGCTGACGACATTGCAAAACACACCTTGTACTCTTTTTCTCCGCTTTCCTTTCTAGTTAATAAACCATCCTGGCTTCCCAAGGAGGGGAACTATGTACTCTCCTATATTTTTCCCGTAGTAGAGAATAGAATGAATAATTAATCTCTATTTACCCAAAAAAAAAGAATATGTTGGATTTGTCTTCTGATAAGAATTGGCCCGAGGCATTTTGGAATTTTTGTAGACACTTCAATGTGACCTTGATCTGAGCATATGAGGCTTCCCCAAATAGAATAATGTCATCTGAAAAATTGGTGTGAGTGTATGTGAGTTTTTGTTTTGTTAACACAATTGGCTTTCGGTTTCCTTTCACTTCTTTTCTATAGTCATTTGGATGAATCTTTTGTGATAGAGTAGAAAAAGATACAAGAAGAGTGGATCGCCCTGCTTAACCCTACAAGAAGGCTTGATCCCAATGTTCTCCCCGTTCCATAATATAGAGTTGTTTCTGGAGGTGACAATTTGCATAATCATTGAGATGGGGTTTTCTGGTAAAGAGGTTATATAGAGGGTGTCATGTATGAAACAGTAGCTCATCTTCTCAAATGCTTTGACAAGATCTAGTTATATAGCCATGAAATTCTTTTTGCATGATTTCCTTTCCATTGAGAGGATAATATTTTGTACCAGAGAAATGCAATTACTAATCTTGCAACCTGGGATAAAGGAGACTGTAGTGGTGATATCCAATTCTTTAAGAAAGGCTTGATTCTATTTGCAATAACATTGAAGAGAAATTTGGTGCATACGTTCTTGAGCAAGATGGAGCAGAGTTGGGAACAATTTTATGGGCTTTGAGACTTTTCTATTAAAATTATGGTAAAGTTTGTTGCATCTGAATCAATGTGATTTCCTTTGAAGGAAAAAGAGATGAAGCTAAAATTTTTGATCATAGAACAAAGTCTGATTCTGTTGGAGAAAAGAGGCATCTAAGCCATTTGGGCTTGGATCCTTGAGTGGAGACATGGAGTTGAGCGAACTCCATATTTTAGTTTTCTTGGGTAAGATGGACAGAGTGGATATCAATTGTGCATCTAGGTTAGGACAAGCTCCAATGAAAGAGAGACAAGCTAGGTGCATGTTAGATCTGAATGTTGTAGTGGTCATAAAAAAAGCAAGGATAAGAGTTTTGACTTGGGCCGCATCCTCGATCCATGAACCATCAGTATTTTAACCTTATGATCTTGTTCCTTCATCTTTTAATCTTGGATAGAGAACGCAAGTACTTGGTGTTTGAATTTTTTAGCTTTAACCTCTCACTGTGGGCTTGATACTATTAGTTATTTTATTCCTTTCTAAGGTTATCATCCAACTGATTTGTAATGTTATAAAAATTTGTTCCACTGATACTTTGTAAGAGGTGGATAATTGAAGTTGGTAACATTTGATCTTGTTCATCAGATTGTCCTTGGATTATCATTATTTTTCCTTGTCATTGTGTCCCATTTCATGGATTTATGTAAGATGTTTGATGTTGTTTGGTTGAATTTCAAATTTGAGTTTTTATTATTTTTGAGGTAGTCATTGAAGAATGGGCAGAAGCCTCAAGATGTGTACATTTGAGGCCTTTTATGATTTGACAAATAGTAATTAGCACATGTAATCATAATGGATGCATGGTTAGAATGTTACTGTTCTACTGCTTAGAATAGAGTTCCATGAAGAATTATCAATTTAGTGTTGGTTGCAAGAAGCTCTATTGAGTTATTCATTAAGAAGACCTTTTAAAGGTCATTTTCAACCCATTGTGTTATAACTTGGTTTTTTCCCATGTAGTTATATAAATGCAATTATTTGAATTAATGGGACATATCATAAAATTTGGCATACTTTGTGTTGAAAGTATGACCTTCTTTTGCAAAATTTCCCTACTATTGTGATTTTTGTGGTTTCTACCGTTTTGTTAATCCAATAATGGATATAAGGGAAAGTATGAGAACAACATCCAATAATGAGAAAAAAGCAAAAGAAAATAGATAATAATAAGCATATTTGTGAGAATGATGTGGAATTCTATATAAAGTGGTATGAATGGTCACTAGTAATTAGATTCCAATTTCACATGATGTCTAATAAGAAAAATTACCAAGAGAAACAAAATAGAAAAGAAAGAAAGAGAATTCTAGAAATTGGAATTAACTGACATTCCATCACATAACGGTTATTATTTTTAATAAATGTTAGAAAGGAGCACATTTTGTGTAAGATATCCCAATAAAGATCCACAAATTGAATCTAGTTGGGAAAAGTATTAGTGATTTCCCATAAGGGGTTTAAGGAGTATATCAAAGAGAGAAAGAGAGAGAGAGTGTAATCTAGTATTTCTTATACAATATAGTGCCACATATATATGCACATTTCCTTATGGTTTTGTTTTGTCAAACCCAAGTTTTAATAAAAGAGTGGTGTTTCCTTCATGACCATTGGATTTATGGAATATATGTTAATAGTTTTTATAAGGAATATAGAAGGGAGATATCCTTCCTAATGGGTGTTGAGTTGTTGAACAAAAAGAAATGCCTTTTCATATATATGGAAAGTGAATGCCTTTAGATGCAAGGAAAGACATTAATACGATTGTTTGGTTATGAACTTTGTCCATTAAACCATGCATACATGGAGGAATAGGAAAAATCCAAGTTATCTTTGGGAGTTTCCTTCTACCCACACGAATCTAGAATGCTATTCTCCTCCCTCCCTTAAGCCTATATAAGTACATAGAATCTTTTGGGTTTCTAGACCAGGCCGATCCCTCCCCATGGTCTGGAACATTAGCAAGATGTGAGAACACCAATAGAGTTGCTTCATCACCTTGACGACAAAGCAGATGCGGGAAAGCCCTTAATGGGATCTAGAACGTAGAAAGAAGGTGGAGGAAGTATGTGGGTTTCATAGATCTGAACTCGTCGCACATATGAGAGGAGATGCAAACCTCACTTCACTATGTTCTAACCTATAACACATCAAAGAGAGTATGGACCACTCCTTACACCCAGTCTAGCACAACAATGCCCCCTTCTTTGATGTCCCTTCTATATCCTTGCTTTGGTAGCCATGAACGCGCCACATATATACATCTACCATCTTTGCTCCAATCAGTATACCCTAGAGTCAATTTCTCCTCATCTCGACCATCATGGCCCAACCCTATGGCATTTCCAGCTCTGATGGAGGCACATGAGAAGCCTCGAGATTGTGCATTGGGCTAGAGGATGAAAAGGGTGAAAGTAACAACGAGACGATGTGCGCTCTATGGCGACAGGGCAGGGTCTCACGAGGAGGGAGATGAGCAGAGTTATTTTGACCAAAACACCCTCCAGACTGTGAAGGAACAAATCACAACATGAGGGAAACATTTTCCTTTTGTAATAATTTAGCCCCAACACCAAGAGGTACACATAAAATGTTAGAATACAATAAAATTGCAAAATATGTAGAAATTAGTAGGATGCTCAGAAAATAGTAAAATTTGATATGAAATTGATCAAAAGAATGAGAGGAACACAAAGAAGATATTTGAGACTTGATAATGCTTCCTTTTCCAAAAAAGTACAAAGATACCTTCTTTAGTGTAAAATATGCATAGAAACCATTGTTTTGGGTATTAACATGTTGAATATGTTAACAATCCTTCTTTTATGCTTTATCTATAAGTCTGGAACATAATCTAGTTTCTATAATGACCATGAAAATGAAGATGACAATTAGGGTCAAAAATGTGGACAATCATGTATATAAATAAGTAGGGTTTAAATGATCCTAACCTACCATGTTATTACTGAAGTTCATTTGATCTAGGTGTTCATAATATAATAATATGATGGATTTGATTATCATGGTTACACCTAATGTGAATGAGGGTTTCCTTGAGATTAATAACCCATGATTTGGATAATTAGGGTTTCCTTGAGATTAAAGGTACAATTAGTGATACGATTAGGGTTTATGAGCCAAAAGAACATGAAAAGTGGAAATTAGGGTTTGGAAAGACAAATTCCTGATGAAACCCTAGAGTTACTCTAAAAACCCTAACTTGAGACCCAAGTCAGTCTTAATGATGATTTGGATAAAATAATAATACCATTGTGTTGCTTTAACTTTTAGGATAAAATTTGATTGGTTGCTTGTTTGATTGCTCTTTCTTGGGAATTCAGTGCACTTGATTAGGTATGTGCTTATTCCTCTGAATAACCATTTAGTTTCATGGAATTTTTTGAGGTTTTACAAGATGGTTTAAAATTAAATGCTTCGATGAATTTTATTTCCTGCAATCTATAAAGTGACTATGGCTATCACAAAGTATGCTTATAACTTGCTCAAACCCTACATACCAACTTTGGAGGTTTAAATGGAAGGAAATGAAAATGTATGGATATGACCAAAGACTAGGTCCCATATTGGGAAGGTCAGACCATGCCATAGACTGAGAAGGTCATATAAGGTCAGACTAGGCCTGAGACTGAGAAGGTCACATGAAATTTGACTAGGCCCCAAATTGGGAAGGTCATATGAGGTCAGGCCCCAGATTGGGAAGATCAACATGGAACTTGAGCTCCAAATTAAGAAGGTGACCTTTTTGTCCACTGCAGGGACAAGACCCTAAAAGGGGTATCCCATAGGTTGAGTAAAAATGGGTCAAGGAGTTACGAAGAAAATGATAATTTTGATTGTGTAACAAAATTGTTGTGATTACATTGTTACACTAGATGTAATATTTTATTTGCCCCATATACCAGTATAACTCATTATATTGACTGACATTTTGTTTTTTGGTGTTCTAGGATAATCTGCCATTATGAAAATATGATGAAATAGGATATCCAGAAAGAAGGCACAAGATGAAGAAACATGATGTAAACATGGAGGTCATAGTTAGTTAGATTTTATTTATGTTGAAACTTTAGATATTCCACCAGTTTTGTACCAAATTTCTTTTTGTTAGTAAAATTTATTAATTATTTCTGGTTAAATTCTAAACTTGTGATCTTGTATTAGTGGTAATGGCCCTTGCTCTCTCAGTCCACCTGAATAGGGGATAACAGGGGGAGGGGGTCGTTACATTTGGTATCAAAGCAGGGTTTACTCTTTAACCTCTAATAATATTACATTTTACAAGTCTGTAGAGCCTAAAGGGAATTATTAAATTGTTTTTCAAAGGCAATGGTGTTTAGAAAGGACCACAACGGGGGATGGCAATATTTTCCTCCACACCGCTAGTTGTCTTACGAGGACTCCTGGACCCATGCTTCCCGCCTGGCCAAATTCAGAGGGCTTTACTCGAAATAACATACCTCTAGGACTTATCATCTAATTTTTTCACTTCTCTACCCTCTTCACTCCCTAAACACTAGGTACATATATATGTTCTGTTTATCCCCTTCTAAGTACTAGGGCTATGGATATTAGGGATTAAGGCATCTTCCACCATATAATAAAAAATGGAAATAATGATAAAGGGGAAATATTAAAACCCTTATTAAAACTTTTAGGATTGGTATCCCATCTTGGGGTGGGATGACCCTTGAGAAGAAAAAATCAAGAGTGAGGTAAGACCCTAAGCTTAAGTTATGACTAGAAAGTTTAAACTTCTCCAGCTAGAAACCCTAATAAAAATGTGTTCCCACTCAGATACAAGTAGGAGGTAGGCATGCACGTACACGGAAGTGAGTGACATCAAGGCTGGAAAAGAGATAAGTTCGAAGCCAGTGGGGTGATACCTGTTGGATTAGGAAATAGGCATACTGAGAGAAATGAATGAGGAGTTTTAGTGTTACATAATGAGATAATATGGTTTATGATGACCTAGTCGGATTTGAGGATTCAACTCTAATTTTAGAATTTTGGATAATAAGATTTGATAATACAAGTGTGTGTGAGCGCTTCTCTGGATAATATAAACTAGAATAAGGATGAGATGTAAAACTATAGGATCCTTAATCTCTTCTATATAGGAGGACCTCTAGTGGTAGGACCAATTATAGGGTAAACTCTTGAAAGAGTGGGACCAGAAGGAGAAGGTTAGGAATGTAGACTCCAAGACATGATTAATTATGATAAATATGTGTATGATGTGTCCTAGAATTGACTACCTTGAGTGGATGAGTTGAGTTTCTTCATGAATGATACCTAGAGTCTTGTCGTACCCTAGATGTATTTGGAAGTACCAAACCCTAGAAAAGAGAAAGAGGCTTCTTATACATATATTTAGATGATATGAGTACCGACCATATAGGTGAGGGATAGAGAATCCTAAGATCCTAGAGAGGTAAGTAATGGTAATATGATGTGAAGCCTCAGACTTAGATTGGAAGCTCTTGTGTAGGACTCCAAGGACTGTTTACATTGAAGAGAATGTTGGGAAGAAAATGCCATATCATGTTTTGGTTCAGTACGCACTTGAGTGGCTAAGTCATGCAGTTCATATGACCAAGGCTAAGGAGGCAAACCCGAGGTTCCTAGACCAAAGAGAGTAAGTACTTGTAATGCTCATAAGGTTGAGTGAGTTCATAGAGATTAAGAATGGAACCCCTCCAGTTTTGGGTTAAAGGAAACCCCACTTGGACTGTGATATATATTTGATGACCACTCACACAAGTTGGTCTAGCACTAGCATGATGGCACATGTACATGATGAATTGATATGACATAATGGAAACTTAGAAATGGGTTAATAAGTTCTCTACTTGTTGGATACATGCATGGGTGGAATAAATATATGCCTACATGTGATGATATAAAATTTGGGTTCAAGTATGATTTTGTGAACCTTGGTGCTGCCAAACATTAGTTTTACCTTGTCCTAGAAAAAAACCCTTCTTAAAAAGAACAAGTTCCAAAATTAGTTTAAGAAGTGAGGTAACATTAAAGTTCACATAAAAGAACTTGAGAGATGAAGTGCATGAAGAACAAGAGCATATAGATTGACTATGATTATTTCGATTCAAATATGACCATCCCTAAGGGGCATGAAGAAAATCCACTATAGAAGTGATCGGTATAATGGGGCCAAGCCCAGATGGGTAGGTTGCCATGTTTCCCATGAAAGGACATAAGGAAAACGATGAGTTCCCTAATAGATGAAGGAGATTCAGGTGAGAATTCTAAAGGATACAATGATCTTGAATATTATCAAAGGAACCGTAAGTAAAACATGTGATAAAATAAAGTTACAATAGAATCCCAAGTCAATCCTATGGTCATGAAGGGATGAGACCGATGGGAGTAGGAGTTGATTGTTCCGTGAATGCACAAGACCATAGGGTTAAGAGGTAATGACTATGTTTGCCCGAGGTCCATGAATTAGGAGGTTGGCCACCTTCATGAGTTCTCACTCTTAGGAAGAATTCAAGTTCAATTGTTTTTTAGTTCAAAGATGATGCCTCCTATAATATATTAAGTTGTAGCCGGGCTTTGCTGATTTCTTTCTCAATCCTGAATCCGAACTTTTAACTTTCATCACAAAAGATGTTTTCTCAATATCTATGAAATTCAGACTTCTGCCCAAGGAGTAAATGTGACAGGCACTCTCTAGATGTATAAGGATGAGATCACTCCAAAAGTACTTGCACCCTAGAGACCTTGAGGATATGACTAAGGACCATAAATAAGAGTTGTGATAAGATGCAAAGGTTATGAGGAAGTTTTCCTATAGGAGTTCTTTGAATCAAGGAATAGTTGTATGTGGAAGATGATTCAACCTAATATGGAATAACATGGTGATGCGCTGTCTCTACTCTTGGAAGGGGATGAACTTTGTATTTGGACTACAACCAAATTCTTATTTCCTCTTGTTATGAGTGTGAGAGATGGGACAAACACATTCCATACTAGGAATATAAGTGATATGAGGAATAAATACTTAAGTTGAATTTTTTTATGATAATTGAGAAGTAACATAGTTACCACACCCTCAAGAGAGAATATTGGATAAATGGTTTGGAAAAGTAGAGGAGCAAGGTAATCACAAAATTTGAAATTTATAGGTAAAAGATTGAATAAAAATAATGGATGCAAAAGTTGAGGTACCAAATAAAGGTAGACCAAGCTCGACTTGCTGACCAAGCTTGAAAACAACCCAATGAGATGAACCAAGGTTAGTTGAGATGAAGGAGAAGACTTAGAAACATCCAATAAATGTAAATGGCAGAATCTAATAAGAGAATCATATTGAGTTCCTGAGGATTCACCCTTAAGGTCTAAGAAGCTCATGGTCCTGATTATATAGTACACCTAGGCACCACAAAGATGTTTAAAGACTTAACAGTGATCTGGTAGCCCAGAATGAATAGAGACATAACAACGTATGTGGACAATTGTCTCATGTGCCAGATGATGAAAGGCTGGAGACGGATGACCCGATGGGTTACTATAACCAATTGAGATTAGTAAGAGGAAATGGGACCAAAACACTATGGATTTTGTGGTGGGTCTCACCAAGACAATGAGAAGTCAGGATGCAACATGGGTTGTGGTGGACCACCTAACCAAATCAACACATTTACTCACCTTAAAGAATATTGTTAAGGTGTCAAACATAACTGGACTATATATTAGACAAATAGATTGACAACATGGTATTCTGAGTTCAATTATTTTTTATCGTGACCCTACATTCACCTCCAAGTTGTGGAAGCAAGTGAATGAAGAACTCGACACTAGATTGAAGTTTAGCACAACTTATCATCAGTGGACTGACAGATAGTTAGAAAGAACAATTCAGACTTTAGAAGATCTATTGAGAGTATGTGTGCTCAATTGGGGGATCATGGGAGTAGTACTTGCCCTTATTTGAGTTTGCTTATAGTAATTGTCACCAAGAAAGTATCGGGATGCCTCTGTACGAATCTCTTTATGGGAGTCTGTGTCAGTCACCGCTTCACTGGGATGATGTCAGTGACAGGACCTTGATAAGTTCAAAAGAAACACAATTGTATGTTGATAAAGTTGCTTTGATCAGGCAAAGGCTAAAGAGAGCCTAGAATTGATTGGAATTGTATGTTGATGCAAAGCAGACTGACTTGCATTTCACTGTGGGTGAACACGTATTTCAGAAAATCCGACCCCTCTGAGATATAGCTAAGAAAAGAGGAAAGTCGAGTCCCCGATATGTGGGTCCGCTTGAGATTCTAGAATGGATTGGTGAATCTATGCATTGTTTAGCCTAAACCCCTCAATATAGTATGATGTATGATGTGTTCTATCTATCCAATCTAAAGAACTATGTGAAGGACCCGATCCATGCACTGAGCATTAACCTATTGAACTCCAAGGGAGGTTGATATAACCTGAGTCATCTATGAGAATACTAGAAACCAAGGTGAAAGAGCTCAGGAATAAAAAGATAGAGATAGTAAAGGTTCTTTGGATGCACTATGGAGAGGATGAAGCCACATGGGAGATGAAGAAGGACATGGAAAAGTTGTATCCTGATTTTTTTGTATGATTAGTTAAATTTTGAGGATAAAATTCCTACAAGAGGGGAAGGATGTCATAACCTGTTTTTTTTCCCATGTAGTTATATAAATGCAATTATTTGAATAAATGGGACGTATCATAAAATTTGGTGTACTTTGTGTTGAAAGTATGACCTACTTTTGCAAAATTTCCTTTATTTTTGTGAATTTTGTGGTTTTTACCATTTTGTTAATCCAATAATGGATATAAGGGAAAGGATGAGAATAAAATCCAATAATGAGCAAAGAGTAAAAGAAAATAGATATTATCTAAGTATATTTGTGAAATGATGTGGAATTCTTTAGAAAGTGGTATGAAAGGCCACTAGTAATTATATTTCAATTTCACTTGATGTCTAACAAGAAAAGTCACCAAGTTAAAGAAAATAGAAAAGAAACTAAGAGAATTCTAGAAACTAGAATTAAATGACATTCCATCACATAACGGTAATTATTTCTAAGAAATGTTAGAAAGGAGCATGTTTTGTCTAAGATATCCCAATAAAGCTCCACAAAATGAATCTAAGTTGGAAAAGTATTAATGAGTTACCATAAGGGGTTTAAGGAGTATATCAAAGAGAGAAAGAGAGAGGTCAATCTAGAATTCATTATACAATATAGTGCCACATATATATTCATTTTTCCTTATGGTTTTGTTTTGCCAAACCCAATTTTTAATAAAAGAGTGTTGTTTCCTTCGTGACCTTTGGATTTGTGGAATATAAGTTAAGAGTTTTTATAAGGAATATAGAAGGGATATATTCCTTCCTAATGGGTGTTGAGTTCTTGAATAAAAAGAAATGTCTTTTAATATATGGAAAGGGAATGCATATAGATGCAAGGAAAGGTATTAATATGATTGCTTGGTTACGAACTTTGTCCTTTAACTCATTCATATAATGAGGAATAGGGAAGTCCAAGTTCTCTTTGGGAGTTTCCTTCACTCCATATGAATCCAAAACCCTAATCTCCTCCCTCCCTTAAGCCTATATAAGTACACATAATCTTCTGGGGTCCTAGACCAGGTCGATCCCTCCTCGTGGTCCAAAACATTAGCAAGATGTGAGAACACCAACAACATTGTTTCATCACCTTCTTAAAAAAGCAAATGCGGGAAAGCCCTTGGTGGGATCTAAAACATGGAAAGAAGGTGGAGGAAGTTTGTGGGTTTCATAGTACCAAATTCATTGCACGTAGGTGAAGAGATTTGTGGACGCTTCAAGACCAAGAAAAACTAGTTATGCAAGATACAACCCGAACATGCACGAGAAGAACAAGAACGACCCCTGTCGATGGAGCCAATAATTCCCAAATAAACAACCAATGAGAGAACAATAACGGCGAAGAAGACCACAAAATTCTATTAAGCAACTTCAAGAAGATTACAAGGATTGTCGCTCTCTCACAATCTTGTGCCCACAATAGAATCTTATAACCCACTCTTGCTCTCTCACTCCTCTTTGGCTATCTTTTTGGATTCTACTTTTTTGGCACACATACAACATATGTGTGGTACTCTATTTATAGACCCAAAAGATAGACCAACCCAGATTAGGAGTAGGACAAGAGGATACAACTATTCTAATTGTATAGGATAATGATGATACAATTCATAACCAAATAGGAAAGAGAATTAGAAAAGCAAACAATATCTCAAACTCCAAGTCTAACACCAATTTGAACTTTCCTATATTGATAATACAATATTTATTATCCTAATAGGATAAGAGACATTATCTCAACAATCTCCACCTTGGATCTTATCCGCTGAAGTATGTTTTCTCCTTCTAGAATTTTTCTCCCTTTCTTATTATAAGCTTCCATCCTCGGAAGCTTCTTCCGTCACCGGAAGTGCTCTACCATGCACGCCTATATGGAGTGTGTGTTCGGGCATGACTGCCCGAACCCATTACGTGAGAGCTCCTTAAGATGTACAGTTTGATCAATTGCACTACCTCTACCTACGGTTGGAAGAACCAAATCCTTCATACCTTTGGCCCTCCATGCCATAGGTTTGTACCTCTTCTGAGCCGCACCCGATTGATGGTACTACATGGCCGGTCTTCCCATGTCTTCCTTCTTCCAACAGTTGATAGCTGTGCTGCTACATCTGTTAAAATTTGTAGTCGATCTTGCAACCTCGCACTTGACTGCATTTGAGAGTAGTTCACATATAGCACTATCTAGGTTCATTACGCCCGCCTCACGTGCTAATGCTTTATCTACACCTATAGTGTTGGTAGAACTCTCATCAGCTACTCCTCTTTTGGTTAGAACATCTCCAACCAATCGATATGCTCCACTAGATCAGGTACCCTTCATGATTACTTGTCCTTTGCAAATTACTTGCATGACTCCACCTTGCTTTAGAATTTTACAACCAATGGATTCAAGTGCCCTTTTAGATATTAGATTCCTCTTAAGACCAGGAGCATATCAGACCCCCAAAAATGTGCAACATGTTCCATCAAACATCTTGAACGTAACTGTTCCAATTTCGACAATTTGGTAGAGTCTATCATCTTCCAGATGAATAGTTCCATGTGCTCAACGTAGAGAACCCTCATCAAATACTCTCCTCTCTAGAAATATGATGAAGTGAGAACATGAATCAAATATCCAACCATTATGTGTACCCGATTCACAAATAGTCAGGGCTTCTGAATATCCTTCTGCTAATAAGCAAACTCCACCCTTCAATTCCTTCAACTTTGGACAATCTTTTAATATGTGACCTTCCTCTTCACATATATAGCAGGTACGTCTACCCTTGCCCTTTCAACTCTTCTTCCAGTGACCCTTTCTTTTTTTGTTTTCATATGTACCAGCCAAAGCTTGACCACATGAGGAATATTCAGACAGCTTATTCAAAGACTCTACCTCCAAAAGATATGCAACCACCTCGTTGAAGTTGAGTGTAGTTTTCCCAACAAGAATATTCATCACCAATTGCTCCCATGATTGTGGTAGAGATGAAACTATGAGAACTACCTTATCTCTCTCATTGATCTCCTCCTCCATGCTAACCAGTTGTGTGATGAGCTTTTTGAAGACATTGAGATGGTCCAAGAACTGTATGCCTTCTTCCATGCGCAACTTGTACAATTGCCTTTTTAGCACCTATCTGTTCGTCAGTGACTTCGTCATGTACAATTCTTCTAGAACTTTCCATAATTTCTTTGGTGAGTCTTCATTGATCATAGAGTACTTTACCTCAGGATAAAGACTTAGATGGATTGTACTGATCACTTTGCACTCCATCATCCTCTAGTCTCCATCAGACATCTTTTTCGGCTTCTCACCTTCAAGTGCTTCAATAAGCCCTTGATGTACTAGGACATCTTTCACCATGTTCTGCCACACACTGAAATTGCTTTTACCATCAAACTTCTCAATATGATGACTCCCCATGGTATACATCAACACCGCCATGCTTTATGTGCAACCGTTTCTCACTAATAATCTTGCAATGACCTTGCTCTGATACCACTTGAAGAAATTTGTAGAAGCTTCAAGCCCAAGAAAAACTCATTATGCAAGATACAACCCGAGCATGCACAAGAAGAACAAGAATGACCCCTGTCGACGGAGCTAATAATTGCCAAACGAACAACCAATAAGAGAACAATATTGGCAAAGAAGACCACAAAATTCTATTAAGCAACTTCAAGAAGATTACAAGGATTGTCGCTCTCTCACAATCTTGCACCCACAATAGAATCATGTAACCCAGTCTTGCTCTCTCTCTCTCCTCTTTGGCTATCTTTTTGGCTTCCCCTTTTTTGGTACACTGATAACATATGTGTGGTACTCTATTTATAGACCCAAAAGATAGACTAACCCAGATTAGGTGTAGGACAAGAGGATACATCTATTCTAATTGTACATGGTGATGGGGATACAATTCAAAACCAAAAAGGAAAGATAATTGGAAAAGGGAACAATATCTCAAACTCCAAGTCTAACACCAATCCAGACATTATCTCAATAGTAGGAGAGGAGCTGTGAGTCTCACTTCTCGGTGTCATAACCTAAAACAAATCAAGGACAAGACGACCAAACTCCTTACATCCAGTCGAGTGCAACAACATGCCTTTCTCCGACGTCCCTTCTATCTTCTCGCTTTGGTAGCCATGAACACACCTCATATATACGTTTGTTCTGATCAGTATCTCCTAGAGTCAATTCTTCCTCATCTCAACCATCACAGCCTAACCCTGTGGCATTGCTAGCTCTAAAGGAGGAACCTGAGAAGCCTCCAGATCATGCGTTGGGTTGGCAAATGAGAAGGGTGAAAGTAACAACAAGTTGTGTGTGCTCCATGGCGGCAGTGCAGGGTCACGCGAGGAGGGAGACGAGCATAGTTATTTTTTCCAAAACGCCCTCTAGAGGATGAAGGAATGAATTACAGCATGAGGCCAACATTTTCCTTTTGTTATAATTTAGCCCCGACCCCAAGAGGTACACATAAAAGGATAAGTTGCTTATAAGACACTCTCCCATTGGTCAGAATACAATAAACTTGCAAAAATTGTTGAAATTGCTAGGACTCTCAGAAAATAGTAAAATTATATATGAAAGTGATCAGCAGAATGGGAGGAACATGAATAAAATATGTTTGAGGCTTGATAATGCTTCCTTTTTCAAAAATTCATAAAGATACCATCTTTAGTGTACAATATGCACAGAAACCCTAGTTTTGGGTATTAGCATGTTGAATATGTTAAAAATCCTTCTTTTATGCTTTATCTATTAGTGCAAAACATAATATAATTTCCATAATGACCATGATGATGAAGATGACAGATAGGATTAACAAAGTGGATAATCATGTATATGTATAAGTAGGGTTTAAATTATCCTAACCTACCATGTTATTAATGAAGTTAATTTGATCTAGGTGTTCATAATACAATAATATAATGAATTTGATAATAATGGTTAGACCTAATGTGAATTAGGGTTTCCTTGAGATTAATAACCCATGATTTGGATAATTAGGGTTTCCTTGAGATTAAATCTACAATTAATGTTAATATTAGGGTTTATAAGACAAAAGAACATGAAAAGTGGAAATTAGGGTTTGGAAAGCCAAATCCCTAATGAAACCCTAAAGTTTATCTAAAACCCTAACTTGAGACCCAAGTCAGTCCTAATGATGATTTGGATAAAATAATAATACATGGGTGTATTGCTTTAACTTTCAGGTTAAAATTTACTTGGTTGCTTGTTTGATTGCTCTTTCTTGGACATATTGAGTGCACCTGATCAGGTATGTGGTTACACCTATGAATAACCACTTAGTATCATGGATTTTTTAAGGTCTTACCAGATTGTTTGAAATTAAATGCTTGGATGAATTATTTTCCTGTAATCTATAGAGTGACTATGGCTATGACAAAGTATGATTATAACTTGCTCAAACCTAGCATACCAGCTCTAGAGGTTTGAATGGAAGGAAATGAAAAGTCATGGCTATGACCAAAGACCAGGCCCCAAATTGGGAAGGTCAGACTAGGACCCATATTGGGAAGGTCATATGAGGTCATACCATGCCCCAAATTGGGAAGGTCACATGAAATTAGACCAGACCCCATATTGGGAAGGTCATCCGAGGTCAGGCCCCAGATTGGGAATACCAACATGGCACCTGGGCTCCATATTGAGAAGGTGGAATTTTTGTCCATTACAGGGACAAGAAACTAAAAGAGATATCCTAGAGGTTGAGTAAAAATGGGTCAAGGAGTTATGAAGAAAATGATAATTTTGTTTCTATAACAATAATTATTGTACATTGTTACACTAGATGCAATAGTTTATTTGCCCCACATACCATTATAACTAGTTATATTGACCGACATTTTGTTTTTCGGCGTACCATATAAAAAATATGATGAAACTAGATATCTAGAAAGAAGGCACAAGATGAAGAAACATAATATAAATATGGAGGCCATAGTTAGTTAAATTGTATTTATGTTGCAACTTTAGATATTCCATCCGTTTTGTACCAAATTCCTTTTTTTTAGTAAAATTTATTAATTATTTATGGTTAAATTATAAACCTAAGATTATGTATTCGTGGTAATGGCCCTTGCCCTCTCGGTCCACTTGAATAGGGAATAACAGGGGGAGGGGATCATTACACATTAGCACCCAATTCTATGCATGGGTCCACATTTCTCAAGTGCCTCCATAAACTTTGTGCTACTAGATGCATCAAAGTTGTGAATACTTATATTCTCTAAGGGGAACTTCATCACATTGAAGTCCCCTACCATTATCAAGGTTCAATGTTGCTGGTAGCAAGGTATTTTAAATTTTCCTAAAGAATTTGTCACCCACCTTTTGATTGTGCTTGTGTATTCGAAGGTGTAGAGCATCTTACCAATAATCCTACTGAATTGTTTGTGAGAAGACAAGATTTTGACCTTGGTGTTGCCTTTCCACAACACCCAAATGCCACGTAAGAACCCTACTTCCTCGACTCGGTGTGAATTCATGAAACCAAGTTTCTTAATGATGATGGTAGCTTTAGGTCACTACATCTACGTTTTTAGGCACTTAATACAACAATGTGGTATTTACATACTAGATCCTTAATAGTGTTTTGGATATCCTTTTTCTAGATACCTTGTATGTTCCAACTCATGGTGGTAATTTATCAAAATTGAGGAGAGTGGAAGAGCCCATTCCCTAACCTTCAACTTCTAGAACTTGTAAATTAGCAGTTTTCCCCCTTTTCCTAATAGAAGATGTACGATATTTCCCCAATTTGAGTATTTTCCTATTGTGTAGATGAATTTCCACTGAACTATGGCCTACACCTATTGTATGAGGTGAAGGTTCTCTGCCATTAACTGCAGGTCCCTAGTTTAAGGTTGGGTTCAAGAATGGATTATCAGATATGTCTCTTCTAAGAATTACTAAATTTCCCGTGGGCTGGACCACTATGTGATCGACTTGTTTTTGTTGGTTAGTTGTTGCACTTGTTTGGTGAGTATTCTGCATGGTCAATTGTTGTTCCCTAGTTTTGATATTTTTTGTTACAATTGGCATTGCTTCTTGGTTTTGTGGTTTTGTTGCTTTTTTTTCTTCGACTCCAATGAAAACTACTTGTTAACCTATCTTCTACTTTTTTGGCTTCTATAGTTATAGGTAAGTTTCTTCTTCATCTGAGTCAATGAGTTATTGAAATCTGTTGGAGTGACTAACAAGCTTGTTTACATTTGTGGTTTTCTTATTTTTCCTTTGCTTCCTTGGAATGGGTCACACATGGTTGTGTTTCAATGAACCCTCCTTCCTTAGAGGTTCTTCTATGATTATGCAACCTTCCTGGAGACTTTCTTGTATAGAAGAGTTGACTTTGGCTATTATCTTCCAACAACCCTTTTCTACTTGACCAACCCTACCACAATGCATACTGATGAAAGGAATGTTTTCACATTTGACTCTATATGTTGTTCCTAATATCTTGATGATTTCTATAAGGATTTTTCCATGTCTATCTACACCTCCATTCGTGTAAATCTTACTCTTCTTTGGAGTTTTGTATTGAGGTCAACTTTCATCATCTTCCCTAGACAATCTCCGATCTCTTACAATAAGACTTCCTAGTATAGATGGATGGAAGGTTTTGGATTTTGATCCAGGAAGTCGATGGTGTAGTTGATTCATGTGAGAAACTTGGATCCCATCCCTGAATGGTGAACTATGATTCAAATATACGTCATGGGCCTCTAGTTAGAACATTGATATAGTCATCTTCCCTATAATGTTGAATAATGAATTAATCATTGGGTACTTCAATCAAGTTGAATCTACTAACAAGTTTTCATAATAATTGAATTATGTCTCTTAGGGTTAAGAATATGATTCCTTTGGATAACAATTTAACAACTACTGTGTACTTCTGTGGTTTAAGTAATTCAACCATGTCCTCTTTCATGAGATCAATTTCTTGATATCCATTCTCTGAGGAAATTACTATATCTTGAGGTTGTAGAAATATATCATAACCTTCAATGTCCATTTTGATATATCCATGGCTTTCATCTTGATTTCTGCTTACTTTGTCCGTATAGGATGGTTTTGAGGGTAGATTCGTGGTTGGATTGACTTTAACCTTAGGGTCCTATGTGTTTTCTTGAAATTTTAGAAACTAAGATGAATTGTTCTCTCCCCTGATCGAAATCCATAGCCTAGTTGCTTCCTTCTTTGGTATATGTCTTTTGGTTGGCATGTCTTCTGTCAAAATAGATCAAGTGTACCCTTATAGAACTAGGGGGATGAAGTTGTGACATATTGGAGGGTGTCTGTCATTTTCCTCATTGTGGATACTAGATCTATATTGGTTACCTTTGGCAATCTCCCTAGAATTGTGTAGGGTTTTGCCTATCATGTTCCTCAAACTATGTCTTTTGGACTTCTCATAAGACAATTCAGTTTTTGCTCATTTTCTTGAAAAGATTTAAGATTGTTCTTTTATTAAAAGATTGTTCCTCTTTTAAAAAATGTTCTTTTTTAAAAGGATGATTCTTTTATGAATGATTTTTTCTTAGAATAGATAGTTCTTTTTGGAAAGTTATTTTTCTAGTTTTCTTAAAAAGATTGTTCTTTAAAGAAAAGATTTGTTCTTTTTTTGTTGTTAAAATATTGTTCTTTCTTGAAAAGACTTGTTTTGTATTTGAAAATATCTTTCTATTTTTGGTTGGAAAAGAATTTTTATTTTTCTCTTATAATTTTTTTAAAGATTTTCTTTTGAAAAGATTTTTTTGTTTTTGAATTTTTTTTCTATTTCTATTCTGTAAAGATTTTTATTTTGAAAATATTTTTTTTAAAAGATCTTTTTTTTTAATTTGCTTTTGAGAAGATCCTTTTAAATTTTGAAAAGAATTTTCTTTTTTATTTTGATTTTTTTATTTTTTGAAGTGTTCCTTTTTTCTTTGAAAAGATTTTTTTAAGATGGTTTCTTCCTAAAAAAGATTTTCAATTTTCTTTTGTTTTGGAAAAACTTTTGATAGTTTTGGTAAAAGATGATTCTCTTTTTTCAAAAGATTGTTGATTTTTGTAAATGATTATTCAATAAAGGTTATTGAATGAAAATTGTTGAGTGAGAGAGATCATATGACATTTTTAGAGATCAATGAAATATTTTCAAGTTTGAAAATATTATGGATCAAATATTGTTGATGATTGAGAATATTTGGGATCCTTTGAGATCATGTGAGATCATTGGCATGATATGATTGTTTATTTGACATTGTGGTTTGATAAGATTATTTTATAGGCGAGGATGTTAGCAAACACGAACAATATATTCCTCGTGATAACAATCCTAAAGAATAAATGTTTCAACATTCCTAAATTAGAAAGGCAAGGAACAATTGAAAATTGTAAAACCAACAACAACTAGATTCATATCTAGAAGAAAAAGTTCCCCTTTTTATCCCATGCTTTTAGATATGATTTACATCCTCACTCAAACATGATTGTATAGTAGGGTTTGGTCCTAATCTTCTCTCTGGCATGATGGTACTCATCGTGGGGGTTACCTGATTTCTTCATATATTGGTAATGATCCCAATATAACTTTTGACGATGGAGATCACAATAAGTTGTGAGTCCTACGAGTGCGGGAGTCTTAAAGGTCTTTGGATGTCCATCTTAAGGATGTGTCAGTACCTTTGCTAACACCCCCATGCCACTTCCAGAGATCCAACATGACTATTGGCACCCATTCCATTACACATGGTTCATAGGTGTGCATAGTGTGGGTATATGCTTTTAGTAACTTCTGAAGCAAGCCCATAATAATAAAGTTTGAATGATATATCATAAACATATAAGGAAATATTCATGCAATTATTAAGAAAGGGAAGATCATACTTATATGGAGTACCTCTCTCGTTCTTTTCTATTTTGATTACTTTTCTAATTGAAAATAAAGGTGGGAAGCAGGGGCTTACCCTAAAATGGACAAGGGGGATATCCTAAAAGGGGAGAGGAAGCAAAGTCTATAAGGGAACTGGGGGCTAACCGTAAAATAAATGATTGTTAGAAAACATGATAGTAGTCGTATTACCAAAAAATAAAGAAATAGGAAATACAAAGCAAAAAAAAACCATGTTTTGCTGGAGGAATTGATTATTCTATCGGCTTCACTAAAGCCCAAGAAATCAAAAGGAAGCAATGAAGAAAAAATTCTTTCATTTCTGGCAGAAAATAATAATTCAATGAATTTTTTTTATTCTTTTGGATTTATTTTGGTGGGTTCCTTTGATGCTTTGTAAAGAAATTGGGAATTTGTTTTTGGGTTTTTTGGGATTCCTCTAATGCCTCAAAAAATTTTTTTTGGAGAAACTTTAGATTTCATAAAAAATTGAAAGAATAAAAGGAAAGAAGACAGAAAAATAGAAAACTCAATCAATTTTAAGAATGAGATAACTAAAAAGGAAAGAACAACTCAGATCATATGATGGTCCCCAAAGAAGTCACCAAAATAATGAATGAGGAAGGTTTTAGAACCCCATCTCTATCGATAATAATATTGCATCCTTTTCTATATCTTTGGCTAAAAACAATGGTGATCTAGTTTGTTACTAAAGAAAATGATGGAAAATGATAATTACTATTTTTTATGTTGGTAGATCTAGGGGTTGTACACGGTCATGACTTTCCCATCATAGCCTTGAAGGTCCTAGTGTTTATGTGTATTGTGGTCCTAATCACCTCTGGAACTCCCACAATGGAGATCCATTATTTGCAATTAGGATATGTGTAGGAAGAGAAAGAGACACGAGAGATATTTTCATTTGAGAGAGATTGAGATCATTAAAAGAGGTGTGAAAATATCAACAATTATGAGCAGCCTACCAACTTTACCATGACAGGTGGTGTAAGAAGAAGGATCCTCTAACCACATACAATATAAATAAATGGGGAAGGTAGTTTTCTCTCTAGCTTCAAGAGAGACAAAATGGGTCCGGAGTATGGTGGGTAAGGGTTTATATTTATAGGTGGATTTTAGTATTTGGGGTTGTCAACTGGAAGGTTATGGAAAAGGTGGCAAATCATATCAATGCTTCATAAGGCCTGGCCAGTAGATTGAAGAAACCCACCATGTGGTGAATGGCTCTGAATGGTTGGGTTGACTGAATAATGCATGTTTTTAGACTTTATGTATGTTTCAGGACTATTTGGGACAAAATCAAGGAAATGTCAAATTCTGAATAGTTGTCACAGAAAATAATGAAGGAGAGAGAAAAGGCATTCAAGATTATTTTTATTATAATCCAAAAGATATGTATTTTCTTGGGGGAAAAGTCAATTGAGTATCTGTGGAAAAAATGGAATATTTAATTCAATATAATTTAACCAGACGATTTATGAAAAAGGCATGTAAAAAGTGAAATTATTGAGAAGATTGGACTTTAGTTTAAATACAAGAATTCTTTGGTTTGAACTATCAATGAGTGGTAGATGGCAAAATAGATGGTTTGAGTGAGTGGAAAAATATGAAACAATATGGAAGTAGGTGAAAAAAGGATAAAATGTGAAAAATGTGGATAAATACAGAAAAATGTAATGAAACTCAATGTTAGCTAGAGAATAACATTAACCATAATTTTCTCACAAATGAAAAAATAGGTTGTCAACAATACCCATTTAGGAAACTTTTCCTGATCAACAATTATAGTTTTAAACACAAGGACCCACTATATGCTAACATTTTGAACTATTTATTGAGTGGGGTGGTGCCTAATGATTTGAATTGCACAATATAAATCGTTGCATCATTTTATCTGGGATGAGGCTATCTTGTTGAAATAGGGCAAAGATGATATTTGCAGATAATGTGTTCCTTAGAGGGAAATGGAGTTCATTCCTTCCCATTATCACTCGTTGCCCACATGAGGACATCATGTGAGCTCTATAACAATTGCCAAGATTTTGAATTTGACTTTTATTTGTCAACCTTGTTTAAGGAAGCACAAATTTTTATTAAGAGATGTGATGTGTGTCAATAGATTGGAAACATATCCAAAAAGCATGAAATCCACCGAATTGTGTTTTAGGAAGTAGAAGTTTTTTATTGTTGACGAATTTATTTCAAAGGACCATTTGTTTCTTCACAATAAATTTTATATATTTTGTTGGTTGTTTATTACATGTCCTAGTGGGTAGAGTCCATACCCACCCAGACTGATGATGCAAGGAAGTTCACATTTCACAAACTCTCAATTACCTGTGTTATTGAGGAAATATAGACTCTCAAATCAAGTAGGTATATCCTATCACCCTCAAAACTTAAGGTCAAGTTGAGGTCTCCAATAGGAATGTGAAGATGATCTTATAAAAGGTTGTCTCTAACTCCACAACAAAGTAGAGCAAGCAACTCATGGATGCCCTTTGTGCATATCTAACCACATTCAAGATTCCCATAGGTACCACATCCTATAAATTGATTTAAGTAAGGCATGCCATTTGTCAGTGGAATTTGAATATAGGTCCATGTGTGTGCTTAAGAAGTAAAATTTGGATCTATCTTCTATAAGAGAGAAACACAATTGAAATTGAATAAATTAGATGAAATTATATAGATTCTTGTGCAAATGATAAATTGTTAAAGGAGTGTACAAAGAAGATTTATGATAAGCATATTTTCCATAGCACATTCCATCCAGGGAAAAATGTTTTATTATACAATTAAAGGTTAAAATTTCTCAAAGGAGAGTTGAGTTCAGGATGGACTGATTCTTACACTGTGGTCAAGGTGTACCTCTATGGAGCAATAGAATTGAGAGATAATCTTTATATTTTTATGATGAATGGCCATAGATTCAAACACTATTATGGGGGGGGGCATAGTTCGAAATCATGAAGATATTAAGATCTGGAACATCACTCCATTCAAGTGACTTAGTCGATCCTACAACTTTGAATAAGAGCTAGGTGGAAGGCAACACTATTGTTTGGATTTTGTTTCAATAGATTTAATGTTGATATTTATAATTGTATTTTTTTTATTATTTATGATGCACCTTGATGATGCTTGACGAGTTTGTTGCATGTGCAGGCATAGGGAAAAGTCAGTACCACTGACCCTCAAGTTGGTGGCACTGACACAGAATCAGTTTGGAACTGATATTTTGATAGTAAAATGTTGGCACCACTGACTTTCAAGTTAGTGGCATTCACTCAGACTTAAGTGCGTCATGAAATTTTATGATTCTACATGTAAAAATTATTTCCATTAAATTAATATCTGATACCATCTATTGTCTTATTAGTTTTTTTTTAATTTAGCCAGGGGACCATCTATTCACCCCACTCCCCTCGTGTGGGCACAACAAAAAAAGGTCTTACAGCTCCTGCAAAAACGCAGGTCATACCCCCACAGGCCCTCAACAAAGACACAAGACGATCAAGATGATCGAGAAACAACACAACCACAGACAAAAAAAAAACCCGAACAAAGCAAGGACACATCAAACACTATCCAAGATCTTCCCAGCTGAAGAAAAGATAAGGAGTTTTGGATCTCTTAAGAAAATTCATACCACGAATCTGTAAAGGAATCAACACCTGATCAGTAGTAATGAAGCTATCATTGGAAGTGCATCCCCATCTGCCTAATTCTCTAGGAATCGAGTTGATGATCTTCGGGAATAAAGAACCCATAATGGCTTCAGTGTCCATGATTTCTCTAATCTCTCTGGTAATGTGAGAAATATGCCAAGGACCTGCATCATTCTGCCAAATGATGTTGTAGACGTGAGGATCATCCACCTCTACGTTGGAGATAGTCAGATTATGATCATCAGCAATCTTCAACGCAACCAAAATACCACTGATATACGCGGCAATGTAATCATTCGCATTGAGCCACGTTCTGAAAGCTAAACGAAATCTACATTGCCTATCTCTGACCACCCCAGCAATTATTGTTAGATATCTCGGTGGTACCACCATCTTCATAGTCGGTGGCTGTAATGAACCAAAACTTAGAGTCTTATCATATTCAATGATAAAAAATCTAGTAAGATTGGTTTCTTAGATTTTACCAAACAAGGGTAAAAATTAAAACATATTTACATATTGACTTGATTTTGTGCCAACAAGTAAATAAAATCACTAAATATGTTACATATATTTTCTTAACTAACATAATGGCTAAATAAAAATGAATAATATACTTTGGAGTAGTAACAATTCTTAATTCCATGTCCATAAATATTAATAATGATCTATTATTTAAATAAATATGAAATTAATAGACTAAATATGTTAAATTTGTAAAATGTGAAATTTCATACATAATAATATATAGCTCTTTTAAAAATGTTTTGAATATAATAGGACTCAATTAAGTAAGTGTTGATGATAAAGATATAATATTTAAATAAAAGTAATGGTAATATGTAAAAAATTATAATGGTGCTACAACTCATAATAGGAAATCCCAAAAGTAAAGTATAATTGCAAAAATGTGTTCCTTGGGTCTCAATCAGCTAGGGTGCCAAGTTTCACATTATTTTAACAATCTTAACTATCTGAATTCCATTAAGGAATGAATATATAAGTCAAAACTAAAAATAAAAAAGATACATTGAATGAACTCATACTAGAAATCTAATTATAAATTTAGATTCTACATATTTTAATAAGCGTAGTTGCCAATTTTGGTTTTGTTTGATCATTGTATGACCCACCAAAGATATTTGTAAACATGTATAAAGTTTGTTGTAAACATGTATAAAGTTTAAGGCATAGTTTGATAGATGTCTTAATTAATACATTCACTTTCCTATAGTTCCTGATTTCCTAGTTGTCACGCTGGGTTTCCTGACTTTTCTAAAACCCGTATGATTTCTCTGGTGCATCAGATGTTCATTGTATGGATGCCTTGCCTTCTCCAACTTCTCGCCCCTTTCCACTTTCTGCGATTTGTGACATGATGTTTCCTTTTTTATAAATGCCAGTTTGGTAGGAGATCTCTTTGGATCTCTCTCTCCCTCCTTTATTTCTTTTCCTTTGATCTCCTTCCCCCCACCTTTCTTACACTATCCCACACCCAATAACCTATAAAACGCAGGGTATTGTGGCATCCTCACCCGATCGCATCCCCTTTGTTACCCCTATTCTTGCCATGTTCACTCTCTTTTCCCAGCCTTCTAGCACCTATGGGGTGTTGGACTCCTATAAGACCCCTCCATTACCTCTGTGAGACCTCTAGAAACTGATATGCACTAGCCAATTGGTCCAAGTTGCATGCACCTTTGATCTCTGACCTCCATGTTGTGAGTCCAACAACAATTCCTAGCCCAAGATCTACATCTCCCTAAACTCATCGACAAGCTTCTCGGGACCGACGGTCGAGGAGGTGCTATGGACTTCATGAAGAGTTGGGAAGAATTAGAAATTTCCCATGTTCCCTAACAAAACTGTTTGTGACTTTTTTTACAAAGGATTCAAGGTGGATTTCTTCTTCTCTTTCCTTGCATTCCTCTATTGTTCTATGAATCACAGTGAAACTAGTAGTACCCTGAATCATGTTTTCACAAGAATTTTTCTTCTCTGTTTCATTTTGATTGTGTGATTTGTTCTGAAACCTTCAATTTTGTTTCTCCATGGATCTTGATGGGTTCTCAGGTTCTCCTCCATAACTTCCATGGTGGAAGTAGCTCTGGGAGATTTTGACCACCTTTTAACCCATCTAAAGGGTTTATGAGATCAAAAGACCCTCAGGAACCTGAGTCTGACTTGGTTTTTACAAGTACCATTGTAACATTCCAGGATTTGAGGCATCGGATAAAATGACCTTATAAGGAATGATTGGACTACCCATATCACCAAGGTGCACCTCCTTTTCCGGGAGCCCATCAATAAAGAGCCCCATAGTTAAGCGTGCTTATCTTGGAGTAGTACTAGGATGGGTGACCAGTCTGGAAGTTGAACCGAGCTTGCGCATGAGTGAGGAAAAAGTGTGCAGTTAAGGCTAGTGGTGGTCTATGGGTCCAGTCGTCATTCCTGAAACTCTACTAGAGCCGTAGGCAGTGGGCCCGGGCATTACAAATGGTATCAGAGCCATAACCCCTCTAGTAGGTGGGGCTCACATGGGCATGTGGCATTCCAGTCTTGAGCCATGCAGTCCAGGCATGTTGGAAAGGGTTGTCTATGGTTGACGTAGCCACCCTTATGCTGGTATTCTTTGATCAGGAGTTGGGTGTCCATGGGCCATTCTGGGTCTACACTAAAATGTGGTGATATTATGAGGCCATATAGTTAAGCCTTGACGTGGACGTCAAGAGTCTAAGTGGGGGAGATTGTAACATCCCAAGATTTGAGTTCTCAGATAAAATGATCTTATAAGTAATGATTGGACTACCCATATCACCAAGGTGCGCCTCCTTTTCTGGGAGACCATCACTAAAGAACTCCATAGTTAAGTGTGCTCAGTTTGGAGTAGTACTAGGATGGGTGATTAGTCGGGAAGTTGACCCTGACTTTCACATGAGTGAGAAAAAAGTGTGCAGTTAAGGCTAGTGGTGGTCTGTGGGGCCAGTCGTCATTCCTGAAACTCTACTAGAGCCCGGGGCAGTGGGCCCCGACGTTACAACCATGGTAGTATGGGATCTACGATCTTTGGTACAAGATTTTCTTTGATGGTATCTCGATGTCTAAGGAGGAACAAACCTCCAGTAGTGTTCCTCTTCTGCCCTTCTTCTCGCCTTTGGTTTCTTTCGAATTACATTGGGAAATTAGTCTTTTCACTGTTGATTTTGACTATCAACACATCAAGTCATGCACATGGGTCAGTCCATTTGTCCATCAGAGATTGGCCATCTCAGTTATGTTTTTGCAAATAGACGAATGTTGTATATGTGGCTTTAAGGAATTTAATGATTGGTAGGTTTTTCTAATATTCGTATTAAATTATTTATAGATCAAAAAATATAAGTAAAATATGTTTTGGAATAGTTTCATTTCTCTATATCCAATGGTATAGGTTTTATCTCCTAATCTGATATTATAAATATATGATTCTTATATATTTTCTTAATTGGATAAAGTTTCTAAAATTCATAACTAGTAAATTATAAGTAAAAAAATAGAGTAAAATATGATATAAATTTAGGAAAATATAATCTACAATATAGTATGGTTTACAAAACCTAACCCAATAATAAGAAAATGAGATTTTTTTAGGATTCATGTAATTGAGGTAAGCCTAACTCTAACCTCAAATATGCCTATAATAGGTTTCTTACAGACTGAGATGGAATTAGGGTTTTGACTTTGGATTATGTAGACTTCATGTGAGGTATGTTTTCATCCCATATTATTATCTTTGAGAAATAAACCTAGTTTATCAATCTCTTGACATACTATCCTACACAATCTCTCTCTTATGAGAATTTATTCCATATGAAACATTCTACTTGGTTATGATCTAGTGATCATCCTATTTTATTAGACTTTCTTTTGACTCTAACTTGTACCTTTATTCTTGATGAAAACATATTTTTTCCACTTATGTGGTTGATGCTTATTTTGTCCATTTTTTGATGGCAACTTTATTTATTCTATAAAAGACAACAATTTATACTTGCCTCTACATTTTTGCATGCCTTGTGATTCAGTAGCCCTAGAGTAGTGTAATTACATTGGTTTTTGGGTTATGTTGCGTTACTATATTTTTGGTATGGAGGTTGTGTGCCCCATACCCGGGTTTTTTGCCCACTTTTATATATACTAGGGAGATGGTTGTGTGTCATACTCTATCAGGTTTCAAGGTTGTGAGCCTTGGCTGCCATTGTTATATATATATATATATATATATATATATATATATATATATATATATATATATATATTGATCTAGTGTTATGCTTATCTCACATGCATGCATGTTGATATTATTGTGATGGGTTTTGCACCCAAGATTTTTATGTGCTTGTGTGGCACAACTTTTATATTGGTTTAATGGCAAGCATCCATCTTGTTTATTGTCTTTTGAAATTCATATTCTTTTATGTTCATTTGGGTAGTCCTTTCCTTTTTCCATTGTAAGCCTTGTTTATTTGATGACCTTTATTACTCATATTGCTCAATACTCAATTTAGTATGCACACACTGACATTTTTCTGATGTATCTACCTTTCTCCTTTTCTCTGGGGTACTCTTCCAACCCCAGGTGTAGTTCAAGAAGAACATAACCAAGTTGGACTAAGACCTCATCAAGTATAACTAAAAACATTTGGGAGATTTTTCTTGCGGTGGTTAGATGACCCTCTTTTGATGCTTTAGTTTAGTTATTTTTCACCCTGTGTGGTGAAGTTTTGAGACAATATCAAGTTTTGTAATAGTTTGATGTTTAGTTTCAACTGCTACATTTGGTTACTTGAATCATACTTTTGAATAAAATGGATTACCATACCTTTGCAAAAAAAATTATAGTGGTGTTTTATATATGGGATGTTTCCTTTTTATTTGATTTAGTACAGAGTGGATCCCCTCTTCGGTCCCACTCCTTCAAGTATGGTATCAAATCCAGTGGTTGTCAGATATCTAACTATGTCAATCTTATCTCCCTTAGGATGGTAACCCTAGACCCTAATTTATGCACAAAGTGATGACTAGGAAGAAATGTTTTGTCATAAAGGTTTAGTTAAAAAACCTACCCTTTGTACCCTATGACTTTTTCTTCATGAGAACCTTAGGGTTGTAAGGCTAGCTACACAAGGACCTAAAATTCAACCCTAGGTGCTTTTTACTTGTTAGTTGGATGCATGAACAACATAAAAACCTAAAAGAAAAAAAATTATTTCACAACTAAAAGATGCTTATGTGACCATAATACTTTGATGTTGTTTATCTTGAATATTACGACAAACCTTTTTAAGGGGTGGAGTATAGGTGATTGATGACACATGTTTGGCTAGATTTCGAGGATGAAATCCTTTTAAGGGTTGGAGTGTTGTAATGAACCAAAACTTAGAATCTTGCCCTATTCCATGTATAATTATATTTTGAGGATGAAATCCTTTTAAGAGTTGGAGTGTTGTAATGAACCAAAACTTAGAATCTTACCCTATTTCATTATCAGAAATCTAGTAAGATTTGTTTCTTAGATCTAACCAAACAAAAGTAAAAGTTAGATCAAATTTACATATTGACTTGATTTTGTGCCAACATGTAAATAAAATCATGAAATGTATTACATATATTTTACTAACATAGTGGCTAAATAAAAATGAATAACATGCTTTGGAGTAACAATTGGTGATCCCATGTCGATAAATACTAATAATGTTCTATTATTTAAATAAATATGGAATTAATAGAGTAAATGGAGTAAATATGTTAAATGTGTAAAATGTGGAATCTCATGCATAATAATATATATAGATCTTTTTTAAATGTATTGAATATAATAAGACCTAATTAAGTAAGTGTTGATGAGAAAGATACAATGTTTAAATAAAAAAAGTATAATATGTTAAAAATTATAATGGTGACATAACTCATAAAAGTGAATCCCAAAAGTAAAATATAATGGCAAAATAGTGTTCTTTGGGTCCCAATTAGCTCGGGTACCAAGTTTCACATTATTTTAACAGTCTTAACTATCTTAGTTCCATTAAGGAAAGAAAAAATAAGTCAAAACTAAAAATATTAGAAGATGCATTGAATGACCTCAAACTAGAAATCTAATTATAAATTCATATTCTACATTAGCATAGGTGAAAATTTTGGTTTTATTTGACCCTTGTATGATCCCCCAAAGATATTTGTAAACATGTATAAAGTTTAAGGCATTATTTGATAAATGTCCTAATTAATACATTCACTTTCCTATAGTTCCCAATTTCCTGGTTGTCACATTGGGTTTCCTGAATTTGTTGTTCCCAGATGACTTCTAGTGCGTAAGATCTTCATCATATGGATGATTTGCCTTTTCCAGCCTCTCGCGCCTTTCCTCTTTCTACTATTTGTGCCTCGATGTTTCCCTTTTTTGGCAATGCTGGTTTGCCAGAGATTTCTTCAATTCTCTCTCCCTCCCTTACTTCTTTTCCTCTGATATCCTTCCCCCACCTTCCTTACACTATCTCTCACTCAATGACTTATAAAACATAGGGTATTGTGGCGTCATCGCCCGATTGCATCTTGTCCCCTTTGTTACTCTACTTCTTCCCATGTCCACTCTCTTTTCCCTGCCTCCTATTTCCTATGGGGCGTCAGACACCTATAAGACCCTTCCATTACCTCTGTGAGACCTCCAGAAACTGATCCATGTTGGCCGATTGGTCCAAGTTTCTCACCTTTGATCTCCGACCTCCTTGCAGTGAGTTTGACAATGGTTCCTAGACCAAAATTTTCATCTCTATAACCTTGTTGACAAGCTTCTCGGCCTCAAGAGTTGATGCTTCTGGCCTTCGTGAAGAGTTGCAAAAGATCAGACCTTTCCCATGTTCCCTAGAAAACTTCTGGTGGCTTTCTTCCCAAAAGATTTGAGGTGGTTTTCTTCTTTCCTTTCCTCACATTCTTCTATTGTTCTATGAATCACTGTGAAATTGGTAGTGCCCCAAATTATGTTTTCACAAGTATATTGCTCCTCTATTTCATTTAGACCATGTGAGTGGTTCTGAGACCTTCATTTTTATTTGTCCATGGTTCTTGATGGGTTCTCAGGCTCTCCTCCATAACTTCCATGGAGGAAGTAGCTCTGGGCGATTATGGTCATCTCTGAACCCATCTAAAGGGTCTATTAGATCAGAAGACCCTCAGGAATTCAAGTCCGACTTGGTTTGTGCAAGAACCATGGTAGTTTGGGATCTATGATCTTTGGTACCAGATTTTCTTTAATGGTATCTCGCTTTTGAAGGAGTAACAAAGCCTCTAGTAGTGTTCCTCTTCTTCCCTTCTTCTCACCTTTGGTTTCTTTTGAATTACAATGGGCAATTAGGTCTTTTCACTATCTATATTGACTGCCAACACGTCGAGTCATGCACCTGGGTCAGTCCATTTGGACATCATATATTGACCATCTCAGTTATGTTTTTGCATGGACATATGTTGTATATGTGGATTTAAGGATTTTTATGATTGGTCAGCTTTTCTAAAATTCGTCTTAAATTATTTATAGCTCAAAAAATATAAGTAAAATATGTTTTGGAATTGTGGAATTTCTCTCTATCCAATGGTACATGTTTCATCGCCTAATTTGGATATAATAAATATATAATTTTTATGGATTTTCTTAGTTTGATAAAAATTCTAAAACTCATAACTAATAAAATATAAAACATAAAAATATAGTAAAATATGATATAAATTCAAGAAAATATAATCTACAATATAGTATGATTTTAACAACCTAAATCAATAACAATAAAAGGCAATTTTTTAGGATTCATGTAATTAAGGTAAAGCTAGTTCTAACATCAAATCTTCCTATTATTGGTTGCTTACAGACTGAGATTGAATTAGGGTTTTGACTTTGGATTTATGTAGACTTCATGTGAGGTATGTTTTCATCCCATATTATTATCTTTGAGAAATAAACCTAGTTTCTCACTCTCTTGACATACTAGCCTCCACAATCTCTCTCTTATGAGAATTTATTCCATGTGAAACATTCTACTTGGTTATGATCTAATGATCATCCTATTTTTTTGGACTTTCTTTTGACTCTAACTTGTACCTTTATTCTTGATGAAACCCTAATTTTTCCACTTATGTGGTTGATTCTTATTTTGTCCATTTTTGTGATGGAAACTTTATTTATTCTATAAAATACTGCACTTTATACTTGCCTCTACATTTTTGCATGACTTGTAATTCAGTAGCCCCAGAGTAGTATAATTACATTGGTTTTTGGGTTGTGTTCCCTTATTATATTTTTGGGATGGAGGTTGTGTGCCCATACAAGGGTTTTTTGCCCACTTTTATGCTATCAGGTTTCAAAGTTGTGATCCTTGAATGCCATTGTTATTTATATTGTTCTAGTATTATGCTTGTCTTACATCCATGAAGGTTGATATTATTATGATGGCTTTTTTGCCCAACATTTATATGTGCTTGTATGGCACAACTTTTATATTGGTTTAATGGCAAGTATCCTTCTTATTTATTGTCTTTGAAAATTCATATTCTTTTATGCCAAGTTGGGTATTCCTTTCTTATTTCCATCAGAAGTCTTATTTATTTGATTACCTTTATTTCTCATATTGTCCAATACTCAATTTAGTATGCACATACCAGAGTTTTGTTGATGTATCTACCTTACTCCTTTTGGGGGTACTTCCAACCCCAGTGTAGGTCAAGGAGAAGGTAACCAAGTTGGACTGGGAGATTTTCTCGAGGTGGTGAGATGACCCTTCACAATCCTTTAGTTTAGTTAGTTTTCATATGTGTCACCCTACATGGTGAAGTGTTCAAGTTATGTAATAGTTAGATGTTTTGTTTCTGCTGCTAGATATGGTTACTTGAATCATACTTTCCAATAAATTGGGTTACTATCCCTTCGTGAAAAATTTACAGTGGTGTTTGATATATGAGACTTTTCCTTTTTGTTTGATTTAGTAGGGAGTGGTTCCCTTCTTGGGGTCCCACTCCTTACAATGGAACTAATGGAACTTCTTAAATGCTATAAGAAAAATCTCTATTGCATTGACTCCTTTTCCATACCATCAACATACATTCTTGAGTTTGGTGATCCTTTGATGCATGAACTCACAGTAAAATATCCATGCCACCGACATGATAGTCAGTACCATCGAGACTAATATTAATTTAACATTATTCTACTAGGAAATCTTGGTGGCATCGTCCCATTAGTCGGTACTGCCAAAATCATTTTTTATGTTTATGTATGAGTCTCTATAGGATACACAGTCTTAGTGGCCCTGACTTGCAACTCAATACCACCGAGACTGAGATGAAGAGAACTATGTGGCCTCCAATCCAATGGCTTGAAGTGTGCAAATACAACATTGTTCAAATGACTGATATGTGCCATTTCTAAAGTTGGTACTACCAACACAACAAAATTCTTGGGTCAGTACCTCAAGTGATGAGGGTCGTTAGTATTAATGGCAGATACTAAAAGAACAATGATAAGGGTGCATGTCAGTACCTAGAAATTCAATTTGGTGGGATTGTCTTTTCATTAATGGGGTTCCTCTCATCATATAAAAGGAGAGGGGATTCATTAGGATTTCTCACAGCTCATGCACTCCTTCCTCAAACACTCTTTTGTGAGCTTCCCCGAGCACTTCTTCATCGACGAAGAACCACATTGAGCTCCCATCTTCTTCCTCTTTCTATTCCAATGGGGAGAAAGAAACCCTCACAAGAGGGTTCTTCTTCTGTAGTAGATTCATATCATCTCATACTAAAACCATGTATAGTGGTTGGGAGAAATGAGAAGATGAAAAGATATTTTGTGCTTGAAAAGCACAATCTCAGTGCCACTCATTATGGAGATCCAACCTTCATTGAGATTCTTGGCTTCATAAACAATCTACAAAAGGAGTGTGCAAGACAAAGGATATTTACCACTAAATTCTTCTTTGAGGGATGGCCAACATACATGGAGATTGCATTGGTGTTCCTAGTGTCATTGGAGGTGTTCTTAGTATCACAATACACTAGGAATAATGAATAGGAGGGTAGATGGGTGGAATTTTATATCTACAACATCACCCACCATCTCACACTAAAGGCGTTCAATGTCATCTTTGGGTGGGACAAATCGAAATGTGATGCTACCCTGACGACTTCATCCACTCTATGGCATGGCACAATATGACAAAGATGTAGGCTTGTACCAAGATCAGTTTGCACCATTCTAGAGTCACCAACATCGAGCTTCCCTTAACCCACCTATTTCACTGACTCTTCAAAAACACCTTATTTTCCAAGTCGACAAAGGAGAAAGGGAAGGTCACGGGTAAAAACCTCTATGTTCTCTAGGCACCCCTCTTTCTAGGGAGCAAGAAGGTGAACCTAGGCACATTGTTATCAGGACATGCAACTCAGTGGTCAAAATAAAGAAGAGGAATCTACCATCCACTTTAGTGGTCTCATCATGAGAATCACCATCTATTTTAACCTTGATCTCTCCCACCTCCATCAAGTGGAGTTGAAGTGGGACTTGGACTTCAGACATTTTCACAATTACAAGCTTTTTTCCCAATATGGAGACAACATCCATTCCATATCCCAGATGGATGAGTGAGCCCTTCGAGACCCCATCTTCAACAAAACTAATCTAGATAATCTATGCTTGATGGATGATGATGTAAGAGAAAATGACATAGATCAAGAGCACACCTATAAGCAAGTTGGAGAGAACAACGACGACAAGGTCATGGAGGCAGTGGCTACATTAATGTAGACTCATAGGAGGAAACATCATTCACATCATGTCTAGAATGCATTTTCCTCTACCCCAACTCAACATCAAAAGGGCCCATACTACTTTAAGATCATGCACAACATGCTGAAATTCCAATCATATAGGCCAACAATAGCAGCAGGTGATGATCACTCAGATTACCTCACTTCAAGAGATGAACTTCTAGAACTAAGACCAGATCTTCACGCATCAACAAGAGATGTTATCCAATGAGCACCTTCTCCTTAGCAACTGGGAGAACATTCAAAAACACTTGCAACACATGGAGTATATAACCTCTCCATGATCATTATTGGAGCTAGGAACAATTATCCAACCACCCACAACTGCCACCATTGCCATCGATCCACCTCAATTCACTAACACATTCTACCCACCTGATCCAAATTTGCCATCTAGAACATTCTTTCCACCTGGAGTATTCGTATCTAGTACACTCATTCGATCTTTAGTTTGATTTGTGATAATGATGACATTGTTGAATTCAAACGTGGGGGTTATGGATCGTGATTTATCCTACATTCATATTTTTTCCATCTTTTTATATTTTTTTTTTTTATTTTATCTTTGTTTATATTTTATTTGTTTCATGGTTGCTTTAAATTTAGTTTTCACTTTGTTTCATGTAATCTACATCTGTATAGTGTATAAGTTGATGTAAAAGTTAAATGCTCACATGTTTGGAAGTAATGTTTTTTGCGTACCTTACCCTAAAATTGAATATGCTTTTCCAAGTGTACACTATCATGAAATTGAGTGTATTAGTCAATCCAAAGACATTTGTGATGAAGTAAACACCTAATTCTACCTTTGGCTTCTGATTGAAGATGGTTTTTGAGTCCTATCTAATCAACCAATGGTGTGACCTTGTATGTTAATTCAAGAATAGATTTTGGATCACCCTAACTTATGAGTTAGGAGAAGAGGAATTTATCATGGTTAGAAGAGTGTATCTATTAGTCACAAGATCTCATGCATGTTCATTTCATTTCATCAACACTATAGGATAAAAACATGATTCAAGTCATTTCTCTTTGATTGCATAACACGAAATGATAGCAAGCAGGTAGTTTATATTTCATCTAGAAAATGAAAAATATAGTTGCATGAATAGTGCATTCATATATATTAGTTTGCATAAAAACATAGTTTCATTTTTTCACTGCATGATTCATAATGTGTAATGTATGTTTTCTACATCTTTTTGAGTAAAAAGAGTAGATATTTATATATCTTCTTACTCGTCTAAGTTTTGTAAAAAGACTAACTCCATGTATCATTTTTTGTGGCTAATATAATGTGACAAAAGAAAAAAAGAGAGAAGAGATAGAGAAGCATAATGGAAAATTGAGAAAAGGGTTAGAAAACAAGAAAAGAAAAAGAATCATCTATCTCTTGAATAAAGAATAAGACTGGGGAGCGCTATGTTAAAACACCTTCTACCCTTACTCATCATTAGGATTAAGCATCAACACCATGCATCATTCCACTAGAAACAATGGATATTAGGACATCTTGAATTATTGATTCTTTAAGAGCATCTTTTTGTTTTATTGCATAAATGACTTGGATTGTGTGAATTCTATTCCATGCCACCCATTCCATCCACCAAGTACTATGTAGTGGAGGACACCAATAAATATGTATTCCCTTCATTTGTGAGTATTCAGGGAATTGCATCCAATTAGATAATATTTTGAATAGAGAAATGTAGACAGGGAGTTCTTGTGATACACAAAGCATATTTCAATCTTTAGAATAATATCTCTCTATTTTACATCACTTGTGTGTCTAGTAGTCTGATTTGGATGTTTTTCGTTTTCATAATTGGTCACGTGTATAGTAGTTGTTTGCACTGTGGTTGTAGATGATTGGTTTTGGTCCATCTGGACAAGGATGGTTAGAATGACATGCTTCACATATATGTATCTCTTTTGACTATTTTAGATAAATACAAAGCATTGTTACTTAAGGATGCACAATATTCAATCTTAAAGGATTTTAATGATAATGATTTCACTACCAAATTCTCAGCTAATTTATGCATGTTTTCATTGGAAATTTTCTAGTAATCATGTGTTTTATGCACTTTTTGCCTAAATAGTATGAAATAATTGTTGTGCATCCATTTACCTATTTATAGTGAATTTGGTTCCAAATAATTGTGTTTCAAGGTCCCTAGTGTATTGTTTTGTTTATTTAAACAAATCAAGTATAAATTAGAGAAAGTCGATACCACTGACATCAGAGTCGATACCATTAACATGGAGAAAAAGAAGGCTTCATCATAAAAACATTTTGACAACATCAATATTAGGCTTGATACCACTGAGATTTAGAGTCAGTGCCACTGACAGTCATCTTAGTGGCTGCAACAACAAGGTAAGAAATCCTTAGTACATTCTTAGTCAGTCGTAATTCCTGAAACTCTACTAGAACTATGTGGTTAAGCATGCTCATCCCAGAGTAGTACTAAGATGGATGACCAGTCAGGAAGTTTATCCTAGATTGCGCATGAGTGTAGACAAAGTCTATAGTTAAGGCTAGTGGTGGTCTTTGGGGCTAGTCATCATTCTTGAAACTCTACTAGAGCATTGGGTAGTGGGAATGGGTGTTACAACCACTGACATCACATTCGGTACCATTAACATAGAGAAAAAGAAGCTTCATCATAAAATAATCTTTATAGCATAGACATTAGGTCTGATATCACTGAGACCTTGAATCTGTGCCACCGACAGTCAGCTCGATGGTGGAAACAAGAAGGTCAGAAAGCCTTAGTACATTCTTGGTACCACAAAAAATAAAATTGGTGGTACCAAGATAGGATGCCCTACTCTAGTAAAAAGACAACTCATGGCACCAACTTCCAAGTCAGTGACATCATGATTTTCTTGAAAACTGTGACTAACAAAGTTCGCATCCAAAAGTGCATTGAATAAGTTGTGTTCTAGCCTCTTTTCTCAAAACTTAAGATGACGGTCATATAGGGGGCATCAGTCGTTCATGGGAGACTAGATCTTAAGGAAAAGGAGAAGAGTAGATGTGAGTCATCCCAACACTTCTGAGGAGTAGTGTCACAAACAAAATGTTATACAATTGTAGAAATATTTAGAGGCAACCAACCTTAGACCTTGTTATAGTGGTTTTCTTCAATTTCTATGTTGTTATTCTGCTTCTTCCCATTCTTTAGTCTCATGTCGATCATGAAGGGTTAAACAACCTATTATAAGGTCTGCATGAGTAGTTTAGCATTGACTATGTTCATGGATATTTCTAATTTAATATAGGTTGTCCTTTCTTTAGATTTCAATAGTGGAAATTCTTGAGCACACTGAATGTGTGTTAGATTATTATTTTCTATGAGAGTGGGATAAACAGGTAGAGAAACAATTGTCAACACAGTCAATAATGCACAGTGAGAGCACATTTCAAGGTGAATTGTCTAGAGAGAGATAATATAATTTAACTTTTTGTATTAACATTGTGAGAGTAGGTTAGTAATTAGGATAAAAGTGTACTACACTACAAGAGGGGGTAGCATAAGATACAAACACTAAATCTAAAGAAGCAAGATGATTTATGTTAATTAGAGAGAATGCATGTATGGGTCACACTATGGTGAAACTAATATCCTAAAGATCTCATTTATCTTATCCCTACTCCATTTTAATTCATTATTTTTTTAAATTTTATTTCTTACTTTAATAACTCAACTAACTCTATACTTATGCCTAACTGATTTGTTAATTAGTACTAGTTTCTAACTATCCCAATTTCTTAAGATCCACATTCAGACCTCTTTGATTTTTTTTACTTCTTTGACACGTACACTTCCATGTAGTGTGCACACTTAATTCGTGTCATTGGTGCACCTTATTTATACAGGAAATCCAATCATTCAATTTAGGTCCTAAATCATGCGATCTTGCACGTCTTCAACATGCTTTAATCTCAAACTTTTCAAGGAGTACTATACTGAATGTATATACATAAATGCAACTCTATTATGGTTCACTTCAAATGAAAAACTTATAGATTGGATCATTTTACTAGATTAATTATGTCTTAATTCAGTCACTCATACATTACTTTATTGTATTCAACCTTTATTCACTCATTAACTTGTGGTATGCCATCATGATCACCATACTTAAATAAATGAGATACTAATTCTTGATCTAAGTGTTACACATTGTCCCTATTTTGATAATGACTTAACCATTCCATTCATATGTATATAATATGTTTTTTTAAGATTGATTTCAGGCATTAGGTACATGAAAATGATCAAATAGATCAAGCCCTAGCTTGTTTTAGTTCAAGTCAAAAGCAATGCAAATGCACAATATGGGAAAACACTACAAATCAGCTTAGATAATTTTTGTAATCATTGTATTGATGATACGACTTGTAACTAAGATGAAAAAAATTAGGGACACTTAATTTGAACGTTTGATCACTTAAAAGTCATTTTATAAAATTCATTACATGCACTACATTGATCGAGTTACAAAATCGACTGATCCTTAATGGATTTTGAGAATGACTTCGAACGATTGAGTTTCATAATCACCGAACTCAATCGATCCCTCTACAGACCAAAACTAATTTAAGTGAATTGACAGAGCTTCCACCAGGACAAACTCGACCGATAGTTTAAATTGGCTTTGTCACATAGTGTGATCGGTCAAGTTATCTTTATTTAAACTCGACTAAATGCATTATAGGAAAAACACAAAAAAGTGATTCCAACCGTTGGAGTGTTGCAAAACTTGAAATTATATTCGTTGCAAACCCCTAAATGGCTAGAAAATGTTCACAAGCATTCCCATATTGTAGTAGACACCCCCAACTATAAAATGGACCCCTTAGAGTTCATTCCAAGTTTGCTCATTCATGTTATTCAAGGTTCTTTCCATAGTTGAGTGCTTTTAGTCCACTTGAGCCCCTTTCTCTCTATTGATTACACTTCATTTTATCCATATGAGTTAGATAGGTTTTATGTGAGAGAGATACCTCATTGTACACTTGTAAATCTCTCAAAGCTTCTCCTTCCAAATCCCTTTCTTCAAGACCAATTGAATTAACACTTCTCCAAGTGAAGGAGGAGGTGCATGCTTCTTCGAGCTGTAGAAGGTGTTTCAAGCTTCTCCAAGTGAAGGAGGAGGACCAGGTGGAAGATATAAGGAGCAGAGTGGGTAAATCCTTCAAGGAAAAATACTTGGTGCAAGAAGGGGATCTCCTTAATGAAGGCATCCAGTTTCTTGTAAGAGTGGGTAAGACCTTGGTGAGGTAGTAGACTAGATCTTGGATAGATAAGACCTTGTTTGTATGGTTGTTGGCTCTCTTGGCCATAAAGGGAAGCTGGGTATCCTTCTCCCAAAAAAGGAAGGTCATATGTTGTAACTCTTATAAGTGAATATAAGGAGTAGACAAGCTTAAGAAATTATATAGCTTGACCTCTCTAGGTAGTGGACTGACTCTCTCCTAGTTTGGAGAGTAGAACCTCTCTAAAAAAACTTTTTCAATTGATTGCTTCAATCTGTCTCATCCTATCTATGTATCTTTGAATTGCCATCAAATTCACTATTTGCAATTGAGTTTATTTGAACTAACTTGTAGGTCTAACAAGTTTTGTGAAAGTGTTTTTAGATCTATTCACCCCCCTTAAAGCCCTCCGACACAACAAGTGGTATTAGAGTCATGGTCTTCTTTGACACATCTCCTACGAGACGAGGTGATGGGCAAAAACATGCTTGGTTCTCCCAACCTAGAGGGAAGCTTCTCCATGAGACCCCAGACATTGACTTCACCAATTTCCTTTATTGGAAATGATGAATGCAGTTCTTCCTTCAAGGGATGAACTATGACATGTGGAACATGGTGATTCTTCCATACAAGGTGCCAACGGGTGATGTAGCTACTTGGGATGAACCTATAGTGAAGAAGGTGTAGCTCAATGCCAAGGAGATAAACATCATCTATGCTGGCCTCATTCCCTCTGAGTTCAACCAGATCTCATCTTGGGACACATTCCATGAGATTTGGATCAAGTTGGGCATCACTTATGAAGGCACATAGCAAGTCAAGGAATCTAAGATCTATAAGATCAATGGGTTGCTTGAGAACTTCAAGATGGCAAGAAGGAAAAAGTGACTGATATGTACTCAAGGCTTAACACCATCATCAACGGACTTGCAGTCTTGATTCAATTATAATGTTTCTTACTTTTTCTAGTCATAAAAAATTTTTGATGTATCAAATGGATGTTAAAAGTGCCTTTTTGAATGCTACAATTGAGGAGGAAGTATATGTTTCTCAACCTCCCATCTTTGAACATGATAATTTTCTTAACCATGTTTATTTGTTACAAAAAGCTCTCTACGGTCTCAAACAAGCACCTTGAGCTTGGTATGAGAAACCAAATAACCTTTTTCTAGACAATGGCTATACCATGGGCAAAGTTGATTATAACTTGTTTCTAAAACTTCTTAATTATTCAAATTAATGTTGATGATATTATTTTTGGCGAGAGAGATCTTGATCTTTGTCAGGAGTTTATTTTTTTATGTAGATGAGTTTGAGATGAGCACGATGGGGGAGCTTACTTTCTTCCTTGGCTTTCAAATCAAGCAAATGAAAAATGGGAACTTCATCGGCCAAGACAAGTACACAAGTGAACTACTTAAGCACTTTGGGATGGAGAACACCAAGCCAATGGACACTCCCATGTCAAACACTGCCAAGCTTGACAAAGATGAAGAAGGAGAAAAGGTAGATGAGAAGCTCTATAGAGATATGATTAAGAATTTACTTTATTTAATTGCATCTAGACCTAATATAATATTTAGTGTTGGCTTGTGTGCTCTCTTTCAATCAAGTCCTAGGAAATCACATCTTATAGCGATTAAGAGGATTTTAAGGTATCTATCAAAAACCCAAAATTTTGGACTATGGTATCCCAAGTTAAGAGACTTTACTCTTACTATTTATAGTGATGCCGATTACACAGTTTGCTTGATCGATAGAAAGTGCACAAGTGGCACTTGTTTCTTCCTAGGACCTTGCATAGTTTCTTGGTACTCTAAGAAACAAAGAACTGTGGCTCTTTCAACTACCATGGCTGAATACATTGCATCTGCAAGTTGTTTGCCCAAGTCCTATGGATGAAGCAAATTCTCTAAGACTTCACTTTGATGCTTCTCCTATCTATTGCAATAATACTTGTGCAATTAACTTATCTTACAATCCTATATTTCATACTAGAGATAAACATATAGAGGTATGTCACCACTTTCTTTAGGACCACATTTCCAAGAAGGATATTTATATCACACATATGGATATGGAGAATCATCTTGCAAACATTTTCACTAAACCACTAGCTAGAGAGCAATTTGCTTTAATTAGATCAAAACTTCTTATAACTGCTCTTGATGATATTGGCATGCCTTCTATCTAGTTGTTCTTTTACCTACATGTTACTTGCTTATATTAGATCATCTCTTTCTTGATATGTATTATAATTGCCTTGTTTCTCTTGATTTGGGTATTTTTTGCAAACAACTATTTTATCGCAAAATAGTACCCTATGATGAGTAAAATGTGCCTCAATATGTCTAAGATGCATAATAGGCTAAAGAAATAAATTTAATTAGCACCCTAGAGGCTAGGAATTAAAATTTCATATTTTTGGATAGGTTGCATGTCGGTCAAGTTTCCAACTCAATCGATCTCTTGGCCGAGTACATGTGAAAATTCCGATCAGTTGAGTTTCCAAATCTCAGAACTCAACCAATGGCCAAGTTGGACCAAACTTAAAAAAGGGTTTTGGCTGAAATTTCTCCCTCTCAACTAGAGAAAAATCAATTGATCTCTGACCTCCATCTCCCTTGACCACCAACCCTAGGTTTACACACCGTCTCCCTTGCCTAGTGCATAGAATGCTTGTGCTTTCAGAATTCCATAACTAGAACCAACAGTGTCCATGAATTTTATGCCAATCTTCAATGGATTGCAACACAATTGTGCCACCACCCAACAACCATGTAATTCTCATTTCCATGATTGCCAGTAAAAAAATCACTATCTCTGAGGATTCCTTGAATTTTGATTTCAATGGAAATGAGATTACTAACACATGGACGAAGGACTACCCTAACTATTTTGACCTGCTCAACCCTAAGGCTTTCTACAAACACTTTGAACTTACTTTCCTTGATATTCACAAGGTTTTGAAAAATCCTCGAGTAACATACATGAAGAAGTCAACCTTGCCATCCTCTTCCCTAGATATCAAGAACCGTCTGATCCCATTAGTTGTTAACTATAATGTCCACCCAAAGAAAAATCAAACAGATTTTGTAGAAAACATTGTTGTGATCATGTACTGTCTCTTAGAGAATGTTGGAGTCAAATGGTCACAATACATTTTACACCACATGATATGCTTTGAATCTAGGAAGAACACATAAGGTACCCACCCCTACCCTACCTTGATATGTGGTATGTTCTCTTTTTCCACTCAGAAATCTCATTTTCATGATCTCCATTACAAATCTAGTAGGAAAGGAGTCTACATCAGTCAAACCACCATCAAGAAGACCTTCCTCCCTACCTCTCCTACGACACCTAGAGCCTCCACCTATACCTCCACCCAGGAACCTCCACCTCCACCACTACCCTGACCTGACCACGCTTCTTTCTCAGTGTCAAATGAAGTTGTCATTGGTTACATGATGCACCACCATGAGTACAACCTTCAGGTTCAGGATCATCTTCACCAAGACCTCTGCCAATGATGCCACACATGAACATGTCCTGCAGCCATCCCTACCCAGGTGGTGACTATGCTTCTTATGCATACAGGTAATCCAACCCTATTCTACGACTGTATCTTGTGTCATTTTGTACCTTTATCACATTCAAATGTATTAGAATTACATGTTATTCTCCCCAACATGATTATCATTGCAAATATGTTTATGGATGTTCTTTGCGCTTTTTTTCAGGTACTTGGACCATGCTCAGATGGAAGAGAGAGAGAAAGGGAGTTCTAGGGTTCCTCCACTCAAGGAGGGGCCCAAAGAAGGCCCTGAAGTCTCCCTCAACCTACCTCCAATGGCCAAGAATCGTCTCCAAGCACAGACATCCAAGAATTATGAAGGTTGAAGCAATGCTAGAATTAAAAGACCCCAGCATGGCCGTGGTGCCATGGAACGGCCATGCTGGCAATTGAGCAAATTTACAGGTTGATCGACAAATCATTGAAGTCCAAGCAAGTCAGCCACCACGGCCGTGTTGCCCAGCACGGCCGTGCTGGATGAAGATGGAACGGGTGTGCTGCTCAGAACGACCTCCTCCCAACTCCACCACCACAGCCGTGCTACCCAGCACGGCCGTTCTACCTAGTCCCCAACACGGCCGTTCTTCCCAGAACGACCGTGCCACCAGCCTTCGTTTTCACCAATCAACCTGTTGATTTAACATTTACCCAACACGGCCGTTCTCCTCCACCACAGTCGTGCCCACTCCTACCCACCACGGCCGTGCTACCACCCCAAAACCTAACAACTTTTCACTACTTTTCCCATTCTACCCCCACTTAACCCTAGCTCATATATAAGCACTAGTTGCTTCTAGGGCTCGGGAGAGAGCACTCCCCAGCCGTCACCCAGCTGCTCCCTTGCATCCCTTGCTCCCATCCACCCATTTCCTTGCATTCCACCCATTTTCCACCCACTTTCCACTCATTTCCACAATAGAAACCTAGTTTCTCTAGGTTTCTATCCATCCATTCCACCATTTTCATGCACCCCTGCACCATTCGAGGAGGGAGGACGTCTGCAGCTGCTTGGAGGTGAAGAAGAAGGCCACTTCATCAAGCTTCATGGAGTTTCTTCCTCTTCTACCCCCTTCTTTTCTTATTTTCATGACTATGTATAGCTAAGCCCCCTTGTGGTGGGCTGTTTGGGATTAAAATGTTACTTTGATACCATGTTGGGGGATAAATTCTTGTAATGAACTCAATTCATATTTATGATGATTACTTCTTGCTTCCATCTCTTTTCTTATCTTATTGCATGTGGTTTGTGCTTCTTGTATGAATTGCTTGTTTTGAGGTTTTTGATGAAACTTTATTTCTAGGAGGAATTGGGGTGTATGTGGAAATCTTAGGAATGGCTCCTAGGTCCAATTAGTGGATCCCTAGCTAGCCCCCTTTGTTCCTACATACACACCCCTCCTCTTACAAATGAGTGTGAGATTTAAGTGGCTAGTGTAAGTGAGAGTGATGCAATTGCCTAGGGCCTTCTAAAGGCTAGAGTGGCTAGTGGCATGAGGATTACCCCCTTCATCTCCACTCCCATCTCTACCCTCAACCCTCAATTGTCCACTATCACTTACCCTAGAAACCTAGATTTGGCCAATCTCACTAGAACTACACCTAACCCTAGTCTTCTACTAGTAGTATAGGGTATGTTCTAATGACATTGCCCTTGTTGTTTGGTTTGGTAATCTAGATATGGATCGAGCACCATGCATGTTTAATGAACTCCCCCAACTAAAATCAAAGTGACATTTCCCAAACGGTCCACCCACCTTAATCACCTTGCTTAAACCCTAATCGCTTAGTCTGCTTGTTAATGCTAGCTTAGTTGAATTGCTTTAGTTTACCTTAGTCAATTGCTTGGTTTTACTCTTTAGTGCTAACTTAGGCTTTTGCTCTTGCTAGTGGTTAGTTTAGTTCATTTTTGCTTCTTGGCTTGCTAGAGTAGTGTAACCCGTCTTGTCCCTATTTAGTTAGTTTGATAACTTAGTTTGCTAGTTTACTTGCTCTTTCATAATTTAGTTTCCTTTTTGCATTTCTTACTCGTTCTCTTAGTTTAATCAACCAACAATCAACCTTAAAGCCCTAAAACCCTACTCTCCGCACTAGGAACGTATCTCACGCCGTCTAACTCTAGCGCCCCCTTTATCCTCGCATATCGACCCCGTACTTGCCGCCTCACCTATACTACGACACGACCCCACACGCTTGCGGGTGTAGTGTCTTAGTAGACGTAGGTAGTCAGTGTGGGACCATATAAATTTTGAAAGCACAATCCCATATCCCGTGTGCTCCGACCTCGTGGGGTGTAAAAGAACCACTAGCGGGGACGCATCAAGCTTTCTGGCACCGTTGCCGGGGATAGAGGTGCTCGTCCTAGTTAGATAGTGTAGCTTAGCCTTTCCTTTTGCCCTCACCATTGCTATTATTTATTCTTTGTGTTACTCTTGCATATTGGTTCGCTAACTTGGCTCCTTGTTGTTTGTTTGTGACTTGTGCAGGTGACAGCTGTGCATGCGTAGCACACGTTCGACTTGCACCGACTTGGTGGTTTACGACCCTGAGATTGGCAGAAGAAGGCGTCAAGCTCGCCGCAAACTACACCGAGAGGCCGAGATGGCACACAATGACCCTCCACCAGAGGTTCCACCGCCACATTGCCCGCTTCACGAGTACTTCACGCCGGGGAACTACAACTCCCCCATCGCCACTCTAGTTGACCAGATGCCAGGTCAACAGTTCTCCATCCCGCCGGCACTCTTGGGGCTTCTCCCTACATACTTCGGTATGGAGAACAAGAACCCCTACCACCACATAAAAGCCTTCCTTGAAATGTGCTCTACATTCCGCACGCCTGCTGCCACCGACGACTCGATCCGTAGAACACTCTTTCCTTTCTCCCTCAAGGAGAAAGACAAGGAGTGGTACGTCTTGAGGCCAGAGCTCATCACATGGAATGAAGTAAAGAATGAGTTTTTGAAGAAGTTCTTTCCGATATCCAAGTTATCCTACATGAGAAGGTGCATCACATCCTTCGCCCAAAAAGAGAATGAAACCTTCCACGAGGCGTGGGAGAGGTTCCATAAGTTGCTTCGTGACTGCCCTCATCATGAGGTTCCTCTTTGGCAGTTAGTTCAGGCCTTCTACACCGGGCTTGAGGAGCAAAGCCAAAACAACGTCGATTCCTCTTAAGGGGGCACGTTCATGGAAAAGCCGCCCGAGGAATCATGGCCGCTGTTTGATCATCTCGCCGAGAATTCACGCCACCGAGCTTCCACTAAAGGGGGACATTGCGGTCGGAACTACACCCCTCCCCCTTCTTCTGTGGCTCCCGCACGCAATGGAACCGACCCCGACATGATGAAAATGATGGCAGATATGATGCGAATGATGAAGAATCAAGTGGGTGGCTCTTCTAGCCAACCTGCGATGGCTGTGGATACTGTAGACGAGGAAGTCAACGCTTTACATTCCTTTGGTGGCCGCAACAACCAGGGCCCAATGTCCCAATCCTACACCCCCGAGTGGAGGAACCACCCAAATTTCTCTTGGAAACAACAGAACGCGGAAGGGTAAGGGCCGGGGCAGTCAAAGCCACGCTACAGCTCCAAGTTCAAGGACGAGGTACTAGGAAGGCTGAGGAGCCTGGATGAAGTAAAAAAAGACGTCAATGCACATGAGGAATCCATAAACCATCTTGATCAGAGGTTGGACCAAATTTCTCTCTCTTTGGCTAGGAGGGAAGAAGGTAGACTTCCGTCTCAACCACTGCCAAATCCAAACAATGATGGGTTTTTTCTAGGGAACACTTTGAGTGCTTATGTTCCACCATCTTACCAAGCCCCACCAAACCCCTATGCTCCTCCACCTCCTCAAGCGCCGCTCAATTATCAATATGCTCCACCTCCACCTCACACTTACCAACAACCACCTCCACAATATCATCCCCCACCACAACAACAACCGCAACCCCAATTCATCCTTCAAAATCCCAACTCCCCTCACCAAAGGCCTCCACCACCCCAACAGCCACAACCACCTCCACAAGCTCCCTCTTCTACCACCCATGAGCATGTGAAAGCTGTGACTACGTTGAGAAGTGGCAGGACCTTGGAGAGGCCCCATGGTACAGTTGTTGGTAGAGATGACACTGAGGCAGAGCAGGTTGATACTGAGATGCAGATTGATGATACTGTGATAAGAGGCAATGTTGATACCGTGACGCTGAGCAGTGATACTATGATACCGAGCAGTGATATTGTGATTCTAGTGATACCGGTGGATGATACTGTTCATTTGGACCGATTGGGTTCCCAACTCCCTCCATATCCTGATGCACTCGAGGAGCCTTCTGCTACAAAGAAAAAGAAGAAGCATGCGGAAGATATTTTAGAGATCTTCAAGCAAGTGAAAATCAATGTACCTCTTATAGATGCAGTCAAGAAAATTATGTCCTATGCAAAGTTCCTTAAAGAATTGTGCACCTTCAAAAGAAAGACAACAGGGAGGATGCCTAAGAAGATCAAGCTCACTGAGCAAGTGAGCTCCATTCTCCAACACACCATCCCCCAGAAAAGAAAAGACCCCGGTGCTCCCATCATCTCATGCTACATCGGGGCATATCGCATAGACTAGGCTCTTCTTGACTTGGGGTCTAGTGTAAACTTGATGTCGTATGATCTATTTGCTGAGCTCCAAATGGGGGAGTTGAGGCCAGCCCATTGCACTCTACAGTTGGCCGACCAATCTGTGAAGACGCCTAGAGGGCATGTGGATGATGTGCTGGTCCGTCTTGATGAAGATACTTCTGCCTTCTTCCCAGTCGATTTTATCATTCTTGATATCGAAAAGGAAGCTAGAAAGGTGCCAATCATCTTGGGGAGACCTTTCTTAGCCACAACTGATGCCGTGATCCATGTGAGAGATGGGACCATGTATGTTACATTCATGCACATGAAGATCAGGCTGAACATCTTCAAGTCTTCTACTACAGCTGAAGTGATAGGGGCCACCGAGGAAGACTGTTATTTGGTGGAATGCCTAGATGAGATTGTTGAAGAGTTCCTACCTGCATGGATTTAGACTGCCACTCAAGGTAGAGGTCTTGAACCAATTGTTGAGTTCCCTGACGACGATGATGAAGATGATGAAGAGTGTGAGCTAGCCTTAGTGGCTGCAAGTCAGGACCTTCCTTCTATTTCTACACTGTTGAAGAACTCCCTTGAAGCACCCCCCGTTCTTGAGTTCAAGAAACTTCCTGAAGGATTGAAGTACGCTTTCCTTGGATCAAATCACACCCTCCCGGTGATCATTTCCTCCATTCTCTCTCCTGAGAAAGAAGATGCCTTGATGGAAGTCTTGAGGAAGAACATCCAATCCATTGGGTGGTCTATTGCTAACTTGAGAGGGATTGACCCCTCCATTTGTGTGCATCGGATATACTTAGAAGAAGATGCGAGATCGACCCGACAAATGCAAAGAAGGCTAAATCCAAAGTTGAAGGACGTTGTAACTCAAGAGGTTGTTAAGTTGCTTGATGCAGGGATCATCTATCCCATTTCTGACAGTACGTGGGTGAGTCCCATCCAAGTTGTGCCCAAGAAGGGCGGGATTACGGTTGTAGAAAATGCCGATGGTGAGCTTATGCCGGTGAGAGAGCAATCCAAGTGGAGAATGTGCGTGGATTACCAAAAGCTAAACGAAAAGACAAAGAAGGACCACTACCCACTTCCATTTCTTGATCAGATTCTAGAGAGATTGGCTGGGCAGAGCTTCTACTATTTTCTTGATGGATACTCGGGATATTTTCAGATTGCTGTGCATCCTGCGGACCAGGAAAAGACGACATTCACTTGTCCAAGTGGTACATTTGCCTACCGGAGGATGCCATTTGGATTGTGCAATGCCCCTTCCACTTTCCAGAGATGTGTAACCTCGATCTTTGCTGACATGCTTGATTCGTCACTTGAGGTTTTCATGGATGATTTTTTAGTTTTTGGGAAGACCTTTGATGAATGCTTGCTACATCTAGCTGCGGTTCTGGAAAGATGTGTGAAAGTTTGCTTAGTTCTATCTTGGGAAAAAAGTCATTTCATGATACCTGAGGGTATAGTTCTGGGACATCGAGTTTCAAAAGATGGGATTGAAGTTGACAAGGCCAACGTGGGCCTTATTTCTACACTCGACTTTCCTTCGACCGTAAGACATGTTCGATCTTTCTTGGGACATGCAGGCTTCTACCGGCGTTTTATCAAGGACTTTAGCAAAATCTCAAGACCACTCTGTCGATTACTTGAGAAAGATGTTGAATTTCAGTTTGATGACAAATGTGTTGAAGCCTTCAATCATCTAAAAGAGAGGCTTATTTCTGCTCCTATCATGCAGCCCCTGGATTTCTCTTTGCCGTTCAAGATCATGATGGATGCATCCGATATGGCGGTGGGGGCTGTGCTGGGTCAACGCATTGGCCGAATTCTTCATGTTATGCAAGCAAAACATTAGACGATGCTCAAAGAAACTATACAACTACCGAGAAGGAGTTACTTGCGGTGCTCTTCTCTCTTGACAAGTTCCGGCCGTATCTCTTGCAAAACAAAGTGACAATCTACATGGACCATGCTGCGTTGAAGTATCTCATGTCCAAGAAAGACTCAAAGCCAAGGTTGATCCGATGGATTTTGTTGCTCCAAGAATTTGACATAGAAATTGTGGATAAGAAAGGAATAGAAAATGGTGCTGCAGATCATCTCTCCCGCCTTGATGGACCTTTTGATTTGACGAGTCCAATCAAAGAGACAATGCCACATGAACAACTCCTCTTAGTCTCATCTGTCCAAAAGCCATGGTACAAGCACATAGCGAATTTCCTAGCTAGTGGGAGGATACCGAGCATGTGGACAAGAGAGGAAAGCAAGAGATTGTTTGCTATGGTAAAGAACTACATTTGGGATGACCCACACCTCTTTAAGTACTGCCCGGACCAACTCATCAGAAGGTGCATTCCGGAGATGGAGCAGCAAGAAGTCTTATCTATGTGTCATTCTGGAGTGTGTGGAGGCCATTTTGGAGGGAAACGCACGGCCGCCAAAGTTCTTCAATGTGGATTCTACTGGCCGACATTGTTCAAAGACGCTCATGGCTTTTGCAAGAGTTGCATCAAGTGCCAAAAAGTAGGCACTATCTCAAAGAGGAACATGATGCCTTTGTCACCTATCTTGGTGGTAGAAGTGTTTGATGTTTGGGGGATTGACTTTATGGGTCCTTTCCCTCCCTCTTTCGGGTATGTCTACATCTTGGTCGCCGTAGACTATGTATCAAAATGGATTGAGGCTGTGACAACAAGAACAAATGATCATAAGGTGGTGTGTGATTTCATGAAATCCAACATCTTTAGCCGTTTTGGTGTTCCAAGGGATATGATTAGTGATGGCGGGAGTCATTTCATTCACCGCACCTTCGAAGGGCTGCTAAAGAGACACAGAGTTAACCATCGTGTAGCTACTCCTTATCACCCTCAAACGAGTGGTCAAGTTGAGCTGGGAAATCGGGAGATAAAGCTCATTTTGGAGAAGACGGTGCGACCGGACCGTAAGGATTGGTCACTTTGACTCAATGAAGCTTTATGGACATATAGGACTGCATATAAAGCCCCGATTGGCACTACACCGTTCAAGCTTGTCTATGGTAAGAGTTGCCATTTGCCAGTTGAGATGCAACACAAGGCACTGTGGGCCTTGAAGAGGATGGACTTTGATGAAGAGAGTGCCGGAATGAGAAGAAAGTTTCAATTGCATGAGCTAGAAGAGATGCGACATGAAGCCTATGAAATGTCAAAGAAATACAAGGAAAGAACCAAGTTTCTACATGACAAGATCACAAAGAAGAAAGAGTTTGAGCCCGACAAATGGGTATGGTTGTACAATTCAAGGATGAAGTTCTTCCCCGGAAAGCTTCGTTCTAGATGGGAAGGTCCTTACCTTGTCAAGAAGGTGTACCCATCTGGGGCAGTGATCATTTGTGCAAAAGAAGGAGCTAAGGAATTCACTGTTAATGGGCAAAGGCTGAAACCTGTCGTTGAAATCGGCCCGGACAAAGCCAACCAGAATTTTGATGTTGTTATGCTGGTAGAAGAAGAATTTGATGAAGAGGAATGCTTAGATGAGGATGAGAAAGGGATCTACTACGAAGATCTCTTGAAAGTTCCAAAGAAATGACGGAGCACAACAGTCAATAAGCCTGGCTGAAGGCATAAAATTTAGCACTAGTGGGAGGCAACCCACGTGGTTTGAGATTCTCCAACCCTTCTTTTGATACTTTAGTTTTGTTTTACACAAATACACACACGCACACTTGTGCTTGATAGTTTTGATTTTAGTTTTGATGGAATGACAGGTTGAATAGATCCAAGCTGAAGATTGAGGCACAGTCAGTCAAGGTGGTGGATATCCCACCAAGAAAAGCTCATTCATGATGATTAAACGATGAGTTTCGAAGAGTTTTGATGAATTTTTGAAGTTTTCACATAAAAGAGAGTAGCACGGCCGTGCTGATCAAAACGGCCATGCTGGGACCACACCGGAACGGCCGTGCTGAAACGGAACAACCATGCTGACAAAGACACATTTAATAGGTTGATTGGAGATTTTTGGCCCCAGGCAACACGGCCGTTTTAGCCAAAACGGCCGTGTTGGCTTAAAACCAACACGGCCGTGCTGACCAAAACGGCCGTGCTGGCCCATATAAACCTAAAATATACCCCGACCCAACACGACCCCTCGTTCATTCTTGCAAACCAGAACGGCCGTGCTGCGATTTCTGGCGATTAGGGCGAGTCCCCCACACCCCCAAATCACCTCCTCTTGCTCCCAAACTCCGGATTTGAGGTTCCTTTGGTCCCTAATCATCTTCCCCAGCCTCTAGCTTTGATTTCCACCATTCATCACCACCGATTCCTCCAGCTACACACATATTCCGCCCCATCAGCCCGGAGCTGCGTTTTTCCAGTACAAGCTTCGTTCCTCGTCAAAGAACCTTGCAATCATGAAGGGCATGGGAAAGGCAATCAAGAAAGGAGTGGAGAAGACCACAAGCATCCTCACCGGTGGTAAAAGAAGATCCAAATGAGCGGCCGGTTCATAGCAGTCCGGCAGCGCCTCCTCACCGTACAACTCAGTTTCACGTTCCTTTGGACGGTCGGCGTCGATGAGCTCATCTTGGTTACGCTCTCCCTCCAGCGAGCACCTCTCAGATCCAAGCTACAACAACCCAGGGGAAGAGGAGGAGGAAGAAGAGGAAGAGCTGGAGAATCTGGTGGATTCTATTGAAGTCACCGCACCGGCTCGTGAGCGAAGGGCTAAGAAAACTAATGAAGCTTTGTCCTCACGCCTACCGCCACGACCAGCTCCAGCAAGGCATTCAACATCATCTGCCCGACCCAGTGGAAGCATTGAAAGAGTGCCCTTGAACTTGGACACAAGTTTGGGGTCACATACATATCAAGAAGAAGAAGTGGATGATATTGAGAGCGAGGAATTGGAGGATGAACCGGTGGATATCCTATCAAGGCTAGAGGAGGACAGACTCACATGGGCGGGAAAGCAACCACAAGGAACCATTCATGGTAGAGGAATCGCAAGAAGCAAAGCAGTGAAACCCCTTCACCCCGAATGCCTGACAAGAAGGGTGATTGCCACTAGATATGCATGTGTACCCACAATGGAAGCCTTAGGTGTCAATTTCAGTTTTGCTTTTCATCTAAAACGTTGCGGATTGTACGACATTTTAACTATGGCCGAAGATGCATACTTGGAGATCACTTGTGAGTTCTTCGCAACATTAGAGAAGGTTCAGTTTCGAGGAGAGGATGCTCGCAGGTTCAAATTAAACGGCTCAACACATGTCCTCAACGCCTCTCAGATCAATGCAATCTTTGCCCCCAACCCAGAAATGGCAAGGAAATTTGACGGTGGAAGATTTGACAAGAATGGTAAGGAAGATTACGCCAAGATGTGGAAGACGATCACAGGTGAATCCACTTTCTCTTCAGGGAAATCCAAAACAAGCAAGATCCACAACCCATTCTTGAGATATTTGCAAAAAGTGCTGGCAAATACCGTGTTTGGTTGCTATGATAATCAAGGATCAGGCGTCCAGAAAGACCTTTTTCTCATAGATACAGTTGCAAGCGAGGGGTTCGTGAACGTGGGTGCCATGTTTATTGATCACGTGAAGACAATCCCATCCAAAAGTAAAAATCCATTCATCATGGGAGGGATTGTCACCATTTTGGCGAGGGTGTTGGGATGCAATTTGGAAGGGCTCACCAAGGTAGATGGAAACAAACATGTGGAACTAAACTATCTTGCGAGGTCACAGATGATATTTGTCAAGGATGACAAAAAAATTTATGTGCTGAACCCCGGCTACCCTGGCATCACTTTGGAACTCCCTTACCATGCCCCCCTTTTGCTAAAGAATGCAGGGCCTGTGGATGATTTTCTCAATCAGTTATCACGATATGAGGAAGACACCCCTAGAGAGGGATACAGAGCACCAAGTGTAGCCTTACCTGATGAAGAGGGGGAAACCAACGTGCCAGAACAACAACGATCTTTGGAGCATCCACGCCGCACAAGACCGAGAATGGAAGAGTTTGAGGCACAACCACCTCCGACAAATGCATATGATATGGCATCCATCCATGCACAGTTGGAAGGGATTCGGAAAATGCAACAGGACATGTGGTTGGATCAACAGCAGATGCATCACCAAATCAACCACATGTATCAGTACCAGCATGCGCAGACACAAAGAAACCCCCAATGGGGGGAGGATTTCTGGGGGTCAATTCCGAGCTACCAGGAGACATACCTGCCTCCACAGGCAGACTACTGGGGCCACTACTACCAGCAGCCTCCTCCACAGGCTGGCCCGTCGCAGGACCCCACACCACCACAACCCTGACTTCTACCCTATCATCCCTAAGCTTTAGTTTCGTGCTGAGGACAGCATGATTCAAAAGTTTGGGGTGGTAGGGAGGTAAGCCCTCTGTTTTCATCTTATTTTGACAGTTGCCTGTTCCACCCGATCATTGTTTGTTTGATGTTCAACCCACCTAGTATAGATTGTCTTTTGCTTGCATCTTTGCATGACATGTAGTTGATTTCTGCATTTTTGAGTAATTTTTAAAAAATTTTGCTTTTTCAGCCATGCATTGCATCTCATGTAGTTTGTTTTGCTAATTTCTGCATGTTTTAGCTAGGATTTACTTGCTTTTTACCTAAAATTGTGTTTGCATGTGATTTAGTACAATTTGGCACCTTTTTGGCCAATTTTGCCCAGATTTGATGTTTCTTGTCCAAAAAGCGTGTTTTGACTCAATCTTTATCATATTGAATGCAATTGCTTATCTTTGACAAATACAAGATGATATGCTATGATGAAGTGCTATGTGGTATCAACGAGTGACTTCTTACATGCTCGTCACCTCCCTTGGGAATGTGTTGGTTTGATTGAATCATGATCTGAGCAAGCATAGAACGTTTAATGTTTGTGGAGTTACTTGATTGATATATGGATTCCATTTGGTTCATTCATGTGATGTGATATCTATGGTGAAGTGTCGGACTAGTTCTCATGTAGGAGACCTTATGTGGAAGACTATGCCAAGTAACCCCTCTTTGACCCGACCACTCTTTCATCATCTTCATACCTCTCTGCCTCATAAAAAGATGCCAAAGTACACATATTAGCCGTGGCCACCTCCAAAAGTTTGGGGTGGCCACATCTTTATCTCCCCGCTTCACTCTATCCACCATATGCCCTATCTACACCAAGGGAAAGAAAAAGAAAATAAAAACAAAAACAAAATAAAATAAAAGGATGCTCCTGTTTAAGAGAATTCAAATAAAGAAAAGATGAGTGTGTAAAAACACTCCAAAAATCTTACCGCATCCCTTTCTTCTACTTTTACACCCATTAAGCTAGGAAACTTCAAACCTAGCTCACTTTATCCCTTTTCCGCAGCCATGTGGGTCATTTGGCATAACTTGAAGCATAAGGTTGAAGGCATGAAGGTGAAACGACACTCCTAGTCATCGACAATTAACATCATCATGAAACAGTCTACCCGGAACCTTATGGATGAGATATTGATAACTTGTGCAATCCATGCATTATATGCAAAGTTCTTGTGCTCTGTGCTCCCTTCATGGTTGGTTTGTGAAAGTAGAAGAGGAGGGAAGTGATTTGCATGTACCTAGTCACCATTGATCCCATTTAGCATTTGTCACCCATCATATTGCATTTGTCATACCTTTTGATTGTGGAAAAGAGAAAAGAGATTGAGTTGGAGCATACTTGAGGACAAGTATGTTTCAAGTTTGGGGTGGTGATCCAACCCTATTCTAGGGTAGTATCTTGTGTCATTTTGTACCTTTATCACATTCAAATGTATTAGAATTACATGTTATTCTCCCCAACATGATTATCATTGCAAATATGTTTATGGATGTTCTTTGCGCTGTTTTTCAGGTACTTGGACCATGCTCAGATGGAAGAGAGAGAGAAAGGGAGTTCTAGGGTTCCTCCACTCAAGGAGGGTCCCAAAGAAGGCCCTGAAGTCTCCCTCAACCTACCTCCAATGGCCAAGAATCGTCTCCAAGCAAAGACATCCAAGAATTATGAAGGTTGAAGCCATGCTAGCATTAAAAGACCCCAGCACGGCCGTGGTGCCATGGAACGGCCGTGCTGTCATTGAGCAAATTTACAGGTTGATCGACAAATCATTGAAGTCCAAGCAAGTCAGCCACCACGGCTGTGTTTCCCAGCACGGCCGTGCTGGATGAAGATGGAACGGGCGTGCTACTCAGAACGACCTCCTCCCAACTCCACCACCACGTCCGTACTACCCAGCACGGCCGTTCTACCTAGCCCCCAACACGTCCGTTCTGCCCAGAACGGCCGTGCCACCAGCCTTCATTTTCACCCATAAACCAGTTGATTTAACATTTACCCAACACGGTCGTTCTCCTCCACCACAGCCGTGCCCACTCCTACCCACCACGGCCGTGCTGCCCAGCACGGTCGTGCTACCACCCCAAAACCTAACAACTTTTCATTGCTTTTCCCATTCTACCCCCACTTAACCCTAGCTCATATATAAGCACTAGTTGCTTCTAGGGCTCGGGAGAGAGCACTCCCCAGCCGTCACCCAGCTGCTCCCTTGCATCCCTTGCTCCCATCCACCCATTTCCTTGCATTCGACCCATTTTCCACCCACTTTCCGCTCATTTCCACCATAGAAACCTAGTTTCTCTAGGTTTCTATCCATCCATTCCACCATTTTCATGCACCCCTGCACCATTCGAGGAGGGAGGACATCTGCAGCTTCTTGGAGGTGAAGAAGAAGGCCACTTCATCAAGCTTCATGGAGTTTCTTCCTCTTCTACCCCCTTCTTTTCCTGTTTTCATGACTATGTATAGCTAAGCCCCCTTGTGGTGGGCTGTTTGGGATTAAAATGTTACTTTGATACCATGTTGGGGGATAAATTCTTGTAATGAACTCAATTCATATTTATGATGATTACTTCTTGCTTCCATCTCTTTTCCTATCTTATTGCATGTGGTTTGTGCTTCTTGTATGAATTGCTTGTTTTGAGGTTTTTGATGACACTTCATTTCTAGGAGGAATTGGGGTGTATGTGGCAATCTTAGGAATGGCTCCTAGGTCCAATTAGTGGATCCCTAGCTAGCCCCCTTTGTTCGTACATACACACCCCTCCTCTTACAAATGAGTGTGAGATTTAAGTGGCTAGTGTAAGTGAGAGTGATGCAATTGCCTAGGGCCTTCTAAAGGCTAGAGTGGCTAGTGGCATGAGGATTACCCCCTTCATCTCCACTCCCATCTCTACCCTCAACCCTCAATTGTCCACTATCACTTACCCTAGAAACCTAGATTTGGCCAATCTCACTAGAACTACACCTAACCCTAGTCTTCTACTAGTAGTATAGGGTATGTTCTAATGACATTGCCCTTGTTGTTTGGTTTGGTAATCTAGATATGGATCGAGCACCATGCATGTTTAATGAACTCCCCCAACTAAAATCGAAGTGACATTTCCCAAATGGACCACCCACCTTAATCACCTTGCTTAAACCCTAATCGCTTAGTCCGCTTGTTAATGCTAGCTTAGTTCAATTGCTTTAGTTTACCTTAGTCAATTGCTTGGTTTTACTCTTTAGTGCTAACTTAGGCTTTTGCTCTTGCTAGTGGTTAGTTTAGTTCGTTTTTGCTTCTTGGCTTGCTAGAGTAGTGTAACCCTTCTTGTCCCTGTTTAGTTAGTTTGATAACTTAGTTTGCTAGTTTACTTGCTCTTTCATAATTTAGTTTCCTTTTTGCATTTCTTACTCACTCTCTTAGTTTAATCAACCAACAATCAACCTTAAAACCCTAAAACCCTACTCTCCGCACTAGGAACGTAGCTCACGCCATCTAACTCTAGCGCCCCCTTTATCCTCATGGATCGACCCCGTACTTGCCGCCTCACCTATACTATGACACGACCCTGTGTGCTTGCGGGTGTAGTGTCTTAGTAGACGTAGGTAGTCAGTGTGGGACCATATAAATTTTGAAAGCACAATCCCATATCCCGTGCGCTCTGACCTCGTGGGGTGTAAAAGCACCACTAGTGGGGATGCGCCAATACAGACACTTCTACCCTGACTGACCACCTTCTGCTTCCACTGCCACCTTTGTTGTTGATGGTGGACCTGCCCCTGGTGTGCTTCCTCCACTGGCCCTACCTGCTGGTCCTAGTGGCACCCTGCTTGCTAGCCTTGGGACTTCATCTCCAACCTTCCCGCAAGCACAGGAGTTACATGCTTTTCCCAAGTCTTAGGATAAGTAGAATGCCAGATGGCCCGGTCGTGGTTTCGGTCCTCCTGTCGATGAGGAGATGCCTGACCAACCTGCTAAGGATGAGGTTGATAATGATGAGGCTGATGATGATGAGACTACCAATGATGATGGCTATGATGATGGTTCCAATGACAGATTCTCCAGTTCCTCTGGAGATGAAGGTGTTTTTGTTGTCTCTACTGCACCTTCAGATAGTGACAAGGACTAAGAGCCTGAGGATGACAATGATGATGCTGATGATGAACCCGTTGACATAGATAGCATAGATATATCTTAGTGTTTGAGTTCTCTAGTTTTTAGGTGCTGATCATGTCTATCTTTTTAGACTTTTATGTACTAAGACATTTGGGCACTGTATCTGAGGCTTACTATTTTATCATCTTGTTGTTTTATCATTAGTTTGTGGCTCATTTTATGAGGACATGTCTAGTGTTGTAATCTTAATCATATGTACCATAATTTTGTGGTTGACTATATCTTATGAGTTCTTGGTATGATAATTCCATATTTTGATTATCACACTGGATTGCGTGTTCTCTGTGCTTCATATCTATTTGATGTGTGATATGTGGTTGATTTCTTTCACTTGTTCCTATCAAGAAGACCTATGTTTTTAGCTCTTCTACCGCCCTTACCTTTTTGATAATGTCAAAAGGGGGATAATTAACCTCAGCCATATTGTTTTATTTCTTATGTGATCCTTTTCTTTTCAATTATCTACATATAATGTGACTTGTTAGAGTACCATATAGTATGTATATGTGCTATGATCATGTGCAAAAAAGAATAACCATGTAGGCTTAGGTAAGAATGAATTAAGGGGGATCAATTCACATTGGTCATTCATGTATCCCCTTGTAATTCACAAGGTAAAAGATTTAACTCTCACATCCTTTCTCAAAGGTAATGGTTTAATATTCATATCCTTTTCAATATGTTGAGGAATGGTTTGTCATTGTCAAAAAGGGGGAGAATGTTGACCTTAGTGTCACACATTGTCCATATTTTGATAATGACAACCATTCCATTCATATGTATCTAATATGTTTGTTTAAGATTGATTTCAGGCATTAGGTACAAGAAAAGGATCAAATGGATCAAGACCTATCTTATTTTAGTTCAACTCAAAAGCAATGCAAATGTGTAATTTGTAAAACACTCCAAATCACCTTAGATAATTTTTGTAATCATATGTATTGATGATATGACTTGTAAATAAGATGAAAAAAATTAGGGACACTTAATTCGAAAGTTTGATCACTTAAAAGTCATTTTTTAAAATTTATTATAGGTACTTCATCGGTCGAGTTAAAAAATCGACCAAACCTTAATGGATTTTGAGAATAACTACGATTGATACAGTTTCATAATCATAGAACTCGACCCATCCCTTTGCATACCAAAACTAATTTATGTGGATTGGTCAAGTTCCCAACAGGAAAAATTTGAGTGATGGTTTAAATTGGCTTTGTCACATTGTGTGATCGGTCTAGTTATCTTTATTCAAACTCGACTGAATGCATCGTATGAAAAATGCAAAAAAGTTATTCTAACCATTATAGTGTTTCAGAAGTCAATATTATATCTGATTCAACCCTCCAAAGGGATATAAAACATCCACAAGTGTTCCCACACTATATTGAACACCCCCAACTATAAAAAGGACCCCTTGGAATTCATTCCAAGTTTGCTCATTCATGCTATTCAAGGTCCTTGCCATAGTTGAGTGCTTTTAGTCCAATTGATCCCCTTTCTCTCTCTGGATTGTACTTCATTTCATCCATATGAGTGAGATAGGTTTTGTGATTCCCTGACATGCCACAAAGAGAGATTAATCAAAACAGAATGCGGAATTAATACTATCCAACCAGGTAATCATAAGACACAGGAAATTAAACCAATTTTACATAATAATAAAAGCATGTAAATTATTACATATGAGTCCTCATGAAGCCACAAGTATTATTACATCATGTCTCAAGGATATACACATATCACTGTTCATTGGCTCATAGGTCACAACCTATCATGAGAGGTAACATGTTTACATACATACATGCCATATCTGTACAACAAAGGCATATAGCCAAAACTTCATCTCAATATACAACAACTACAAAAATCCCCCAAGGACCTGAGAGCATAGGGATGACACATAGGAATCTAATACAAAACAAAAGTAGCTTATCCAAACTTTACACAACTACTTCTCCTCTTACTTCTCAACCTCAACAACACGATATCTACCTCTACGTGCTCGACCACATAAAAGATGTCGAAACCCATAGTGTGAGATCAAACGTCCTAGAAAGATATATAACTGTTTGCCAATGTCTATTAAAAGCACATGTAGATTATACAGAGCAAATTAAACATTTAAGTATATTCATCTCAACGAAATGTATTATATGATGACATGGGTTAATAAGAATAGGGAAATTACCACTGAGCAGTAGATCAATTAATATTATAAGAAGGAATATGAAGAACATGTATAACAATTGACTTCTCTTATCATATTATAATTTAATAGATCAGTACAAATATAAGGCAAAGGGGTCATCTAATGTTATTCACATTTGACTCTAACCAACATAATACACAATTGTATTACATATTTTATTATGACCTGAGGATTTGAGTCACACCACTCAAATCCAGTTGACCACTGCTAAGTCGAAATTGGTGCCATACAAGGTCAATGGAAGAGATAGAATCCATGAAATCTCCAACACCTCTTGGACAGTACAAGAGAAACACCACAGAGACATATCAGTCAACTGTAAACAATGACATATAATCAAGCTGAAGGATTGGCTCACACATGGCCATCCATATAAAAACACCTAGCCCGCCTTGGTACCAGTCACGGTGCTAGAAGAATAGGATAACACATGGCCATTCTAAAAAGAGGCATCTCATGTAGTTAAACTATTACCTATCACACATCACAAGGAGAGAAGCTCATGCATGGTAGTCTCACATAGTCCATAATTGTGGACGCAAGGAGATCGTCGACTCGCATCCCCGCATATTAAAAAATATACGCTCTGAGTTTCCCGTGGGAATGACTCATTTCACCATCTAGCAATAAAAATAACACTGGAATGTATCTATGGCACAGGGCACCTACATGATTAGGGTTTCACTTGATTAATTTAGTCAATTTGGTGTCTTTTAGCATCAATCAAGTTACAACTTACAAACCCAAAACATACTTCACAAAGATTAAGTGGATAGTACGACTCCAGAAGATATAAAATGTATAAGGTGTGTACTTGTCACATCATCATCACATGATACTTGTAGAACTACCATTCACAAGGCCATCACCAATGTCACACAACCATAAAGGCTACCATCAATGTCAAACAGCAATAAAATGCCATAAACAATGTTACATCACTGTGGGATATCAATCCCTCAATCACATCACTAGAGGATATCACCTTGCAATAGGCATTAAGCCTTCACCAAGTCATAGGACCCATCACATCAATATGATCTCATCATGTTTCATCAAGGCTCATAGCCATAACCCTATGTAATATGATCACCACCATAGCATACACAAGCTATGATATTCATTCAACCTTCAAGGTTAGAATCACACAAGTAGGAGAAAGAAAGTTAATCACATGCCATTCATCCAATGGACCCAACAAGTATAGCATACCTTAGGATTAGGGTTAGGGTTCACTTGTATACACGATTAGGGTTTTACATTCCAACATTATATAAAAACACTAGGTATCTCACCTTCCCACATCCTTGGAACATATGGGTCAACCACTATCATCAAGGAAACCATTATTATTAACACATGTCATAACCCTTCATTAGTTGATTAAGGCATCAAGTCACCAACCATGCAATTGAAGAGAGAGAGATGTACATTATGGCTACATAAAACTTCATCATGCTCGAATAAACATTACTATGGTCGAAGACGATAGTCCATCCAAGCAATCAAAGAAGACTCCCCATCATATTAGTGGTCGAAGAGAATCACACATTCAAGCGACCAAAAAGGAATAAACTCTACCATGGTTGAGTAGAAACCCTAGGTCAGATGGAACCATCAATCCAAGAAACCGCAGAGGTCCCACATATACATATTTGATTGAAGGGAAACATATAATCAAATGGTCAAAGGGAAACTTCTAATCTATGCGACTGAAGGAGAATGACCAAATTCAATTGGTCGAATAAGATCCAAAAACTATGTGACTAAATACAATCCAAAGTTTATGCGACCAAGTATAGAAGAATCATTTCATTTGACAAGACATAAACCAAGGCTTCATCAACATGATACACATTATAGAGAACGTTTTAGAGAGAAAAAAAATCACCAAAATAGAGATTTATTGTAACACCGAATTTTGGACATATTGTCTTTTGATCCTCTTTCCTATCTTTTCCTTTAATTTCTATCCTCTTTGGCATTTCTGTTTCATTTGTGGAGAATATGATGGTCTAATGAACATTTGTTCACCTTTTCTAAAAATATTTGGGTTTATGCACAAATACCTCAGTGAAAGCTTAGAAATTGGCTTAATATGTAAAATGTCCACTTAAGTAATAAAAAGGATAAACTATTTCGTCCTAGAACTTTCTAGTGCTTTTTAGAATATGAAAAAGGAAATAAATCCCGAGTATAAATAAAGGAGATGATAAATGCAATAATTAGATATAATATGGAATATATTGGGTAAAAGAAGATAATGAGGAGAATATTGTTCCAAAAATCATAAATGGAAATCAACAAAGATAATTTGTCACTCAATCTCATTTTCTTGCCCTGAAAGAAACTTAAGGGCCAAGTATCACCTAACTTGGAAGATAAATGTATACATTAAAGTCTTTATTAAAAGAAAGTAGGAGATAAGCCAATAAAGTGAAATAAAATGTCTAATGTCCTCCAATTGGAAAACTAACTCCAAATTCATGATCTAAACATAGAAATAAGCCTCTGGGAAAATTTGCAACTAATTTGGATAGTGTTTGGATAATGAGTAAAAACAGGAGAGAGAAAGTGTGTAGAGTCTTCTATAAATTAAATAAACAAATAAATAATCTCAACTTGTGAAACTAATGTCAAAATCTTGTTCTAGTCGCTTAGAGAGACTTATGGGTGAAGTTTCATGAAATTTGAGGCATCTTATCACCACTAATGAAGGAGGAAAGAGAAAATGATATTTGAATTATTTGACCTACTAAAAGTCCCCAAAAGGAAAAAAAAATCCATATTTGGATTCTACGCATCAAAATCAGTCAGGGTGTAAATTTGGGTTATTTTTGGAAAGCACTTAACCCCTCAAATGAAGAGAGAGAAATTCATTTAACAATTTAATGCTCCACTTTATTTGTATTCCGATTTGGATAAGGACTTTAATTTAATATGTCGCATGAGCCATCAACCATTGGATCTTGATCTCACGATCTGTGAGTCATCATCTACCTTGGGCCAAATAGGAAATAGGCCACCGGTTTTGGTCGATTTTAAAATCACAATATCTCTCTCATCTCTCAACCAAATTGAGTGATTTTTGTCGCTATGGACTCCTCTCTCGATTCCGCACAGGTTCATCCCAAGATTATTGTGTTTTGGTGAATATTTGAGATTTTCCAAGTCGGCTGAAGTCCTATCTCTCACCCCAAGTTCATAAACCCTATCCTAGACCCTCTTGCCTATAAATACCTACACCCTAAGTACCCCCATCATATTTGCAACTCGACGCTATAGACAATTTGGATTTTCATCCTTGTTTGACCCTAATACAAGCCTCCAAAGATGCTGACCTTACGTCACCCTTCTCTCCCTGCTCTCTCCATCTCTAACACAATCTCAGGTACCATCTTGTTCGATTTCTCGTACTCTTCGTTTCAAGTACTTGTGTGTTTAATTTCGTCGAGTGTAGTGGATTCGCTCAATTTTTTCCCAAGAAAGCTGGTGCTTGCTCTCCGCCATGGTGTCGGGGCTGGGAGGGAGATGACTCCCCATGTTTTTACTATTTTACCCCTCCGCTCACTTCTCTCCTCTCTCTATTTTGCACGAAGGGCAATTCTTCCTTTTTCTTTGTTATTGACCCGCTACTGACCGAGGCCAACTCTACTGCCCGCGAGGGCGGATCGCTAACATCACCTGCCATGATTGGCCCATGTCCCACAGTCCCACCTTCTCTTTCCCACTTCCGCTCTCTCTCTCTCGCCCTCTCACCCGCTGTTTCAAAGTGGCTTTGCCTACGTGGCACTTCCCCATTGGCTGATCTTTGAAAAATCGTATCATTTTACTCATTGGTCTAAAATTGAAAATAAAATATGTTTTGGAATCGAGAAAACATAAGCTATCTTTTAAAACTATTTTCATCATTGATTCTGATGTTTTCAAATAGTGTTTTTGGGAATGGGTTAAATTAACTGAATCACTAAAAATTACCCTAAAAGTCTATATCTCTAAAACATATAAAATTATATGTTAATTTGATCAGAAAATCATAACCAAGTCAATGGTGGTGTTTTTGAGACCTAAATCGGTGGTTTGTAGAAAAAGTTGACAACTTTAGGGTTTTGAGTTCTTAATGAATGCATATAATGCTAATAGATAAACATGGTTATGATATTAGGACAAGTGGACTCTGATCTTGTTTAAAGGTTATGAAAAGTGGTTTCTAGGACTCTAAAGAAAGAGGTATGTGAATTTACACCTTAAGTTGGAAATATTTGTGCCTTAACCTATACTTTTCCTAAATGAGGCTTTATTGAGCCCTATTCCTTTATTGTTGAATCTTTTGCTACACTTGCCTCATAATCAATTTTGGAATATTGTTCTTGGGTCTTGGTAACCCTCTTCAATGTTCTATTTGATTGATTATATTACTTGCCATTGATTCTAGCATGATGATTTTATTAGACTAACTAGCTATAGTAGTGGTACTTATGTACAACCACCCATAGTTGGGGAATGTGTTATTTCTCCCCTGGGGAACGTGTTATTCTCCCCCACACATGAAATATGTGTAGGTGACTGGGAATGTGTTATTCTCCGCTCACCCTTTGGTTGAAGGTATGGTAGGTTCCTCAACCCTACTTAGTTAAGGTAATCAATATTAATCATGCATGAAATTCTTTTATTATACTTTGTTTATGGAAAGTATCTATTGAAAGTTTTATTTTTATATAGCCTCATACATTTGTTATCTTTATCTTATGATGAACCCTAGCCTACTTTTACGTGCTTTACTTTCTTTGTTATCCTAAACATATTTTGTGACACATACTTGCTTTTCCTTTCCCTTTTGATGGGTGCCTTCCCAACCACCCAGGTGCTGAGCAATGTGATGGATAAGATAAGGAGAACATAACTTTGGCTTGGACATGCTTGATGGAGATGTTGCTTTGGAGACAAGACTGTAGTAGTTAGACTTCCCTCTATCTAGATCCTAATTGTGTATCTTGATGTAAACCCTAATGGGAGAATTTGATTTATTTTTGTGAACCTTTATGTGAAAATAAATTATAGTCAAAAAAAATTATTCTGCTGCTTTCCAATGGTGTTTTGTTTCCCAAATTTAGTAAAGGGGTGATTTCACTCTTTGACAACATGATATCAAAACCCATGGTAGTCAGAATCTAAATATTTCAGTTTTGTCTCCCTAGTTAGAACCATAGATTTGCATAGTTCCCTTTTAGTGGCATGTTTACCCTAGATTTGATGTATGCTGATGAAAGGTTGACTTAGGATCCTATAGTCTCACATTAGAAACATGATGAATCAAAACCTACAAATATGTATAATTGAAAGATGCTTAAGTAATCTTAATAACTTAATGTCGTTTAGGTTTGCCTTAAGACAACTATTAGGGCATGAAGTTGAAGAAAAGGTGTCTAGAAAGGATCATGGTTTCGAGGGCTGGCAATATTTTCCTCCATGCCACTAGCTTGGTTTACGAGGACTCTCATTTCCATATGATATCGGCCTGTCCTGAGATAATATGAATTGTCCAAAATAGTTTTCTTTTAGGCAATAGTAACCTTAGGCTTCTATGTTGTATATCTTTGGGAACCCTAAGTTTCACAGGTATGTTGGTTTCTCCTAGAACCCTAATATGATATCCTTATGAATTGTTTTGCTTGAGGATTTATACCAAGATAGTTTTCTTTATGTCCCTTAGGACCACATGCTTAGATAGTTTATCCATAGAACCTAGACCTTGGAGTTTGGGTGTTTTGGAAGATATCAAAGTGTGCAGTGGAAGCATGATGGATCTTGTGAATGGTTTCGTTAGACTTATATTTTAACCCTAGTTAGTTTAGCTTGGTAGTTCAAACTCTTTAATGGGTGGATTATAGTTTGTTTGATAGTGTTTGCATGGTTAGATTTCAAGGAAGAAATCCTCTTTAGGGGGATGGAACCCTATAACATCTTGAAGTCTATCTAATTTATCTATAGAAACCCTAACTCTATGAATAGAAGGTTAGTATGCTTGGATCCTTAGTCTTGATCAAACATGTAATAATGGTAACCCTAACATGCTTTTTCATATATTAATGAACATATAATGATCATCAGAGGAATTATTCATAATTTCAAACCCTAATGAATATCTAACACACATAACATGAATATCAATGCTAATTGTTAATATGTAAGATGTTGATCATGTCAGGAACCTATAAACCCTAATGATATGATGAGAAAGATAATTGTGATGTAATTTGGACTTAATGCATGCCAAGAATAAATAAGTAAAATATAATGGTCATGTTGACCTAAACCCTAAGTTGTAATAATCTAACCTTAATATATACACCCTTATACCTTTCACGATACATTAATGACATTAAGTGCTACAATTAGTTAACATACTTTGATACACATAAATGATATATATATATATAATCATCTGTTCACATATTTAATTAAGTCAGCAATATCAAATGCATGCCACCTTGTTATCTAATACACACATGATTAGTCACCTCATGTGAAAGAATTCATCAATATGTAATATGTTCCACCTTGATCATTGAAATACATGTGATGGCTTCAATGTGAATATGAAGTGATTGGATTCACATAAGCGTGAAAAATGAATAATATAAATGAATAATGATTAATGATGACATTAATGTGGCAATGAGATAATGTCTAATATGGATATAAGTATTTAATGTGACATTAATCAGAATAATTGTATGTTAACTACAAATTGAAGAGAATGTCTTATTTCATGTAAAATAATTTGTTATAACTTAATATGGTGATAAAATGAGCATAATGAAGTTTAAATCTAAATTATTAAGGACAATGATCACATATAATAATGAATATTAAGATAATTGAGTAACCCCTAACTATGCTAAAATTCTTAGTAAGAAAAATGTGAAATATATATATATATATATATATATATATAATGTTCAATGGATGATAATGAAATATAACCCTTTTGGTAATAAAGTGAATATGACATGACATAATTAAAATAATGATAATATGATATCATTATGAGTATAATGTTAATGAGCTAAAAATGTAAATAATATTAAATCTCAAAAAAATAATATCTTAAAAAAGGAAACCTAGGTGGTCCTTGAGAACCTGACATATGATGTTGCATGTGAAATATATGTTGATGAAAGTTTGGTGGAAGTTTCTGGTTCGAGGAACAACCTGATGTTTTTTTTAAGAGAGGTTGCACACTCACCCTTCCCTTCTTGCTAGTGATTTTGGAGATGAAATCCTCTTTAAGGGGTGGAGTGTTGTAACATACCAAATTCTAGACATATTGTCTTTTGACCCTCTTTCCTATCTTTTCCTTTCATTTCTATCCTCTTTGGCTTTTTTGTTTAATTTGTGGAGAATATGATGGTCTAATGAACATTTGTTCACCTTTTCTATCAATATTTGGGTTTATGCATAGATACCTCAGTGAAAGGTTAGAAATGGGCTTAATATGTAAAATGTCCACTTAAGTAATAAAAAGGATAAAATATCTCATCCTAGAACTTTCTAGTGCTTTTTAGAATATGAAAAAGGAAATAAATCCGGAGTATAAATAAAGGAGATGATAAATGTAATAATAAGAGATAATATGGAATACATTGGGTAAAAGAAGATAATGAGGGGAATATTTTTCCAAAAATCATAAATGGAAATCAACAAAGATAATTTGGCACTCAATCTCATTTTCTTACCCTGAAAGAAACTTAAGGGCCAAGTATCACCTAACTTGGAAGATAAATGTATATATTAAAGTCTTTATGAAAAGAAAGTAGGAGATAAGCCAATAAAGTGAAATAAAATGTCTAATATCCTCAAATTGGAAAACTAACTCCAAATTTTTGATCTAAGCATAAAAATAAGCCTCTAAGAAAATTTGCAACTAATTTGGATAGTGTTTGGATAATGAGTAAAAATAGGAGAGAGAAAGTGTGTAGAATCTTCTATAAATTAAATAAATAAATAAATAATCTCAACTTGTGAAATTGATGACAAAATTATGTTCTAGTCGCTTAGAGAGACTTCTGGGTGAAGTTTCACAAAATTTGAGGCATCTTATCACCACTAATGAAGAAGGAAAGAGAAAATAATATTTGAATTATTTAACCTACTAAAAGTTCCCAAAAGGCAAAACTAATTCCATATATGGATTCTACGCATCACAATCAGTTAGGGTGTAAATTTTGGTTATTTTTGGAAAGCGTTTAAGCCCTCAAATGAAGCGAGAGAAATCCATTAAATAATTTAATGCTCCACTTTATTTGTATTCTAATTTGGATAAGGACTTTAATTTAATATGTCGCGCGAGCCATCAGCCATTGGATCTTGATCTGACGATCTGTGGGTCATCATCTACCTCGACCCAAATAGGAAACATGCCACCTATTTTGGTCAATTTTTAAAATCGCAATATCTCTCTAATCTCTCAACCATATTGAGTGATTTTTGTTGCTATGGAATCCTCTCTCGATTCTGCACACGTTTATCCCAAGATTATTGTGTTTTAGTGAATATTCGAGATTTTCCAAGTTAGCCAAAGTCCTCTCTCTCACCCCAAGTTCATAAACCCTAACATAGACCCTCTTTCCTATAAATACCTACACCCTAAGCACCCCCATCGTATTTACAACTCAACGCTATAGCCAATTTGGATTTTCATCCTTGTTTGACCCTGCTACGAGCCACCAAAGATGCTGACCTTGTGGTTCCCTTCTCTCCCTACTCTCTCTATCTTTGGCACAATCTCAGGTACCATCTTGTTTGGTTTCTCGTGCTCTTCGTTTCGAGTACTTGTGTGTTTAATTTTGTCGAGTGTAGTGGATTCACCCAAATTTTTCCCAAGCAAGCTGGTGCTTGCTCTCCACCATGACGTCAGGCCTGGGAGGGAGATGACTCCCCATATTTTTACTATTTTACCCATCCTCTCACTTCTCTCCTCTCTCTGTTCCACGTGAAGGACAATTCTGCCTTTTCTTTGTTATTGACCCACCGCTGACCGAGGCCAATTCTGCTGCCAGTGAGGGCGGATCACTAACATGGATCACCATGATTGGCCCACGTCACACGGTCCCACCTCCTCTTTCCCACTGCCACTCTCTCTCACCCTCTCACTCATTGTTTCGAAGTGGCTTTGCCTACGTGGCACTTCCCCATTGGCTAATCTTTGAAAAATCGTATCTTTTTATTCGTTGGCCCAAAATTGAAAATAAAATATGTTTTGGAATCGAGAAAATGTAAGCTATCTTTTAAAAATATGTTCATCGTTGATTCCGATGTTTTCCAATATGTGTTTTTGGGAATGGGTTAAATTAACTAAAATTACTAAAAATAACCCTAAAAGTCTATATCTCTAAAACATATAAAATTATATGTTAATTTGATTAGTAAATCCTAACTAAGTCAATGGTGGTGTTTCTGAGACCTAAATCAGTGGTTTGTAGAAAAAGTTGACAACTTTTTGAGTTCTTAATGAATGCATATAATGATAATAGATAAACATGGTTATGATTTAAGGACAAGTGGACTCTGATCTCATTTAAAGGTTATGAAAATGGTTTCTAGGACTCTAAAGAAAGAGGTATGTGCATTTACACCTTAAGTTGGGAATTGTGCCTTAACTTATACTTTTCCTTAACGAGTCTTTGTTGAGCCATATTCCTTTATTGTTGAATCTTTTGCTACACTTGTCTCATAATCAGTTTTGGAATATTGTTCTTGGGTCTTGGTACCCCTCTTCCATGTTCTATTTGATTGATGCTATTACTTGCCATTGATTCTAGCATGATGATTTTATTAGACTAACTAGCTATAGTAGTGGTACTTATGTACAACCACCCATAGTTGGGGAATGTGTTATTTCTCCCCTGGGGAACATGTTATTCTCCCCCACACATGAAATATGTGTAGCTGACTGGGATTCACTAGTACATAACCGGCCTTTAGTGTCGGTTATTTAAGGCCTTTAGTGTCAGTTTTTAAGCGACACCTATGTGGGCGCCGCTAAATGCCCAACTGTTATGTGTCGGTTCTCAAACCGACGCCACAACCCTTCGTGCACCACTAAAAACGCACCAGCAGGGGGGTATAGGCGTCAGTTATTAGCTTTGAAACCGACGCCATATACCTTCACACCACAGAAAGGGCGCCATCTGTTGTATTATCAACGTCGGTTTATTAGTAATAACCGATGCCATCTCATTCACTGCCACGGTCGTGCTGTCCAGCATGGCCGTGGTGTCTGGCCTTATTAGGGAAATCGACGTCGGTTACTAGTAGGGCAACCAACATTGTAACCATATGTCGTCAGTTTTATACAAATAACCGACACCTATTTTATGTTTTTTTTTCTGTCAGTCTGCAGACCTGCTGTGGCTGGTCGCAGGATGAGAAACCTTCAGTTCAGTTATGAACTGCAGGTTTTATGACATCCATTGATATCAGCCAAAACAGGCCACACACCTGCAAAATTAACAACATAAATGTTCACACATTTAGCAACCTGCAGTTCCATTCAATTTTCACACATGTAGAAACATTCATGTAGCAATCTGTAGTTCCATTCATTTTCACATTCACACATGTAGAAACATTCATATAGCAACCAACAATTTTATTCATTTTCACTCAGACACATGTAGAAATATTCAGACATGTAGAAACATTCACACATATTATAATTCAGAAATTCATTTACAAAATATCATTCTTTAGTCATTATTCGCTATCAACATCCCAATTATATGTTAAAAACCCCACTACTTGTATGGTTGTTGTCCATTCTTCTCTTACATCATTTAATTCTTCTGTCGTATAGGGAGCATGTACATTTGGTAAGGCCTTTCCTATATTGTGGTCAGTTTTAAACACCTACAAAAAGAATGATGTATATATATAATTAATAATATATAAATAAGAGTGATATAATTCATATTATCTAATGAGACTATATATAATACCTTAGGAATGGTATCGATGTCCACTGCGACATATTTGATAATCATGTGCATAAATCGCATCACATAGTATGCACATGCCCATCCATTATCTTGTGTAGCACACTATAAATTGAAACATACAAAATATTAAAAAATACAACTAATTAAGCATTGAGCACATAAATAATATATACATTGTAGTCGGGAGCTTACTTCCACGTTTATCCAAATTATTTGCTGGTTCTTTTTCCTGGGGACCTTTCCTCCAGCCTTTTTGAACTCATCTAAACCCCTACATGTTAATGTAACACAATACATTACATAATTAAATAGTAATGTAATAACATATGTTAACAGATATGAAAATGAAATATTTCTCACCAGAGTAATGCCATTTTCATTTTGTGTCTATATTTTGAATTCAATTTAGTCCCCTTAGGATCTAGATAATAGACAGTGAACGTCTCGGGGACAATAACTAGTAACTCCTAATGCATACCACTAGAGGTAAAAAAAGTTAAAAAATTAATAACTTAAAATCCACAATAAAAATATAATTTTCTTAAGTCCAAATTATAAGAAAAGTAAACTTACTCCACATTGAATGGAGCTATTATCAACGTCTTCTTATTTTGAGAAAAACTTGTAAAAGCATCACAATAGTATTGTTGAACTGACGGAGGGTCTTTAGCTACTAGACTAATCAAGATGGAATCAAAAATCCTACATGTTCGAATGAAAAATCTGCAGATATCTTGTCTAAGTAGCTGCAAAACATGTATTACGTATGCATTAATAAATAAGAAACCAGATCACCAGATCCTACACAAGGTATATAGATGTATAAAGAGGATCTCACCTTATCCATAGCTCTATCACAGATGTATTCAACCAATCATATCGAAACAACTCCAAAATATCTTGTATAAATAGGTTGCTTTCGTATGATTGACCTGCAACATCTGCATCTATAGAAATAGTTATAGGGAAATTTATATCATGTTTGCCTAACCATATTTCCATACCCTATAATCAGGACCTAACAGGACAGGTAGGTCATGTGGAACCCAACTTAGTAATATAGGAGGTGGAGGTGGAGGCCTAGATGTTGTGGGTGTCTTCTTTTTAACCTGTATATATATATAATTTCAGATCAACTGACATCATATACACACACTAACAATTTAACGTAATGTAAATTTACCATACAATTTTAGTATAGAGGACAACCACTTTTGGCCACAATATCACTCCGCCTTCTGCCTCACCAAGCGTTTCACAATTTGGGTTGGCATATGACAATGGAAGATCCATCCAGTTGGGGAATATACGTAGCGGGCTCACACGAACCCAACCAGCTGGTAATGGAGACCCATGAAACATTTCCCCTGGTAGGGATGGGTAAGCCGACGCCTCTACAATGGCTTCAACCCCTACAAATTTTTGTGTAAAGAATGTTATATACATATCATCTTGAAAACATATCATCTTGAAAAGACTAGTTATTATATCATAAAAATACTTACATTGGATGTGCTAGGTGGTGGGTCTACAGGATTACTCCCAACCTCTATAGTAGGAGTAGAGCGGGATACCATATGTACTGTCTGCTGAGTGGCAGTCTGAGATGCCTGCCACTTGCTCAGTGCTTCTTCGAGTTTCCTATCAACTAGCTTATCTACCTATACATGGATAAAAGAAACGTTAGCTTCTGATTATTGAATTCTCTTTTACAGTAACATTATAAAGAAAGAATAGGTTACCTCTTCTTGTGAAAGTCCCGCTTTTGGGACATGTTTGCACTGGGATGGCCCAAAGAATGCTTTGATGCCCACACCAGCGCTTGCAGCCCTAACACATTCAGGATGCTCTCAGTTACCCAGAGCAACTATCAATTCATCCCTTGTGCCCTGAGGGATGAAACTTCCTTGTTTCCTCAGCTCGTGCAGCTCCCGCTAATCGCCAAATTTTTTTTTGTAATTAAGTAAACACCAAAAATAATCAATATTCGAACGATTGCTGTAAGAGTTGTATTTTACCATTTTTGCAGCCACCTCAGCAGTTGCGGGCTTCCTTGTTTCTCCCTTCTTATTTTGCCTCCCAGCTATCCAGACATCATGGTGAGGCAGAGGTGTGGTACCTATAGTAGAGGACTCCTGAGTAGTAGCAGACTGAGCAGTAGCAGCAGACTGAGCAGTAGCCTCAGACTATAGTCTTTGGTGAATGCCTACTGACCCCTTTGGACCCATTGTGTGGTCATGAACATTCAGTGCACGCCTTACTTTTTGTGCCTCACTGAGGGCCTAGTTAGTATGCACATTAATGTTTTGGTTAGTAACACTAAATGTTAATCTTGAATAGGTGAATACAACGTATATTAATTAAATTGGGGGTGACGCCTAATACCTTAAATTCATCCGTTTGTCTTGAAGCAACAAATGCGTCCCATTCTTCTTGGTCCAGGAAGTTCCACTGTTCTGTGGCTGTCTTCTTCCTCTTGTCACCTTCTTTTATGTATTCTGGGGTGAGATTTGTCCTATGTTCCTTAGGACTCTCCCACAATGTTGCATCACACATTTACGATGCATCTTTTCATCCAATTCAAATATACTCTACAAAATATAATTGCTATTAACTAGTATCCATAAAATTAGTAATCTAAAAAATAGAATTGCAAATTAATAATAACTCATGCATAAATCCTTCCATATTACATCTTTCTTCTCCTTAGGAACTTTATGCCAAGTATCTATCTTACAACCGCAATGGCTACGAGTAACATACCCAAGATATGAAACAAATGAATTGCGATCCACTCCAAGTGCATTTCCTACATTATCAAAATCCACAATAAGTTTGGTTCCATTGCCCCTTTGTGCTATTAACTTCTTCATCATAGTGATCCCCCTTCTCTTGTCAACTTTTTGGTGCTGCTCATCAAGTGCCTCAAGTGCTTCAGAGGGTACATTTGCATCATCAACCTAAAATTTGACAAAATAAACACACTTACATGATATAACTAGAAATGAACATATAGATATAATATATATGATATATAATTTTAAAACTTACATTGTGAGGCGGTGCATTGATGTCCTCACCCTCACGGTAATCATCAACACGGTCATCAGGAGAATGCTCAGCCATCTGAAAGTTCACATTCACATTGTAAAGTTCACATTGTAAAGTAATTCATATTGTAAAGCTCACATTGTAAAGTTCACATTCACATTGTAAAGTAATTCACATTGTAAAGTTCACATTCACATTGTAAAGTAATTCACATTGTACATCTCACATTGTAAAGTAATTCACATTGTAAAGTTCACATTCAGAAAAATAAAACATAAAAAAAATATAAACATGCCTCTAATATTGTGATTTTTTATCAATTAACAATCCTCCATTGTGATCTCCGCGCACATACAAGTCATCATTAGCTTCAATATTTTCTGGTGTTGGCAACCCAACTGAGAATGGACTGGAGTCATCATACTTATCATAGTACTCTTCTTCATCTATAGGATCTTCAATGAACAATCTTTTACCATGAAGAACAACCAACCATTTATCATTTGTAGGATCATCGATATAAAATACTTGTTTTGCCTATGATGCCAATATGAAAGGTTCACCCTTCTCACCAATCTTTTCAAAGTTCACTAAAGTGAAACCCAATTCATCCACTATAATTCCTTTGGTGTTATCAACCCAATTACATTTGAAGAGCTGAATTCAGAAATCTATGTAGTCAAACTCCCATATGTCTTCAATGACACCGTAATATGACATTTTAGCTTCACGTGGACTCTTATCCTTTGCACTTGCAAAAAACATAGTCAACGCTTGAAGGGTGACCCCACTATTTTGGATGACACTCTTATCATCATGGCGCTTTGTGTAATATGTGAATCCATTAATGTCATACCCTTCATAAGACATAATAGTCAATTCCAGTTTAAAGGCGAGGCATTTGATAGTTTCAGTAATATCATCTGGTGTTTGAGATAGTTGATGTAAGACTTTCTCTTCAAACCACTTAATAAATGTCTTGTTATGCTCTCTAGCAAGACACATTGTATTGGCTCGAGGATATTGTCTCTTGATGCAATTGGTATATTCCTCGATATAAACACTCACTTCGTCCATGTTGTGTAAAATATACAAGTGACCTTGTTCCAACTGCTCACGGCTGATTACTTTCATCCGTGATCCCAAAATTCCTTTGCCAAATTGCTCCTCAATATTTTTGTCATTACCAGGAGTGTCATTACCACTGAGAAAGTCATTGCAAAATTCCATAACCTCTCTCGCCACATAACCCTAAATAATACTCCCTTCAGGTCGATAACGGTTTCGAACATCACTTTTAAAAACACTCATGTATCGTTCAAAGGGATACATCCAATGCAAGAAAACTGGCCCCAACATTTTCACTTCCCTAGTCAAGTGGACAACAAGATGTACCATGATATCAAAGAACGAAGGAGGAAAATACATCTCAAGCTGACATAGGGTAACAACCACTTCTCTTTGAAAATTATCGAGAGTATCAGGGTCAATAACTTTGCTGCACAGACTGTTGAAAAAGAAACAAAGTGTGGTGATTGCAAACCTTACATGCTTCGGCAATATAGATCGAATTGCCACATGCAATATTTGTTGCATTAGAGTGTGACAATCATGAGATTTAATACCTATCAACTTCAGATCTTTCATTGATACCAATCTACGGATGTTGGATGAGTAACCCTGTGGCACCTTGACATTTACCAAACATTCACAAAAAGTTTTCTTCTTCTTTCTAGACAATTTGTAACAAGCGGGAGGTAAGTATGTTCTCCAATTTCCCATTTCATGTAATTCTATTAATTCTAACCTTATTCCCATTTCACGTAGGTCCAATCTAGATTTTAGCCCATCTTTAGTCTTACCTGGTATATTCAACAAATTACCAATGACACTATCACAGACATTTTTCTCAACGTGCATGGCATCGATACAATGCCTGACTGTCAAAGAACTCCAATAAGGAAGATCCCAAAATATTGACTTCTTCTTGAATAAAGATTTGTCACTCCGTGTGGCCATAGTACATTGTGATCTCTTACCAAATTCATTGACAAAGTATTTTACTCTTTCATAAACAACCTCCCCTGGTATAGGTTTAGGTGCACTCCATTCCTCATTCAATCCATTGAATGCTTTGTGCTTCCTACGATACAGATGGAATTTTATAAGAAACCTTCGATGACCGAGATATACAGTCTTACCACCATGTTTTAGGCTTGTTGAATCAATGTTCTCTTCAAATATAGGACACGCTTTAGCTCCTTTAACACTATATCCAGACAAATTCCCATATGCTGGAAAGTCATTAATAGTGCAAAACAACATAGCATGCAAACGAAATGTATCTCTTCGTGAAGCATCATAGGTCATCACACCTTCACCCTAGAGTTTCTTTAAGTCATCAATTAGAGGTTCAAGATAAACATCAATATCATTTCCAGGTTGTTTAGGGCCTGATATCAACAATGACAACATTACATACTTATTTTTCATACACAGCCAGGGAGGAAGATTGTATATAACAAGCATGACTGGCCAAGTGCTATGTTGGTTGCTCAATGTCCCGTATGGATTCATCCCATATGTACAAATCCCAAGTCTTAGATTCCTGACTTCCTCACCAAATTCAGGGTACAATAGATCATTCTTCTTCCACTGTGGGGAATCAGACGCATGTCGTAGGATTCCATCATTATTTTTCTTAACATCTGCATGCCACCTCAAATTCTTCGCATCTATAGGATTGGCACACAAGCGTTGAAACCATGATATTATAGGTAGATACCACATTACCTTAGTAGGAGAACCAGTTTTGGACTCCCCCGAAGTCGTCAATTTATACCGTGACACACCACATTTTGGACAATCTTTCAAATCCACATAGTCCTTTTGAAATAATACACAATCATTCGAGCATGTGTGTATCTTATTGGCATCCATTCCCATTGGGCACAACAATTTATTTACCTAGTATGTTGAGATTGGCAGCTCGTTTCCTTCAGGAAGCATTTCTTTCAACAAAGACAACAATGACGTGAAGCTTTTGTCGCTCCATCTATTGTTAGCTTTTAGCTTATACAATCTCAACACAGCGCTATGCTTCGTAAACTTAGTACAACCTGTGTATAATGATATCTCAGCATCATGCACAATGTTTCTAAAAATGGGAGGTGGATCGGTGTGCTCTACCCCACAACTATCCAACATCGCATCAACAATGTCTACTGGAACTGGTTCATTCACATCTACATCATCGGAGGCAATTTCTTCTTCCACACAAGCACTGCTATCGACATCCACTGGTTTCAAGTTTGAAATTTCTCCATGCAGTGCCATTCTGTATAGCCTTGTATAATCCCGTTGTACATGACATGACTTTTGATTTCGTCACCAGTGCTGACTTTCAAGTTGTTACTACAATGCCTACATGGACAGTAGAACCTATCTCCAAGTTGTTTCCTATGTTCCTCGGAAAATCTAATAAAATGGTCAAGACCAGATATAAACTCTGGGGTGCAGTGATTGCGAATGGACATCCATGATCTATCCATTCTATGATCAAAGAGAAAACAAGTATATATTACAACAAGATTAGGGTCTAGGGTTAACAGATTAGAGTTTTTGCATGGTTAAAACTTGAGGCCAACAAATACATGTGTTGTCATTCTTATATATAATAAATGTGTACCAGCTATCCCATTCTTGAACACCTAATCTCACTAGTAAGTGTATAATGTGTATTGGGCTTTCAAGAAAATTTCGACAGCATTTCCCTGCTGTTCTCCAAGTACAGATGTACTTAGAGAACAAATGGGGAAATGCTACTGGAATTTTCTTGAAAACCAAATACACATTATACACTTACATCCTAAGTGAGATTAGGTGTTCAAGAATAGTCCCAAACTGGGGACTATCCAAAATTTACTCTTAATGAGTAAATCTTGGACGGGTTTCTAGGCCAACAAATACATGTGATGTCATTCTTATATATAATAAATGTGTACCAGCTATCCCATTCTTGAACACCTAATCTCACTAGTAAGTGTATAATGTGTATTGGTTTTTCAAGAAAATTTCAACAACATTTCCCCGATGTTCTCCAAGTACAGATGTACTTAGAGAACAAATAGGGAAATGCTGTAGAAATTTTCTTGAAAACCAAATACACATTATACACTTACATCCTAAGTGAGATTAGGTGTTCAAGAACAGTCCCGAACCAGGGACTATCCAAGATTTACTCCTAATGAGTAAATCTTGGACGGGTTTCTAGGTGAACAAATACATGTGTTGTCATTCTATAACATTGATTTCAACATTTCGAGTGTCCATGCATGTTCATCATCAAGATAAAGATTACACATAAATTAGTATGACCTAGGGATGGAGAGATTCATAATTTATTTCAAAATTTCAAACTAGCTCATGCATTATCATCAATCTACATCATACAATAGGGATTCATGTAGATGTTAGGGTGACACATCACTAAAAAATCAGAGATTTAACATTAGGGTTTTAATATCTTACATAGATTGATCACAAGATTTCAACAATATAGTTAATTCAAGATTATGGTGAAATGTGTATTAGGGTTTTAATATCTTAATTTAACATGCATCAAAACTTACAAAATTAGGTCAAGCATTAGTATTCAATTGCAAATGTATCTTCTTCTTACTCCTGCTCCCTCCTTACCAAATGGATAAAAGCAAGGCCATGACCGTGTGGGTTGGCCACGGCCGTGCTGGCCAGCACGACCGTGGCCAGCCCACACGGTCGTCGCTGTGTTGGCCTACCACGGCCGTGCTGGCCAGAACGGCCGTAGTTAGCCAACACAACCATGGTTGTGGCCATCCCACACGGTCGTGGCCTTGCTTTAATCCATTTGCTAAGGAGAGGGAGTAGGAGGAAGAAGAAGAGGGGCCTGAAGGGAGAAGGAAGAAAAGAGGGGGAAGAAGAAGAGGGCTACCTAGCAGTGTGTAGAAGAGCGGCGGTGGCAGCGGTGTGAGAGCAACAACAACAGGAGAAGGAGGTGGCGAGCAGAGCTATAGGTGGTGGCGGTGGAGGTCGGCGAGAAGAGATATAGGTGGAGGCGGTGGAGGTCGGTGAGCAGAGCAGCAGGAGAAGGAGGATGCAACGGCGGTGAGTAGAGATGCACCAGCAGCAGCGGTGGCGAGCAACAGGTCGGGCAATTTTAGGTGAGCAGACGAGCAGTAGGAGAGGCGTCGATGAAACAGAAGAAAGGGGAAGACTCAGGTAATCGCGGGTCTATTAAGTTTGTAAATGGTGTCGGTTATCTACAAAACTGACACCTAAAACCTTAAGTGTCGGTTGATAGTAACAAACTGACGTACAATTGGACATTCTTTTACCCTAATTTTTTTGGTGGGGACGGCGCGCGCACCCTTATAACGCCGGTTATGCTAAGACAACCGACGCCCATATTGGAACTTTTGGTGTAAATTTTATCTTCATTCAGCGTCGGTTATTAGGTAAAACACTGACGTTGTATCTGATACTTTGGCACAATTTTTTTTGCTCGAAAAAATTGGATTTCACGGGCTACTTTAGGCGTCGGTTTCTTTTCTTCAACTGACACTGAATGAAAAGTGATACCCGTGTCTGGCTGGTCTTCAAATATAGACGTCGGATGTCCTTATTAACCGACATTTAATGTTAACATCATCAGTTTTACTAAAAAACCGAGGCCTCTAAAAGCGACGTTGAACGTTGTTTCTATAGTAGTGATTGTGTTATTCTCCCCTCACTCTTTGGTTGAAGGTCTGGTAGGTGCCTCAACCCTACTTAGTTAAGGTAGTCAATATTAATCATGCATGCAATTCTTTTATTATACTTTGTTTATGGAAAGTATCTATTGAAAGTTTTATTTTTATATAGCCTCATACATTTGTTATCTTCATCTTATAATGATCCCTAGCCTACTTTTACACGCTTTACTTTCCTTGTTATACTAAACATATTTTGTGACACATACTTGCTTTTCCTTTCTCTTTTGATGGGTTCCTTCCCAACCACCTAGGTGTTGAGCAAGGTGATGGATAAGACAAGGAGAACATAACTTTGGCTTGGACATGCTTGATGGATATGTTGCTTTGGAGCCAAGACTGTAGTAGTTAGACTTTCCTCTATATAGATCCTAATTGTATATCTTGATGTAAACCCTAATGGGAGAATTTGATGTATTTTTGTGAACATTTATATGAAAATTGATTATAGTCACATATTTTATTCCACTGCTTTCCGATGGTGTTTTGTTTACCAAATTTAGTAAAGGGGTGATTTTACTTTTTTACATTTATATCTTGAAAATAGAACTATATGGAAGGGATCTAATTAGGGCAAGGATCATGTTGAAAACCCTAAAATCGAGCATTCCACATGATCAACATCATAAACATGATTCGTAAATGAAAATCCAAGAAATCCACACATGAAAACAAAATTTTAACTCCTTCATATCCAAGGAATCTGAACCAAGAACCAAAGTCCACAAAATCACGATTTAATTGCATGCAAACCATCATCAACTCCCCCACTTAAAAATTCGGGTAGGTGAATTAGGGTTTAAGCAAGGAAGCAAGTACATGCAAGATCAATGTAGAAACTTAACCCAAATCAAGATGACATCATCAATAGCAAGATATTAAGTTTTAGAATGAGATGCATGTAAAATTAAGTTGCAAATAATAGAGAAGGAAGAAAGTTATATAACCCACCTTAGATGATGGTTGTACCACCTCCAAGCAAAGCTCCAAAAGCAAGAGAGAAACCTAACTTTGATCTCTACCATGACCAAGATAGTCACCACCCAAAATAGAAGAGAAAATCCTATGTTAAAGGGAAAGAAAGACAACCCCAAAACCTCAAGGCCAAAAAGATTAAGAAAAGGAGAGAAAGGGAGAAGAACTTCATCTTACTCAGGTACTACCATGGAGAACCATGGATTCAACCTCTATTGAGAGAAGACTCTCAAAATACCACCATGGAAAACCATGGATTTAACCAAGAGAAGAAAAGGAGATAGGTTTTTGCAAGAAAACCAAATCAAGTGGTGGAATCACTTACCAAAGATCAAGGAATCACCAAAGATCATCAAGGAAGAGCTTCTCCAAGCTAGGATCACCACATGCAAGGGATCTCAGCCACCAAGCACCAAGGATGAGATCTCCTTCACCACCAAGAAAACTAGGGCCAAGAATAAGATGGAAGAGATAAGGAGGAAGGCTAAAAGAGATACTTGCATGTGCATGAGAGAGGTTATACTTAGGAGCTTGAGAGAGATGGAAGGGTTGAGGTGTTATGCACCTAAGTGCCACATGCTCACCAAAGAAACAACATGCACCCACTAAAACCATGCATGCAAGCTAGGTCGTAAAAACCGAAGAAATTTAGCAACTATACATGGTTCTAAAGGACCATAGTTCAAAGGAAACCAAGCAACCTCAAGGGTTCATGGTCGTAGAGAACCAAGCGACCACATGAAACCCTAGGTCAAGCGACCAAAAGAGAGGGCAAGAGTCCATGTGATGAAAGGGACTCCATCACACACTCAAAAGCTCATTCAACTGTAGAGAATCAATAAGGCAAACTAAGGACGGTCGAAGGAAAAGCAAGAACATCAAACAGTCAACAGAAAAGTCAACATAGAGCTAGAGCATCAAGCAAACCCTAGAAACAACACTCAACCTGTCACCTTCTCTTTCCTCCTCAAACCAAAGAATAAGGAGGCTCCCCTAAGAACCATATTCTCTCTTATGATTCCAAGGTATCAAAAGTAAACTCTACATGTGACAAATTTCTATATAACCCCTCAATATGGGTAAATTGCAACCAGGTTCAAAACAAGCACATATATAGCAAAACTAGCTCAAACATTGTTCAAAAGCACCAAACTGAAAACGTAAGCATGTCACATGTTATTAAGGCATCTCAAGATATTATATTAAGATTTAAGTATCTTATCAAGAAAAGCAAACAAGGTTAGCCCAAAAGCTAGGTCAGGGGTCTTACAAGTTTTGTGTGAGACAGCTACATCATTGTACACTTGTAAAGCTCTCAAAGATTCTCCTTCCCAATCTGTTTCTTCAAGATCAAGTGAATGAAGGCTTCTCCAAGTGAAGGAGGAGGTGCATGCTTCTTTTAGCTGTAGAAGAAGGTGCATCAAGCTTCTCTGAGTGAAGGAGGAGGACAAGGCGGAAGATCCAAGGAGTTGAGTGGGTAAATCCTTCAAGGCAAAAGACTTGGTGCAAGAAGGGGATCTCCTTGGTGAAGGCATCTAGCTGCTTGCAAGAGTGGTAAGACCTTGGTGGGTCATTAGACTAGCTCTTAGATAGGTAATACCTTGTTCATAAGGTTGTTGGCTCCCTTGGCCTTAAAGGGAAGTTGGGTATCCTTATCCCGAAAAAGGAAGGCCATATGTTGTAACTCTTAAAGGTGAATATAAGGAGTAGATAAGCTTATGAAATACTAGAGCTTGACCTCTCTAGGTAGTGGACTGACTCTCTCCTAGTTTGGAGAGTGGAACCACTCTAAAACAACTTTTTCAATTGGTTGCTTCAATCTCTCACATCCTTGCTATGTATGTTTGAATTTCCATCAAATTCATTATTTGCAATTGAGTTTATTTGAAGTAACTTGAAGGTCTAACAAGTTTTGTGGAAGTGTTTTTCACTCTATTCACCCCCTATAGATCCCTCTAATCCGATACCAATCATTATGTGTCACTTTTCTTATTGATGGAGATGACCGTGAACTAATAGATATAAACCTACACACCTATTGATTTATAGTTGCAATGTCTCACAGTTATAAATGTAAAAGCCTACTCCATGCAAAATTGAAGGAAGAGTCTCTCCATGTCCTATGATGTAGTTTTTGTGTGTAGTAACTGAAAATAGGATGACCTAACATTCTCTATTGAGCAACAAATGAGTTGTAAATATTTTATATCATTTAGGAGGTGAGATTTTGTAAAAGATTAGGGCTATATGTTCATAACATCTAGTTTAGATGTTTTTCATATGCTTGTGAATGATATAATGTCCAATCTATAGAAGGTTAAGGTTCACAAGCATATGTGTAGGATATTAGGTGCGCAATGGGATATCTCACCCAAATTGATGGTGATTGATGTTCATATTAGAAATAATATATTTAAGTCAAGGCCGCAAAAAATATTTTGTAGTTCTTTTAATCCATTCCAATTAAGAAATAATCCTTTAATGTTTCATCACATGTAAGGACATTTACATGAATAATACAGTAGTCATATTAGTTTTAGAGAATCTTTAGCAATGTTGTACAAAAGTTCTATAATTATTGAATTGATGTTAGTTAGACATTCTAAATTTACTACTTATGTTCAATGACAGTTATTCATAAGCTATTATATCCATATAGTTGAAAAAGTGTGGGTTTTAGGTCACCTACTCATATAGACATGTAATCACCTATTTCTTATTGAATTGATTGCAATCACCGTCATTTTTTAACATGAGCCATTATGAAATGTATTCTTATAGAAGTCTCACAAAAAATGGTGGTATGAATCTTATAATTTTTAAAAATTAGAAGGCGTGACCAGAATATATATATATATACATATATATATATATATATATATATATATATATATATATATATATATATATATATATATATATATATATATATATATATATATATATATATATATATGAAGTCATGAAGAATTTGTAGAACTTTTGAAATCCTAGATTATTACCAATAACTCTACTATCAACAAGCTCCATTCACACTGAAGGAAGGAGTGATTCGCGAGAGTGGGGTTAGGAGATCACATTCGTCATTACTGAATCAAGGTAGATTGAACCTCACTGGGCACATAAGACATCACTTTCATGATCTTCTCCATCACCCTCATTTCCATTGATTCCACTGGTTTGGAACCTAATTGCATAAATAATAGAAACAATAGCTTGAAGTTGACAAAGGAATTCATTGGCTCAATGTGATATAGATTTCTAATATTTCATATATAATTAAATGCTCGTGTGTGATTTTTGACCTAAATCTAAAGGCAATTTCTCGTGAAATTGAGAACAAAGCAGACACAACGAACATATAGTTTATGACCATTGTTAGTCACTTCAGATTACATATTTGGTTTATATCTAAATTTTTAAATAAGAAGCAATATATATATCCATAACCCTTCAATCCAATAATTATTGAGCATATTATCATCTAAATGGTATCGCAAATATTTAAATATAAGTAATTTAAAATCTAAAGTTCCAACTGAAGCAAGATTAGTGCAAAATTATACATAAATAATTTTTGGTTAAACTCACTACAAAAATATAATAATGAGAATTTATAAACAACATATAGAATAGTTTGATGTTTAATAAATTATTTGATTTTAAATATTATAAGAAAATCTAGTTGCACTATTTTTCGTAAAAGAAAATCTAGTTACAAAAAGTATAAAGACCTCCAGTCTACCCGTGAGGGTGTCATTCAGTTCATGTGGGACACTTATCGAGGAAATGAGATATATATCTTGATTTGGTCTTTTTCCTATGCTCACACATCCTAACATGTGTGTTCCTACACCAACACGTTTCACCATGTCCCACTAACATTTTTCAGCATTATCATATAATTTGAATATTTTAGACAATATATATATACATACATACATATATAAATATATATATATATATATATATATATGTATGTATGTATGTATGTATATAGCGGCAGTGGCAGATCCAACAATTAGAGGTGGGTGAGGCCAAGTCAAATAGTAACAAAAAATTAGATCCATAATAATGTCATAAATTGCGAACCACCTGGAAAAAATCAAATAGAACCTTGATTGTGTTTCATTATTCAAAATATTGTAAATTCCTTTAAATTCTTATAAAAACTATAAAGTTAAATGTCTAACACAAAAATTGAGAGGCTAACTAACAAGGAGCCCAAAAGGCGTAACTTGTTGTGAAGTTATAACACTTAGTCCTATATAATAACTAGTAAGTCCACATGTGCACATGCACGCGAATCTTCAAGTTTGTTTGACTTACAGTAATAAAATACATTGAATATAAAAAATAAGATGTATTTTCTATATCGTGAATCATAGGGATGAGAATGGTGGAGAAATAAAAATTATTGTTTGTTTGTCATGGGATGGGAAAGGAAAAAGATTACATGGTGAATCTATAGAAAATTTGATTTGTACTTGTCCTCATAGAGAAGTATGATAAATCATGAAGGAAAACGTTTCTTTCAAGATTCCACAACTTTTTAAAACAAATAAGTCAAAGAGTTTTCCAATAGATAGGATCCATACTTGTACAACAAAATATTATAAAGATATATCCATCTTCATCCCCCACTTATGTAACAAACTAACATTTTAAAGTACCCCCTTTAGAACCTTTTCCATGTACATGTCAAACAATACATTTTAACAATTTCTCCTTTTTCATCACTAACTCCTTTTCCTTCTTTTCCTTTCCTTCCCCATGTATTTTTCATCCGATCCTCTTTCTCATGTATATTTCACTACACACCATCTATAGTCTTGGGAGTTAAAGTAATTCATAGTTTAAACAAAGAATTTTGAAGGTAACAATGTCAATTAATTCTATTACAAATATATTAACCGTAAGCATTTGTTTTGTCTGCTTGACAATGGTCAACTTTATATCTAAAACAATTGAGATAAGAAAAGAATATAATATATTTTCTCCATAACCAAATTGTTTAGAGTAGTCGTGTGTCCTAAGCTGTTTAATAAGTGTCGTGTGTCAGATTGGTTTGATAGGACTTTTTGGCCTTCCATATTAATAAGTATCAATAAATTTGTGTTCCGTCAACGGATGATGACAACGTGCTTAGGAATGTGATGAATTGTGACGCCATTACTTCTGCTAGCTGATGTCCATGTGGTTCTCCTCCTTCATGTGGGCTGTGAATCACAGCGTGAAGCTGAAGGCTTCACCGAGATCTTCCACTGATTTTGCTGGGCGTCGAAGTGAACCTCACATCTGTTGTGTATAATTGGTATATGTGGCGGCCTGACCCTATAACATGATTACCATAGTGAGTGTCTATAAAACGGAAGAAAGGATACGTGCAAAACAAAAAAGAAGAGATTATGGATTAACAAGTCACGGTGATTATTAATTAGTGCTGAAATTTGATTTACATGACCATCTACCATCGAAGGCAAGCAAACAACTGAGGGTAATGGGCAGCTAAGCAACTGACTCCTTCTGACATCAATGCATAATCTTGACTCTTGTTGATCTACAAAATCAAATGGAAAAGGGAGGGTGGGAATATTGATACGGTGAAGAAAATAAAAATAAAGAAAATACCTCATTTCATGAGTCTGTCTCATTGATGAGTATGCTTTCCTCTGGTGGCTAGCTCAAAGACACATCTCTACCACAATTAATTCAAGGCATGGAAGTCACTATAAAACCTGGAAGCAATTTCTAGGCATTCTTAGGAATGCAAGAGAGTGACCAATTGGTAGGTGAACAAAAAAAAGATAAGATGCATAAATATGAATGACCAAAGCCAAACCTAACAACAAAACTCACCGATGCTTAATTTTTGGAATTCCTGTCACGTCGCCGATCATATTTTTGGAGCAAACCACAAAACTTCAATCAGTTCTTTGTTGAGGCATAATATACTTTTAATCTTTGCGTTTTCTTAGTGGACATTCATGTTGTTCACTGCCTTCTACAGGGATGAGTAGAGTGTTCTTCCTTCTAAAAAGGATGAGTAGGACGGTGTGAGTTTGGCATCTCAGTTTCTTTGGCGTTGAGGGAATGATGAAGGAAGGGAGATAGTGGTGATGGTTGCTTGGGGTTCCAGCATAAAAAAATAGAAATATAAACTAAAAAATTAAGGTTTGGTTATGTAAGACACGTCGTTGCACACAAGAGATATAGAAAAATGGAAATGGAAAGAGTGAGGTTCGGTTATGAGATTTTAATTTAGGAAAGATAATGAAGGACTGGGGAGGCTGATTGGGATTGAATAGGGAAGCGTGCATTCACACAAAGTGGACACATATTGGGCAGTTTCTTTGCGTTGATAAAAGTGAGAGAATTAGAATTGTTATAAAAAAGAAAGAGAAGGGCAGTGTTTTCTTGAAATTTGCTATAATAAACAAGAGGAAAGTCTAAAGAAAAAAAATTGACATCAACTTAGGAGGTTGCCTAAACGGTTAGATTTAAATTGAGTATTGGAGAAGTTGGGAAGAGAACCGTCCAAAGTATAAACTAATTATAAATGTTGATAACATATCTATTTTAGTAAAATCAGACGTGTTCTAAGGAATATATTATCAATTAGTACAGAAAATCACATACTTCAGTGATTCATTTACTATTTGTATCGGTATTTAATATGTGATAGTCTTGGTCAAAAAAGAAATATTGAATAATTAGATGCGATAAAATGACCATTTAGGAAAGGAATATTGGGGATAATTAAGACATTGAATAGTTAAATGAGATAAAAGCATCCATTAAGAATGTGATATTGGGATAATAGGGATGTAGTTCACCTTCCATGGATAGTGGGTCATTACACTTTTCGTGGAACCGTGGAACGGCTTAACTTGAATGAGGAAAACAAGATAGAGAGAGAGAGAGATTGTGAGAATTATAAAGAGAGTGGGACGGAGAGTGGGGTGATGGGGGTCGTTTCTTTTGCGTGGGGAGGAGAAGAATAAAAAAAACTCATAAAATCCTTAAAAAAACAAGAGAAGAGAAAGAGTTAAGGAGAATGTAGTATTTGAAAATAGTGCAATCTGATTGGCTAGTGGTATGTTTGGTAATTTGAGTAAAAAATCCCCTCTTTTTATAGTAGTATAGATATCACATGATATACCGTTGTTGTTTGTTTAGTCTGCAATTGGTTGATGTGATTCATATGCTACGTGGAACACTTTTTGGGAGAGTTCTAAACAAAATTTTTAACCTAAATTCTATTCTCTTACACGTGATAGGTTTATTGTAAGTATGAGAGAAGAAATCTTTAAAAAAGGACATAGATTGAAGCGTGACAACATTCTACGAATGCAATGAAGAAAGATGAGTAAATGTAAGGTGTTATTATGTTATTTATAGGATTTTTTGTAGTTGATTTTAGATACATTTAGGACATATTAGTAAGAATACAATATTGAAGTTTGGCGTATATTCCATATTTCTTATTTTAGTTAAATCAGATATTTTATCTAGTATCTACTATAACCACTTGATTCCTTTATTTTATATGAAAATACTTGGTCTACACCCCAATTCTCTACTTGAAACTCATTCAATTATTTTTCATAGTTTGTTAACTTTTTGTTTCTATTAGATAGTTTGCTTTTCATCAAATATAGATTCTTTCCCTGTCTCTATTTTATGATTGACTTGTAGATCATATACTTTTTGATACACGTAATATCTTACGATTTAATTGTTGAATATTTATATTTTTCTCTTTTAGTGAAGGGACCAATCGTTTTAAAATATGTTGATGTCTGCGTGTGCGTGGTAACATTCGTCTTCTTATACGTGGTGACTTGGAACTGCCATCATTAATTTTTATTGCACATTAATTCATATGTTGAATACTCTATTTGGAGGTTGAGAGGGAGAGAGAACATATGTTCAGTAAATATGTTTGAGCGTGTAGTGTATTATACTTCCCAATTTTCGTACAAGACTTTTTAAAACTGTTATCATTAGTTACTCTTAGAATGAATGTTTGAGTATTATCCTTCATGCAGTGATCATGGATATTGATCCTATGCGCAATTAACACATATGTGTATACCGAATGTATGAACAATGCTTCACTATTTAAAAATAATATAAATTCTAGCATTAAAAACATAAAAAAATTATAATATTTAATACCAAAAAATAATACAACTTACAAACAAGGATTCCACAAGAACGCTAAGTCATATATTAAAATAATTTTGACGTATAATTTTTGCTTGTGATTTAGGCTTTGATTAGTTGATGTGATTTATAAGTTATATGGAAATCACTTTTTGAAAAAACTAGTTTGATTTTCTGAAATCAAACTCTATTCACTTACATATGACTGGTTTGTTGTAAATATGAATGTAAAAACATCCAGAAAAAAGAGCAAGAAACATAACATCATTTCACTAATGCAATAAAAAAATTGGGTCCATTATACACAAAATTATTATTATTATTTAGTAATATGATTGTACATAGTTAAATTTAAATATATTTGAGAAATATTAATAAGAGTAAAATATTAAAATTAGGTATATGTTTCATTTTTTTAATGAAACAAAAAATTGACTTACAGTAATCATAATCTAATTTGATTCCTTAGTTTTGTATCAATATATTTGGTTCATATCCCTTTCCTTATCTAACTAAGCTCTTTTTTTGTAGTTTTTAATCTTTTATTTCCTTTAAAAAAATTATTTTCATCAGATATAGTCTCCTTCCCTCTTAGTCTCTTTCCCTCACTTCAATTTATATTGACTCGATGATCTTACATTTTGTTGCGCCTTATATCTTTTGTTTTTAACCGTTGAGATATTTATGTTTTTTTTAATATCTTAATTTTTCATTGTTTAGATATTTATGTTTTTCTTTTGAATAGGGAGAAGATTAGTTTTAAAGTATATGGTCGTCTACATGTGTGCTTATGTCTCTCTTTCCATTGTGATAATTTGAAACTGCCATTATTAATTACTCGTGCATCATTTTGTGTTAAACGCTCTATATGATAATTGTTTGTTGAGAGGAAGAGAGGACATCCATTTACAGTTGTATGTTTGAGCATGTAATCTATTTAACTTCCCAATTTTCCATGCATGTCGATTCAAACATTGTTGATGGTAATTATTCCTTAAATTAATTTCGAAGTGTCATTCTCCCGTTTTGATAGGTGCGGCCATTTATGAGATGTGCAATTAAAAGAGACGTGTATAATAAAGGGGTGCCCGCACTGGGTGAGGCCATGGCCTCAGGTGGCCCAGTGTGCACTGTATACCGGCCTCTGTCACAAACATAGGGGGTGGGATCTTTCTCTCTCTCTCTATATATATATATATATATATATATATACACACACAGACACACACACACACATACACACACACACACACACACACACACACATATATATATATATATATATATATATATATATATATATATATATATATATATATATATATATATATATATATATATATATATATGCGTGTGTGTGCGTGTTTGTGTGTGTATTTTTGTACATAATTACTTCTAACTTTTAAGTCTTTTATAGGAGAAAATATCAAGTATAGTTGAGAAACGAATAGTCACTTGCCTTTCAATGTAAATTAAAATTGTGAGGTCAGTAACGTTCGTTGGTTGATTGTCACTTCGAATCACAAAAAATAATAAAATACCATTATTTCGTGGGGGATACGTGTCTATGCTTTGATTGGGGGGGGGTTGTTATTTGAACAAATATTTTCTTAGGAAATTGAAGCCGTATGCTACTTTTCTGGTGCACGGAAAATGAAGCCGTATGCTACTTTTCTGGTGCACAGAAAAAAAATCCGTACTAAACAACTGACCCATGAAAATGATTCACGGGACCAATTACATCTGATAAAATATATATTTTGAAACTTGTTTTCATTTATTCTAATTTGGTTCATAGAATCAAATCCTGACGCGTTGGAACTCTAAGAAGTCCAAGAATTTCAAAACCATTGCCTCTTCATATTGTGAAAGTTCGCGGGAATACATTTTTTCAAGGTCGACATCAGAAGATGTTTGAAGTCGTTGATATTTGCTATAAAGGAACTTTAAGATGCAATAGATGGACAAAAGCATGCTGTAACACAACTATATAAAACACCATTGTTATATTGTGGTATATTCGTGATCATTTCTTCCAACGAGCAGAAGCATAAACCCTAATAATATTACAACGTGAGTTCTCTTACCATTCTAAATAGTCCTATTTCGCACTGATTAGGGGTATTTAGATTGTCGATGAGCTAAAATAATGGATTTTCAATCAAGATCCAAATATGATTTTCTTTGTATGATGTTTGTGACAAATTTCTCCTTAAGGGACTTTAGTAGAGATCCTTTCATCATACAAAGGAGTGTTTATTTGCTTCTTTGCACTATAAGAAAAGTAGATAAATATATTTCATGTTGAATGGGATGCTTATCTATCTTATTTTCACCTGAACCATAATATAATTGTTGTAAGATCTTAACCTTATATCTTTGCTTTGTTCTAAGTAAACATTCTTTCTGCTTTCAGAGGATGTCTCGTGGCGTAGACGTAACCTTTCACTATGGTGGTTCTGTTTCAGAAAATGAATACATTGGAGGGAAAACGTTTGAAGTATATGTTGCCGTAGCTGCCTTACCGTATGATACAATTCTAAAACATTATGAAAAGATTGGATGTGATACAGTTACTAAGTTATGGTACAAAGAAGTACCCACTGGGAAGATACTTGAGTTGTCCAGGAACGCTGACACTTCTGTTTTGACTAAGTTTGCAAGAGAACATGGTGAATCTGATGTTTATGCAGAGTAAATGTAACCAAAGTTCAAGGTCCCATTCTCTCGTAACGACTTTGTATTAGACGTATCTTTGAAGACTAAACCATAATTTTCGAATACGTCTAAAATTGTACACGTTTGTGGAGAACGTTACCAATACTTAGTTCCTCATAAATGAATAATCATTTCATTTTCTATATTTGGATTTCATAGATGTTGTCTGAAGACTTAGTATTATACCACTACCAGCAGTATTATACCACTACCAGCAGTGGCGGATCCAACAATTAGAGGTGGGTGAGGCCAAGTCAAATAGTCACAAAAAATTAGATCCATAATAATGTCATTAATTGCGAATCATTTGGAAAAAAACAAATAGAACCTTGACTATGTTTCATTATTCAAAATATTGTAAATTCTTTCAAAAACTTATAAAAACTATAAAGTTAAATGTCTAACATACAAAAATTTTGAGAAGCTATTCAACAAGGACCCCAAAAGGCTTAACTTGTTGTGAAGTTATAACACTTAATCCTATATAATTATAACATATGATATACCGTTGTTGTTTGTTTAGTCTGCAATTGGTTGATGTGATTCATATGTTACGTGGAACACTTTTTGGAAGAGTTCTAAACTAATTTCTTAAAACTAAATTCTATTCACTTACACGTGATAGGCTTCACTAGTAAATGAATGGTATGTAGCGTCGGTTTTTTTAAGCATGCAACGTCACTTTTTAACCGACGCTTAAGTGGCCGTCGCTACAGAATTTGCTCTATAGTGTCAGTTTATTTAACCAAATAAAACCCACCTTACATAGTAAATACCGACGCAACAGGTTGTAAAAATTCTGACCTAGGCGAGAAGAAAAGGAGCCTGTAAGGTCGGTTATTTGAAAAAAACCGACCATGTAAACGGTCTCGGTCGTCGAGAAAATTGTCGACAGAAAGTTTTTCGGTCGACAATTTTCTCGACTGAGAGAGTTTACATGGTTGGTTTTTTTTAAAATAACCGACCCTAAAGATTGAATAAACATTTCAGTGTAACACTCGGTCGAGAAAATTGTCGACCGAAAATAATTCGGTCGACAAACTTGTCGACCGAAAGGTACACTAAAAATGTTTATTCAATCTTTAAGGTCGGTTTTTGTAAATAACCGACCTTATAGAGGACATTTAGAGTTGGTTTTGTACAAAAACCGACGCTAAATATTGAATAAACATTTCAGTGTAACACTCGGTCGAGAAAATTATCGACCGAAAATATTTCGGTCGACAAACTTGTCAACTGAGGGGTACATTGAAAATATTTATTCAATCTTTAAGGTCGGTTTTTGTAAATAACCGACCTTATAGAGGACATTTAGAGTCAGTTTTGTACAAAAACCGACGCTAGAAGTTATATTTCGGTCGAAAATTTGCTCGACCGAAGAGTAGGGTCAGTTATTTAAAAAACCGACGCTAGAAGTTACGATTTTTTTATAAAAAAAATTCTGCAGAAATTGAAATAGAACAGAAGAACAAGAAGATTCATATATTCTGGGAGAGGGGAGCATTGATGTTCAACCGTCACCATTCAAAACCACACATTCATAACAAAAATGATTCATAATCACATCATAATTTACAAAATGATAGAGTGCAAGTCTGAGATGACAGATACAAAAGTAAATATGAAAGAGTACTCAAACCACATACATAAATGGAGCCGACATATTTAATCCAATGCTATATCGACTTCATTTATAAAAGACTCTGACCACTCTTCTCGGAATTCATCCAAGTCCACATGTGTGTAAGGTTGGGTTGTAAAGATCTGTAACAGAAAATGCACATGCTAATATTTTATAAAATGACTACAATCTCTTGTAAATTTATGATGTTATTCTTTATTACCTGACTTACAGTCTGAATGTCATGTGATGCTTGTTTGACAATAGCTTGCATATATTTCATTACATAGTAGCCACAATCTCAGTCATTATTTTGCATAGGACACTACAAATAACAAATTATACTTAATGTTAGTAAACTACTATAAACATCAATTGAGATAAGAGTATAAGAGTTGACATATTACAGTTGAAAATTAATAGATATAAGAGTAAGCAGTTGTCAAAGTAGCTACCTTGACATTTTTCAAAGTCAATGTCTTTAATTTTGTGGGTATTTGTCCTCCAGCTTCACGAAAAGCCTTTATACCCTTATCAAATTAAATGATAGTTGGTAAAATAGAAATTCTAAATAGAAATATCATGTTGAAGCATTGATTAAATTTATGCTTACTCCATAGCTGGCAATTTCAGTTTGTGACTCCTTGTTGTTTTACCCATTGGGTCAAGATAATAAAGAGTCATCAATTTTGGGGCAATCACCACTAATTCCCAATGTCTAGCTCTGAGTAAAAATAAAACAAACATTAAAATAAATAATTTTATTCATTATTAAAATTATATTGAATAATAATACTTACTGGATGTTAAAAGGAATTGGGATAATTTCCTTCCCCTCACTAGCAAAATATTTGAATGCATCAGAGAAGTACTCATTCACATCCTCAATATGTGTCTCCACCTGACTACTGACCGAAGGAACTAAGAATCTACCATTCTTTATATCAAAGTGTGTGGCCTCGGTATATAAATGGCTGTTAAACATTTGTAATTATTTTCATATGTAGAAATAAGCTAAACATGTGTATTGGAATTTTCTATATATATTGATAGATCCTTACCTTATCTATACTTCTATTATCGAAGTGTTCAACCAATCATACCGGAACAACTCTATAATATCATCAAGAAAAATAAAATTCTGAAAGTCCCTCCCAGGTGCATCTTGTGTTAAATTGACCAACATATGTGATCCCGATCTTTGGTTGGCTAAGTATCGACACAAATATTTAGATTTGCTTCCCAATTCGTCGAATGTAGTTTCGGGAATGAAAGATAGCTTGGGCATAGGAGGAAGACTAGTAGAAGTTTTAAATTTTGGTTTACAAACCTGTTAATTAAATTACATACTTATATTACATGAGTTCATATATGCAGTCAAATATGAAAAATATGGTAGAGATAAGGTATACCTTGTCATTGATAACCAGTGTCTAGGTCAACCCACCATAGCACCCTCAACTTCTTCAACTGTACTATATTCAGGATTAGGTATGGGTAGTGGTTTGTCCCCCATTCCGTCATACACAAGATGGATGGACACACGACAAATGTCATCAGTAATTTGTTGGCAATGCAATGTACCACCAAGGTTGTACACCTTGCCCGCTGCCACAACATTATATTCTGGAACCTCCACTGCAAGTTTACGGTTCATACCAACCTAGATTGAAATAATATAAGTTATATAAGAAACAGTAGAACAGATACATGTTACAACTATATATATTATCATATATTTATCATACTAATAACACAACATATAAAACAAAAACTTACTACAGATTGTTGTGGTGGGTCATCGGGAGTGCTCCCATGACCTTCTACAACTAGAGAATGGGCTTGTACCTCATCACTTGAGAGACGCGCAGTATGAATAGGTTGAGAAGGTTGAGTAGGCTGAAATGAAGACATTATTTCTTTTACTTTCTGCGCTACTAATGCTTTAACATCCTCTTGTGTAAGACCTCCTGCACGACCACTTTTAGATTGCGAAGGGCCAAAATAAGACTTGAATCCTATGCCAGCTCCTAATCCCCTAACACGGCCAGGATGCTCCTTCGTACCAAGAGCAACTGCTAGTTCATCCATGTAGCCAGTTGGGATGAACTTTCCTTCCTTCCTTTGCTCGTGGAGATCAATCTATTCATAGTTAATAAAAATATTAAATCACAATATCAATTAGATATAAATAAATCTAAGTTTGTGGGAGTTACTCTTTACTTAGTTGGGATAAACCTACCATCTTTTGTGCCACCTCCTTAGCTGCAGGGTTGACAATTTCACCGGCTCGATTCTTTCTAGCATCAATCCATGTCAAGTGTCGGGGTGGTCGCTTAACTTGAGTTGTACTAGATTCTTCTCCAGAAGATGATTGCTTCTCTTGTAGTTGGCAGCGGAAGGCATAACCACCGGGCCCCAAGCGATGGTCATGCACATTTTTAGCCCATCTTTCCTTTTGAGCCTGGTGAATAGCCTGATCATTTAAAACGAGGTATTGCAATTTAGACTTGGCAAATATGTATAAAAATATTCACCTCCTTAATTGTATAAAATTAAATATTCATACAATACATCACAATCTTTATTACCACAAACTCTTCTGATCTCCTAGCTGCAACAAATCTTTCCCACACCTCAGGATCTATAAAAATATATACATTTGTAGCTTTCTTCTTTTGTTTAGGAATATATATAAATTCCCTTACAAGATGTCTTAAAACCCCTCCATCGTACACCACAACGTTGTAACACTCTTTTCTTGTGATCTTTTTCATTTAGATGAAAAACACCCTATACATACAAAAGAAGCAATTAATAATGTTGTTTTGAAAAGGAATTAATTTCAAGCAAACTAAATTAGAATCAATAGATAAAAAACATATTAAAATAATATCACTTCCACTCACAGATATATCTTTTCATATGAGGTCTTTTTTAGCATTAGGAACATCATGCCAATTTTCTATATCTATTGGCACCTTACTGCGTGCGGTCGCCCCTACGTAATGCTTGAAAGCACTAGCATGTTCCCCAACAGGTGCTCCTGTCATATAAAACTGGACTGGCAATTTATCCCCTTTAGCCCTGAGCTCCTGCAGCCTACACATCAATGTAGGACCTCTAAGTTTCTTAGCATCACCACTACCATCCTCATGGTGCTCATGCTCAGAATGTTCATCTTCACTCGCCATTTTAGAACCTGCAAGTATACATGATAAAAAAAAATAAGTGATAATAAAAGCACAAGTGATAAGGTATACATGATAATAAAATAAATAATTCAAAGAATACATGCCTTTAGTATTGGTTGAGTTGTTAGTCAAGGAAAATTTCTTCAGCATGGACTTGACGTTTATAATATTCATCGGTGTTATCTTTAACATTTACACTTGGCAAACCAACTGAGAATGGACTGGAATCATCATACTTTTTGTAGTATTCTTCTTCATTTATAGGATCTACAGTAAACTGTCTTTTTCCATTAAGAACGACAAACCAATTTTTATTTGCCGGTTCATCAATATAGAATACTTGTTTTGCTTGGTCTGCCATGATGAATGGCTCATCTTTGAAACCAATCTTTTCAAAATCCACCAATTTGAAACCCAACTCATCCACTAAAACTCCTTTGTTGTTGTCAACACAATTACACCTAAATATAGGAACTCGAAAATTTGTATAGTCCATTTCTCATATGTCCTCAATGATGCCGTAATATGACATCTCAGCTTCGCGTGGTCTTTTATCTTTGGCACTAGCAAAATACAATGAACAAGCTTTAACAGTGACCCCACTATTTTGAACTATACTACTTTCATCTTGACGCTTTGTGTAGTATGAAAATGCGTTAATGTCATAACCTTCATATGACATGACATCCATTTTTGGCTTAAAGGCGAGCCATTTTATGTTTTCAGCAACATTATTTGGTGATTCAGATAGTTGATTAAATACTTTCTCTTCAAACCACCTAATAAATGTTCGATTATGCTCTCTTACAAGCCACATTGAACTGGATCGTGGATGATTTCTCTTGATAAGATCATTGTGTTCTGTGATGTAGCTACTAACTTCATCGATGTTGTGTAAAATATAAAAATGCGCTTGTTCCCACAACTCACGACTGATTCCTTTCACTCGTCCTCCCAGAGTTCCCTTGCCACAATAAGATCCAGTGTGATGGGAATTTTTTTGATCGCTACAAGTTTCATTACAATTCAAAAAATCATTACAAAAGTCCATCACCTCCCTAGCCACGTAACCCTCAACAATACTCCCTTCAGGACGATAACAATTCCGAACATCACCTTTAAAAACACTCATGTAGAGTTCAAATGGATACATCCAGTGTAAGAAAATTGGACCCAACATCTTCACCTCCCTTGTAATATGTACTACAAGATGAACCATGATATCAAAAAATGAAAGAGGAAAGTACATTTCAAGCTGACACATGGTAACAATTACATATTTCTGTAATTTATCGAGAGTATCAGGATGTATCACTTTGTTGCATATTTCATTGAAGAAGAAACAGAGTCTTGTGATTGCAAACCTTACATGCTTCGGCAATATAGATCGAATAGCCACAGGTAAAATTTGTTGCATTATGGTGTGACAATCGTGAGATTTGAGACCTATCAGTTTTAGATCCTTCATTGATACCAATCTACAAATATGAGAAGAGTATCCTTGTGGAACCTTAATATTATACAAGCACTCACAGAAAGTCTTTTTCTCTTTCTTTGACAAAGTGTAACAAGCCGGTGGAAAATATATGCGGCGACCCCTGATCTCCACTGATAATTCTTTTCTAATACCCATTAATTCTAAATCTTTTCTAGATTTGATGCCATCTTTAGTCTTTCCTGGTATGTTCAATAGCGTACCGATGATGCTATCACAAACATTTTTTTCAACATGCATGACGTCAATGCAGTGTCTAATTGCCAAAGATATCCAATAAGGAAGATCCCAGAATATTGAACTCTTCTTGTATAGAGATTTGTCACATGCGAGTGTATGACTACTTGAACTCTTTCCAAATTCATTAACAATATGTTTCACCCTATCATATACAACATTTCCTGGTATAGGTTTAGGAGCACTTCGTTCCTCAGTTGACCCATTAAAGGTTTTGCGTTTCCTTCGATAAGGATGCACTGGTGGGAGAAATCTCCGATGACCAAGATATACGATTTTACCACCATGTTTCAGTCTGATTGAATCAGTATTTTCCTCAAAAACAGGACATGCTTTGTATCCTTTTATGCTATATCCAGACAAATTTCCATAAGCTGGAAAGTCATTAATCGTGCAAAATAACATAGCACGCAAACTGAAGATCTCTTTACATGAAGCATCATATGTCATAATACCTTCTTCCCATAGTTTCATTAGGTCGTCAATTAGAGGTTGAAGGTAAACATCAATATCATTTCCAGGTTGCTTGGGCCCTGATATCAATATTGACAACATCACATACTTATTTTTCATACACAACCAAGGAGGAAGATTGTATATAACAATCATAACAGGCCACGTGCTATGTTGGCTGCTTAATGTACCATAGGGATTCATTCCATATGTACAGAGTCCAAGTCTTAGGTTTCTTGGTTCTTTACCAAATTGAGGGTATAATAAATCAATTTTCTTCCATTTTGGTGAATCAGATGCATGTCGTAGGACGCCATCATCATTGACCTTTAACTCCCCATGCCAAGACAAATTTTGCGCATCTTCTGTATTAGCAAATAAGCGTTGAAATCGTGGTATTATTGGTAGATACCACATCACCTTGGCAGGAGAGCCATTTTTGGCCTTAGCTGAATTTGTAGTCTTATACCTTGACGCACCACATTTTGGACAATTTATCAAATTACTATAGTCCTTCTGAAATAACACACAATCATTTGGACATGCATGAATCTTCTTAGCCTCTATTCCCATTGGGCACATTATTTTCTTTGCTTGATATGTTGAAATTGGAAGTTCGTTGCCTTCAGGAAGAATTTCCTTTAACAAAGACAACAGTGAAGTGAAACTCTTATCGCTCCACCGGTTTTGAGCTTTAAGAGTATATAATCGCATCACAGCACTCAAACTCGTGAACTTAGTACAACCCTTATATAATGGTTTTTCAGCATCATGGACAATGTTTGCAAATAAAGAAGGTGGATCAATGACATTGTCCCGACAACTATGTAGCATCTCATCAACCATATCATCCTAAATTTGGTCATCTTGAATCGGTTCATCATTAACATTATCATCATTATCTATATCTTCTATGCCACAACTATTAGTATCGACATTTTCCGATCCATAATTCAATTTCTCTCCATGCCAATACCATTCATTATAACCTTGTATGATCCCATTGCATATGACATGATTCTTAATTTTCTCACCAGTATCAACTTTCAAATTGTTACAATAATTTCTACATGGACAATATAGCCTATCTGTAGGTAGTTTCCTATGTTCCTCAGCAAATCTGATAAATTCATCAAGACCTTTGGCAAACTCTGGACTGCAATGGTTCTTGATAGACATCCAACTTCGATCCATTTTCTATATCACATTAAAATTAATTATAAAACTAACAATTTAATATTGACACTATAATAATCTGTAAGTTTTATTGATAGGAAGTTAATTACTTATATACTAAAGTGTACCACCTATCCCATTTTTGAATATTTAATCTCACTAGTAACTTTATAATGTATGTTTAGTTTTGAAGAAAATTTCAACAGCATTTCCCCTAAGTTCTCCAAGTACACCGATGTAAATGGCAAATAACCACTCACATATGTACCCAGAGAACAAATGAAGAAATCCTACTGAAATAATCTACAAAACTAAACATACATTATACAGGTACATCTTAAGTGAGATTAAAATATCCAAAAACAGTCCCAAACTGGGGACTATCCAAAGTTTACTCCTAATGAGTAAATTTTGAACGAGTTTCTAAGTTAATATATAAATGCATTATTTTCATATTTATATATTAAGTTAAACATCATGCATCAACCCTAAAGTGTCAATCTAGGAGTACACATGTCTAATCTAGTATTAATTTCTAAAATTTATATAATGAATACATATGAAAAAAGACATGTTTTTATTATTGGGTTATCAAATCATATAAAATGGAAAATACTTGTACAAATTAGCAAAGTAAGGCCGTTTCCAACAGTCCAAAGATTGAAATCATTATAATATTCAGAACTATTTGTGAACATTACAACAAATATGATTAAAACATTTATAGCTCCCACATAAATAAGGAGCAGGTCCACTCTCGGTCGACAATTAGTCGACCGAGAGCCCACCTGCGCGCAGCATCCAGGTCCACTCTCGGTCGACGAATTCGTCGACCGAGAGTGGACATGGATGATACGCGCAGGTGGGCTCTTGGTCGACTAATTGTCGACCGAGATGGACCTGGACGCAGCAATGGCGGCGGGCGGGAATGAAGGAGGCGGGAACGAAGGAACGAAAGAAGCGGCGAACTTACTTGAAAATGGCAGCGACCTTCGTGGAGGATCAGACGACCTTCACGGAGAGGCGGCGACCTTCGTGAAAGAGTGGAGAGGCGGCGACGACGAGCTCTTTTCGTAGAGAGGAGGCAAAACTTTGGCGGCACAGAGAGGTGGCAACGTCTTCACGTACGGACACCACGATCCTCTTGGCAGCGCGGAGAGGTGGCACGGGCTTCATGGCAATGGCTTCACAGAGAGAAGGCAAGGCATTCGCGGCGGAATGACACAGGAAAAAGCAAGGGTTCGTGGCGCCGCGGGAGAGAGAATAGAACAGAGAAAAGGGTTTCGCGAGAGGAAGAAAGACTAAAGTTTTGGCTTTTTCACCGAGAGAAAGACCTGTAGCGTCGGTTAACAACAAAAAACCGAAGCTAAAGATAAACGGTGCCCATGTCGGGTTGTTTAAAAACACTCAAACACATTTTCGGTCGACGAATTTGTCGACCGAAAAGACCTCTAGGGTCAGTTATAAGGAAAAAACCGACGCTACAAGTGCTTATACGAAGGAAATCTGGCCCCTTTCGGTTGACAAATTCGTCGACCGAGAAGGAGCAAGATTTCCTTCGTATAAGCACCTCTAGGGTCGGTTTTTTCCTTATAACCGACCCTAAGTTTATCTCGGTCGACAATATTGTCGACCGAAGAGGACTTTAGGGTCAGTTATAAAGAAAAAAACGACCCTAGAGGTGCTTCTAAGAAGGAAATATGGCTCCTTTTGGTCGACAAATTCATCGACCGATATCTATCGGTCGATAAATTCTTTGACCGAAAGGGGCCAGATTTCCTTCGTATAAGCACTTGTAGCGTCAGCTTTTTCCTTATAACCGACCCTAGAGGTCTTTTCGGTTGACAAATTCGTCGACCGAGAATGTGCGAACTAAACTGGATCGAAAATTCATGTCGGTCGACAATAATTGTCGATCGAGGAGCGTTTTAGGGTCGGTTATAAAGAAAAAACTGACCCTAGTGGTGCTTATACACGTGAAATCTGACTCTTTTTCGGTCGACAAATTCGTCGACTGAGGGAGCTCTAAGGTGCTTACACAACCCTAATAATGATGTTATGTGAAACCCTAATATATGGTGATGTCGTATGAAACCCTAATATGGGATAATGTTATGTGAAACCCTAATATGGGATGATGTTATGTGAAACCCTAATATGGGAATGTTATGTGAAACCCTAATATAGGGTGATGTTGTGTAAAAACCCTAATATGGGGATAATGTTATGTGAAATTTCAATATGGGATGATGATGTGAAGCACTAATTGATAAAGATGGGAAACTCTAACCCTAATGAGGGAACAATGATGTTATTTTGGTATTGCATGATGTTGATATGAAATTGATATGGTTGATATGAAATTGAGATGCTTGTGTAACAAATATCTTGAATACCTTGGTCAGATGACCTGAAGGTAATAGTTACCCGATAACTGATAACCATATTTAGTGATGAACTAAGGGTTTGAATACCCAGATCCAGCAAATGTGATGATGGTGGTATGAGGGATGTGAATTCCCAATAATGAGACAAAAGTTTGAGATCCCAATGCTTTATAACGTTTTGAAAAGTACTAAACTCGATCCAAAATTTCTGTCGGTCGACAATATTGTCGACCGAGGAGCCCTTTAGGGTCGGTTATAAGGAAAAAACCGACTGTAAAGAGTGAGATAAACCCAACTCTCTACTAATAAAAATGGTAAACAAAATCCAACTGGGATAGCAGCGGAAGATAAAATTTTGACTATATTCAATTTCAATAAAGTGTACATAAAAATTTCCCCAGTATGGGTGTACATGCTTTATACAAAAAGAGGATCTAAGTAGAGGGAAACTAGACTACTCCACTTTTGTCTCCAAGCAACACATCCATCAACCAAGTCCATGCCAAAGCTACGATCTTCATTCCATATCCAACACCTTGCTCCACACCTGGGTGGTTGGGAAAACACCCAGCAAGAGGGAAGGAAAAATAAAAGTATGTGTTACAAAAACTGTTCTAAGATGGTAAGATAAGAAAAGCATGTAAAAGTAGGCTAGGATTCATCATAAGATGAATATAATCAAGAGAATGAGGCCATTTATATTAAATAATATTTCAATAGATGCTTGCCATAAACAAAATAAAACAACAACATTGCATGTATGATTAATATTGACTATCTTAACTATGTAGGGTTGAGGCACCTACCGGACCTTCAACCAAAAGGGTGAGGGGAGAGTATCACATTCCCAGTCACCTACACACATTTTGTCTGTGGGGGAGAGTATCACATTCACCAGGGGAGAAATAGCACATTCCCCAACTATGGGTGGTTGTACATACAAGTACCACTACACTAGTTAATTAGTCTAATAATATCAACATGCTAGAATAGATGGCAAGTAATAGCAATATCAAATATAACAAAGCAGTGGGGTACCAAGACCCAAGAATAATATTCCAAACTGATCATGAGGCAAGTATAGCAAGAGAATCATGAAGATAGGATATAAGGTGCAAATAAGCCTCATTATGGAAACATAGGTAATGGAACAAATAATTTCCAACTGAAGTGTATTATGAACATACCTTAGCCTCAGGTGTTCTAGAAACCACTTTCCAACCCTTCACACGAAATCAGAACCCACTTTCCCTAATTCATCATTAGGTCTATGAATTAGAATTATATATACTCATTAAAGATTGAAAACCCTAATATTACTAACTTTTCGCGCAAACCATCAAATTAGACTTCAAAAACCTCACCATCATCTTAGTTAGGGTTTTCTGATCAAGATAACATATAATATTGTATATTTTAAAGATATGGACTTTTAGGGTTAATTTTAGTGATTTTAAGTTAATTAAATCATTCTAAAAATTACGTTTTCGCAAACATCAAAACCAAAATTCAAAATTGATTTAATGAATAGATCTCGTCTTCCTGATTTCAAAACACTATTTATTTTCTATTTTTGACCAATGGAATAATTTATAGAAATTATTCTATTTTGACCAATTAGAGTGCCACGTAGGCAAAACAAGAGGGAGAGAGAGCTAGCGTGAGAGAGAGGGGGGGACCCGCGCCCTGTGACCAAGACCCCTTGCTACTGAAGCGTGGGCCGCGGTCAGCGCTGGTCAAAGGCGGGCCAAAGGAAGAAGGGCAAGAATACCCTCACGCGAAAACACAGAAAGGCAAAAACGTCCAGGGGCGATTTGATAAATGTGACAGGGAGTCGTCTTCCTCCCCGTGCCAAGGCAACGAGCCGCAAGCAGCTTGCTTGGGCTCGATTTGGGAAAAACCACAAAACACCACGGATCTTCGCGTTCAGGTACACGAAAGAAAGAGGAAGGAGAGACGAATATGATGGTACCTTTCAATCGAACCGAGATGAAGAGAGCAGGACACAAAAGGCGCCGCAAGAGCAGGGGAAAACGACGGCTTGGTGGTGGTCAAAACGTTCGCGAAGCTTGAAATCAAAGATACAGGCGAGTTGCTAATGTCATGGCGGTCATTGGGGTTGGTATATTTATAGGCAAGGTACCCTAGTCTAGGGTTTAGGTAGGTAAAGGTAGAGTGTGGCGGCGCCCATGTTGGGCGTTTCCCTAAATACTCGATTAAAACATTAGATCTTGTACTAGTTGGATGCGGAATTGAATTTACAATCCAATACAACTTGTTTTGCGAAGTTTCATTGAGAAACCAGGGAGAAATAGCCATCCGAAATAAATCATAAAATGTGGATTACTGTTCATACGTGACCAAGGAAGAAGATGAAATGAGATTGTTTAATACAACTTGCTAAACTTTGGTCATTTGGTGCATTTAATGCATAAACCTTTCTATAATTATTTAAAGGTACAAATAAAGTCCAAATAAAGTCAAATTTGGTAAGTTTACTGATTTTGGGGTGAGGAATCCGCATATAAAATTATATTTACCTTTTGAGAAAATTATATTATTTAATTAAGCCAATTACTATTTTCTCTTTCCTCCTTTCCTAATGATGTTAGGATTATTCAAAATTATAAAACTTGACCCACAAGTCACATTTAATATTTTGGATACTAATTTAGTATTATTTCTATTTGTTGATATCGTTTATTATTTTAATTAATGATTTTAATATTTTACACACTTTCTCTCTCCTAAATTCACCTTCTTATAAAATATTTTCCAAATTGAATCAAAATTCATATAAAGATATATTTTGACGTGTAGAACACGAATTTAGCATTATTTTATTTTTTTGAAGACTTTTATAATTTTATTTAATTCATTTACATTTATCACTTATTTAACCTTTTAATTTATTAAAGGCATCTAGAAACCTTCTAAAAATATAAAACTTGGCCTATAAGCAATACTAAACGTGTGGAACACGTTTTTGAGATTAATTAATTTTTATCAACATATATTTAATATTTTTTGTCTTTAAGTCATTTTCTCTCTCCAGATTAAAATAAAATATTAAAAATTGACCAAATTAAATGCAAATTTTCCCAAAGGCTTATTTTTATGTTTAGAATACGAATTTGGAGTTATTTTTCTGATTTGAGAACATTAAGTATTTTATTTCACTTGATTGGCATATTTCCTATTTTCTTTTGATAATGTCATTAATATTTATATTATGTTCCACTTTAAATGATACTTGGCCCTTAAGTTACTTTTTGATCAAGGATACGAATTTGAGTATCAAATTATCTTGATGGGTTTCCAATTATAATATTTTGTGCAATATCTTCCTCATTATCTTCTTTACCCATTAATTCTCGTATTACCTTTAATTATTGCATTTATCTTCTCCTTTATTTTAAATTCGGATTTTCTCTTATTTCTCTTATTCTAGGAAGTGCTAGAAAGTTCTAGGATGAAATATTTTATTCTTTTTATTGCTTAGTGTACAATTTGCACTTTAGGCCCATTATCTAAAGTCTTACTGAGGTATTTGTGCATAAATCTAAATATTGGAATCAAAGGTGAACAAATGTTCATTAAACCATTGTCCACAAATTAAATAGAAAGGCCAAAGAGGATAGAAATGAAAGGAAAAGATGGAAAAGAGGACCAAAAAGGCAAAATGCCCATATTTCGGTATGTTACACCGACCCTAGAGGTGCTTATACACGTGAAATCTGGCTCTTATTCGGTCGATGAATTTGTCGACCGAGGAGCCCTTAAGGGTCGGTTATAAGCGAAAAACCGACCCTAGAGGTGCTTATACACGTTAAATTTGGCTCTTATTCGGTCGACGAATTTGTCGACTGAGGTGCCTTAGAGGTGCTTATAACCGACCCTAGAGGTGATCCTAAGTCCTCCTCGGTCGACAATATTGTCGACTGAGAGTGTCTCGGTTGACAATATTTTCGACTGAGATTAACCATGTTTCAATGTTTTAAATTAAGTACCAAGTGTGTGTATGAGTGTCCAGTTGTGACACTATTGTAGGGGATGACCTATCTAAGTGTTGTAAATGGCTAGGTAAGATCTAACGCTTGATTTACATGATATCTAAGTACTTGTACAAGATTTTACATGATATCCAATATAATCATTTTGTATGACTCTTTAGTTCTCCCCCTTAATTTTATGCTATGCTCCCCCTTAAAGAGATATTTAATTTTAAAACCAAGTGATGCTTTGTAAAATTTAGCCATAATTTATTTTTCAATCATTTGAAATAACAATATTCTTATATAACATGTATATGTCCAAATGAATCCATGGAAAACAATTTTATTCATAACAATTTAATGCCCATACACTTCATAAGATGAAGCATGACATACTTGGTTTATAAAAAATATCCATTACAATCATTACAAAGATATCTCATAATCTCAATGAAAAGACCGAAGGATTACATCAATGTCTGGGTCTTTTCCAAGAAAGGGCTCAGCTCCATAATATTTGACCAGTGTCTGCCACTCCAAGGCACCTGTCTTGGTTAAGGCATAAGCCTCTAAGAAGGTGGGAACACGATCAAAGCGAAAGTGGGCAGCAATGTCCTGAAGTTGAATTGGGAAAAACTGAGTATGTGTGAGATCAGGAGATGGTGGAGGTGGAATTTGATAGTAGTTGTAAGAAGGATTGTATGGATTTATCATGCCAGGATTAAGGGAATAGGGATATTCATCAGGTTGGTTAGGAGAGAGAGTTTGCATCCTTTTGTTTAAATAAGTCATGGCATGGTGATTATAATCCAATTGCCTACTTAGGTGATATTGGGATCCAGCAATGTATGTCAAGGTGTTTGTATTAGGATCATGGGGTAGGTTGGTAGGAGGAGGTGGTGGAGGTATGTCTTGGGTGGATGTCTCCCCTTCAGTCCTAGCCCTTTTGTGGCCAAAGTCGATTCCCATCTTTTCCACCGTATTTTTACTTATCTTTTGGGGTTTTCTATCCCATGTGTAACCTAAGTCGTCCTCAATATTCTTCTTAAGAAAATGTTGAGTGATTTGGCATACAAAGTCAGCATAAGGTGGATTGCCAGAAAACTCAAGCATATTCTTAAGGATGATACGAATAAAGTTTATGGGAATACCTTTGAGAATGGCATAAATAAGGTACATACGAAAGGTGGGTACTTCAGATTTGTTTTCTCTAGGATGGATATTGGTGGCAATAATGAGATTTATGATCCTAGCTTCAGGTTTTAAATTCATGGCATAATAGGCACCCCTATCTTCATGACAAGTCGTATTTGATTGAAAGATGGCTCTTTTGACATCACTAAGGCTAGTTGTAGTGTCATCTTGGGAGAGTTTGTTGAGTGGATTTCCTGTGGTGAGATAAAAAAAAATCTTTATATTCTTCTATGTCTATATCAAGCATATCAAGAATACCTCCTCAGTAAAATGGAATCCATACCCACCAACCATAGAGGAGAAGGTATCATGGTCAGGATGTGGGGTTAAATTGGCATAGAATTCATTAACTACTTTGGAGGAGTAGGAATGGAAGGAGGGATTTAGAAAATTAGTCAAATGTTGCACGTCAAAGAGTTCTTCCAAATCGACAATGATGTGGAAGTCCATGACGTCGACTGGCCATCGCGGAAGAGGAGTTCTTGAGGAGAACCTGAGGTAGCGTTCGCCTACAGCTGCGTCGTTGAAGGGGACGTCATTGATGAACGGCAACGTTGGAGAGACCGTCCTTCCTTTCCTACCTGCAACTTGCTTCTTTCCACGCATAGATGATGAAGCCATTTCGTTGCTTTGAAGTGGAGAAGTAGCAAGCAAGACTTGGATGTAGAGAAGCTAAAGATTTTCACAAGAATAAACTAGAGAGGAGCTAGAGAAGTGAGAATGTGAAGGTGTGAAGAAATGGATCGTTTTGGGTGCTATTTATAGCAAAACAGAGCCCACTGTCGACCGACGCCCGCAACGGTCGTCTCCTGGTCGACCAACGGTCGATCGAATTAGTCGTTACGACGATCGATTTTCTAGCCATTACGACGGTCGATTTTCTAGCCGTTACGATTTTTTTTTAATTTATACTTTAATCAAAATATTGCCTTTTTAATTCAAGCAAATGGAGGTTCACAGGGTTGGCCTCGGTCGAACAATTCGTCGACCGATGTTGTCTCGGTCGAACAATTCGTCGACCGAAAAAGAGCCAGATTTCCTTCATATAAGTACCTCTAGGGTCGGTTTTTTCCTTAAAACCGACCCTAGAGGTACTTATTCATGTGTGAAATACTAAAGTGGATCCTAAGTTTATCTCGGTCGACAATATTGTCGACCGAAAATCCCTCTAGGGTCGGTTATAAAGAAAAATCGACGCTACAGGAGCTTATACGAATGAATCTGGCTCTATCTCGGTCGACAAATTCGTCGACCGAGAAACAGCCAGATTTCCTTCGTATAAGTACATTTAGGGTCGGTTTTTTACTTATAACCGACCCTAAAGTCCAATTCGGTCGACAATATTGTCGACCGAGATAAACTTAGGATCCAGTTTAGTTTTTCACAAGCGTGAACTAAATTGGAACCAAAATTCATCTTGGTCGACAATATTGTCGACCGAATAGACTTCTAAGGTCGGTTATAAGTAAAAAACCGACCATAAAAGTTGCTTATACACTTGAAATCTGACTCCTTATCGGTCGTCGAATTTGTCGACTGAGATTATCGGTCGAAGTATTCGTCGACCGAGGAAAGCTCTAAGGTCGGTTGTAAGTACAAATCTGACGCTTGAGGTGCTTATAAATACGTGAACTAAACTGGATCCAGAATTGATATCGGTGACGAATTTGTCGACCGAGGAGCCTTTAGGGTCGGTTTTAAAGGAAAAACTGACCTTAGAGGTGCTGAACCGAAGAGGACTTTAGGGTCGGTTATAAGGAAAAAACTGACCCTAAAGGTGCTCGTATACGTGAAATCTAGCTCTTATTCGGTCGACGAATTTGTCGATTGAGGAGCCCTTTAGGGTCGGTTATAAGGAAAAACCGTCCCCATAGATCGAGGTGCGAAGCCAAAATCAAGCAAATTTTTGCCGCAGGAAACTTATAATTGACTTTCTAAACCAATTGTCTATAAGGTCGCTTATTTTATAAAAACTGACCCTATAGAGATGCACTACAAGGTCGGTTATTTAAAAAAAAAGCGACCCAAGAGGTCTTAAGTGGTGCCCGCGTTTTTTATAGACATATAAGGTCGGTTATTTGGAAAACCGACCCTATAGAGATACACTACAAGGTCGGTTATGTTAAGAAAAGCGACCCAAGAGATCTTAAGTGGTGCCCGCATTTTTTATAAACATATAATGTCGGTTATTTGGAAAACCGACCCTATAGAGTTACATTACAAGGTCAGTTTTTTTAAGAAAACCGACCCAAGAGGTCTTAAGTGGTGCCCGCATTTTTTTTAGACATATAAGGTCGGTTATTTAGAAAAACTGACCCTACATGTATGGACGTTATAACCCATTTATGTACTAGTGCTTATTGTAAGTATGAGAGAAGAAATCTTTATAAATGGACATGGATCGAAGCGTGATAACATTCTACGAATGCAATGAGGAAATATGAGTAAATGCAAGGTGTTATTATGTTGTTTATAGGATTTATTGTAGTAGATTTTAGATAAATTTAAGACATATTAGTAAGAATAAAATATTAAATTTTGGTGTATGTTACATATTTCTTATTTTGGTTAAATCATATATTTTATCTAGTAACTACTATAACCACTTGATTCCTTTATTTTATATGAATATACTTGGTCTACACCCAGGTTCTCTACCTGAAACTCATTCAATTGTTTTTCATAGTTTGTTAAATTTTTGTTTCTATTAGATAGTTTATTTTTCATCAACTATAGGTTCTTTCTCTGTCTGTATTTTATGATTGACTCAAAGATCATATACTTTTTGATAAACATAATATCTTACAATTTAATTGTTGAATATTCATATTTTTCTCTTTAAGAGTAGGGGCCAATCGTTTTTAAAATATGTTGATGCCTGCGTGTGCATGGTACATTCGTCCTCCTATACGTGGTGACTTGGAACTACCATTGTTAATTGTTATTGCACATTAATTCATGTGTTGAGTATTCTATTTTGGGGTCGAGAGGGAGAGACAACATCAGTAACTATGTTTGAGCGTGTAGTGTATTATACTTCCCAATTTTTAAAATTTTAAAAAATAAATTAAATTATCTAACACCAAAAAATAATACAGCTTACAAACAAGGATCCCACAAGAATGCTAAGTCATATATTAAAATAATTTTGACGTACAATTTTTGTTTGTGATTTAGGCTTTGATTAATTGATGTGATTTATAAGTTATATGGAAATCACTTTTTGAAAAAACTAGTTTGATTTTCCGAAATCAAACTCTATTCGCTTACATATGACTGGTTTGTTGTAAATATGAATGTAAAAATATTCAGAAAAAAGAGTAAGAAACATAACATCATTTCACTAATGCAATGAAAAAAGATGTCTGGGTCCATTATACACAAAAATATTATTATTATTTATTAATAGGATTGCACATAGTTGAATTTAAATATATTTGGGATATATTAATAAGAGTAAACTATTAAAATTAGGTATATGTTCCATATTTTTTTAATGAAACAAAAAATTGATTTACAATAATCATAATCTAATTTGATTCCTTAATTTTGTATCAATATATTTGGTTTGTATCCCTTTCCTTATCTAACTAAGCTCTTTTTTTGTAGTTTTTGATCTTTTATTTCCTTTAAAAAAATTATTTTCCATCAAATATAATCTCCTTTCCTCTTAGTCTCTTTCCCTCACTTCAATTTATATTGACTCGATGATCTTACATTTTTTATTATGCTTCATATATTTTATTTTTAACCGTTGAGATATTTATGTTTTTTTAAATATCTTAATTTTTCATTGTTCAAATATTTATGTTTTTCTTTTGAATAGGAAGAGGATTAGTTTTAAAGTATATGGTCGTCTACTTGTGTGTTTATGTCTCTCTTTCCATTGTGGTAATTTGAAATTGTCATTATTAATTACTCGTGATGTTGTATATGATGATTGTTTGTTGAGAGGGAGAGAAGACATACATTCACAGTTGCATGTTTGATTGACGGTATTTATTCCTTGAATTAATTTTGAAGTGTCGTCCTCCCGTTTTGGTATGTGAGGCAATTTATGAGATGTGCAATTAAAAGAGACGTGTATACTAAAGGGGTAACCCGCACTGGGTGAGGCCAAGGCCTCAAGTGGCCCAGTGTGGGTCCGCCAGTGACCACTGGCATGGAATGGCACCTTCTCTATGCTTATCTTTTCATCATTGTTATCATCATTGTTACATAAACATGGGTTCTGTGGCTGCAAATACAAATTCTAGCATATATGGCGTATGGAATCACGTCAAGTGTGTTATGTCATGTCATTGAAAGAAAAACAAACAGCTCCTATAAACAAACACAATTACAATATATGTTTAGTGCGGTAATTCTTATCCTTGGAATAATCTAAATTGACGAAGAAGTATGGTTTTATTTGTCTTTTTAAAAGTTGGAGATCAAGCATATCATGGAATTAAAAAAAACATCCTAGCATGTACGAAAACATGAATTTCGATTATAGTCTTTTATATATGTTTATAGTGAAATGTATAGTCTAAAGCATGTCAGAATATTCCAAAAATTGTATTCAAATACAATTGTATGACAAACACAAGAAAATCTTATAAATTTGAACTATATGTGAATTGGTGCGTTGTTGGTTCTCAAGTTTAGGGTTAGGATTGTTTATCAAGCTGTGTATAATTAAAAGTAAATCTGACAATACTAAACTAAGCTCTATTGTGCAAGTTATTGTTAATCTGACAGGACTGGAAAAACAAAGAATATAACTATAAGGTATAAAAGCACTGCAAACCTAAAGTTAAAAAGACTACAAAACTATGGTTCTATGTATCTACAAGTGAGAAAATAACTTATAATGGCGGTAACATATATCCAAGACTCCTATCCCGACCACCTTTGTACCGTTGATTTAAAATCATTCACCTTCCTATTTTGTTTTCCTTGTGTGAATTTTTACTATAGTCTAATCATTCAAATGCAAAACAATCCAACATCAACTTTTAATGCTACATGATCAACAAGCACATATTTTTAGTGGCTAACAAATTAAAAGAAAAAGATCCTTTCTCCACAGTACGAACCAGAAATCGTTGTTTGTTTTCCTTCAAATGGTATATAACAATCTTTTTGCCTTTGAGAATACTTCCCACATACTATTAACTTATAAGAAAATATAACTACCCCATCTTTCTACGTAATATAATAAAAGAAATACTAGGAACAAATTATAGTAGCGGTATCTGTCAAGTGTGGTATATTATATGAAAAGAGTTACAAAATCATATACTGCCTTCTAATCTACGGGAAAATGATAACGAATGGTAATCAAAGTGGTTGGTTGTGAATCTTTGGGGAATGCATGTCATATGCTACTCAATTGATTTGTGTTTCTTGAAATCAAGTAGTAAAACAAATAACTATATAATTATTTTTCTAGAGGATATTTCACTCAATATTAACTGAGAATTTTGTATTTGATGTTTAATTAGGAGAACTACTCATTCTATTGAATTTAAGAGTATCCATTACCAAAGACTTTTTTCACAGTAAAGTGAAAATTGTAAATTAGACATTTCAGTCAAAATTTCATTCTAGTATGTATAAAAATACAAATTAGGAATGTTTTAGTTTTTTCTGGTTATATAATATTTCCTTTTTGGAAAACTTATGATCTCTCCATGGTCTAGTGGTAAAAAATATTGATCCAAGAAAATAAAGAAATTTATGAAATTAAGCTCCTTTTATACAATGTTTGTATTTAACAATACAAAATATTTTCCTACTTACTTTTCCTTAACCCAAACATAATCATGGAATATCTCTTACAAGACTCAAAGCATAAGCTTTGTCTCTAGTATAATGTATCATCAAGCTATATGATGTCTCAAAACGCTATTCACAAGTTGATACATTATTGTATGTCTAATCTGAACTGATATCGAAAGAACCAGTTCTAGTATGATCAAGACGATACATTTCATGACAATTATCTATAGATTGGTATCCTATTTTGTACCATCTTGATACATGATATTGCTTATCTTTTTAAGGTAGTTCCCATAGGAAATTAAAATTATCTCAAGTAGTCTGTTTCGAAATAATGCATTTATATGGAAGAGTTTGTAAGTGAAATGGAAGGGCAACATAATAACATAGTCAAGAAAACAAATTCCAATTTGTCACAGCCATGAATGATAGAGAGCATCAGTTTCAAGACATCGATTTCCTAAATTTAATCTAGCATCATGAAATATCCCCTCCCCAGGGCTTACTACAAAGTTCAGCTTGGAGATTTTAGATCTTGAAGGAAAGGATACACATATATCTGGAAGAATATAGAACTAACATTACATTAAGAGTAAACCATATCAAAAGACAGATTTATATATTGATCCATATACATCAATTGTATTAATAAATTAATTATTCTCCTAGAGACTGGCAATGGGGATAATGCATGCATGCTCATACGACACTTACATGTTAGGTTAGCATTTGAATTTCTATTAATCACGAAAAGCCTTTACACACGCATACACACACCTGTGCGGAATGCAACTCATGCACACCTATTACTCTAGGGTCTCAAAACATGCTCATGTCTTAGAAAAACTCATTATCCTTCCAAGGTTACTTCCGTTGGGATTATGGAGCTGCAATCTAATCCGTTTCAAGAAATATATAAATTGATATAACCAAAGTATGAAAGATTAATATGAAGATAAAATGATGAACATGCTATGAAAGATATTCCCCATCAATCTCAATCATGAATGATATACATATGATGAAATTTTCTAGCATTGATTTCGTCACACCAAGCCATGTTAGTTTCATAGCATCACGAGATATGCCCCCTCATAGATGAATAATACTAGTGTATGTTTTTTACTTTTGTACTTGAAAGGATACACGTGTACACTTTTTTGCAGAAGTATGTTTTATATATTTACATCAATCACGCATTAGATTACACAGAAGAATAATGCATTGATTGTTATGTGAAAATATATTTAAATAAATTATTCTTGAAGAAACGTTAATAGAGCCTAGCTCATGTTGTTTTTTTATAGACTCCTTCCATATTACCATTTTACTTTGTACCAACATCTAAAACCTTGACATGTTTATGCACTAAACCATAGGTAATATAAGGCATGAAAAATGCAATCGAAAGTTGGTACAATTCTGAAATACATTAAAGTTTAACAATGCGAAAGAATACTAATTGTCAAGTAGTAGCACTCAAATCATATCTCAATGATTTGTTAAGTAACATAATAAATAAATATGATCAAAGATATTGTGGTAGGATTCGAAGTAAAATGAAATTAAGAATTTATCTATTATGATTCAAATATTCATGAATTTCCATCCATATAATGTTAATGTAATGTGTCCAATGTTATCTTGTCTTCTCCTCACAAACAAAAAATATGGTTCTAATCCAGATTGTACCATGAGTTTGAGGCGATTCAAACTACTTGGGGACCATACCATTAAAAAGTGAAAGGGCACATAGGAAATAGAATATATCCTCATGAGTTCAATCAAAAGGTGTGGATTTTCCCTAGGGATTGCAACTTTTTATTTTTAATTTTATTTCTTAATATTTGTTGTATATAGATTCGTTGTTGATTATGTAAAAGTTTAATAGTTTAATGTTACCATTTATTTTTCTATATTTCTTTGACTGGTTAAGAAACTTTTTAACAACATTGATGATATTGCTTTCAATAATTAGGCATTATATTAGAAATTAGTAACATATTGTTATACTCTAAAACAAAGTAACATATTGCTATGTATTGTAAGACTTCTATTTCTCTTGATGATGTGGAGTCTCATTGACCTGATTTTAATTACTTATATATATATATATATATATATATATATATATATGGGAAATAAAATGTTGGGTCAGTTATGTGATAGATTATAGCATAATAAATTTACTTAGGAATAAATTCCCAAGTTTTTACCTAATCTGACATGCAATATCACCACCCGCAACAAACATGTTTTATCATAGTATAGCTTTAGAATCAAAATTATAGGACAACCTTTTTCAGAACAATTTATAATTTGATGGTTGACTAAATAAATTAAACAAGGATAGATCAAGTCACTACTACAGAAATAGCATTCAATGTCGCTTTTCTGGGCGTCGATTATTTAGGAAAACCGACACCTATAATATTAGACGTCGGTTATTTATGCAAACCGACATCTATATTCAAAGAACAGCCAGACACGGGTACCACTTTGTATTCAGCGTAGGCTGGTTATAACAGACCGACGCCTAAAATCGCCCGCGAAATCCAATTTTCGAGCGAAAACATTTTAGGTCACCTACATCATCGATTTTTTAACAATTCACCGACGCCTATTTAAAATGAAAATTTGCGTGAAAAGTCCCACTTTCAGTGTCAGTTATCCTTCGATAACCGACGCTGATAATGGTTCCCACTAAAAAATTTAGTGTAAAGGTTGTCTAGTTGGGCGTCGATGTTTTACTATCCACCGATGCCGAAGACTTTAGGTGTCGTTTGTATTTGATAACCGACGCCTTTATGAACTTAATAGACCCACGATCGATCGCACCTGTTTCATTGTCTTCATCGCCCGCTAGCTGTTGCTCGATCGCCCGCTAGCTGCCTGCTGGTTCTCGCCGTCGCCGACGCTGCCTGTGCTTCCTCGCCTCGCCTCACCGTCACCGCCGACGGTGCTGCTGCTCTGCATCGCCGCTGCCGCCTGCCACCTAGCTTCGTCCTACGTCGCCGCAGCCGCCCTAGCTTCGTCCTGTGTCGCCGCCGCCCTAGCTTCGTCCTGCGTCGCCGACGCCACCCGCTCCTTCCTCCCTGCTCACGCCCGCCGCGACACCTAGCTTCGGTCTGCTCTCCAGGTATTAGCCGTAGCCTTTCTCCCTAGCTTTTTACCTACATGCAGCAAACACGGCCGTGGCTATGTTGGCCTACCACGGCCGTGCTGCCCAGCACGACCGTGGTAGGCCAACACAGCCATGGCCGTGTTTGCTGTTGGTAAGGATATGAACAAATCTATATGTAATGCTTTATGTAAATTCTAGGATACGAAAAAATCTTTTGCTTGCATATATTTGTGCTTCTAATCCTAATGCTTGACCTAATTTAGTAAATTTTGATGCATGTTGAAATAAGATTTAAACTTGTCCATTCTAGCATTCTAATTTGATTTGATTAAACCCTAACATTGATGAAACCCTAACATCAATTGTAATGAAACCCTAACATTTACATATCTATTATTGTGTTTGTTGGCCTAGAAACCCGTCCAAGATTTACTCATTAGGAGTAAATCTTAGATAGTCCCCAGTTTGGGACTGTTCTTGAACACCTAATCTCACTTAGGATGTAAGTGTATAATGTGTATTGGGTTTTTGAGAAAATTTCAGTAGCATTTCCTCATTTGTTCTCTAAGTACATATGTACTTAGAGAACATCGGGGAAATGCTGTTGAAATTTTCTTGAAAACCCAATACACATTATACACTTACTAGTGAGATTAGGTGTTCAAGGATGGGATAGGTGGTACACATTTATTATATATAAGAATGACATCGCATGTGTTTGTTGGCCTAGAAAGTGAACAATCATTGTTCTTTATATTACTTGTACATTGGTATAAATTAGAATGAACAATCACTAAATTATATACTGTTTGTATGGAGTCCAGCTTCATTGTAGATATCTATTATTGTGTTTGTTGGCCTAGAAACCCGTCCAAGATTTATTCATTAGGAGTAAATCTTGGATAGTCCCCGGTTTGGGAGTGTTCTTGAACACCTAATCTCACTTAGGATGTAAGTGTATAATGTGTATTGGGTTTTCGAGAAAATTTCGGTAGTGTTTCCCCGTTTGTTCTCTAAGTACATATGTACTTAGAGAACAGCGGGAAAATGCTGCCGAAATTTTCTTGAAAACCCAATACACATTATACACTTACTAGTGAGATTAGATGTTCAAGGATGGGATAGGTGGTACACATTTATTATATATAAGAATGACATCACATGTGTTTGTTGGCCTAGAAAGTGAATACTTAGAGAACAACGGGGAAATGCTGCCGAAATTTTCTTGAAAACCCAATACACATTATACACTTACTAGTGAGATTAGGTGTTCAAGGATGGGATAGGTGATACACATTTATTATATATAAGAATGATATCACATGTGTTTGTTGGCCTAGAAAGTGAACAATCATTGTTCTTTATATTACTTGTACATTGGTATAAATTAGAATGAACAATCACTAAATTATATATTATTTGTATGGAGTCCGGCTTCATTGTAGATATCTATTATTGTGTTTGTTGGCCTAGAAACCCGTCCAAGATTTACTCATTAGGAGTAAATCTTGGATAGTCCCCAGTTTGGGACTGTTCTTGAACACCTAATCTCACTTAGGATGTAAGTGTATAATGTGTATTGGGTTTTCGAGAAAATTTCGGCAGCATTTCCCCGTTTGTTCTCTAAGTACATATGTACTTAGAGAACAGCGGGGAAATGCTGCCGAAATTTTCTTGAAAACCCAATACACATTATACACTTACTAGTGAGATTAGGTGTTCAAGGATGAGATAGGTGGTACACATTTATTATATATAAGAATGACATCACATGTGTTTGTTGGAGTAAATCTTGGATAGGATGTAAGTGTATACCCTAATCTTGTCCTAATATATACTTGTTTTCTCTTTGATCATAGAATGGATAGATCATGGATGTCCATTCGCAATCGCTGCACCCCAGAGTTTATATCTGGTCTTGATCAGTTTGTTAGATTTGCCAAGGAACATAGGAAAAAACCTACAGATAGGTTCTACTGTCCATGTAGGCATTCTGGTAACAACTTGAAAGTCAACACTGGTGAGGAAATCAAAAGTCATGTCATGTGCAACGGGATTGTACAAGGCTATATAGAATGGCACTGGCATGGAGATATTTCAAACTCAAAACCAGTAGATGTCGATAGCAGTGCTTGGGTGGAAGAACAAATTACCTCCGATGACGTAGATGTGAACGAACCAGTTCCAGTAGACATCGTTGATGCGATGCTGGATAGTTGTAGGGTAGAGCACACCGATCCACCTCCTATCTTTAGAAACATTGTGCATGATGCTGAGATACCGTTATACACAGGTTGTGCTAAGTTTACGAAGCTTAGCGCTGTGTTGAGAATTTGTATAAGTTGAAAGCTAACAATAGATGGAGCGACAAAAGCTTCACGGAATTGTTGACTTTGTTGAAAGAAATGCTTCCTGAAGGAAACGAGCTGCCAATCTCAACATACCAGGTAAAGAAAATGTTGTGCCCAATGGGAATGGAGGCTAAGAAGATACACGCATGCCTGAATGATTGTGTATTATTTCAAAAGGACTATGTAGATTTGAAAGATTGTCCAAAATGTGGTGCGTCATGGTATAAATTGATGACTTCGGGGGAGTCCAAAACTGGTTCTCGTGCCAAGGTGTTGTGGTATCTACCTATAATATCACGGTTTCAACGCTTGTTTGCAAATTCGAAAGATGCGAAGAATTTGAGGTGGCATGCAGATGTTAAGAAAAATAATGATGGGATCCTACGACATGCGTCTGATTCCCCACAGTGGAAGAAGATTGATCTATTGTACCCCAAATTTGGTGAAGAAGATAGGAATCTAAGACTTGGGCTTTGTATAGATGGGATTAATCCGTACGGGACATTGAGCAGCCAACATAGCACTTGGCCAGTCATGCTTGTTATATACAATCTTCCTCCCTGGCTGTGTATGAAAAATAAGTACGTTATGCTGTCGTTGTTGATATCAGGCCCTAAACAACCCGAAAATGATATCGATGTTTATCTTGAACCTCTGATTGATGACTTAAAGAAACTTTGGGCTGAAGGTGTGATGACCTATGATGCTTCAGGAAGAGAGACATTTTGTTTGCACGCTATGTTGTTTTTCACTATTAATGACTTTCCAGCATATGGGAATTTGTCTGGATATAGTGTCAAAGGAGCTAAAGCGTGTCCTATATGTGAAGAAAACATTGATTCAATAAGACTAAAACATGGCGACAAGACTGTATATCTTGGTCATCGAAGGTTTTTTTCAAAATTCCATCCTTATCGTAGGAAGCACAAAGCATTCAATGGATGGAATGATGAACGGAGTGCACCTAAACCTATACCAGGGGATGTTGTTTATGAAAGAGTAAAAGACATTGTAAATGAATTTGGTAAGAAATCACAATGTAGTATGGCCACACGGAGTGACAATTCTTCATTCAAGAAGAAGTCAATATTTTGGGATCTTCCTTATTGGAGTTCTTTGACAGTCAGGCATTGTATCGATGTAATGCACGTTGAGAAAAATGTCTGTGATAGCATCATTGGTACTCTGTTAAATATACCAGGTAAGACTAAAGATTGGATAAAATCCAGACTGGACCTACGTGAAATGGGAATAAGGTCAGAATTAACAGAATTACGTGAAATGGGTAATAAAAGAACATACTTACCTCCCGCTTGTTACACGTTGTCTAGAAAGGAGAAGAAAGCTTTTTGTGAATGCTTGGTAAATGTTAAGGTACCACATGGTTACTCATCCAACATCCGTAGATTGGTATCAATGAAAGATCTGAAGTTGATAGGTCTTAAATCTCATGATTGTCACACTCTAATGCAACAAATATTGCCCGTGGCAATTCGGTCTATATTGCCGAAGCATGTAAGGTTTGTAATCACCAGACTTTGTTTCTTTTTCAATAGTCTATGCAGCAAAGTTATTGACCCTGATACTCTCGATAATTTGCAAAGAGAAGTGGTTGTTACCCTATGTCAGCTTGAGATATATTTCCCTCCTTCGTTCTTTGATATCATGGTACATCTTGTTGTCCACTTGACTAGGGAAGTGAAAATGTTGGGACCAGTTTTCTTGCATTGGATGTATCCCTTTGAACGATACATGAGTGTTTTTAAAGGTGATGTTCGAAACCGTTATCGGCCTGAAGGGAGTATTATTAAAGGTTATGTGGTGAGAGAGGTTATGGATTTTTGCAATGACTTTCTGAGTGGTAATAACACTCCTGTTAATGAAAAGAATATTGAGGAGGGCAAAGGAATTTTGGGATCACGGGTGAAAGTAATCAGCCGTGAGCAGTTGGAACAAGCTCACTTGTATATTTTACACAACATGGACGAAGTGAGTGTTTATATCGAGGAACATACCAATTTCATCAAGAGACAACATCCTCGAGAAAGTTCAATGTGGCTTGCTAGAGAGCATAATAAGACTTTTACTAAGTGGTTTGAAGATAAAGTCTTACATCAACTATCTCAAACACCAAATGATATTACAAAAATTATCAAATGCCTCGCCTTTAAACCAAAACTGAATGTTATGTCTTATGAAGGGTTTGACATTAATGGGTTCACATATTACACAAAGTGCCAAGATGATAAGAGTGACGTCCAAAACAGTGGGGTCACTCTTCAAGCGTCGACTATGTATTTTGCAAGTGCAAAGGATAAGAGTCCACATGAAGCTAAAATGTCATATTACGGTGTCATTGAAGACATATGGGAGTTTGACTACATAGATTTCAGAATTCCGCTCTTTAAATGTAATTGGGTTGATAACACCAAAGGAGTTATAGTGGATGAATTGGGTTTCACTTTGGTGAACTTTGAAAAGATTGGCGAGAAGGGTGAACCATTCATATTGGCATCACAGGCGAAACAAATATTCTATATCGATGATCCTACAAATGATAAATGGTCGGTTGTTCTTCATGGTAAAAGACAGTTCATTGAAGATCCTATAGATGAAGAAGAGTACTATGATAAGTATGATGACTCCAGTCCATTCTCAGTTGGGTTGCCAACTCCACAAAATATTAAAGCTAATGATGACTTATATGTGCGCGGAGATCACAATGAAGGATTGTTAATTGATAAAAGATCACAATTTTAGAGACATGTATGTTTAATTGATAAAAGATCACAATTCTAGTTAATACAAATGCTAAATGTTTTCCTTTTTCTAGTTAATACAAATGCTAAATGTTTGCCTTTTTCTAGTTAATACAAATGCTAAATGTTTGCCCTTTTAATGACATTTTTAGATGGCTGACCATGATGAGCATGATGTCCATGATGAGCATGAAGTCCATGATGAGCATGCTATCCATGATGAGCATGGCGAGGATACCAATGTAAGTTCTAAAAACATATCCTGTATTTCTATAAAATTCATTATCTTCTAGTTATGTCATATATCCTATATTTCTATATTGGGCTAATTCAGTGTGTTTATTTTTGTCAAATTTTAGGTTGATGATGCACATGTACCCACTGAAGGACTGGAGCAACTTGATGCGCAACACCAAACACTTAACAAGAAAAGGGGCATCACTCTGTTGAAGAAGTTAATAGCGTTGAGTGGTAGTGGATCCAAATTGGTTGTTGAGTTTGATAATGGAGGGAATGCAATTGGAGTGAACCGCAATAATTTTGTAAACTATCTTGGGTGTGTCACTCAAAGCCATTGTGGTGTTAAGTATGATAATTGGCATAAAGTCCTCAGGTGAAGAAAGACTTGATATGGAAGGATTTATGCGTGAGTTATTATTATTTGCAATTCTATTTTGTAGATTACAAATTATATTATTTGCAATTCTATTTTTGGATACTAGTTAATAAGAATTCTATTTTACAGAATTTGTTTGCATTGGATGAGAAGCTGCATTGTAAAAGCGTGATGCAATGCGCTGGAAAGATGCTTAGGAACTATAGGACAAATCTGAACAGAGAATACATAAAAGATGGTGATAAGAAGAAGAATTCAGCCCTTGAGCAGTGGAACTTCTTGGATAAAGAAGATTGGGACAATTTTGTTGCTTCAAGAAAATCTGAAGAATTCAAGGTATTAGGCGTCACTCCCAATTTAATTAATATATGTTGTATTCACCTATTCAAGATTAACATTTAGTGCTACTAACCAAATCAGTAATGTGCATGCTAACTAGGCCCTCAGTGAATGTGCATGACCACACTATGGGTCCAAAGGGCTATGCAAGCGTTCGCCAAAGACTACAGGCGGAGTCTGCGGCTACTCAGGAGTCTGTTGCTACTCAGGAGTCTGCCACACCCATGCCTCGCCATGATATCTAGATAGTTGGGAGGCAAAACAAGAAGGGTGAAATAAAGAAGCCCGTAACTGCTGAGGCGGCTGCGAAAATGGTAAAATACAACTCTTAGAGCAATCGTTTGAATATTGATTATTTGTGGTGTTAACTTACCAATTTATGTTGATGGTGATTAGCGGGAGCTGTACAAGCAGAGGAAACAAGGCATGTTCATCCCTCAGGGCACAAGGGATTAATTGACAGTTGCTCTGGGTAACCCAGAGCATCCTGGACGTGTTAGGGGTGCAGGTGCTGGTATGGGCATCAAAGCATTCTTTGGGCCATCCCAGCGTAAACCCAGAGCGGGACTTTCACAAGAAGAGGTAACTTATTCTTTTTTTAGAATGTTACTGCAAAAGGGAATTCAATAATAAGAAGCTAATGTTTCTTTTATCCATATATAGGAGAATAAGAGAGTCGAGGATATAGTTGCCAAGAAGGTCAATGATATAGTTGTTGAGAAGGTCAAGGAAGAAATAGTGTGGTGGCAGGCATCTCAGGCTTCCAATCAGCCTATGGCGACCCACTCTTCTCCTGATGCATAGACTGTGAGTAATCCTGGAGACCCATCGCCTAGCACGTCTACTGTAAGTATTGTTTATGACATTGTAACTAGTCTTTTCAAGATGATATGTTTTCAAGATGATATGTATATATGTATAACATTCTTTACATAAATTTGTAGGCATTGAAGCCATTCCGCTTAAGAATGCAAGACTATGTTGTTGCAGAGGTGCAGGCTTACCAGTCCCTTCTTGGGGCAACGTTTCATGAGACTCCAATGTCGCAGGGCTATGTTCGTGTGAGCCCGATATGTGTATTACCCGATTAGAGGGAAGCTGCATTGCCATATGCTCACCCAGATATTGATACACTTGGTGAGGCAGAAGGCAGGGTGATATTGTGGCCCAAAACAGATTTCGTCTACACTACTGAAATTGTAAGATAAATTTACATTACTTTAGATTGTTAATGTGTATATATGAGGTCAACTGATCTGAAATTATATATACAGGTTAAAAAGAAGACACTCGGAGCACCTAGGCCTCCACCTCCACTTCCTGCATTACCAAGTTGGGTTCCAACTAACCTAAAATACCCGTTAGGTCCTGCTTGTAGGGGAATGTCATGTTGGCTACGGGCACATAATATACATTGCCCTATAATTGTTTCTTTAGAAGCAGATTATGCAGGTCAATCATACGATAGCTCTTTATTTATACAAGATATTATTGAGTTGTTTATGTATGATTGGTTGAATACATCAATGATAGAGACATGGATAAGGTGAGATCTTGTTTATACATACATATACCTTGTATAAGATCCGGTGATCTGGTTTCTTATATATTAATGCATACGTAATACATGTTTTGCAGCTACTTAGTCGAAGATCAATGCAAACAATTTGCATTTGAACATGTGGGATTTTTGATTCCATCATTGATTAGTATGGTAGCTAAAGACCCTGATAGTGTTCAACAATACTATATAGATGCGTTTACAATTTTCGGTCAGCAAAAGAAGACGATAATAATAGCTCCATTCAATGTCAAGTAAGTTTACTTTATTTATAATTTGGACTTAAGAAAATTCCATTTTTATTGTGCATTTTGAGTTATTAATTTTTAACTTTTTTACCTCTAGTGGTAGACATTGGGAGTTACTAGTTATTGTCCCCGGGACGTTCACTGTTTATTATCTAGATCCTACGGGAAGTACATTGAACACTAAAATTGGACACATATTGAGAATGCCATTATTCTGGTGAGAAATATTTCATTTTTATATCTGTTAACATCTGTTATTACATTACTATTTAATTATGCAATTTACTGTGTTACATTAACATGTAGGGGTTTAGATGCATTCAAAAATGTTGGAGGAAATGTCCCAAGGAGAAAGAACCAGCCAATAATTTGGAAGAACATAAAAGTAAGTTCCCGACTCCAATGTATATATTATTTATGTGAACTGTGCTTAGTTGTATTTTTTAATATTTTGTATGTTTCAATTTATAGTGCGCTACACAAGACAACGGCTAGGCATGCACATACTATGTGATGCGATTTATGCAGATGATTATCCGACATGTCGCATTGGATATTAATACCATACATGAGGTATTATATATAGTCTCATTAGTTAGTATGAAATATATCAATCTTATTTTTATATTATTACTTATATATATACATCATTCTCTTTGCAGGTTTTTAAAACTGACCACACTATAGGTAAATGCTTAAAAAATGTACATGCTCCATATACGATGGAAGCATTAAATGAAGTAAGAGAAGAATGGGCAAAAGCTATACAAGCAGTGGCGATTGTAAGATATAATTGGGATGCTGATAGCGATGTTGAATGATATTTTGTAAATGAATATTTCTGAATGTTTATACATGTCTGAATGTTTCTACATGTGTTTGAATGTTTCTACATGTGTGAATGTGAGAATTGAATTGATGTCTGAATGTATCTACTTGTGTGAAAAAATATTTGTTGATTTTGCAGGTTTGTGGCCTGTTTGTAGGCTGATATCAATGGATGTTGTAAACCTGTAGTTCAGAAAACTGAACTGCAGGTTCTCATCCTGCTGACCAGCCACAGCAGGCCTGCAAACTGATAAGAAAAAAAAATTAAAGTATAGGCGTCGATTATTTATAGAACATTATCATCAAAGTCCTACAGCATCAGTTATTGGATAAAAATTGGCGCCTAATATGACAAACAACCCGAACATGCAGGAAAGCACAGCCGTGGTGGAAAAGGCATCGCTTATTCGTATAAAACCGACGCCTATAGTACTAAACATGGCCGTGCAGTGAAGCACGGCCATTTCATCTGGGAGTATGGTGTCAGTTGTTTAGTTGTTAACCGACGCCTATAGTACTATACACGGCCGTGCAGCAAAGCACGGCCGTGTCGTCTGGTGCCCTTTTTTGTGGCGCGAACCCTATAGACATCGGACAACTATATATAACCGATGCCTATATATCATATAGGCGTCAGTTAGAAAACTGACGCCGAAGAGTTCGACCTTTAGCGGCGCCCACATAGGCGTCGCTTGAAAACCGTCGCCAAAGGGGGTTAAAAAATCGACGCCAAAGGCGGGTTCTGTAGTAGTGAGTATCGACAAGGATAGATCATGTTGATTGTTGATTAGCTAAATTAACAATCAAGAAATAAAATCAAACCATGAAAGAAATGATTTTTACTATGTAAAATTACTAGGATAATGATTTTCACCACTATACATACTTAATCAATCTAATCATTACAACTTTCGTAATTATGACTATTTATTAATAGGAATATGTGAATTTATATCCTTTCAGAATATGAGTTGCACAAGGATTTTTCCTTTCGACTCGAGGTATCAGTACCCATAGATTATTAAATGATCGTCCTAAAGAACTTGTCCCGTGATCTCATATGGTGTTCAACGCAGCTAATCAATGGCTTAAACTTAGATTTTATAATTTATTACATCTAGTATTGTATCAAATATGTACATTTAGTGATCAAGTCAAAGAACAATGAAGAAACGAATGAAAAGCAATCTATATATTAATAAAGAGACACGGGGCCTACTCCCCTTACCCCCATAGAATGATCTATTTTCTACTCATATTCAACATACAATATCAAAGAGATAAAGATAGGCACATGGAGAAAGTAGTAATGTAGAGGAAAAACTCAATGTTCTCGTCACAATTCCTGAATGATAGTTGTTGTTTCCGGACCAAATCTTTAGCAAAGCGTGTCTCCATGTCAAGTTATTGACTTTTATCTCTTACCATCCTTGGCGACAACTAGAATTGTAGAAGGATATATGGTTCATGGTTAACTTTCTTGAATATCTCTCAAGTGTATTTATAGTATTCTCTAGGGTTACATGTCCATATGAAATAATCTAATAGTTGAACTTGCAGCGCAATTTTAGTAAAGTTGACCAACTGGAAGTGGTCAATAAATATATTCAATGCACAAGTAATTTAATTGAACTTGCAGCACAACTTGAATTGTCTAATCCTGACGTTGAATGTGAGATCGATTCATTTTAGTGTCAAGGTACCAAAACTTTCCTAGATTTTTATGTGATGTTTTTCTCAAATCGGTCGACCCAACTTGAAAATCCAATCAAGGGTAAATAGGTCGAATGGCCTGTATCAGTATATATATTTATTTTTTAGATAACTAAATTTATCATTCGATGGATTTTAACGCACTCAATTCTGAATTTGGAATTAAACATTAGAGCCATTTTTTTTACCATCTATTATCCAATGATCCCCACTCCAATTTTTAGAGTTGGGGTGAGGATATGCAACCTTCGGTTACTTTCTTAGGCTTTTCATGGAGGGATAATTGCTTATCTTTTCTTCTTGCATAAACCTATAAAAAAGCATTAAATAAAAAATAAATTTCATAAGATATTAAAAACCTAAAATAAGTGGACTATGAAATGAAATGAAATACAATTATGCAAAACTAAATTAGAAAAAAGAAACTAAAAATGTTATGAATAGACATTCATCCAAATTATGAGATTGAATATTTTTTGTCTGTGAGCAGCAAAAAATATAAAAAATCTCTCCAAGTACATATTTTCAACCAATGTACATGCCTCATACTTGCATCATTCTTTAAAACCTACCACCAATATGGCTAAGAAACCTAACCTCCTAAGATAATACAATATGGCTTTCCATGTCTCTATTTTCGATTGTACTTCACTACACCAGTTCTTCATCACCATCCCTAATTGTGAGGAGTGGGACCCAAGAGGGGATCCAATCCCTACTTAACTTGATGGATAAATCCATGTATTCCATACACACTCAGGAGGGATGTTGGAATATGTGTAACTTTTTTCATTTCTCAAATGATGATATACAAAATCATAATAATATAGTAGTGGAATAATATTTCATGACTATATTCAATTTTACAAAATGTACATTATCATCTCCTATAAAGGGATTTACATGAAAGTTACAACATAATGATCAAAGTAGAGGGATATCTATATATCTAAAGTCTATCTCCTGATATCTCCACCTAGAAGGTCCATGTCACTAAGTCCAGCCTTCCAAGTCCTACACCTGGGGTTGGAAGCATACCCCCACTAAGAGGAGAAAAAGTAGAAAATATCAACATAAAGGCTGGTATGTGCATATTAAATATTGATTCAAAAATATAAGTAATAAAGGACGTCATATAAATAAAGCTTCCCATAGAAGAGGAAAGTATGGCCCAAGAGGGAAAAAGAATATGAATTTTAAATAATGATAAGAAAGTCAGTAGATAAGGCATTTATCAAAAAGGAAAATGTTAACAAAAGAATTCTTGTCATATAGCAACATTAACATAGTATAATTAGTGCATGTAAAATAGATAGACTATTTTTATTTATGTAGGGTTGAGACCCATAAAATATCAAGCCTAGGCCGGGTGGAAAGGCACACCCTAGGCAGAAAGGCGCACCCAATATATATAATACTAGTAGAAAGGCGCACTCAGGGTGGAAAGGTGCACCCAAATATTATGGTGGTACAGATATACATGCTACTATAAATAATTTAGTTTATTTTCACGCACACCAAAATATAAAGGCAAAAATAAGTCTATTCAATTTGAATAAACTGGATGAAATATCCAATAGTTATAATGTGGGGTCAGGGGACCCGTACAAAAATTCAAAAATCTCCACAAATAAGATGCATAAGAGTCCACATTTAATTCAATATCTCATATTAGGATTCCACAAGGAATGATAAGAAAATGATACAAATAAGAGTCAAATAAGTATATCCAACAAAGTAAGATGATCACAAGATCAGAATCAACATACATTTTTTTACATGAAATAAATTCTTCAAAGAGAGAGAATAGTGTATAGGGCATATTTGTCTATAGGACCAAGAGGGGGGATAGGTTCCCTGCTTAATAAGGATGATATGGAATGCAAAATACCTCACATGAAGTCAAAATAAATAAAAAATCAGTCCTAGGTCCAATCCTAGGTCTCCAAAACACCTATTTCACGTATATGTAGAATTAGGGTTAGGTTTACATTAATTACATATATCCTAAAATTTGTCTTTTTATTATTAACGAATTAGGTCATGAAAACCTCACAATCTTGTAGATTATATTTTTTTGAGTTCATATAATATTTCACTTTATTTTTCCAACTTATGAACTATTAGTTATGAATTTAGAAAAATTAAACAATTAGATAAATTCATGCAAATCATGCAATTATTGTATTTGATTCAGGTTATGAAAATAGTATCATTGGATAGAGAATAGATTCCTAAATCTGAAACATATTTTATTTAATTTTTCTGAGCTATATATAATTTACCATGAATTTAAAATAAGCAAACCAATTTGAAAACTACAAAAATCCACGTAATCAAATTATCCATTCTTTTAAATCATAATGAGGTGGCCCTATCATGACTGGCCATCTGGCCCATGCCTACAACAAGCCAAGCACATGACTATACTGGGCAATAAGTCAATTATGCCTTAAAGAGTGTGACAAAATATCGAATAAAACTAGGGCATTTTTTGTGAAACCATAAGTGTCCATCTTCTTTCTTCTATTGAAGCATCATGCAAAACACTACATTTCATAAGCTTGACCTGGCAAAGAACAGACCAACTCATCAACTTTAGAACCTTTGTCATGGCGTCCATCATCCTCCCCATTGCCTGGTGATCTTAGGGAACCCAGACTCGGGTCCAGAGGCACTCTCAGGAGGGAGTTCTCTCCTCCACCATTAATGGCTAAGAAGCATAAGATGAAGAGTGAGCAAACAAATAATACTAGAAAAACCAGTAATTTAGACCGATCATAGTGGTTTAGGTGAAGTGAATATGAGAAAAAATGAAGTAGATCAAGTCATAGCTCGTGAGGATGTCACTAAATTGCAGACTAGAAAAGAAGATGTAGAAAGAGGGGAAACTAGAACATACTTCTTAAAACCAAATCATGAATGGAAAGATCTTTACAAAGTCCCTTGGATGAAAATTGAAAGATTAGCTAACCCTTCGAGGGACAAGGTGCACTGACAAATCCCAGGTAGACTCAACACAAACACCAAAGGTGAGGATGATAGTCTTGAGCAAATACCGACCAACTAGAGATGGAATTCAGTTTCGAGTACCCTCTCATGGGTAAAAGTTAAAAAGGAATCTGATTGTCTAAGGACACAAGGAGAAGAAAAGAAGAAAAAGATACATGGGTGGAACATAGGGGAAAGTAGGAAGGATACAGACGGGGTGCAAAGGCCACTAAAACCTAGATTTTATAGGGTCATGCAATGTGGAAAAGCAAGGGAAATTCAATGGTGAAGAAATCTCGAGAAGATATTAAAAACTGAGAGATGATCACACTGAGAGAGTCCATCTGTATAGTTCTTGCAAAATGTGAAACCATTTGGGAAAAGAAGGAGGACATAAATTCATGAAGAGGAAAATATCACCCAAGTGGGTATCAAAAGAATATGAATTTTAAAGTGTTGATAAGTAAGTCCGTAGATAAGGCATTTATCAAAAAGGAAAAGATCAGCAGAACAATTATTTCCATATAACAACATTAACATATCATAATTAATGCATGTAAAACAATTAGACTACTTTTATTTATGTAGGGCTAACACCCTATAAAATCTTAAACCTAAGTCAGATGGAAAGTCACACCCTAGGTGGAAAGGCGTGCCCAATATATATATAATACTAGTGGAAAGGTGCACTCTGTGTGGAAAGGCGCACCCAAATATTATGGTAGTACAAATGTACATGATACTATAAATATAATTAGTCTATTTTCATATGCACCTAAATATAAAGGCACAAATAAGTCTAGTCAATATGAAATAATAGGATGAGAACATCTGATAGTTATAGAGTGGGGTCAGAGGATCCATAAACAAATATTCAACAATCTCCACAAATAAGATGCATACAATTCCAAATTTAATTCAATATCTCAAAGTAGGGTTCCACAAGGAATGAGAAGAAAACGATACAAATAAGACACCAATAAGAATACCTAACAAAGTAAGATGATCACAAAATCAGAATCCATATACAATTGACATGAAATAAATTCTTGGAAGAGAGAGAATAGTGTGTAGGGCATATTTGTCCATAGGACCAAGAGAGAGAGAGAGTAAAATATGTTTATTGCTCAATGAGAATGATATGGAATGCAACATACCTCAGATGAAGTATACATAAATCCAAAGTCAGTCCTAGGTCCAAGCCTTGGTCTCTAAAGCACATATTACAACTATATGTATAATTAGGGTTAGGTTTACATTAATTGCATATACCCTAAAATTTTCCTTTCTATATTAATGAATTTGGTTATGAAAACTGCACTACCTTGTAGATCATATTTTTCTGAGTTCAAGTAATTTTTCACTTTATATTTTTGACTTGTAGATTATTAGTTATGAATTTTAGAAATATTAATAATTAGATAAATTCATAAAATCATATAGTTATTTTATTTGACTTAGGTGATGAAAATAGTATTGTTGGATAGAGAATAGCTTCTTGAACAAAAATCATACTTTATTTGATTTTTTTGAGCTGTATATAATTTATCATGAATTTTAGAAGCACGGATCAAACGGAAAACTACAAAAACCCACGTAATCAAATTATCCTTCTCTTTTAAAACCATAATGAGGTGGTCCAATCATGGCCGTTCATCTAGACCGTGCGTATAGCTAGCCAAGCACATGATTGGATTCCGGGAAAAGTTGATTATGCCCTTAAAGAGCATGATGAAATATGAAATAAAGCCATGGCTTTTTTGGTGAAACCATCAGTGTCCATCTTCTTTCTTTTTTGAGCCATCACGAAAAACACTTTATTTTAGGAGCTTGACCCCATGAAGACCTGACCATCTAAACAACTTCAGAACCTTTTGTTAAGGCATCCATTTTTCCCCATTGCCCAACAATCTCAGGGAACCCAAATTCGGGTCTGGAGGCGCTTTAGGGTTGGAGTTCTCCCCTCCGCCATTAGTGTCTAAGAAGCATAAAACAAAGAGTGAGCAAACAATCAATACTTGAGGCTGTCATAGTGGTTCAGATGAAGCGAAGATGAGTAAAAATGAAGCAGATTGACCCATAGCTCGTGAGGACACCGCTAAATTATAGAGAAGGCAAGAAGGTGTGGAAAGAGGGGAAACTAGAACATACCTCGTCAAAGAAAATAAAGAATGACAAGAGCTTTACAAAGTCCCCAGGATGAGAATTAAAAGGTTAGCAGACCCTTGAGGGGAAAAGGTGCACCGATGAACCCCAAGTAGCCTCAACATAGAGATTGTTGGTTAGTATGCCTAGATAGCCAATCATGTGATGATTTACATGGCACATACCATAAAGTATTTGATTAATAATCATAAAGGTAAGATTACAATTCATTATGTTTCACTCAGTTATGAGATAATGAGGAAACATTATGAATGTCTAAAGAATGATATTACTCAAATGATGTATGTCTTCAAGTATGTGACTAGAACAATGAGATCATATGAATGCTAAGAGTATGTACATTGTTATTATGTCTCTAGTCGGTTGTTATTGTGGAAGGTAGATATACACCAGTAACTCATAAGATTGTAAGGGTTGGTTGATTACATAATCTCATTAGTCATGATATGGCATATCAAACCAAGCATACCGATACATGTTAGGGAACAATGTATCAGACCGACCCACCTTGAGAGTGACACATGGAAGCCATCATTAATGGTCATAGTCATGTCTCATATTGAAGGTGGTGATTATGATTCTTAGAGCTGAAGTCACTACACTCATGACATGTCGTTCAGTATACTTTGACATCATCAAACATAATCTTTAAATACAAGTTACTATAAAGGAGATGATTGGGTACCTTTGACACATGGGGACTGACTATAAGTGATGTAGATGGGATTTTCCTATCCTAATAGAGTTTGATATCCTTGACACTTGACAAGAAAGACAGAGAAATGAATGTGCATGCACATGTGAATTAATATATGATATTGAGGTTACATTATCCCAAACAGTATGCACTTGGGTAATGAACATGGATTGAATGTTGAGAAGATGATGATTCTATACCTCAAGTTCATTTTGGATATCAGCGTCAAAGGAAGTAAACAATCACTACAACACCTAACACATATGTGTAGTTGTTCTCCAACTTTCTATTCACTTGGGCAGCACTGATGTGTGACTAGGAACCACTCTCTGCTTGTGATGTCATAAGCTAGTTATGGCCATTCACTGCTAATGTGATATGGGACCTATAGGGTCACACACAAAGGAACTCTTCTAGAAGAGGAGTTTCATATTGAATGATGATATAGATTAATTTGTAAAGTTTTTAGGTATTCAATTCAAGCAACATATCAGCTGGCTGTACTGCCAACCGATTGACTCATCGAGTGAGATGGTCGTTTGGAGTGCCAAATGACCGGCTCAAAAGTTGAGATGGTCGATAGGAGTATTAGGCTGATTTAACTGAATTGGCTGGAGTTCTTCACAAATTAGGCACCAATTGATCAACACACTAGGTGAACCAATCGGATTATGTAAGCGAGACAATTGGTTCACCTGGTGAACTAATCAGCTTGGTTGGGCCGAACAAAGGTTCTAGTAGCTTTCCTGAATCCATGAGAAAGATTACTAGTTTTACTTATTCAATTTGATTGGAATAAGGAATTAATTTTTGCATTAATTGGAAACAATTTAGCCAAATTCATGTGCGATTAGGAAATGTGCGAAATGACTAGCTTGGACCATGAACTAAACGACCTGCATATGAGATGACTGTTTCAGTTGCGAAATCAACATTTCAAATTTCACAAATTGTGAAAATTCAAGATCTTCAGATCCCTTCCACTCCCACAACTATCAAGAACCCTAAACCTAACCCCTCCTATAAATGGAGGGGTATTGGGGGCTTTCCAATATACATACAATTGAGAACTAGTTGCTATGACAATTGTTATCCTCTTTGGTTGTGGTAACTAATAGAGAGCCTAAGCAAGTCCTACCCGACAAGGGAGGGATAGCGAGGGAGTGAACAACTGAGGATCATTATTGTGGGAGAGTAAGTCAGTGACTAGTACACCAACAAAAGAGACAACTCCTTCCTAGTCATTTTATAAGAATGATAAGAGTTCTAGTTGGTCTGTGTAGACTATTTTAGAGGAAGGAGTCCTTTGGCTGCTGCTAGGAGGCAGCATCAGTTTATAGTCCATGGTGAGACCACCGGAGCTACTGCAGAAGTTGTTCAAATCTGGTGTCTGTGGTGAATACCAAGAGTTGCACAAACACCATTCAAGAGAAACTAGAAGGCAGTTGCATTGCAATGAATTATTTTCACTGGACTTGCTCCAGGACCTGGTATAAACTCGTTAAACTATATTTCATAGTAGTTGATGCGATCTTACTGTTATGGGAATACAGATAGATAAAAAATTTATTTCTGGTGCCTTATTATGTGTATGTATTTCCCAATAGTGGTATCAGAACCACAACAATTTACTATGTTTTAGGATAATCAATATAATCAGATTTTTGGTTTTATCATTTATTTATTACATACGATGTGAATATTTAAATTGTCTCGTATGTGTATCTGATCAAAGACCACATAATCTCAAACTAACAAACACACACACACACACACATATATATATATATATATATATATATATATATATATATATATATATATATATGCAATTTACATGTGTCTCCCTAAAAACAGATTTGATGGTGGATGTGTAGTATGGTTATGGTCAATAACCTAATGTTTATGTGTGGTTGTATAGTTTGATTGTATTCATTTTTATTTCGGTCTATGTACCGAGCCTCTACCTCCTTTTCCTAATGTAAATTTAATTCTCTCCTACCTTTTCTCCCTGGGATGTAATATGAGATTTCTCTTTACAATGTAGTAAGCTAAGTAAGCAATAGGATAGTTTCCTTTCTTGCAATGACGAAGATGACGATCAATGTCAGGTTAGTCGACTGTATCAAAGGAATGAGACAACCAGTTGGAGGGTCGAGGAGGATAGATTGTGGGAGCTAGTCGACCACTTGGTGGACCCAATCGACCATCTGGGGGTGTCCAGATATTGTTTGGAAAGGAGGCCAGACGTTTTAGGTAACCAATCGACCGGCCAAGAGGCGAGACGACCATTTCAAGGGTTGAACCGATCAACATAGGTTGGAAAACACAGATCTACACCAACAGTAGGTTCATACATGTGATGTGATGATTGACCTACGTGGTAGTATTTCCTTGTTGCTTCAAGGAATTATAGTAGACATGGCCATAACCATCACCTTTTGTTTTATATTTCATGTTTACGTCATCAGATATAACATGTATATAATATGTATTATATATGTGGTGATTGGATAAAATATATATATATATATATATATATATATATATATATATATATATATATATATATATATATATATCCCTCAATCGAACATATTATCTCTAAGATGATTTTCATCAACATGATACATGAAACGCTTGATCGACCAATCGTAGGTTACGCCTTAGTGTGGTGTGTTGTCTATCTTGTGGAAGTGTGAAGGTAATGACATAGGTTCCGCCCTAGCAGAGTGCATTACTATTGTGTCAGATTTTGGGTTAGGCTTAACTAGTGATTCTTAGAGCATCTAGACCTAGAGGCATATAGATAATTATGGCAAGGAGTCGTGCATGTTATCTATCAAGAATTGCATATGATGCAATTGGCAAGTTACCTACCTTTAAAGTTAACTATTTATTGCAGTGTTGGTCGGGTGATAATCGAATCATTTTGGATCTTACTCATTAGAAAATTGAATCACTGTAATTTTCTGAATTGATACTTGAGGATAATCAATTTGATTGATAGTTAATTAAAGACTTAATCAATATCGACAAATTTTAATCGATTCAAATCAAAATTGAGGTTTTGACAAAATTGCAATTTTTTTTGTAGAACCAAATGTCAATAAACAACAATTACTTTTCTCTACGATCAGTCCTTGAGAAGGACAAGCTAAATAAGAATAATTTTCATGACTGGTTCAAGACATTGAGAATTGTTCTCACATAGGAGCACTAGCTCAATGTCCTGGAGACACTAGAGCCAGATGAGCCCCTTCCAAATGCACCAAGGGGATATAGGGATGCTTACGAAAAGCATATTGAAGATGTCACGGATGTCAAATGTTTGATGCTATGCTCCATCAACTAGGAGTTGCAGAGGTAGCATGAGAACATTGATGTGATCAAGATGGCCACACATCTCAGAAACATGTTCCAAGATCAGGCAAGACAAGAGAGATATGTTGTCTCCAAGGCATTATTTGCATGCAACATGGCAGAAGGAGACCCAGTAGGTCCTCATGTACTCAAGATAATTGGGTATGTGGAAAATCTAGCTAGACTAGGATTCCCCTTGGGTTAAGATTCGACCACTGACATGATTCTGTAGTCCCTACTAGAGTCATATAGTCAGTTTTTCATGAACTACAACATGAGCGGCTTTGACAATCCATAGAAGGACGTTGTTGGGAACAATTGAGACAGAATTGAAGAAAGACAAGCCCAAGTATGTGACAGTGATCAACAAGACAAACGGGAATTATAAAAGAAAAGGAAAATCTAAGAAGAGTTCTAAAGATAGCTGGAAGCCCAAGTCTTCATATCTCAAAGCAAAGGGAGGAGTAAAGAAAAGAGGTCATTGTCACCAGTGTCACTAGCCTGGACATTAGAAAAGAAATTTACCACTCTAGTTATAGGAATTAAAGAAGAAGAAGGAAGGCATTGAGGCCTCCACTTTAGGTATAATTATTATAAGATAAATTTGATTATGTGTTCATCTTGGTATGTGATACCAAACAAAGATCTAATATACTTGATGTGCATGATCTGACAAGAAGTAAAATCCATCATGGAAGGACAAAGATGGACAAGGAGAAGTAAGAGTTGTTGAAGCTTTAGTCTTTTTATAAATTTATTTTAGCCTAGTGAGCATATAATAAAGTTAGTTTAACTTCTATTTCATTATGCCAAATAAATAGAAATATTTAGTGTATGCATCTTGTATGACAAGGATGATAAATCAATAAAGTGATTTATTGATGTTTCTGTTTCAAAAGATATGATCTTGTGTGGCATTTCACAAACATCTAAATGGTCTTTGTATAAAAGAATCTTTAGATGAATGTTTATCACATTAAATACCTAGGGATTATAATTGATACCTCAAGGAAATCATCAACAGAAGTTACCTTGCACGTATATATAAGAAATTCATATCTATAATACATATTGATGTTAATCTAGATTCCCTAATTTATTGCACCTAATGAACATGCAAGTCTTATTTAAGCACAATATGACATGACATCCTTCACTAAATGTAGTGGGAGGATAAGTTTTCTACCATACCTCATACATATGATGCATGAAGATCTTATGGAATGAATGATATATATAAATTACTTAATTTCATTTATTGGTCATATAATGATATACTTAGTAAAATAGAAACATAAATCTCTTGAAGTGTTGAAGGAGATTATAAATGAAGTATAATTTGATAAAAGTATTGAGAAACTTTGATGAGATTAAATGTTAAAAATACTTTACATCAATACCTTGAGAACCTTCAAAGAATTGTGATAATGTAACACAAGTCAAACCCATCTGAACATGATGATGTGTTAGAATGAAGGAATTATACCTTGATGAGTCATGATATAATTATCAATTAATATAATCTTCTTATATCCTCATAAATTATACTTATCACTAAATAATGTATCATATAAATGGTTTATAAGACATCATATATGATATGATTTGGGAATGTCCCAAATGTGTATAAAGGATTGAAACCTACATTGAGAAAGTAATTTATTGAAAAAGTTTATCCACAAACCATAATTGTTGAATGTTTACTATAAATCCCAATCCAATAACAAAATTATTTTTATAGGATAATTGAGTTCCTAAAAGAATCAGTGGGAGTAAAAGTAAAACTCAAAGTGTTTGAGGTCAACAAAGAGGTACAATAAGAACTAAGAGAATCACAAGTTGTTGCGGAATCTCAACTTTGTCATGTGACATAGAACAAAATAGTTCTAGTAGAACCTAAGATTGGAGGATTTTGAATCCAACAACTCAGACAGATTGGTCATAGGAAGATGAGCCAATTAATCAACTAGAAGCTATTATGAACCATAATCTGAGTAATGGCACAGAGCCATTTTGAATTCCATGTAAGCTAGCAAGGTAATACCTTGGTAGTGCCACCGAAAGGGATAATACCTAAAGGGTGCAGTAGGGTCTTATGGTATAGACCTAATAACATAAAATGAGAAATTGATTGAAATATTTTTTTAAAATTAGGTTAAGTTGTTGAACATGATAGAAATTTATCTACCAATCGTCATTCTCGTTGTTGTAGTTAAAAGGACTATGAGATTTGTCATATGAAAATTGAAACTGGATACCTTAAAGGGAATATATGAGAGGATGTGCACGTGACACAACATAAAGGTTTTATAACTTCATGAATGCAAATAAAGTCTAATAACTACAAAGTTCAATTTGGGATTGAAACTAGCATCTCAGAGATGAGATCTTATAACTTAACAAGACAGTCAAAGAGTTTGACTTAAATCAAGATAAAAGATGAAATCTATGATTACAAAAGATTTAGTGGGAGCATATATGAATATTCCACATATGATGAGGAATAACGTCTCAATATTGTGAATATTGAGAACTGGCATGAAAACCATTTCAGCAATGAAGGATTAGATGAAATATTCTATAAGATAGGGATCAAGACCTATAGAGATAGTTCTTGAAAGTTTCTCATAGTAAGTATGAGCACACACAATAGCAAGATGTTGAAAGAGTTCAACATGGAAGTATTGAATTAGATATAATCCAGATTAGTCTCTCATGAAACTTACACTCTAATTCTTATGAAGAATGGAAATGACATGATTAATATGCCTTAGGCTCTAGCAATGGATCTATCATGAATGCTAGAAATGTACTTATCCCATAAGATCTTGTATGTATTGGACATGAGAAGATGCTATCAAATTCTAATAAGGGTTATTGGAATGTCATTAAAGATATCCATTAGTACCTAAGAAATACTTAAGGATAGATTACTAGTAATTAAAGATTGAAATAAAGAAAGAGTTGTGTGTAAAGGATTAAACCAATGCAAGCTTACAAAATGAAAAAAGTGACTGTAATAAAATATGTTTGATTTAAATAAAAATGTTGGTAGTTGGAAGGGTTCTGAACTAATAGCCATCAATACTATTCTACAATGGAATCTGAGTATACTTGTGTTATGAACATAGAGTGATGATGTATGAATCTATAAGTCCATATGATGAACTTATATATGTTCCAACCATTAGTGAATCAGTAGTGACAATGTAACAACAATGGAGCTACTTGTTAGGCAAGGAAGATCAGATACCATATTACGGTGGTTTTTACTAAAAAAAAAGAGATAAGAAACATGCAATATACCGACTAAAAGTAAAATGTTGCTAACCTATTGATTTAGCAATTGCATAGCAGAAACATGGTGGACATGTTTGGATCACTAAGAATGAGGTTTGTGGGTTATTGGCTCTAGGTGCAAGTGGGAGTTTGTTGGTAAGGTATGCCCAAAGATCCAATCATGTGACGATTGACATGGCACATACCATAAAAGATTTGACTAAGAATCATAAAGGCAAGCTTCCAACTCATCATGTTTCACTTAGTTATGAGATAATGACGAAACATCATGAATGTCTAAAGAATGACAATAATCAATGACGTATGTCTTCAAGTACATGACTTCAAAAATGAGATCATATGGATGCTAAGAGTATGTACATTATTATTATGTCCCTAGTCGGTTGTTATTGTGGAAGGTAGATAGACACCAATAACACATAAGACTAGAGTGTGGGTTGGTTGATGACATAATTTGATTAGTCATGATATGGAATATCAAACCAAACACACACATACATGTTAGGGAACAGTGTATCAGACATGCCCACCTTGAGAGTGACACATGGAAACCATCATTGGTGGTCATAGTCATCTCTCATTGTGAAGGTGGTGATTGTGGTTCTTAGATTACTACACTCATCACATGTTGTAGCGTATACTTTGACATCATCAAATATAATCCTAAAAAATGGGTTGCTATAAAGGTGATGATTGGGTAGGTTTGGCACATGGAGACTGACTATGAGTGATGTAGATGGGATTTTCCCCTCATACTGGAGTTTGATATCATGGCCACTTGATAAGTGAGAGTGAGAAATGCATGCACATATACATGTGAATCAATATATGATATTGAGATCACATTATCTTAGACAGTCTACTCTTGGCTCAAGGAACATGGATTGAATGTTGATAGGATGATGATTTCATGCCTTGAATTCATTCTGGATATCAGAGACAAAGGAATTATACAATCATTGCAACACCTTACACATATTTGTAGTTTGAAGTTGTTGTCCAACTTTCCATTCACTTAGATAGCACTTATGTGCGACTAGGCACTGCTCTCTGCTTGTGATGTCAGAAGTTAGTTATGGACATTCACTGCCAACATGATATGGGACCTATAGGGTCACACATAAAGGAACTCATCTAGAAGAGGATTTTCATCTTGAATTATGATTGGATTGGTTACTAAAGTGTTTAGGTATTCAATTCAAGCAACATATCAACTGAGTGCACTGTCAACCGACCGACTCATAAAGTGATATGGTTGTTTGGAGTGACAAAAGATCGACTCAAGAGTTGAGAGAGCCGTTTAGAGTATTAGGATAATTGGAACTGAATTGGGAGTTCTGCATCAATTAGGAACCAACCAATCGACTCACTAGGTGAACTCGTCAGCTCAGTTGAGCGAGATGACTGGTTCACCTAGTGAACCAATCGGCTTGGTTAGGCCCAACGAAGGTTCTAGTAGCTTTCAAAAATTCATGAGAAAGATTACTCATTTGACTTATTCAATTTGATTGGAACAGGGAATTAATGTTACATTAATTGGAAAGGATTTTTCCAAATTCATGTGTGATTGGAAACATGCAAAATGACTAGTTCGGACCATGAATCGATCGGCCCACATATGAGATGACCATTTTGGTTGTGAATCATATTTTACAGATTGAGAAAATTCAAGATCTTCTGGTCCCTTCCACTCTCGCAACCATTATCTCCTCCTATAAATAGTGGGGTACTGGGGGCTTCCCAATATACACACAATTGAGAATTATATGCTCTAAAAATTGTTGTCCTTTCTGGTTGTGGTAACCAATAGAGAGCCTAAGTAAGTCCTACCCGACAAGGGAGGGATAGAGAGGGAGAGAATAACTGAGGATCATTATTTTGGGAGAGTAAGTTGGTGACTAGTAAACCAATGGGAGAGACAACTCCTTCATATCCATTCTACAAGAATGATAGGAGTTCTAGTTGGTCTATGTGGACTACTATAGAGGCATGAGCCCTTTAGCTGCTGCTAAGAGGGCAACATTAGTTTGCAGTCCGTGGTGAGACCGCATGAGTCACTGTAGAAGTTGTTCAAGTCCTTTGTCCATGGTGAAGACCAAGAGTCATACAGACACCTTCCAAGAGCAACTAGAAGACAGTTGCATTGTAATGAGTTGTTGTTGTTGGACTTGCTCTACGACTAGGTATAAACTCATTAAACCATCTTTCCTATTTCATATTAGTTGACGCGATCTTGCTATTACGGAAATATAGATAGATAATTTTTTTGGTTCTGTTGTGTTATTTTGTGCTCATATTTCCCAATACAGACTGTAGGCGAGGATGATCATCTCAGGAAAACCCCATCCAACTAGAGATCAAATTTAGTTTTGGCACCCTCTTGAAGGTAGAGGAGTTGTTAAAAAGATATCTGATTGTCTAAGGAGACGAGGAGAAAATAAGAAGTGAGATACATGGGAGGCACAGAGGGGAAAGAAGGCGGGATACATACGGGGCACATAGGTCACTAAACCCTAGGTTTCATAGTGTCATACAATGCGGAAAAGCTAGGGGAAAACAAAGGTGAAGAAATCTCGAGAAAATATTGAAAATGAGAGAGAATCACACTGATAAAATCTCTGTGTACTGGGCGTGCAAAATGGGAAACCAGACGGGGGAAGAATAAGGACAACAAATTAAAATTTGAAAGCTATAAAAGGGTCTAAAATCTTGATATAAAACGAAAGATGTGTGATGACCCAACTTTAAAAAGCTTGAATTAAATAACATTCCAATATATTATGGATATATTCATCAATGTCTTCCTTCTCTAGTCAAATTAGGATAGATAACAATATTAAAAAAATGAAAATTCATTTATTGACCAATTAAGACATGTACATTCCATTTTTTTTAGTAATATGCAATTTTGGGGTCAACAAGTATATTATTTTATATTTTTTACTTTGTCTTATATATTTTTCCTCAATGAAACTAGGGTGGTTAGGATTGTTTAATTAATGTGAAAATTCACACATAGACTAACTTTGGCATGTGGATTTCAAATATAGGGTGTATATCCAGTTTTAAAAGATATTTAGTAATTTATTACATTTGTCTTTTTCTCCTATTTTCTTCTCTACATAAGATTAGGGTAATTATTATTATTCAAATAATGTGAGATTGAGAGAGAGTCGCACTAAGATAATCTTTGTGTACTATGTGTGCAAAATGGTAAACCAGACAGGGGAAGAAGAAGGACAACAAATTATTATTTGACAACTACAAAAGGGTCTAAAATATGATATAAAAGGAAAGATGTGTGATGGCTCAACTTTAAAATGCTTTAATTAAATAGCATTCTGATCTAGTATGGATATATTCATTAATATCTTCCTTATCTAGTCAAATTAGGATAGATAACTATATTACAAAATTCCAAAAATTCATAAACTGGCCAATTAAGACATGTAGATTCAAATTTTGTCAGTAATATCCATGTTTGAGGTCAACAAGTATATTATTTAATATTGTTGAGTTTGTCTTATATATTCTTTCCTTAATGAAACTTGGGTGGATAGGATTGTTCAATTAATGTGAAAATTCACATATGTACTAACTTTGGTATGTGGATTTCGAATTTGGGGTTTATTTCCTATTTTGGAGATATTTCATAATTTATTATTTTTTTTTATTTTCCCCCTGTTTTCTTCTCTAAATATGATTAGGTAATTATTATTGTTCAAATAATGTTAGACTTGGCACCCAAGTTAATTGGGACCCAAGGAACAGTTTTTACCATTATATTTCACTTTTATGATTTCCTTTTGTTAGCTATATCGCCATTATGTTTTTAAATGATTTATTGATGTATATTGCTAATATTCAATTAGAGCCTCACTAATTACAAAAAGAGTTATATTATATTATTATGCACGAAATTCCACATTTTATTTATTTATCATATTTAGTTCTCTATTAATTTAAAGAATAAATCATTATTGATACTTATGGTTATGGAATTACAAATTGTTACTCCAAAGCATATCATTCATTTTAATTTATCCATTATGTGAGCAAAAGAAATACATGTAACATATTTCATTAACTATCTTACATGTTTGCATATAATTAAATTATTATGTAAAAGTGTGATGTAGATTATGGAACATACAAACACATAATGTATATATGTATAAACATTTTTCTTTAGAACAAAATTATCCTTGTTTGGTCAAATCTAGGGAACCAATATCATGGGTCCCCTAATCATGGAATAGGGTAGAATTCTAATTTTTGGTTCATTACACTAATACCAAACATGTCTAAGATTTTACAAAAAATGAGGAATCTCAAAAGATCATAAGTATGTGCACAATCCAATGCTTGGGTATGTCAAATTGATTTTAATGGAGCATGCAATGTGTCCCTGTGTAAAAATAGGAGTAAATGGAGATTTGGAAGGAAGAATGTGAATCTCTCCTCTATCTACTTAAGATTGGATTTTATTTTTATTTGTTGCAATTACATATATTGTATTTTTTTGTAAACATTGGCATCATTTCTTAGATGATACGTTTGTATTACATAGAGAGGGGTATGGAAGAAACATATATAGAGAGAGAAAGAGGGCATGCTACCCCAAGCTTAGGATATGGAACACTTCATGGCTATTTTTTTCTTCTTTTCTTTCTAGTGGATGGAAGGAAAGAAGATGTAAGAAAAAGTGTAGAAGAGGATTTAGATAATGTGCAACACTTGGTTTTTATGATTAAGTACATAAAGTTAATTTTCTAATTCATTACACCCAAATAATGACATTATGATAACCTCCATTTTTGGGATGATTATCTTAGTCTTTTCTTCAGTTTTTCACACTCTTTCTCAATTAAAATTAGACATAATCCCTAAATATCCCCTCTTATTGCAAATATACTATTAGACTAACTTTTCCCCTTTTACTTGTAGAAAAAGACACAAAAAAATCATAAAAGACTCAACCAGCCCAAGACCGCATAGCCAATCGGTCCCGAGACCGCATGGAGTCACACGGTCCCAAGACCGCATGAAGCCAATCGGTCCCGAGACCGCATGGAGTCACACGGTCCCAAGACCGCATGAAGCCAATAAGTCCCGAGACCGCATGGAGTCACACGGTTCCAAGATCACATGAAGCCAATCGGTCCCAAGACCGCATGGAGTAACACAGTCCCAAGACTGCATGAAGCCAATCGGTCCCGAGACCGCATGGAGTCACACGGTCCCAAGACCGCATGAAGCCAATCGGTCCTGAGTCTGCATGGAGTCACACGGTCCCAAGACCGCATGAAGCCAATCGGTCCTGAGACCGCATGGAGTCACACGGTCCCAAGACCGCATGAAGCCCATCGGTCCCAAGACCGCATGGAGTCACACGGTCCCAAGACCGCATGCAGCCCATCGGTCCCAAGACTGCATGGAGTCACACGGTCCCAAGACCGCATGAAGCCAACCGGTCTCGAGACCGCATGGAGCCAACCGGTCCCGAGACCGCATGGTCCAAACGGTCTTGAGGTCCAAACGGTCTTGAAGCCCAAACGGTCTTGAGGTCCAAACGGTCATGAAGCCCAAACGGTCTTGAGGTCCAAATGGTCTTCAAACCGTTTGGACTTCACTTAAGGCCTATAAATAAGACCCAAGGGTCCTCCAAAATGGGGGAAGTTTTCAGACATCGAGAGGCTGCCTCTATCACTCCAGAGAAAATCTAACCTCCATCCTCCGCCCAGGGGCTGTCGGTCTTAGATCCACACTCCATCTTGAAGCCACTTTCTCTTTCTCTGCCAAAGAAGGTGGGAAGAGGGGACCTCATCATCAAGCAACCTGTGAAGCTAGAAGATCATTTCTCTCTGTCTCTCCGAGGGGTTGACTTTCCTCTCTCCTTTGTGGGGATGACGCTCTCTCTCTCTCTCTTCTTGCCTCCTTCTTTGTCCTAGTGATGAGCGAGTAGTCTCTCTCACTAGGGTGCGGGGAGTAGCCCCGCTACCCATGTTTTCATCTCATGTAATGTAATCCATAGTTTGCGATATAGAGATATTATCTTTTCAGTTCAACATCAAACGTTTAATGAATGCTTGTTGCTTGATCACAAACTCGTGTTATCTTTTATCTTTTAGTATGAATTGTCTACGTTTGTACTACTAGATTCGAAACTCATTTGAATGTTGGTTCTTGGTGCATGTATCTACCATGCATCTATTTCGGTATCTAGGAGTGTCTTTCAAGAAGTGGAGTAAACTCACTCCCATCGTTGTATTTTCATACTATGAAATGGAATCAGTTAACGTATGAAAGTACAACCTTGATGAGTCGAGGAACACACTTTGCGAAGGGAATGATGTAAAGTAGTTGACCATTCGTTCGGGGATGGCTGACTTTGCAACATTCCCGCACTTCTCATAGTTAGTTTTTCAAAAGGAAACTAAGTCTACAAAGATACTAACTGACTAAACTCTTGTTGCAGGTTATGTTTTATTTTGCATGTCTTGATCCATGTGTAGTGGCGGTGAAAACCGATCACACCCTAGTGACTCCTTATCATTGTTTGACTTCCTTAAATTTACTTGATTGCTTTTATTTTACTCGCTCTTAGTCTAAAAACAACCAAACCAACCTTTTGATCTAAGTGCCTACTATTAAGAGATTAAGTGAAGTTCTAACATTTTTCATCTTGTTGCTCGCAACAAGACCGTTATCCCGAGGATTCGACCCTTAACTATACTACGATAAGACTTCCACGTATCATAGCATACATGGGTGGAGTTATTAATCTAGTATAAGCAAGGCTAAACTTAAAGACTTATCATCTTTAGGATTTTTAGTGGTGCACGCAATTCCACGTAAGTGGAAGCTCCATCAAAAATTGGCACTGTTGTCGGGGAGAAGGATGCGAAACTACATTACGTCTTCTGCCCAACAGTCAAATCATCCAGAACCCTGCTACCGCTCCTGGAGCTCATAGATTACGATAAGGAAAAGCTCCTCTTCACTGGCGAGAAGCTTACCAAACTCATAGCTATGGTCAAAGCACCAGCAAAGAAAATAAATGTAGGGCAAATAGAACTTAGCATCAACGCCCCGACAGCTAGGACAACAAAAATTCCTGTGAAATGACCATCCATAAGACTTTCACAGAATCAACAGCTGTCGGGGACACCAACTTCCAAACCACATCCAGAAGACAACCCCCTTCCCAAAGATCACATCACCACCTCATCTTTAGACTCCTTCATTATGAGTCTAAATGCTGAGCTAACCGCCACCACCTCACCACCCTCCACCTTTCCAACATCCACCACTCTTCCTTTTTTCCTTGCATCCTCTTCTTCACCCCTTTTCCCTTCGGGCTCTCCCTTCTCCACTCCTACACCTGACTTTACCACTTTCCTCTCCACCTCCACAGTCTCTCCCCCACCACTATCTCTCCCACCACTTTCACCAGAGATACCACCACCTTTCCCATCCACCACCACCCCGACACCGCTGGTGACCCCATCCATAGTCACCATGCAGTTCGCGGCACCATCAGTGTCTCTTCTGCAAGACACTACCACCCTCCCACACAGACCCCAACCACCCCACCCTTCCTCTTCTGGGGTCCCCTTTTCCAATATTGGTGAGGAATTCGGACGTCAATTCGACGTCATCTGAAACCTCCTCACCGATCCTTCTAACATTTTGCATTCTATTTTTTCTTATGTGCAGGGATTATCTAAACAGGTTGCCATGATCGATGAACAGAACCGTGCCTTGCCAAGCATCCTTCATGGTTTTCAACACCGACAAGATGATGTGGCTAAGCAAGTTGATCACATCAATAGCCACTACAACAACTTGCCCGAGCTGGTCCTTGGAGCGAAGCGCCAGCAAGAAGCAATGGCTAAGCAAGTCGATGAGATCTCTAAATAGACTCAACCTCTGCCCGAGACTCTCTGCGAGCTCAAGCAGCAACAAACAACTCTTAGCACGCGCCTGGACAACATCAGCAGCACCCTCACGCACCTAAACAATCGCCTAGAGGAGTCAACAAACAATGACATTCAACAACTACATGCTCAAGTAACAGATCTTACAGCATGACTCCTCTCTGCCGAAGGCCAATACAATGATCTCAAAGAAACACACGACGCACTGCTCGAAACACACGAGCATGTGCAAGTGGCATTCGATGAGTTACAAGCCATCCATCGGCGGTGCAAAAAGAAAGCAAACAAGAAGCTCGCAGCCAAAGCAGCTGCCAAAGACAGTGATAATGACGACGAAGAAGACTCTGACTCCTCCGCCAATTCTAACAACGACACCACCTCCTCAGGTGCCAAACGTAATGATGGCGAGGACCCAGGCCAAGCAGCAGAACCTTCTCAGAAAGGTTACGACAAAGGTCACCAAGAAGGTGGACATCATCCCAAGTCCCCCCACAACGAAAATATAAACATGTCATATGGGGACCAATTCCTTGATTATTCTGCAATAGGATCTATGGGGGAATCTTCCAAAGAAGCAGTCTTTGCTGAGTTCTACCAATGTATACTAGGAACGAGCACAAATCCACCACCTAAAACGTCTCCACTTCCATCCGCACTTGACCAAACAGTGCCTTTTCCCCCAGAACAGGTGGAGTCAGAACGAGTATGTTTAGATACATATGAAGAACTAGATTCTTCTTTTGATTCTGACGAAGAGCTGCAAAGCTACATAGAAGATCTGGAACAACCCCCCCCCCCTCCATAGGAGCTACCCCCGCCACCACCTCTACCTCATAAAATGCATGATCTAGATATGGCGGCCATCTCAACACTAGATGCTCAGGACATTTTTATCCTGAAAACTATTGTCGACGACGATAAAGAGCGGGGAGACATCATCTACCACAATACAAAGACTAAGCATAAGTTGACACGTGAAGATTTCCGTAACATCCTACGATCCTGGTCAACGGTGTCAATGGCAATCTTCCGTGTCCTACTCACCAACAGTATAGAAGTTTACAGAAGCTCTAAGAGGCAACAGCCAGTTTTCAATGCATCACCTGCTCTATCCATCGGCTTGTTATACAAAGATATACGAGCAAAATCAATCGAGCAGCTGCGTGCTGGTTTAGCACGGAGGGCACAATACCTTACTGTGCCATTTCAAGTTTCCAATCACTGGTTGTTTATGATTGTCGACACCGAGGCTCGGGACGCCAAGGTATATAATTTTTGCGGCACTGAGCTACCTGCCGGTACAATAAATTTTGTTGGAGAAGAAGCAGGAGAAGCACGATGTATACCCTTCTGTCTTCTTAAGCTAATTTGGGTTGCACGCCCATCCCTCCGTCAAGACTGGAGACAACCCTGGTTCCAAATATTTAACCCACAAGTCCAAGCTACTGAGGGATCTGGGGACTGCGCTTTTTGCACCATCCATCACATCCAAGCGCTAAACCAAGAAATCCCCTTCACTGATCTAGTCGCCGAAGATTTTTACTCCCTGCGAGGGCGTTACGCCATGGAGCTCATTTGTGATAGAAGGTTCTTCAAGGACCCGACAATGGCACCTGATGACGTCCCCCGTTACCTTTTTTCAGCAATCCAACATCCGCAGAGGTGACCTTACAGACAAACTTTGAAAGAGTTGGAGAAAACCAAGCAGCCAGCCATAGCACCCGAGCCAAGAAAAGGAAACATCGATCTTTTATCAGGGGCATCCATTAGGAGATCGCCATCGCAAATGGTGCCCCTATCTGCCATAGAACCAACTTTCCCAGACTTCGACCTCAGTGCTTGCAACAGTCTCTCCGACATTGAACTATGTCTCATCATGACGAGGCTTTCTTCCGAGAAGGATGAACTCTTATTCATGTCCGGTGACATTCTAATCATGGCAGACACACTTCGAGAGACTTTACAGTTCAAAGGCTCTCTTTCCGTAAGTTTAATGGCCGCCTATCAATTTCTCCTCGGCCAAAATCACCCTACAACATATATGGCATCCCCGTACATGAAGGATGATCTTTTAAAGCTAAAAAAACTTCGGAACAACTGAAGCGCTAATCTCCTTCCTGCAACACACAACACCGAAGTTTCTCATGCTACCCTTCCTTTATCATGAGCACTGGCTGCTACTGGCAACAAACCTACCCGAAGAAACAACCACCATCTATAACAGTTCTGACAGCCAGTTCAATCCCCGACAGAAGAATTATGTAGTGACACCAAAGACGCCCACAGAAGTAGTGGCGAAGGAATGCGCAGACAAACTAATCGCTTTTTTAAGTCAACACACAAGGGCTTACGGAAAAGAACATTTTCACCACCCTTCCTTCAACCACAAATGTCCCCAACAAATTCGGCAATCAAATGACTGCGGCTTCCATGTCCTCTACTGGATGTACACCATCATGGTCCTTCAAAGACCAGTAGAGGATATGATCGACGTGGATTACCATGCCTTACGCAGAGAGTTTGTAGCTAATCTATCAGAACACCAGGGGCAACCTCAGGATTAACATAGCATGCCGCCCTTGTCCTCGTACTCCTCGGCCTATCACTTTGACACTCTGAGGACAGAGTGAGTGATAAGTTGGGGGGGGTACATTAGACAAGGGCGAGGTATCATTTCTGTATCCCTCTTTTTCCATCTTTTCCTTCTTTTTTGCACAAATTTTCTTAGTTTCCTTTACACATTTAGCTTCCATTTTAAATAATTCATCCGACAATAAATCTTTGGAATAAAGTCACCCTCAGTTAACTTTAGAATCATGTTAGTCCTCAAAAGTAAATATCACTTAGACATACAATGGCGACTTAATAATGTCTCCCCAGCAGTGATTTTCATGCTTTTGGTTCACTTCTACATCTGACTCTCCACAGGTCAATATCAAGGCAATAAGCCAAGCTATCAAGGATGAGAGGGGCATCGGGCGACTCACAAATCAAGAAGTCCTGCAAGCGGACCACAAAAAGAAAGCAAATAAGTGCATGTTGAAAAACTCTAAGAACAGCTTTCCTCTCTTCAAATAAAAGAGGCTTGGCCGCCTAAAACAATTTCCCAAAAAACCCCAAAACCTAAACCTGCGAGTCTACGAATAAAAGCCAGAGAGTTGAATAAAATTATGAGAGTTGTGCCATAAATAAGGTTCTATATAAAGAACCAATGAAGGTCTCACCCGGCCGGTACATTCAGCTGCCCTCACGAAGGCAGATGTGTCGTGCCCAGTAGTGTAACCCGAAGGTATCTAAATATATGAAAGGCTTATAAAAGATTCACCCGGCCGGTACATTCAGCTACCCTCACAAAGGCAGATGTGTCGTGCCCGGTAGTGAAACTCTAAAAGCATAGACAACCCCTCCCCCACTTGAAGGGGGAGTTACACTTCAAGCCTTTAGCCAACCCTCATACCCACTCTAGCTTCCAGTAGGTTCTTCAGAGAGGTATAAAGATGATTAGAGTCAACAATGTGCACAGAATAAAAATTGGCCCCGATGCAAGCTATGAGATACGGAAGGAACCTGAGACCCAAGCAACTCTCAAAACCTGAAAGAGTCAAGGCAAGCAATAAGACCCGATATGACCTTGGGAGAACTCACGTTGAGAATTGAAGCAAGAATATGGAAATCTTAACTAAATAAAATCGCCTCGCCATTACATGCCTCAACTCTATCTAACTTGAGGACAAGCTAGACTCTAAGTTAGGGGGGGTGATAACCTCCATTTTTGGGATGATTATCTTAGTCTTTTCTTCAGTTTTCCACACTCTTTCTCAATTAAAATTAGACATAATCCCTAAATATCCCCTCTTATTCCAAATATACTATTAGACTAACTTTTCCCCTTTTTACTTGCAGAAAAAGACACAAAAAAATCATAAAAGACTCAACCAGCCCAAGACCGCATGAAGGCAATCGGTCCCGAGACCAGATGGAGTCCCACAGTCCCAAGACCGTATGAAGCCAATCAGTCCCGAGACCGCATGGAGTCACACGGTCCCAAGATCGCATGAAGCCAATCGGTCCCAAGACCGCATGGAGTCACACGGTCCCAAGACAGCATGAAGCCAATCGGTCCCGAGACCGCATGGAGTCACACGGTCCCAAGACCGCATGAAGCCAATCGGTCCCGAGGCCGCATGGAGTCACACGGTCCCAAGACCACATGAAGCCAATCGGTCCCGAGACCACATGGAGTCACACGGTCCCAAAACCACATGAAGACCATCGGTCCCAAGACCACATGGTGTCACACGGTCCCAAGACCGCATGAAGCCCATCGGTCCCAATACCGCATGGATTCACACGGTCCCGAGACCGCATGAAGCCAACCGGCCCCGAGACCGCATGGAGCCAACCGGTCCTGAGACCGCATGGTCCAAACGGTCTTGAGGTCCAAACGGTCTTGAGGTCCAAACGGTCTTGAAGCCCAAACGGTCTTGAGGTCCAAACGGTCTTCAAACCGTTTGGACTTCACTTAAGGCCTATAAATAAGACCCCAAGGGTCCTCCAAAAGGGGGAAGTTTTTAGACGTCGAGAGGTTGCCTCTATCACTCCAGAGCAAATCTTACCTCCATCCTCCGCCCAGGGGCTGTCGGTCTGAGATCCACACTCCATCTTGAAGCCGCTTTCTCTTTCTCCGCCAAAGAAGGTGGGAAGAGGGGACCTCATCATCAAGCAACCTGTGAAGCTAGAAGATTGTCTCTCTCTCTCTCCAAGGGGTTGACTTTCCTCTCTCCTTCATGGGGATGACACTCTCTCTCTCTCTTCTTGCCTCCTTCTTTTTCCTAGCGATGAGCAAGTAGTCTCTCTCACTAGGGTGTGGGGAGTAGCCCCGCTACCCATGTTTTCATCTCATGTAATGTAATCCATAGTTTGTGATATAGAGATGTTATCTTTTCAGTTCAACATCAAACGTTTAATGAATGCTTGTTGCTTGATCACCAACTTGTGTTATCTTTTATCTTTTAGTATGAATTGTCTACGCTTGTACTACTAGATTCGAAACTCGTTTGAATGTTGGTTCTTGGTGCATGTATCCACCATGCATCTGCTTCGATATCTAGGAGTGTCTTTCAAGAAGTGGAGTAAACTCACTCCCATCGTTGTATTTTCATACTATGAAATGGAATCAGTTGACGTATGAAAGTACAACCTTGATGAGTCGAGGAACACACTTTGCGAAGGGAATGATGCAAAGTAGTTGACCATTCATTCGGGGATGGCTGACTTTGCAACATTCCCGCACTTCTCGTAGTTAGTTCTCCGAAAGGAAACTAAGTCTAAAAAGATACTAACTGACTAAACTCTTGTTGCTGGTTATGCTTTATTTTGCATGTCTTGATCCATGTGTAGTGGCGGTGAAAACCGATCACACCCTAGTGACTCCTTATCATTGTTTGACTTCCTTAAATTTACTTGCTTGCTTTTATTTTACTCGCTCTTAGTCTAAAAACAACCAAACCAACCTTTTAATCTAAGTGTCTACTATTAAGAGATTAAGTGAAGTTCTAACATTTTTCATCTTGTTGCTCGCAAAAAGACCGTTGTCCTGAGGATTCGACCCTTAACTATACTACGATAAGACTTCCACGTATCTTATCATACGTGGGTGGAGTTATTAATCTAGTATAAGCAAGGCTAAACTTAAAGACTTATCATCTTTAGGATTTTTAGTGGTGCACGCAATTCCACGTAAGTGGAAGCTCCATCACATTATAAGGGGATGCATGATAATTCCATAGATATGATTCACTAATTAATAGGAGGAAAATTGTGTTTGATCCTTATTGGTTATGCGAACATGTTATATCCTTATCAGAGAACATGGTTCTTATATACATTGACTACAAAGGGTGATTTCAAACTATTGGCATGCTCTTAGAAAGACAGTTAACATCAAGGATTTACTTCAAACAAGAGGAACCGAATGACATATTCTATATGCAAACCTCATTGTACATAAGACAACTAGATAATGGATTCCACTAACATTGCAAGAATTAAGAACTAAAATGAGGATTATTTAAAGCTAAATACAAATAAAGTAAATTAAATACAAAACTCTCATGTTAAATTAAAAATAAAATTTAAAAATAGATTGGTGTGGGTGGAGAGGAGTATGTACCGCCCAACTTGCATCATGAGCTTAATAATTTGTTTGTCCCTAAGAAAACACTAAACCCAATATGGAGGGGAAGGAATCCTCAATGCTCATTATGGTGGTCCTGGAAACTCAATAAAGGTCCAATTAAAAGGAATATGAACACGGGTTGGCACCTTGAACATGGGATCTCTATGATGTTGTATGTGATTCATCGGCCATGGTAATCAAAGAAATGCCACTATTCTTGGAATTGTATTGCTTTTCACCCCACAATCCATCTAGTAGGATCCACTAATACTCCCCATCCGTAGAGGTAGTGTACTAGTAATGTGTGGACCTACAAGATGTGGCACAAAGTAGGAGTAGTTCCTCTTCATTTTCCTCAACATCTACTCATTAGTAAAGACTTGAATAAAAATACCTTCTCCTGTGAAAAAAGTAGTATGCAAAAAATGTGTAACTTGTGAAGCCAACTATGCTAAATTAGGTGTAGGATCTGTCTCTGGCTTCTTCTCATCACTTAGATATGCATGTAGAAGATGAAGTGTTGGCGTAGGAAGAACCATCTCATTTACTAAATTAGCTTGGTAAATATCTATATTAGTTTGTGCATCCCCCGTTCTACCACCTAATCAACATAAAAAACAATAGAAGTAGTGGCGTCCTTTACAATATAAACCCATGGCAGTAGCTCCTTCACATGTGTCATAACCTGACTAAAAAATATGTATATAGCATATACCCTTGGTAATGAAACTTAATTATATAGTCACTAGGAAAATAAGAATAGATTTGTTCAGAGTCGCCACCACATTTTATATGGAAAATGAGGAAAAAAGAATAGAATGCTGTGAAATCATGGTGGAAAGTTGGCCTGGTAGTTGAGGCAGATAGATTAAAAAATCATTACTAAAAATTCAGATCTATGGATCTTGTTACGAGTTGAAAAGGATTAGCACCCCATCCTACGTAGTAAACCAGCATTCAACCATTTCTATGTGTTTTAGGAAAAAGGTGGTAGTTTTAGATTGATTAGAAAGAAAACAAAAGAAAATAACAAAAGTGACTTAAAATATTTTTATAGTTGGTGGACCTTTGGTGATGGAGATGTATGTGTCATTTACATCATATCTCTAAATCTCCTAATTTTTAAGTCAGTATGGGTCCTAATCACCCTAGGACCTCCCACAGTAGACATCCTTGATGGGAAAATAGGATTGATGCATAGGAATCTTTAGAGGATGACAAAGAAAATCTATAACGAGATCTAATCTTTTTTGAAACCAAATGAAAATATATACACAAACATATCATGTGAGAAGTTAAGAAGATATGAATAGTTATAAGTAGTTTAAAATGTTAAGAGACTTGTTGAATCATTAATTAGGAGTACAACCTAATTACTATTGTGTAGCCTAACAACATTCAGAGGAATGAAGTGTATGAGGAAGGATCCAATAAACACAACTAATGTAGAAAAGTATAGATGAGTTCCTCCATACTTTGTCTTTAGTAGGTTTGAAAATTGCACTTTTAGTCTAAAAGGAATATTTTTGTACAAAAATTCTTGAACTACGTAAAACTAGATGAAAATGAGTTGATTATATATGCAGAAAATTATGGAAAAGTATGGATTAATATAGGGAAAATATAAATGTTGAATATTCCTGATTGAACTCATAATTATCAAGAGAATTAATATTAGTCATGAATTTCTACTAAGTGAGAAAAGATGAGGTGCCAATAGTTTTCCCCTCTCAAGGAAAGGTTTGAGATAAGAATGAGAACTTTAGGCATGAGCCAAGTCATCTAGGATAGGGCTCATCAAGGATGTTCTAACAAACCCCATGGAGGGTGGAAAGTGTGGGTGGTATCTTTTCCTTCTAAGGATGAATGAATGAATAATTTACTAAAAAAATAATAACATGTGTGAAAAATTCTCAAGAAAAAGGGTAGCATCTAGGGTATTTTACCTAAATTTTACCAATCATTCCTTCCCCTAGAGTGATGATAAACTGTCTGAATTCCATCTGTGGTGAGATCTTCTCATATCATCATTCTAGGTCTTACATCAACATGTATGATTCTATCATTAACACATGCCTTACTGAGAAAAAGGTGGATGTGAAAAAGTAGATAGGATTTAAGGTCTAAATTATGAGACTATGATTTGATGTCAACTACCCAATTTTGAAAAGTTCTTTGAAAAATAATCATCCTCTCTCTTCTTTTTCCTCTACATTTTATGTATTTTTTTAGTGGACCAATTTAGGATTAGGAGCATGACATTAAAAAGGTAAAATGTGATGGTTTTTCCTATTTGGTATAGGGATTGGATCATTCAAAATTAGAGATTGGGTGTGAGACAAATTCCCAAATTTTAGGTGACCTTCCTGGATACAATTTGTATTGGTCAATTGACTGCCCCCTAGAGCATCTAAAATCTCTTAGGATAAAAAAACAAGTTGAGGTTGGGCATTAGGTGGTCATCCAGTAAAAACTCATTCTTCATTACGTGTTCTTCCACTAGTTGATCGATCATTCCCCTAGGTCATTGACGTTGATTATCCCTGACTTTCTAGTTCATACTTGATATGAGTGTATGTGATTACTAAAAAGGTATGAAAGTTAAGGTTTCAAATTTGGTTTTGAGTCATGATTTGGATTCATGAAAAGCATTGGAAATGTGAGAAATGATTTGGTTCAATATTAGGTCATAGTATAGGGATGTCAAAAGATATAGCATATGACAACAAAATTGGTCCATTTATCTTTCATGTTCTAAGTCCATTATTAGATTTGGAAATAAAAACTAGTCCCCATACCATAAAAAATATTTAGAAATTGAAATTAGTCTTGTTTGAGATCAGATCCCAATACCGTCAAAATGATTTAGAAATGAAAAATCATCTAGTTTAAGGTCATAGACAAGGACCATTTATGGTGATTTAGGGTCTGAATCCCAAAAGGCAGAAGGGTTACTACCACTAGGATAAGGGAAGATTTTGTCTTTGGAATCAAGATTTGCAGCCTTCAAATTGTTACAACTTTTTAGGTGTTTTATTTGTAATTTTCTAATTTTTGTGATTTTTTAATGATTTTGGAATGTTTTTGGAAATTTTGCAAAAAATAGTTACCTATTTGCAATTTTTCTATATTTTTTATTTTTAAAAGAGAGGAAAAGGAGAGGAGGTCAATAATCTCTATCATTTCACCCACTCTTGATTAGCGTCAATGAAAAGTAGATCATCTTTAGGAAAACTTTTCTAATGGTGATGGTGAGAAGAGAGAGAAAGGGTGGCAGATCATAGTGTTTTGCCACAACCTAGGCCCTTGGGTCGAGAAGTTTCATAGGACTTTCCTAGAGGCACATAAAGTGGAATTTCTCTTTGGAATAGGAACTTCATATTGCCTATTTCTATGGAGCTTATGGGAGTTTTTTGGCTTTTTTCATCTCCGGTGAGGTACATATTTCATCTCTGAGCTGTAATTTGGTCATTGTGGCCCTCAGTGGAAAAAATTAGAGTTTTTTTATTCTATCTTTCTTCGTGGTCTAGAGGTTGACAGTGAAAGAACACATTTTTTTGTTCAGTATTCTATTTTTTTTTACATTTTGGTGATCGTCTAGTGTCAGATTGAGCTAATTTTATTTTTAGACAAAACTTATATTATTGTGGTTCCAAATTTGGAGATAGTAGCTCATAACTAGTGTGAGGAGGCTAACATTCCTCAAGAATAACTTGCCATGAATGAGTAGGATGCAGGCATGATGTCAAGAGTGAGGCATTCGATTTCATTTATCTTCGTTGAGGTATATTTTTCATTTCTGAGATGTAGTTTGGCCATTTTGACCCTCAGTGGAAAAATTCAGAGGCATTTTATCCTATCTTTCTTTGTGGTTTGGAGGTTAAAGTGATTGAACACAATTTTTAATTTGATATTCTGTTGTTTTTGTTGTTTTAACATTTTTGTGATCATCGAGTGTCAGATTGAGATTATTTTATTTTGTGCAAAACTTATGTTATTGCAGTTCCAAATTTGCAAATAATATCTCGTAACTGGTGTGAGGAGGCTGAGATTCCTCAAGAATAACTTGTCATGAATGAGAAGGATGCAGGCATGATGTCTGGACTGAGGCATGTCGTGGCATATAAAGTTGTTATATATACTAAATTCATATTTGCATATGAAATCACTTATCTATGTTTTCTCTGAGCGAATGTCATAGTAGTGCGAGGAGGATTGTCAGAGAACTATTCCCAACTGAATCATTCATGTTTCATCTAGGCATGATGTGGAAGAACATACATCACAAAGGTCTTCGAGAAGTACATGAGGTTTAACTTGGAAAGTCATGCTCTCGTTATTTCCCTTTGTTTTCCAAGCTTGAACGACTTTCCTTTGTGGCAACAATTTTTTACTTCATCTTTTTCTCTTTCTTTTAGGGTCTTGGAATGTCAAATATATATTTGAGGAGCAATTGGAATGATTTGGGGATGTTGTATACCAAATTAGTTTATTAGGAGTTGGAGTTACTCAAGGGGGACTGACTTTGGAATAGTTGATAGGAATTATCGTATTCCTCTTATTGAGCACTTCCACCTAGAGTCTAGTACTTTTCAGTTCGCCTTTGGAGAGCTGCACTTAACTCCTAGTGAGTTTGGTTTGATCACCAAGTTAGGTTTTAGCGGGATTCCTATCAATAATTTCCCAAATAGACAAAAGTGGGGGCATTATCACCTTTCTTGTATATTAGGAATAAACCCTGAGGGCATTGGTATGGCTTCCAGAAGTTGAAGTAATATTCACTAGGTTGCACACAACTTTCATTTACAAGTGTGGGAGGCAAGATGCAGTGATTGTATGATGTCCTGAGGTTTGGGTATTTGTCTTTTTTTTATCATCGGTTTCCTTTTTGGTAACTATGTTGGATATAGGGGAAATATTGGTTGGTTCCATTCCTTCTTGACTTGATTGTTGTGCCTCTTTTTGACTAGGGTGGTGGCATGTATACCCACCTACTGAAGAACATGAGGAGGTGTATTTTGGGTAAATTCTCTATGATGGAAATGAACGATATTTTTTCAATTTCGTGTGCATGCTTGATGACGTGTGACATCCCAGAATTTTCAATACATAAATTGTGTGTGAGTACAAATGGAAACCCTCACCAAATTGAGAATGCAAATTTCCTACCCCTCACACTATGCCAAAAAGAAGAAAAGAATAAAAATTCAAAAGGAAGTGAAAGTAATGCATGCACAACAAAAAGTAGCCATGAACATAAGATCACTATTCAGCATATATTTACAAAGTAAATTATTAAAAACTCATAATAAACATGACATAGTAAAATTTTACAAATGCACATAATACACTACTCATGATCTTTTAGATAGTACTAGATCCCCTCATCTCACAACTTTCATAGTCTACCAAGAATCCCTCATGATCATATAGAAGAACACTTAAATCATATAGAATGGTGCACTTAGCACAAATGTGTTGATTAAGCATAAAGTAAAATCAAAATCTCAATAGAAAACAAGACTAGGCAGTACTATGTATAACAATTCAAAAGCATTTTTTAACAAAGATCTTTATTAACAAAAAATAATACATATATTAATCACATTTTAATATGTATCCATGCATCTTCCACCGAAGGAATAAATGAATTATCTCACATACCAAAGTGTTTCATAGTTTAGGCATTGTGGTTTACTACAAAAGAGTTAGATCATGTGTACAATGTGATCTCCAACCAAATATTTCGATAAATTTGAAGCACTATAGTACAAAAGAATATAGTTCTATTATATAATAGAACAAATATATTCTATATTCATGTGTTCAAAATTATCTAAAAATAAAACCAATCAATATAATATACAAGTACACTTATATCATCCAGCATCATGTCAATTTTTTTTACACAAAATACACATCCAAACCATACAATAGGTCAAGTAAGAGGTAAATCTTACCTTGAATAGAGATATCCTAATAAGACATTCTTGACATAAACCATACATTGGTCAATGCCTAATCAAGACAACATTACATATACAATCAGTATATTCACATCATTGCTAACCCTAGTTAGATCCATTTTAGGATTTATTTTAGATCATTAGGATATTCTCACTTTTACTTGTCTCATTATCTTCAGACTATGTTACATATGTTATGTTCCAATTTCATAATATTACTTTGGACATTAGTTTACATATCATCATATATGCATTACCTTGAAATTAGATGCATGAATTTTATTAATGTTTTATATCACATTATGAGTCATCATCTTCATATAATATGAATTGCATACATAATATCAATCTAAAAAGTACATATAATTTTCACTTTACTTATTTATAATATATTATCAATATTTCATTATCTATTGATCATAAATTTATATACACCATTTTATTAGGTCTTACTACTCCTACTTAAGTCCATTTCAAAAAGCATATGTTTCATGCATACAATATAGTACAATGCCAAAGATATACTTTGTATATGATTGTAGAGTTCATGTCTATTTTAATCATATTTTCCATCATTTATTATTTATGATTAATTTAATGAACATTACACATAAGCCATTATACCCATCATATCAAAGACTTAAAACACTTATGCTACTGTCCCATCATGTTTGTGGTGTTTTTTTATAATCTTCATGCTTTAGTTGTACTTTTAGAAAAAACTTAACTTTAAAAAATCTAACTATTAGATCATGTGCTACGTCCATATCATTGCCATGTCAACACATATATGGTGCATGGATAACTTCGCATGTCTTAGGGACAGCTAGTTCATGGACTCTAGACCTAGTCTGTGCCTCTATCTCTCTATTTGACGTGACTCAGACACATCTTTATTCTTAGAGGCTCCCTGATGTGGCTCTCTATTATTCTGTGAGGCACTAGTATCACCGTTGGGCTCTGATATGGCATTAAAAATGGAGATCAAGGCTCCCAGTTGTTTTAATATTCATCTATGGGAAAACTAGAATACCTCCTATGAATTTCTATATCCTTAATGGACCGTGGTGAATGTTGGATTTTGGCGTAGTAGAAATCCCATGTCATACTAACATAATTTAAATGTGTTTGATAAATGGAAGCGCACATGTCAAAGTAATAAAGGGACTCAAGAGCCTCAGAGATCAAACTTAGGTAAATGGGACAGCTAAAGACTACTACTAACTAAAATAGATAAGCTAGATGAAAGAGTTGATTCGGTGATTGAAAGCAAAGAGCAAGAAAGTAAAAAGTTCTAAAAGTAAAGTTGGTGGAAAGTCAGATGGATGTATTGTTTAAAAAACCATTTCACCATGCTATTAATCTAAACACGCATTATATCATATCGATAGAACTATATTTGCTTCTTTAATTTTAGTATATGTATCTTATACTACCAACTTTTGTAATGTAGTACACTATTTAGCCTAGTAATCAATGTGATTTTGTTGCACTAATATAAATGATGGAACAATAAGAACTATCTATGGATATTCACTTTGCAGTCGTAAGCACACTCTCATAGAGATTTAGAGATTGTGATGATCATGAGTACTCCAACTGCCAACTATGCTTTCATGGTTGTTGGTGCATCCCGCCAGAGATGCACAATAATCAATTGGATTTGTGACTAGATGTGCCCCACGAGCTTGGAAGACATGGGGTATCTTTTAAAACTTATAAGTGCCTACACAGACACACTCACATACACTAATACACTACACCCAAAAGCACACAGGATTGTTTCATATTATAGGCAGGCGACAAGTATGGGGTCGATCCACAGGGTGAAAAGGGGGCACTAGAGCTAGGTTAGTTTTGGGATAATTTCCTATTGTGGAGTCTATGGTTTAATGGTTTGATGTTGATTTTTTTATTACACTAATGATTGAGAAAATAATTAATTATAGGAGACAAAAAAATCAAAACCTAAGTTAACTCTAGACAGTTTAATTCTAATGAGCAAGAAAAGACAAGGCAAGCAAGGAAAAGAGCAAGCTATGCTAAGGCAAGCAAGAAGATATCAACACTACACTAAGCTAGCAAATAGGGCAAAAGTGCAATTAAAGACCTAAACTAGCAAGAGCAAAACAAGAAAAAGGCAAGAATTTAACTAAGCAAGTAAAGAACTAACTAAGCTACCACTAGATAAGAAAGAAGGTATATAGGGTTTTAAAGCAATAAAGATATGCATGGTCTCTTTGGGGGATGCACTTATCAATTAGGTTGGGGTGACATGTGAACATTATACTCTCATTTAGATTACAAAACTAAACAACAAGACAGAGGCTAATGAATTGGCCTATACTACTAACTGGCCATGGTTAAGATAAGTGGTGTATAAGGGAACTAGTCCCTAGCACCACCTAGTACCCTTAAAAGGCTCAATTGGGGTAGGTTTTAGGTGTAATTCAATTAGATTAAAAAACTCTAGGTTTCTAGGTTAAAGGATCTTAGGGTGATTAGGGGCCAAGGGTAGTAATGGGAGTGGAAGTGAGGTTTTAACCCTCACATCACCCACATTCTAGCCTTGAGAAAGCCCCATGCTAAGCACACTAAGTTCCTCTAAACTAGCTACTTATATTTCTGAACTAGGGTAAGGAGAATTGATTAGCATTTAGAAAGATGGGTGGCTAGCTAGGGATCCACAAATTGGACCTAGGAGCAAATCCCAAAATTCACACATATAATCAATTTCCCTAAATTCCTAGGTTATTTCAAGCACAAACCAACAAGTAATTCATGGAGAATAAGATGGGAATAGAACATAATCATTAGAAAATGAAATTGCAATGTTTACATATAGTTTTACCCCAACATGTTATCAAAGTAACATTTTGATCCCCAAGCAGACCACCTAAGGGGCCTCGCTACTCATGTAAATGGAAAATACAAAAAGAAAGGATAAAGAAGGAGAGGTAGCCATGGATCTCAGTGTATATGGAGTGATCCTCATCTCCAGCTACTGCAAGGTCATCCTCCTACTTTCTCCAAAGTGTAAGGGCATGTAATGATGGTGGAATAGGGTCAACACACTAGGCAACTAGGGTTTTGGTGGTGGAAATTGTGAAATGGAGGTGAAATGAGGTAGAATGGTGATGGAATGGCTAATGGGTGAAAATAGGGAGCTAGGAGCAGGTAGAAGGTAGCTAACCTCGGGATAGAGCTACCACCCACGTATATATAGGTTGTGGGTAAGCTTTAGATCAAGTGGGGGTTAAAATAGGAATTGAGATGGAATCGTTGTATGTAGCATGGGTGTGTTGGGCAGCATGACCATGGTGGGGTGAGAGTGGAACGGTCATGGTGGATGGGAATGTCATGGTGAAAAATGGAGAAAAAGATCAGGAAAAGTGGTTGTTTTGAACTGAGGGTAGTGTTGACTTGAGAGTTATACATTGCCCATATTTTGATAATGACTCAACCATTCCATTCCTATGTATCTAATATGTTTGTTCAAGATTGATTTCAGGCTTTATCTACATGAAAAGGATCAAATTATACAAGCCCTAGCTTGTCCAAGTTCAAGTCAAATGCAATGCAAGTGTGCAATTTGGGAAATCACTCCAAATAACCTTAGATAATTTTTTTATCACTTGTATTGATGATATGACTTGTAACTAAGATGAGAAAAAATCAAGGACACTTAATTCCAAGGTTTAATCACTAAAATGTCAATTTAGAACATTTGTCATAGGTTGTTTATCAGTCGAGTTGGAAACTCGACCGATCCTATGATGGATTTTCTAAAGATGACCCATTGGTCGAGTTGCACACTCACAGAACTCAACCGACTGACTCACTGAGAAAAACTAATTTTAGCTCATTGATTGAGTTTCGAAGAACAAACTCAACCAATAGTTTGAAAATTGGCTTTGTCATTTAGTGGATCGGTTGAGTTACCTTTATTGAAACTCAACCAAATGAACTATATAGAAAATGCAGAAAAAGTGATTATAACCGTTGGTGACTTGTTTCGGGAAAAAATATATATGTTGCAACTTGGAAAATGGCTATATATATTTCAACCCTAAGTGATCCCACACTCAAGGGAACTACCCCTACTATAAATAGGACCCCTTTGAATTCATTCCAAGTTTGCTCATTCATGCTATTCTAAGTCCTTTCTATAGTTGAGTGTGTTGCAACTCCTTGATCCCCTTTCTCTCTCTAGTTTACACTTCATTTAGTGATTATGAGTGAGATAGGCCAGTTGTAAGAGAGCTACTTCCTTGTGCTTGTAAAGCTCTCATTCCATTCCATCTTCTCTACCCCTTTCCCCCATTAAGCAAAGGTGAAGTAGGGTAATTGGAGTGAAGGTGGAGTTGTTGTTGTTCTTGTTCAAGGTTGAAGAAGAGGTGAAGATCTTCTTCAGGTGAAGTTGAAGGCAAAGGCGGAAGATCCAACAAGAGTAGGATAATCCCTTGAAGACTGAAGACTTGTGCTAGAGTGGGTAAGTCCTTGGAAGAAGGCGAAAGACTCTTGCAAAGTGGGTAAGTCCTTAGTAAGGTGGAAGACTCTTGATGTTTGTATGGATAAGTCCTTTAGTGGTCTTGTGTTGTAACTCTTATTGGTGAATATATAGAGAAAAGCACTTGTAAAGTCCTAGATGTTTACATCTCTAGGTAGTGGACTAACTCTCTCCTAGTTTGGAGAGTGGAACCACTATAAATGACCTTGTCAAGTGATTACTTTCAATTCATCTCATCCTTGTTATGCTTGTTAGTTAGGACTTAAAATTGCACTTATGCTATTGTTTTTAAATTAATATAATTTGAATGTCTAATCTATATTGTGAGATTTTTTAAGCTTTATTCACCCCCCCCACATCTAGAGCCCTAGATCCAACAATTGGTATTAGAACCGAGGTTCTTCTCCAACAATCTCCCATGAGACGAGAAGATGGACAACAACCTACTTGGTTCTCTCAACCTAAAGGGAGGCTTCTCCATGCGTCCTCCGGTCTTTGATGGCACCAACTTCCTCTATTAGAAGAGGCATATGCAATTCTACATTCAAGGCATGAACTTTGACATGTTGAAGGTGATGGTCACACCATACAAGGAGCCAACTGGAGATATTGCAACATGGAGTGAAGCTACACTCAAAGAAGCCCAACTAAACGTCAAATCCATAAGCATCCTCTATGCAGCCCTTACCTCAACAGAGTTCAATCAAATCTCATCTTGGGACACTGCCTATGAGATTTGGAACAAATTGTGCATCACCTATGAAGGGACAAAGCAAGTGAAGGAGGCTAAGATTTACTTGTTGAAATACCTTCTAGAGAACTTTAAGATGGGCAAGAAAGAAGGGATTGTGGAGATGTACTCAAGACTCAATGTCATCATCAACGGACGGGCTGCATTGGGCAACACTTTGGATAGAGGTGTGATCAACTCCAAGATCTTGAGGAATCTACCAAAGAGATGGGAGTAAAAGGTCACCTCCATTGAAGAAGTGAGGAGCCTTGGTGACATCCCAACCGAAGAGCTCATTGGCAACTTCCAAGCCCATGATCCAAGGCTTGACAAGCAAGAAGAAGAAACCAAGGAAGAGGAGAAGGAAGCCAAGAAGATCAAAGATAGTGCTTTCAAAGCACAAGTGGAGGCAGTCATCCTTCAACAACAACTTGCTTTCCAGACTTCTCCTTCCTCCTCTAGTGAAGATGATGGCCCAAGTGAGAATGAAGCCAACTACATCAAGGGAAAACACTTCAACAAAAAGCAAGCCTCCTCCTCCTCTACTCCTAGATGCTACAAGTATGGACAAAAGGGGCACAGCAAGAGTGAATGTCCCAAATCAAGAAAGTCACACCACAAGGACATATCAAAGAAGGAAGAGGAGTACAAGGAGAGAAAGTACAATAGGAAGGACAATAATGAGAAGAGACACAAGAATGCAGCTCATGAAGAATGGAAGCTTCATCCTCAAGTAGCTCAAGCTCCAAAGAATATGGAGAGTGCCACCTTGCACTCATGGCTTCCACTAGTTAAGAAATTGGTGAGGTAAGTGAGGTAAGTGAGGTAAGCTTGCATGAGTTATACAAGGAAGATATTATTGGCATGCTTGTTTCTATCCGTTCATCTTTTGCTTAATGTAAATCTAAAAGAAAATAGTTAGGAAAAATTATTAATGATTTGTATGCTAAACTTGAAATTCTTGAGCTTAATGAAAAAGCTCATCTTGAGAGCATTGATAACTTGCAAGGCCAATATCTTGATCTTGAGATCGAATACATTGGAGTTGAAGTAGAGAATGGTATCTACCTTAAAAGAACATTGAAACTCTTAAGGAAGAAAACCAAAAGTGCCTAAAGGAGCTTGAAGATCTTAAAACTAAAAATGTTGAATTTAAGCTTCTTGTTGATGCTCGTAGAGATGAGAGAGATGTCTATCTTAGATAAATTCAAGTGCTTAAATCTAAAAATGCTAGGTTTCTTGGTCAAGTTAATGATTTAACTTCTAGACCTATCTTGCCTAGTAATGATGTTGCTTCTATCTCTCTTGAGAAAGATTTTTATTTAACTAAAGCCCTTTGTCTTGAGGCCGATCTTGTTCATGCTAGACATGATATTGCTAGTTTGTCTTCTACAATCATTTCTCTTAATGATGATAATCATATATTAAGAGCATCTCTACAGAAATTCCTCAAAGGGAAAAACTCCCTAAATGAAATCATTGACCATTATACCAAACAAAATGGTACTAGTGGTTTGAGATTTGTAGGGGGAGCACCAAAGGGAAAAAGAAAAGCCAAAGGTAATAAAAAGATCAAGGAGACCTCTTACTTTTTAGGAGAGTCTTTCGGCACTAAGAATAATATGGTTTGTTCTTATTGCAAGTGTGATGATCATTACTCTACTTACTATCCTTACAAGCCTAAGGGGACCAACCCAAAGATGAAATGAGTCCCCAAGCTAACACTGAATCCCAAAGTTTGAGTTGGGAACTGACACTCTCCTTTCTTGTAGGAAAAAGGAAGATGGATTGTTGATAGTGGTTGTACTAAGCATATGATAGGTGCTATAAGCCATTTCAACAACTTCACCAAAAAGAAAGGAGGTTTGGTCACCTTTGAGGACAATAAGAAAGGTAAAGTTAAAGGTGAGGGTGATGTAGGTGAATCCTTGTGTATCAAGAATGTTCTTTTTGTGGATGGCCTACATCACAATTTATTTAGTGTTAGTCAATTATGTGACAATTGTTACCTTGTGTTATTTACTTCCTTTGAATGCTTAATTCTAGATTCCCTCACCTACCAAGTTATATATAAGGGAACTAGAAGTGGTAATCTTTATGTTATTGTTCTTGACTGTATTAAGCCTGTTGTTGGTAGATGCCTAGTAGTCAACTCGAATGATACCTCTCTTTGGCATTGTCGGCTTGGTCATGTAATTATGCATTAGTTGAAGAAGTTGAGCAAAAAGGACTTGGTCAAGGGACTTCCAAAATTGGATTTTGCAAAGGATGAGGAATGAAAACTTTGTACCCAAGGAAAGCAAAAAAAGTCCTCCTTCAAATCCAAAGGAGTCCTTAGTACCAAGAGAGCTCTTGATCTTCTTCACATTGATCTATTTGGACCAATGAGAACTCTATCACTTCGTGGCTCCAAGTATTGCCTTGTTATTATCGATGATTTCTCTAGATATACTTGGACCTTCTTCCTCATTTCCAAGAGTGATACGCTTGATGTTTTCTTGAGATTTTGTAAATGAGTTGATAATGAAGCCTCTTGTTGCATAGTTTCCATCCGTAGCGATCATGGGGGAGAATTTGAAACATCATTTCGAACATTTTTGTCAAGAATCTGGTTATGCACATAACTTCTCTTCACCTCGAACACGTCAACAAAATGGGGTTGTAGAGAGGAAGAATAGGTCTTTACAGGAGATGGCTAGGACCATGCTTCTAGAGTATGATACTCCAAAGAAGTTTTGGACTGAAGCTAATAGTACCTCATGTTTTGTGCAAAATCGGGTTTTTACACATCCTTATTTGAAGAAAACCCCCTATGAGATATGGCGTGGTAGGAAGCTTTCTATTGAGTATTTCCATGTTTTCAGATGTCCCTATTTTTTTTTTAATACAAAAGATTATCTCAGCATGTTTGATCTGAAATCTTACAAGGTTTTCTTTCTTGACTATAGCACTACTAGCAAGGCTTATAGAGTATTCAATGTTGATCTTGCTAAAGTAGAAGAATCCATAAATGTTAAGTTTATGGAGATTAACCCCTCTATTCCAAAAGATATTGTTCCAAATGATGATGTTGTAGGTGAAGTAATTCCTATTCTAAAAGAGATCAACATCACCCAAAAGGGAAAAGAGGTGGATACTCAAGAAGAAGAGAAAGATGAAGAGAAGAAGGATCCAACTCCTTGATTTGCAAAGAACCATACAAAAGAGCTAATTCTAGGTGATCCTTTTAAAAGAGGTGAAGACGCGGGCTGCATACAACAAAGAACAAGCCAACAATGCCAACTCCATCCAAAGAACATCAAGTAAGCTCTTGGGGATGATGAGTGGATCCTACCTATGCAAGAAGAGTTGGAGCAATTTGAAAAGAACAAAGTATGGACCCTAGTGCCAAGACCAAGTGATGGATAGATCATTAGAACCAAATGGTTCTACCGCAACAAGCTTGATGAAAGTGGCAAAGTGGTAAGAAATAAAGCAAGGTTAATGGCTCAAGGCTACAATCAATAGGAAGGTATAGATTTTGATGAAACATATGCACCTGTATCTAGACTTGAGTCCATTCGTATGTTACTTGCCTTTGCTAGTTATAAAAACTTTCTTCTGTATCAAATGGATGTTAAAAGTGCGTCTTTGAATGGTACAATTGTGGAGGAAGTGTATGTTTCACAACCTCTAGGATTTAAACATGATAGTTTACCTAACCATGTTTATTTGTTGCAATAAGCTCTCAATGGACTCAAACAAGCACCTCGAGCTTGGTATGAGAAATTAAAGAACTTTTTGTTAGATCGTGGGTATATCATGGGCAAAGTAGATTCTACCTTATTTCTAAAGCACACTTCTAACAATTTTCTTATCATACTAATATATGTTAATGATATATTAGTGATCTTATGTAGAGCGAATCTGAGATGAGTATGATGGGTGAGCTCATGTTCTTCCTTGGCTTTCAAATCAAGCAAACAAAAGATGGGAACTTCATCAACCAAGGCAAGTATACAATTGAGTTACTCAAGCACTTTGGGATGGAGAACACCAAGTTGATGGACACACCCATGTCAAACACCGCCAAACTTGACAAAGATGAATAAGGTGAGAAGGTAGATGAGAAGCTCTATAGAGGTATGATAGGAAGTTTACTTTACTTAACTACCTCTAGACCTGATATAATGTTTAGTGTTGTCTTGTGTGCTTGCTTTCAATCAAACCCTAAGAAATCACATCTTATAGCTATTAAGAGGATTTTAAGGTACTTAGCCAAAACCCAAAATTTTGGACTATGGTATCCCAAGTCAAGGGACTTTACTCTTACTACTTATAGTGATGTAGATTATGCAGGGTGCTTATTGATAGAAAGTGCACAAGTGGCACTTGCTTTTCCTAGGACCATGCTTGTTGTCTAGGTTTTCCAAGAAATAGAGAACAGTGGCATTATCAACCATAGAGGCTAAATAGATTGTATTCGGGAGTTATGGTGCCCAGGTCCTATGGATGAAGCAAATGCTCCAAGACTTTAACATTCATTTTGATGCTTCTCCTATCTATTGTGATAATACTAGTGCAATTAACTTGCCATACAATCCTATCTTGCATAGTAGAGCTAAACATATAGAGGTTCACCATCATTTTCTCCATGATCACATTGCCAAGAAGGATATGTATATCACGCATGTGGACATAGAAAATCAGTTGGCGGACATTTTCACTAAACCTCTAGCTAGAGAGAAATTTAAATTTATCAGATCTAAACTACTCATAACTACTTTGAATGAATCTGATATGCCTTCTAGCTAGTTGTCATCCATCCTATATGTTTTGCCTGTGTTTTGATCACCACTTCTTGCTAATATGCTAAAATTTCAGTTTTTCATGTTCATTTTTGCCTTGTTTTCTCTTATTTGTGGGTATTTTTTGCAAATGTATGTTTTATCGCAAAATAGTACCCAATGATAAGTGATATATGCCTAAGTATGTTCAAAATACATAATGGACTGGAAAAATAAATTTAATTAGCACTCAAATGGCTAACAACTAAGATTTCTGAGTTTAGGTCAGGTTGACCATCGGTCGAGTTTCCAACTCAACCGATTGAAGGACAAGAGCTTTTTAAAAGAGCCTATCGGTCGAGTTTCCATGTTCATAGAACTCAACAGATGGGAGGGATGGAGCAAACTTAAGATGGGTTCAGTCAACTATTCTCCCTCTCAACTAGAGAAAATTCGACTGATCTGACCTCTATCTCCCCTAAGCTCTCAACCCTATCCCCGACCTTCCTCTCTCTTGCCCTAGTTTGACGTAGTTCGATTCCTTGGACCTTCCACTTTGATAACCTAGGTCTACAGATGGGTTTTGGTGGTGACTCATTAGATTTTTCTCTTGCCTTCTTCTCCTTTTTGTCTTTATGGCATCTAGTAGGAGGAAGAGGGTCGCCCCTGCTAATGCACCTTCATCTTCATCCACCTCCTGCTTGATTCCGTTTGATGATACTTTCTTAGTCTCAAATGAGGCTCTAAATAGGTATAAGGAGCTCCTTCCCTGGAACCCTTCCCTTTTCATGCCCTATTTGATCCTAGACCATGAATACAAGAGGTCATAGATCAAGTAGCAGAGTTGCTTTATGATCACCATCTCTCTTCCTTGGGTGTTGAACATGTGTGCTATAAAAATTCCATCCCTAACACCAAATCCATTCATGAATTCTACACAAATTTGCTTGGGAATTACGACACCCTTGTACCCTCGCCTAATACTCAAGAAGTCCTCACATCAATGATAGTTGGGAAGAAATTCCAAGTCTCTGAGGATACCCTGAACATTTTTTTGGGCACTGAAGTGACTGACACCTAGCGTAAGGACTACCCTGAGTACATTGACTAGTTGAGCCTGAGGCCTTCTACAAGCAATATGATCTTACTCTCCCTAACATTCATACGTTCTTGAAGAAGCCTCAATTCATGTATAGGAAGAAGTGCACCCTTCCCTCCTCTACCTTGGACCGCAAGAGATGCATCCTTGCCCTAGTCGCTAACTGCAATATTCACCCAAAGAAGAATCAAATTGAGATTGCAGAAAACACTATGGTAATCATGTATTGCCTCTTGAAGAACATCGGAGTTAAGTGGTTGAGATATGTTCTCCATCATATAACCTGCTTTGAATCAGGTAAGAATACCCTTGGCACCCACCCACCCTACCCAGCCCTGATCTGTGGTATATTCCATCTTTCCACTGACAAATCTCTTTTCCATGACCTTCACTACAAACCTTCCCGAAAAAGAGTTTGCATCAGTGAGACCGCTCTTCATAAGCTTGTGCCTATCCTATCCTCCACCACACATGGAGCCTCTACCTTTGCCTCTACCTGATCTCCTTAACCACCTCAGCCTACCCAACCTGTCTGTGCCTCATTCCATGTGTCAAATGAAACCCTTATGGGCTACATGATGCATCAATATGCATACAACCTTCAGGTTCAGGAGCACATGCATCAGGACCTATGTTCCATCATGTCCAACATGAGCATCTCTTGTGCACCCCCTACCCTACCTACCAGTCCTACCCAGGAGGTGACTATGCATCCTATGCATATGATCACTTTTACCCTACCCCTCCACCTGCACCTTCCGCTACTGCACCCCTTGTTGTTGGTGGATCTACCCCTGATGTGATGCCTCTGACAGCTGGCCCCTTGGCTACTCTGCTGGCTAGCATTGGTAGTTCTACTCCTTCCTTCCCATAGTCCAATGAGTTACATGCTCTTAGTATGTCTTGGGATGAGCAGAATGCACATTGGCCTGATTGTGGTTTCGGTCCCTCTACTGATGAAGAGATGTCGAATCAGGCTGATGAGGAGGTTGTTGATGAGGAAGCTAACGAGGTTGATGGTGATGCTACTGATGATGGCTCTGATGGCTTTGTTGGTGAGTCTGGTGATGAAGGTGATGCTGCTACACCTTCAGATGGAGATGAGGACTATGAGCATGATGCCTCTAATGCTGATGATGATGTGGATGACGTAGACATAGATGACCTAGATGTTTAGTTGTTCTAGTTTTTAGTCTAGTTGTTGATCATATATATCTTTCTAGGTTATTTTGTATCAAAAACATCTGGGCACATGTTGTGAGTTGTACTATTTTATCATCTAGCATTCATCGTTTTGGCTTGTAGTTGTTTTCTGAGAACTTACTTTCTGGGTTGCAATCGTAATCCTTTGTACACTTACTTGTTCATTTACTATATCTATGAGTTGGTGCCATGTTTTTCCATATTTTCATTATGACTTAGATTGGTTGTTTCTCTCGTCTTTGCTTGGTGTATTCTTTGAGATTGCATATTATGAATATTTGCTTGGTTGTTCTTGACAAAGACCTACTTTTCTGCTCTTCTACCCACCTTCCTTTTTGATAATGTCAAAGGGGGGGGGGGGTAAGTTCAATGTTTTGAAATCTCAACCATATTGTTTTTATTGCCTATGTGATCCTTTTCTTGTTCATTATATGCTTTATCATATGACTTGCTAAAGGACCATATAGTATATACATCATGTTTCTTTGTGTAGATAGACTAACTATACAGGTTAAAGTAAGCATAGATTGAGGGGGAGCAATTCACATTGTTCAAAATATTGAATCCCCTTGCAATTCACAAGGCAAAGGTATAACTTCAATATCCTTTTCAATATGATTGAGGAATGGTTTGTCATTATCAAAAAGGGGGAGAATGTTGACTTGAGATTTATACATTGCCCATATTTTGATAATGACTTAACCATTCAATTCCTATGTATCTAATATGTTTGTTCAAGATTGATTTTAGGATTTAGGTACATTGAAAGCATCAAATTATACAAGCCCTAGCTTGTTCAAGTTCATGTCAAATGCAATGCAAGTGTGCAATTTGGTAAATCACTCCAAATGACCTTCGATAATTTTTTTAATCACTTGTATTGATGATATTACTTGTAACTAAGATGAGAAAAAATCACGGACACTTAATTCCAAGGTTTAATCACTCAAATGTCAATTTAAAAAAAATCACAGGCTATTTATCGGTCGAGTTGGAAACTCGACTGATCCTATGAAGGATTTTCTGAAGATGACCCATCAGCCGAGTTCCACACTCACAGAACTCAACTGACCGAATCACTGAGAAAAACTCATTTTAGCTCACCGGTCGAGTTTCCCATAACAAACTCGACCGATAGTTTGAAAATTGGCTTTGTCATTTAGTGGATCGGTCGAGTTACCTTTATTGAAACTCGACCGAATGTACTGTACGGAAAATGTAGAAAAAGTGATTATAATTGTTTATGAGTTGTTTTGGGAGAAAATAGATCTACTGCAACTTGGAAAATAGCTATATTTTGACCCTAAGTGATCCCACACTCAAGGGAACACCCCCAGCTATAAATAGGACCCCTTGGAGTTCACTCCAAGTTTTCTCATTCATGCTATTCTAAATCCTTGCTATAGTTGAGTGTGTTGCAACTCCTTGAGCCCCTTTCTCTCTCTAGTTTACACTTCATTTTGTGATTATGAGTGAGATAGGCCAGTTGTAAGAGATCTACTTCCTTATGCTTGTAAAGCTCTCATTCCATTCCATCTTCCCTACCCCTTTCCTCCATGAAGCAAATGTGAAGCAAGCTACTCCGAGTGAAGGTGTTGTTGTTCTTCTTCTTCAAGGTTGAAGAAGATGTGAAGATCTTCTCTAAGTGAAGAAGAAGGCAAAGGCTGAAGATCCAAGAAGGGTAGGAAAATCCCTTGAAGGCTGAACACTTGTGCTAGAGTGTGTAAGTCCTTGGAAGAAGGCGGAAGACTCTTGCAAAGTGGGTAAATCTTTGGTAAGGTGGAAGACTCTTGATGTTTGGATGGGTAAGTGCTTTGGTGGTCTTGTGTTATAACTCTTATTGGTGAATATATAGAGGAAAGAACTTGAAAAACCCTAGAGATTGACCTCTCTAGGTAGTGGATTGACTCTCTCCTAATTTGGAGAGTGGAACCATTCTAAATGACATTGTCAAGTGCTTGCTTTCAATTCTTCTCATCCTTGCTATGTTTGTTAGTTAGGACTTCAAATTGCACTTAAGCTATTGTTTTTAAATTGATATAATTTGAAGTTCTAATATATCTTGTAAGATTTTTTGAAGCTCTATTCACCCCCCCCCCACTAGAGCCCTAGATCCAATAGGTAGTGTAATGACCCGTTTTCAAATTAGTCATTCGATTAGGGTTTACTTGGATACTTGTATGCTTAATTAAGTTGATCATTGTTTAAAGCTTGATTAGTGATGGTAGTTAAATTTTCATGTTTTAAATATAATGAGAAGTTTTAATCATACTTTGATTCACATAATTAGGGTTAAGATTTGGAAACCCTAATCGGCCCAAATTAGGGTTTTGATGATATATGAATACAAAATTTGATAAGTATAGTGTCTCACTAAATGATTTTTAGTATTTTATGTTTAATTATGATTTATATCAAATTTGGATATGATTTGTATATATACAATGTGAACAATATTGGAAAATATCATAATTTTTGAAGAATGTTCTAACATGTTTATCGGTCGAGTTTCAAACTCGATCGATCATATTTTCAGATTTATATAGCAGTGTGGTAATTGAATTTTATCTTTTTATTGGTATATTCAATTGATCTCAAATTTTAACTGTACTTGGGAAACTCAATTATAGAACCTTTTAAATTGGAGTAATTTTTGGATGACTTTTTATCTCTTCATAGAGGGTGTCGGTCGAGTTCTGTGCAGGACAAACTCGACCGACCATGCTGCTGACTGCAATATAGTAGTGTGGTATTTGATTTTAGTTATTTATTGGTAACTCCAAATGATCTAAACTTTTTACTGTATCTTATAAACTCAATTTTATACATCGGGTTAAAGTTTTATAATTTTTGGATGAGTTTTGAGTTCTGAAACATGTAGTTTCGGTTGAGTTATGAGAGAGACAAACTCGACCGACCAGATTTTTGTGGAAAAATAAAAAAGACTGAAAAATGTTTATAATTAATTATTCCAAGCACCTTAATGAGTATATAGGACTCTATTACGACCCAAGCACCTCTCATTTCCGTCCCACACTTCTGAGCTTCGTAATTCTTGAGAGAGGAGGAGATTTTAGGGTTTGGAGAATCTGAAGTGGAAATTTCAGATTTCTGGTTTTTCTCTTTCCAAGGTTGGTAAATTCTGTATAGATCATAAATCTTTACTAGGTTTATTTGCTTCTATTCTCTCCTATGTATAGAACTCGTCACTTCCCTGATTTGGATCAAAAGAATCCAAATTGATCTCTTCTTTCATTCCTTCTTCTTCAATTCTTCTTCTTCTAGGTTCTTGAGTGAAGAGGAGCAGGAAGATTCTGTTTTCTTGAAGCAAGGACTTGATTCAAGAATTAGCAGTAGTAGCTGGGCTACGAATTTTAGGTGTTTCACACCTGAGGTGAGTGTTTTTATCCCTCCTAAGCTTTGTATCCATGTTGAAAGCCTAATTCAATCCGGCTAAAACAATCAGAAACCTTGTTTGTATTTGTATGTGATTGGATTTGATTTGGGAAAGATATCGGGGAATCCAATTTTACTGATTTTGATTATTTCTCATTGGTTGAAACTTGATTAGTTCCTGTTATATTGATTGAGGATGGATGGGTATTCCTATGGGTAGATGACTATGGTATTTCATGTGAATTTTGCCTAAAAATCAGCCCAATGGCCGATATGCTTGGAATTGAATTGACATGTATAAAGTCATATTTGAATTGTACTAGATTGTATACGAGTGTATTGTTGAATGTTAATTGAATTAAATGACCACATATCCTGATTAGTATTTGTGTTGAGGAAGTGAATGAAATAATTCAATTAATCAATGTATACTTATGATTGATGAATGAAGTGTGTGAAAATGGAAACTAGGGTTTCCATGTTGTGAATAACCCTAATGAACCCTTGAGACATGATTGGATTACTGAATGATATGATTCTTATGATATGTTGAACTAAGGAATGACTTCTTGAAAACCCTAAAAGTTTATTACTAAGACAATTATGAGTGATAAACCTAGAACTTGTATATGATGTTTGAAATGTGATCAAATGCTGAAGTTGAAAGTATCAATACTTCAATTGAATATGATGATGAGTCTTACTATATCATCTAAGTCTAATGCATTTGTTTTAGTATAATAAAGAATGATCATTGTTGATTATGGGAATGAAATTAGTAGTCAACATCAAGGTACACTTATCTGAATATAAGAGACAATATGAACATGGTGTATGTAATGGTGATTGCAAGATAAAGATGAAACTAATGAAGATAGTATGATGAAGTATTTTATCTTTTATTTTAATTACATGTGGCTTAACCCAAATTAAATGAAATATGCTAAGAACTGTACTTTGATAAATGTTATGTAGAAGAGAAGCATTGCATGTAAAGTGAATCAAGAAAGGTTGGTCCAGATGATGTAATGAACATGAAATGAAAAAAGTTGAGACTAATGTGTATAAAATGATGGAAAAAGATAGGGATTAGTAGATGATTCTAAGAATGTAACTCTTACCCTAAAATGATGAGTTTGATGATGCTAGTGAATGATAATATCAAATGGGGAATTAAGAGATGCACATAACTGTAAATAAATTCAACTAAAAGATGAAAGTCAAGTATTTGAATTGATTTACAAGAATGTGTTCTTAAATTGTGAATTGTACTCTGAGAATGGACTAATAGTACAAACTTCAATTGATAGTGAACATGTGATGACTAGTAACCCCATATGAAGAATGTGAAATAAAAGAAGAAGAGAACTAATTCTGGTATGCATGTATATGCATGAAATTTATTGGCATCTATTTAGATTGGATTGAACAAGCATAAGTCATATGATAAATCTATTCTGAGTATGAGGAATGATACATGATATCTATATGCTTTTACTGTTGCTAGTTCTAATGCCTCTGCTAATATTTGTTCAAACCTGTGATATACAATGAACTGATAAGATTTATGTTGAAATTGAATTTAATGTGCACTCCTTACATTGAGAAACCCTGATAAGGGTAAATGTTGCATAATGAGATCATGTCTAGGGTTGAAAGCCCACTGATGATGATAAAACCCTGATAAGGGTAAATGTTGCATAATGAGATCATGTCTAGGGCTGAAAGCCCACTGATGATGATAAAATCCTGATGGGGTAAATGTTGGACAATAAGATTATGTCTCGAGTAGAAAGCCCACTATTGATGATTGCTATGAGTTGATGCAGATGATAGAAATAATCATATTTGTTGCAATCTATAGACTTATTGTGCTTCTTGCTTTGATCATTGCCCTTATTGATAAACTTAATCTGTTTCATGTTATCATAGTTACGCGAGAATACACAGATATGATATATGATGTTTTGAATTCTTGTAAGATGAGTAAAAGAGATTAATAACAAGTGAAATGATGGAACATCTAGTTAGGTGCCCTGAACACTGTGAGTTTCCCCCGAGGACCACACTGGGGAAACAAAATGGATCTCCTTGTAGTAATCGATGAATTATGAGAAAGATTTCTGGAGTGTGGATCGAGACCTTTAAGGTTAGACCACTAGGATTTAGGAGTGAGTCATCTGGAGTGGCTCTGGCCCTAAATCCTTGTTGTGAAAGTCTATGTCCAGATGGAATAGACTCTGTTGAAATGAAATATGTGAAATGTGAAATGAAAAATATGTGAAATATTGTGATATGTGATATAATATTTTTTCTGGTTCCTATCTCGTGTACCCGAGATGAGGACGTGAGCCTCTTTAGGAAACCCTGAGGTGGCCAGGGTCTGTTGGTGATATCTTAGGGTGGTCAGCTAAACCCTAAGATAGTGACGGTGAGTCATTGACACGAGAATCAGGCGTGGCGACTTCTACTTGGTGAGGTACAAGCCAAGTAGTTTAAGGGAAATGAATAAAAGATGATAAGCCGTGTAGAACATGATTTGAATGGTTGTTACATTCTTTGTACTGCTACTTGATGATTTGTTATTGTTGATTATGCTTCTTGTTGAAGAAAGTAATCATGTTGATATGGATATTTTCTATTTCATATTATGATATGTCATGCTGACAAGTTATAAATGATGGGATTTATATCCATTCTGAATTATGAGTTGGATTTCTTGCTATTTGATAGTATTGTTTGGTCAAAATGTTTTATGTGTACTTTAGCTTCAGGACTACATGATGTGTTCCTGGTCCGGCTAGTGGAGTGTCACAAAGATAATGTTATTGTTATGTATTGGTTCAAAATGCTTAGAACATGACTTATTACTCATGTAGTAAGATTCTTAGTCTGAACTAGAAGTATCTGCTGATTTGTTCATGTCTAGCTGGTGGAGTGTTACAAGGGTAATTTTATTGTTATGTATTGATTCAAAAATGCTTAGAACTTATCTTATTTCACATGCAGTAGGGCTCTTAATCTGAACTGAGAAGTATCTGCTAATTTGTTCATAGACATGCTCTAAAAGATGTTTCAAGGTTATAATTGGTTCAAGTGATTGCCTTATCTGTTGGATTAGATTACCATTGCAAGATAGATTTAACTCATTATAGAACTTTTTGCTATACTTTTCAATATCTGTATGTTTCTTTTAAGTGTTATACTTAATCTGATCCTTATGCATGTACCTAGCTTGAGTGGGAGGTATCCACTCACTGGGGCTCTATATGAGTCTCATGAGGTTGTTTCAAATGTTTTTAGGTATAATGCTATCCAGCGGAGAGGTCGTTACAAGAAAGATATAAATAGTATAATCTAGATAGATTAGAATGTCCATGTACTCTCTCTTTCTTGAGATGGGTTGTAGATTAAGTTTGTTCATCAATGTACATGTATGTGATGTAAACTGAACCGCATATGAGAACAAGATTTGATTCTAGATTTAATGGAGTTGAATATGATTTGTGATATTTGAATGTGACGTCCTTGATGTGACATTGATTTATGGGTTTGTGAGAAAGAGAAAGGAAAAAAATTATCTGTTTTTTCGTATATTGTTTAATCGCCTTAGTCGAGAATTCATTGTTTTATTTCATAGTCTGGGTTTAGGTTTTGGGATTACCTCTAATGGTTGGTATTTGTGCTGATCAAAAGAGTGGGTCCTGAGAGGTAGCACATCTATGATGGTCGCCATGGCCGTGGTGAGGCAAGGGTAGAATAACCATGGTGATTCACATGACTGTAGAGGCTTGGATTTGACTTGCCCATTCTTGACACCACAGTCATTTTGCACTGACTGTCACACGGGCGTGCTGTGTTGCATGACCTTTCTAGGGTCTTGTACCATGATCATGGTATGTAGCACAACTATGTTGTTGAGTGTAGTCTTCATGGCTTGTCTTTGTAAATTTTAAGTGAGCTATCATAGTCATTCCATGGCACCACGATCGTGCTGGTCTCTGTATCATCACTTTGAGCTTGTACTTGGTTCATTCTTGGACATCTTTGCTTCAATTGATCTTTGGCCTCTAAGGGTAGGTTGAGGCAGCTTCAGACTTCACTTTAGGCCTAAGGGTAGAGAAACCCTCAAAACACTCTTTCTCTCTCTCTCTGTCTCTTTCATCCAAGCATGGTCCAAGTACCTAAAAAACATATAAATAATGTCCATAAGTGCATTTTTCACAATTATGCATATTAGGGGAAATAACATGTAATCTAATAAGTATAGATGTGAGAGCCCTAAAATAGGGTTTCCTCACCACCTCAAACTTAAAACATACTCCTCAAGTACGCTCCAACTCAATCTCTCTACAATTTTTCTACAATCAAGAAATGACAAATGCAATGCAAAAGATGAATATTGAATAGATGGGCTCAAAGATGACTAGGTAAATGCATTCCTCATCTCTCCTCTCCTCTTTCACAAACCAACCATAAATAAAGCACTGATCATGCAAACTTAAAATATGGAGTGTAGAAAACACAATCAATCCATGTAGCTATCCTATCACTTCAGGTAAATCAGTTCATGGTGGTGAAGGTAAAAAATGACTAAATTTGTTGTTTTACATTCATGCATTCAATCTAATATGTCCATCCACACTAAGTAACCCATGTGTCTCCAAAAAAGGGCAAAATGAGATAGGTTTGATGTTTCCTAGCTTCATGCGCATGCAAAAGGAATAAAGGGTTGTGGTAAGAGTTTGAAGTGATTTTACACGCTCATCTTTTCTTTATTTAGATGCTCTTAAACATGAGCATCTTTTATTTTCTTTTTGCATTTTTTTTATTATTCTTTGCCCTTGGTGTGGATAGGGCACATGGCAATGAGAGTGTAGAGGGGAATATAGATATGGCCACCCCAAATTTTTGGAGGTGGCCAAGGCTGAATGTGTGCACTATGGCATTCTTTCAAGAGGCGGAGAGGTAAGAAGATGGTAGAATAAAAGTAATTCAAATAGGGGTTACTAGTGTGGAAATCAACATGAAATCTCATGCATGAAAGTTACTCCAACAATTTCATCAAGCAATGACACACCACATGAATGAGAAATATTAAAACCACATTTCAATCATGAGATTCTACAAAACTCAAAGTATTTGAGGCTTGCTTCAATCACAATTCAACCAAATAGTTCACAAGCATGAGAGAGGTGATTCACATGTAAAAAGTCAAGATTGAGGCCATTTAGCAATAAACCATTATAATTCACTTCCATTTGTCAAAGGTCATCATTTTCAATCCAAAAGGTAGAGATTGGGTCAAAACATGTTTTTTGAGCAGAACATTCTAAATCTGGGAAAAATTGGACAAAATGGTGCCAAATTGCCTTCAATCACATCTATACCTACATTGGGAACATAAAGCAGGAAACAAGCAAACCCTAGCTAAAACATGTAAAAATTACAAAAACCTACATGATACGCAATGCATGGCAAATTTTTTGAAAATTATGCAAAATTGCAAGAAATTAAACTACATGGTATGCAAGTATACAAAGTAGGTAAAATCTAACCTAGATAGAAAAAGAAAAAAAATAGAAGGTGAAATGCAAAAAGAGTGAAATGAGAAAGAGGACATACCGCCCTACCACCCCAAACTTATCAAGTTGTCCTCAACATGAGACTAAAGCATAGGAGTGAAAGGGTAAATAATCACTTGGTGGCTCCGGTGGTGCTCCTCCCTGTGGTAGAGGATGCTGGTAGTAGCTGCCCCAGTAGTCCACATGTGGAGGCGGGTAAGAATCATGATATGTAGACAGTGCACCCCACCAATCTTCCCCCCCCCATTGGGGGTTTCTCTGGGCCTGGGCGTGTTGGAATTGATACATGTGGTTGATCTAATAGTGCAAACATTGATGATCTAACCACAATGCATCCTATGTCCATTGAAATCATTCATGTGCCCTCATATGGCTCTCTTGGGTACTCTAAATACCCTCCAATTGCGCATGAATGGTAGACATGTTGTATGTGTTCACTAAAGGTTATCGTGGTTGTTGTGACTCCTCCACCTCCCATCCCCTAACTCAACGTGTCTCTCTAGCCTCTTCTTGTCTCCTCTACTCAGTTTCCTATGACTCTCCAAGTCCCTTAGGCAAATATCTGGGTTGTTGCTTCCATGTGTGGCTAGGATGCTCCTCTTCCCACCTACTCAAGATATCAATCACTAAAATAATAGATGAGTGAATCAGGTAGTGTAGGTCCACGAGCTTCCCTCCTTCTACCTTGGTATTTCTAGATACATCATGATCCACGGCCAGAGCAATTGAAGTCACAATTCCTCCCATGATAAAAGGGTTCTTGCTCTTGGATGAGACTGTCTTCATATGATCAATGATGAGCGATTCCAAATTAACATGCTTGCCCCGCACCATCCATCCCAACACAAAGAGGTCTTTCTTTGTACAACTGCCTTGAATTTCATATCGGGCAAAAATGGTATTCACCAAGACCTTGTGGATGTATCTCAACATAGGATTATGAATCAAACTTGTCTTTGATTTTACCACTACAAACTTTCCTTACCCTGTAAGCCTCTTCCACATGTTTGTGTAGTTCACATTGGTATCTCTGTCTGTGATCCCTTGATCAAGTAGGGATTCCACGTTAGGGTTGGGAGGAAAAATGCTATTGAGAAAAGAGGTAGTGATGAGATAGGTTTTGTTTCCCAATGTGACATTTATGGCGTCCTATGAGACTTTTTCTAAGGGGGAGAAGAACTGTTGTTTAAGCTCAATTTAAATATCCTGGACTATGGTCAGCACCTCAAACAACCCAACGGGTTCCAAGATATCCTGAAAAAAATCAAAGATGCCCAAGGTCTCCATCGTTTCCTGGGAAGCGAAGTGAGTGGCAATCACTCTATGTGTCAGGAACTCCATATACTTTAGCTTCTTCACCTTTTTTCTTCTCACTTCAGGCATTTGTTCTTGCTTCTCATTAGGTGCATTCTCTTATGGTACATCCAACATAACTTCAGGCATTTTTTCTTGCTTCTCATTAGGTGCATTCTCTTATGGTACATCCAACATAACTTCATCCTCATCATCTAGTAGTACCTACCGTCGTTCTCGAGGCTGAGGTTGTAGCTGTGACTGTGGTGTCGTGCATGTCGAAGGATGTACTGCTGAAATTGACGGCTGAGCTGAGGAAACAGAGGGCCGAGCTAATGAGGGAGGTGGTGGTGCTTCACTCAATGATGATGGCATTTATTTCCACTTCTACGGGGATGCCTCCTACACAATCAAAGCATCTAACTCCTCTGCTGACAAACATGTTGTTCCACCGGAGCCGGAGGTGAACAATGGTGGTGAAGAGGCAAGGGATGTCAATGGGGCTGAAGATGATTGCCTTCTTGGGATGGCATCCATATGAAATGACCTCCTTGGTCTTAGATACCACTTTCTTATTGATCTTCTTCATTTGGAGTGGATTTTGGTGGAGAAAATTTGGATTTTAGGTTTTTTCCAAAGAACAAGGTTGTTGGGGCGGATTGGAAAAAAATGGTGGATTTGGTGGATGAAAGTGGTTGGAATCTGGAGGTTAAGGTAGTGTAGATGGTATGGGAATGATTGGAGATGGGTTGGGGTGATTTGGTTGAGAATCATATGTGTAATAGGGTTGGCTGTAGGATGCACGGCGTCGGGTTGTGCAGAAGGGTTGTTCTGTTCGCGCAAGAGTGAAATAATAAGTGAACTGAATGGCTGGTTCATGCTAACTTAAGTCAATGGATCGGGCCACATCACAACCATGTTATATGGCACGGTCATGTTGTCTCACCTACAGCACGGCCGTTCTACCCCGCATGGTATGTTCTGACTTGATAGCTATGTGACCTTGTTGCACGACCGTGCTAAGTCTGTTCTTTACTTTTCAAATTTTCTTGATTCTCTTGTTGAGCATATCACCAAGGCCATTCCATGGTACCATGGTCGTAGTGAGTACTGTAGTAGGTGTTCTATACTTGAATTCAGTCAAAACATCAAATCTTAGATCCAAAGTGATTTTTCATGAATCTTTGTCTAAATCCCATCTAATTTTTCTCATTTCATCATTGTTTTCACCTACACATCATAAAACTAAAAAAACTACTAAAACAAGTGTGTGTTTTCTTGGAAAAGTGTAAAAATTACCAAAATGTATCAAAATTGAGAGGATGAGTGAAAAATTCCCCAAATCTAGGTGGGTTGCCTCCTACAAGCATTGAATTTCATGCCTTTAGTTGGGCTTCTTCGAGATTCTTGCATCATTCATCCATTTGGAATTCTCGGGTGTCCACTTATGCAATAAATGCACCTCTCCCTTGCATTCAACCTATGTTCCTCACCCTTTTTATTAAAAAGCCATCATCAATTCTTTCATCCTAACCTCCTTCTTTTAAATGACCAGTCAAACTCGTGAAGTGACCATGTCCAATATCCTTATCTCATGCTCTCCATGTTGGGGTCTTGTACATGTTGATCTTTATCTTCATGTCCATGAAAGAAACTATCATTGTGCCACTACGTCCATGTATCTCGGCATCAACTGTCGATAGGAATGGCATTTCCAAGATGATGGGAATCTTCCTATCCTCTGACTCCATGCCAAGAACAATGAAATCTTCCTGGAACACTGCACCCCTTTCCTTGTCTATCATCATGAAAACATCATCCACTCTTCCTCTATGCACTTTTATTGAGTGATCTGCCAATTGGAGAGTGCAATGAGCCAGTTTCAACTTGCCTAATCCTAGCTCCACATAGACACTATATGGCATCAATTCACATTAGATCCCAAATCAAGTAGGGATTCATCTATGTGATGTCCCCCTATGTATCTAGGTATGAGTGTGGCTCCTAAGTCTATCCACTTCACAAGAAGTGAATGTTGGATGATAGAGCTCACTTGTTCGTCCAACTTGACTCTCTTTGGTATTCTTCCCATTGACCTTATCTTCATAGTGCATAAGTTCTTGAGAAGCTTGGCATAAGATGGGATCTTCTTGATAGAATCCAACAATGGAATGTTCATTTTCTCTTGGAAAAACACCAAAATAATGTCAACATTGTGCTTCTGCCTCCTTTTCACATCCGGTGGCTCATCTAATGCTTCAGGGAATGGAAGCTCACTTGCTTTTTCTTGACTTGCATCAACATGATTCGCTTGTGGCATGCCATGAAGTGGAACACTAGGGATGGTAGGACCTTCAAATGGAGTGTGAGGTGGAGAACATGGTATCAAAAACTCAACATGAGGTGTCACATACTCATCTTCACCAATCTCAATATCAGTATCACCCTTCTCAGCCTTTGCTTTGCTTTATCAACCTTTCTTTGACTCACTGGATGCTCAACAATTTTCCCACTCCTTAGAACTATCACAACACTACCTTGATCATGGTGGAGAGGGGGATCATGTTGTGGCTGTGGAGGAGGTGGAGGTGGCACTTGGTATTGAAATTGATGTGGAGGGGAGAATTGAGGTTGGAAGGTGAATCGTTGAGAAAGTTGTGGTGATGGAGGGGAAGGAGGTGTATAAGTCTTTGGATGTCCTTGGAAGTGTTATATGGGATGCACTTTCATGGGAGGTGGACTATAGAGAACTTGAGTGGAATGCATAGGTCCACTTGCTTCATTAAAACTCATTGTTGTCTTTGAAGAAAAAATTTTCCTCGTGGAGAGAAAGTATGGAAGATAGTTGTTCTTAGAGCAAGTATGGAAGATAGTTGTTCTATCCTTTCCTCAAGCCTTGTAATATTCTTTTGGACATCATTTTGTAAGAAATTTAGAAACAAATTTTATTGAAAACATCAAAGAAAACATAGATAATTGACTAATTCTGATTAGGTAATTTGGAGTCAAAATTATATTATAGATATAAAATATAACTTTAGATAGAACTTAATGTGAAACATAATGATATATGAAAAAAATTGTTTATGTATCCCACAATCAATATAAAAAAGTAAATATAACATATTCTTATGGTATACATTTGTTTATTTTGTTAAATTTTATTCTTTCTTTATACTAATCAAAGACACTTAAATAAGCATGTTTTTCAATGCCTCATCATTTTTTCCCGTTCTTACCACAAACCAAAATTATTCTTGGGGGACAATTTATATTAACAACATGGATATAATTTTAATTCATAAGCTTAATGTTGAAATTGTCATACTCATTTTTTAATTTAGACATTTATTAGCTATTGACCAGTTTTACCTAATTGCTCCATTAATGTATTTTTTTTCTAATCCATTGCATGTTTGTATAGTTATATATTATAATAATCGATCATTGAGTATATGTACTAATATTAAATGATTCATTTATAATTATTTCTAATATTTGTGTTGTCTCCGTAGGAATAAAACATACTAAAAATAGTTTCTATTCATAATCTTGTTCAAGACTTGTTATTATTTTGATATCTTAATTAATTTAAAAGAAATTTCATTCTATTGTATCATATGAATTCTATATTAATGACTATTTGTAATCATCAACATCCTTGAAGGGGCCGTAAGTACTATCCAACATAGTATTTTTAAAAATTAAAAACATGGTATCATAGTATTAATATCTTTTGAAAATTCTTGGGGGAGGTGTGGCCCGTCCCAGCCCTACATAAGATCCGTCATTGTTTTCATAGTTAAGAAGAGGAATATGAAGCAAGAAAGGAGTCACTTTGTTGAAGAGGCTAATCCAAGTAAATGGTAGTTAATATATGCATATGTTTAGTAGTGTCTTGTGAGGAACCTCAAAATGCAGGAAATCAACAATTACTGCTAGGCAAGAAGCTTGATGGTGGTGGTGGAATTGAAGTTGAAATACAATGCAGAGGAAGAGGGAAAAATAGTGGGAATTATTTTCGTCAATTTTCAAAAGTTTGACTACACCTATTGTCCACTGACTCACATACCCATATTTACTCTAATTATTATCGAACTTTGCGATGTGGTACTCATTTCCAAAGCGGTGATCAAGTTGTAAATCTAAAATGAGAATGTCTTTAAATCACCTTTGGTTTTCACAGTTAAGAGGAATATGAAGCAAGAAAGGAGTCACTTGTTGAAGAGGATAATCCAAGTAAATGATAGTTAATATATGTATATGTTTCTTGTGAGGAACCTCCAATTGTGGGATATCAACAACAACTATTAGGCAAGAAGCTCGATGGTGGTAGTGGAATTGAAGTTGAAATACAATGTGGGGGAAGAGGGAAAAAGTTGTGGGAGTTCTATTCATCAATTTCTAAATGTTTGACTACACCTATTGTGCACTGATTCACAAATCCAAGTTTGGTTTTTGGTGCCATTGCAGGTGAGGTGAGAAAGAACTAGCTGCATTTATAGTAGTGAGCTGCTACAGGGAATTCGGTGCCATATTTATGGTCCTTTGTTTAATTTGTCCACTTTATCATTTTGTTCTATCTCCCCTCATCCATTCGTGAATGCAAAAAATACATTAAATCTGAGTCAAGTGTAATAATATAGTTTCTTTCAGCGCTAGACAGCTAGCGGCATTGGACCGCCAAGGAAACCAAATATTCTGATGATAATTTTTTTTCCAAAATATATATTAAACAAAACTTGTACATATAAGTAAATAGAACAATTTTAAGATATATAAACTTGGTGTTAGTGTAGATGTATCTAGGCATGCAGACCTTTAAGAATAACACTACATATAATCCAAAACATCTGACCTACCATGAAAACATATCTCACCATAGTGTTTTTTGCTAAATAGGAATGCTCTAATACTAACATCAAATTTCAAATATATGTGTACCAATAATCTTTTGCATGACTTGATTTTGGTATTGGTTCCAGTGTGAATAAGATGGAATAAATTGTAATTTTAGTTTGACAGGTAATTAATGAGTTCTAACCTCTTGTCTTGTTTACACCATCTGTGCATAGACAAAAACTTCATTTTAAAATTGTGCCCTATATCATTAAACTACTTGCACACATGACATTAACCGCAAGTGTACATGTACATTATATTTATTCTTGAATCTTATAATACTTTGTCATGAAGAGGTTAGTAGAGGGAGTAGGAGACAAGTTTAAAATGGTAAATGTATTGCGATTTGGGGATACCTAGAATTGTAATTTAATAGGCATACACATACATGCATGGAAGTACTCACGACTAGCATCATTTTCTTTGATTAAATCTCCTATAGTACATATATGCACCTCCCCTAAACCCTTATGCATGGAAGTACTCACAACTGGTATCTTTTTCTTTGATTAAACCTCCTATAGTACATATGTGCACCTCCCCTAAACCCTTATGTTGCATTTCACACCACATCATATAAGACAAGATATACATATGGCATGTATTACTACTCTATTCCACTCATTCTGTTATAAATAATAGTCTCTTGCTATTCTCCACGTACTATCCTTGGCCTACTGAAAACATGGATATATTTCCTAGTAAGAGGGAGAAATGATAGGTGTATGATGGTTCATTTATTATTGATTCATTATGCTTTTATTATTTTTTCTTTTAATGCAAAATGCACATAACTAATAACTATAGTTGTAAGAAAATATCTAAGGTGAAATGAAATTTTAATTTTAACTAGAGAATAACTTGAAAATAGTTGCACAACCACAAACTTACATTAGATGAAATAACATAGCATGAAGAAGGATTTCCATCATAACAATGCATATAATTGTTCTTTTCCATTTGCATCTTTTACAATGAAATCATACATTGGTTATAGTGAGTATGAAATTTCCATGTAGTATATACAAAAACACAACAACATACTATGAAAAATATTTTGAGCTTATGGATTTCATAACTAATGTGTTTGAAAGGATAATAACTACATTGAAAGGATAATTACTACAAGAACACATTAGCCAAAACCTAAAATATTCTTCATTGAATACATATGCCTAATCACATAAAAATATATTTCACAATGTTGATTGAGAGAGGTAGTCATACATAACATAAAAAATTAAGGGTAAATACAAATATTATTTTCTCAATAACTTCAAACTAAGTATGTCAATAAAATCAAAGAGAAATAATTTTTTTTCATGAAACGTGTATAGCATTTAAAAGTAGCTCTCTATAGGAGAAAGAGTAATGGATAAGTAGAAGGCTAGGTTGTTGTCATTTGTGGTTGCTAAGTATGTAATTTTAGAGTTGGAACTACATGCATATTATGAAGGATAAGACAAAGACTAATAAGATATTTGTTATTGATAGATAAAAAACTCCCCTACTATACAGAAGGATAGGTTGTTGTTGATTATGGGTTTTAAGCATGTAATTTAAGAGATGGAACATACATGCATATTATGAAAAATAAGATGGAGGCTAATGAAAAGTTTCTTTATATGGACTATTAAATTCCATCCTATATATAGGAGGCGAGGCAAGTATAATTAATTTTTTTAAACCTAATGAGTCAAGATAATTAAGCCTATATCATATAAATTAATTAATAAGTCTAAGATACCTTCTCAAGAAGAAACATGGGTAAAACACATGTCCAACTTGTTAGTACACAAAAAAGATAAATAATCTATATAGATTTTAAGCTCCCCTGACAAGTAATAATCTCGTCTTTAATCTTGCAATAGAATAATTGAAACATTTTAACACTCACCTTGAAGAAAATAGAAAGTAACAATAAGAGGTCTTTTTCCCCTAATGAAGGTAACATCAATGCCAAACCAATAACAACAATATAGACTACCTTTAAAGTTGATAATTGGCAAATCAATAAGAGATATCATGAAAGAACATATAAATCTTTAGCAAGCATTAAAACTAGCAAATAGTGGAGATTGTGTAGGTCATATTAATCATCATTATTGTCAAAGTAGTTCTACACCAGTAGCATCAACACCAGAAATAAAGTTTGTTAGACGGTATAAGAAGTAGTGCTATAGGAATATTTTTCTATAGCAGGTGGGTTTGTGTTTGAGATGTGTTGCTATAGGAAATATGAGCTATAGTAGATGTTAGTAACACATGCTAATATGTATAAACTAGACAACATTAGTCAGATGATATAGATTATTCTCTTCATCTTCTCTCCTCTATCTCATCTCTTCCCTTGACTTGTCTTATTCTATCCGCCTCTCACATAAACCATTGAAAAGGATCATTAGAATGGTTTTCCTGGAAAGTCATAAAAATGGTCTAGGAATGAATATGTTAATGGCAACAAAAAAATAATGTATTCCATGTATAAAGGCAAAATAGAAGAATAAAATACTAGCAACAATAAAATCACAAGAATGTATGCATTGAGATATGCAAAATAGATGATATCTTATAAAAAAAACATTCAACCATCTGGTTTTGAGGAACCACATGGAGAGGAAGAAAAACAGTGTGGTGCCCCTTCTCTTTTTGGTGCTTCATAAACTAGCATGTGATATTTTGTTTCCCATATGTTTTTGATAACCAAAAATGTGAGTCAATGTGCTACATTATTTGATTATACATTTCTGGATTGAAAAATAAATAGATCTTGTTGTGACCTAAATATGCATGGATTAGTAAAAAATTAGATATGATTAAGCATTTGATTACCAATAGCCACACCTAGGGTTAGGGGTAGGAGTTTTGTTGTACATTAGGAGGACACTCTTGTTAAAAGAGGATTTAAGGGGCCCCATCTCAGGATCTAGGAGGAAAAGATGTCATGATCATTTATTTAGTGGTAGGTATAGAAATCTGAGTGATGCTCCTTCTCATGATGGAGATCAGATGAATATCTTTTTGGGGTTGACATCCCTATGGATGATACCTTGGGAACAAAGGCCCTAGAAGTAGTACATGATCTAGTTAAGCCATCACTTGATTTCTACAATGTTGGCATTCCATTGTTGCAACTGGTACTGATAGAGGTTTTTGGACATGCACGTGAATGTTCTGGGCACCGAAAAGGAGGCACACCTCTTAGTATATGTTGTTGATGATGATCCAATTTGCATCTGACTAGAAGGGGAGTGGGAACACCTGGTTCCAAGGCACACAAATTCTATTTTTTTGATTGAATGTTAAATACTCATCCTTGATGTCTCTTTTTTGAATGGTGACATGGAAATCAGTGTGGATTGGAGGTGGTGTATGGATTTTTGGGGTAAGAATTGGGGAATATAGTAGATCTTAGGCAAGACTTAGGGAAGGGTTAACTACATGTAGCATAGGGAAGGAAGATAATAGTGTTGATGGATCATAAGACAAGAGCCAAAGTTGAGGGGGGGTTGAAGGAGGAAGAAGGGAGGAGATGATCATGAAGGCTAGGATGATGTCTGGTGGGCAACTAAACCAAGAAGATATGCGACAACCCGCTGATAAAAGCTCTCTATTTTTCTCCTTATTGTTAGGATTGATGCTCTAATGCCATGCAAAGAAATAGTTATACACTAATGAGATATTTTGTATTAATAGACGGTAAACTACCCTCCTATATATAAGAGATGAGGTAAGCACAAGGCAATGAACATAACCCTAATGACCAAGTCAATTAGGACCTTCCTAAAAATAAAATAATAACTCTCACGCTTATATAAGGAGAGTCAAAATGATAAATAGCATCAATGAACACATAAATACATGCATTATTTGATTTTATTCCAGCACATATAAGGGGCCTTATATTAAATATAGGGTTAGATACCATAGTAATGCATGCATGAAGAAATTTGATCCAATGCTACGTTTCCATTTGCTATTGCCAAACCTAGTTCACGTTACCAAAATGTCTAAGTTTATGGATGAGTACGGTGCAAGTGATGTGTTTCAATCTCATTTGTAAATTGAAATACATGATTAGTGTGTTATTTAATGTATACACATGATACCATGGTTGAGACAACACAGTTCTATTAATTAAGAACACAGTTATCCCCAATTATGAATGATGGGTAAACTTCATAAAGATTTCATCAGATGCACTACATATATGAGTAAGTAAAATATATAGGTTTTTATTAAAGGATTGCTAACAAATTACAAACAAGTTGAAAAATGTTATATTAAACATTTGCAATACAATACTAAAAAAATTATATTGCTTTTGGTCCCTTGAGAAGTTGAGGACATGGTTGTTTAGTTAAATAGGAGATTTTTTATTTTTCCACCAAATTTTGGAGAATTGGGTCACATTCATTATATCTTCTGAATTAAACTTATTATCAAAAAAAGTAATCATAAAATACATTTATATCTTATCTAACTCTTCCTAATATAAATTACAGCCTTAACAATTTATAATACATATTCAAATTAAACTTTCAATTTAAACATCATACTTTTATTATTGTGAATCCTTCATGTTAGCACATTCCTCGCATACAAGCCTAAACTCTTGGAGGAAGGCCAGATTCAATGAACGGTTCTACTTTTTGGGGAATCGCCGAGTCAATAGGTAGGGTCCCCCCGATGGATTCCAACATTTTTTTTCTCAAAAGATTTTTTTGGATTTGATGGGTACAAATAAGTTAATGTTCATCTTGAAAACAAAATGTGGCTATCTCAATAGCAATATATATATGAATCAACTAGTCAATGAAGATAGTAGCAAGGGAATTTTATGAATTTGAGGTTTCTCAACTTCATGTAATAATTAAACTTCAAATTTTACATTGATTATCTGCATTGAATTAATAGGAAAAGTTTTAAATTATTATGACATTAATAAAAGGGATCCTTGTTGAGTACATAGATGTAATTCACTTTTAGCTTCTTTTTGAAACATGAAAATTCAACGGGCTGGTGATTTTGCATTGGCTTAACGACAACATGGTAACCAACTAATCAATGTCATTCTTTTATCAAAAATCATAAACCTAAATGAGCATAAGAGTCCAATCCTAATGCAAATAAACTTCTAATAGGAAACCATATTTACCTAATTAAGTGAAAATTTGCATAAAGGAAGAAAACAATCTAAAAATAGTAGAACATACCCCCTCAACCAGGACCTAGATCCTTACTCATCTCATGTAAAACCTAATTGGGTATGTAGGGTTGTTTACTTTCTCTAGTGGTGGTTGCAATGATGGGGCAACCGTATAAGGATGATAGTGAGGGTATGTTGGGTTTTGTGGAGAAATCATGCACGGTGGAAGCAACAAAAATAAATTTCCACACAACCCCAAATAGGATCTCGTCGATAACAGTGTATTCAGAAAGAGTGTTTGTGGGATATACCTTATTGTGGAGCAAGTTTGGTGATGTCTCACTGCACGATGGTGTGTAACGCTACTGGCCTACATAGACGGTACTTCTCTCCTATTCACTGAGTGCATCATGGGAAGATCCAGCAGCGCTCCCTTCATACGGTGATGTAAACCGCTCGTAGCGCGTATGGATGGTCATTGACGTCTTCCGAACGTAGGCGTCTCAGCGTCTGCGTCTCTACTTTGTCCATGTGGATGGATTGGAACTCCACGTCGTGCTTCCTAAGCCGGCGGGAAGAAGTAGCCTCTGTGCGGCAACATGTTAGCATCGCAGTGCTCTCCTTTCTCTCTAGAGGATGGTGATGGCTAGGGTTTACGTACGTGAGCGTAAACTGAAAAGGCTCTCTCTATATCTTGTAAAGATATCAGCCGTCAAGTCCCTTTAAATAGGAGATGAAAGGAAGCAAAGTTTCTTAAACTCATCGGTAAACAGAAAGATTGCATTAATTAAAATGCTCATGTATTAATTAGAATATTTGGAATTAATTAATTAACCAAATAATCATATTAATTGATTAATTAATATTTCGACTCCATGTAATTGCTTGGGATGGCTCTATGGGCATATATACCAACATACTTCCACTTGCACTTAGAGCTAGTCACTCCAATTAATTGACTCAAACATTTTAATATATACCAATATTATTCTAATGGATTACATAAACATTTTAGTAATCACTGTGATTCGAAGAAATTCCAATCAAATCCACAATTATACTCCTATTCCAACGTATCCTATGTGTGTGACTCGGTAGGCTCCTAATTACATTGGCAGTGATATCCATAATCATATTATGATTTCACAAGAAGTGATTGGTATCTAGCAAGACTTCATTTTCACCCAAGTAACTGGAGAAGTTGGAGAACAACTTAACCTATCATTCATGATTGGTGTTACAGTGATTGTATAGTTCCTTTGTCACTGATATTCATATTGAACTTGAGTCACGAAAATGATATCCTCTTCAACGTTCAATTCATATTCCTTGAACTAGAGTAGACTGTCTAAGATATATGTAAGCTCAATATCACATATTGACTCACATCAACATGGCCGTGCATTTCTCAGTTTCGCTAATCAAGTGGCCGAAATATCAAACTCCCATAGGAAGGACAATTTCCATCTACAACACTCACAGTCATCCCCATGTGTCGCAGTGCACCCAAGCACCATCTTTATGGCACCCTTATTCAGGACCACAGTGGATGATGTCAAAGTACATCGAATGACATGTGATAAGTGTAGTGACTTTAGGTCTAAGAACCATAATCACCAACATCATTGTGAGATGTGACTCTAACTACCAATCATAGTATCCATGTGTCACTCTCAAGGTGGGTCTGTCTGATACACTATTCTCTAACAAGTATCTATGTATTTGGTTTGATATCTCCATATCATGGGTAATGAGATTCTTCCATCAACTAACATACATTCTAATCTTATGTGTTATTGATGTCTATGGATATTTCCACAATAACAACCAATTAGGGACAAAATAATAATACATACTCTTAGCATACATATGATCTCATTATTCAGGTCATTAACTGGACGACATTTGTCATTGAGTATATTATTCTATGGACATCTATAAGTTTGTGGTCATCTCACAATATAAAACACAAACATATAGATTGGAAACTTGCCTTTATTGATATGATCAATGTAGTATTACAAATTGTTTACATAGTATCCCATTACAATCATTAAATGATAGTATCTATGGTCATACATACCAACATATTCCCACTTTCACTTATACTCAATCAATTATGAATATCATTCCAAGTGATCGAACATGTCTGTCATGTTTCTGCTGTGAAAGTGCTTTTGTGAGCGGGTCAGCCACATTGCTTTCTATAGGTACTCTGCAAATCTTCACATCTCCTCGTTGTATGATCTCTCGTATGAGATGGAACCATCATAGAATATGTTTGGAACATTGGTGTGATCCTGGTTCTTTAGCCTATGCAATTGCTCTGTTGTTGTCACAAAACAACTCAATTGCATCACTAGAGCTTGGAACCACTTCAAGTTTAGACATGAACTTCTGATCCACACAGCTTCCTTTACAGCATATTAGATGCGGCAATATATTCGGCCTCTATTGTAGAATCCTCAACCATCTCTTACTTGGAACTCTTCCAGCTCACAGCTCCGTTGTTCAGGAAAAACACAAATCCAGATTGTGATCTAAAGTCATGTTTGTCAGTTTGGAAGTGAGCATCAGTATAACCCTTTACCACGAGCTCTTCCTCACCACCGTATACCAAGAATTGATCCTTAGTCCTTCTCAAGTACTTTAGGATGTTCTTTACGTCTGTCCAGTGACATTCACTTGGATCTAATTGATATTGACTCATCATGCTCAAAGCATACAAAACATCAAGACGAGTAGATAACATTGTGTACATGATAGATCCAATTGTTGATGCATATGGAATCTTACTCATGTGTGCACATTCATCACATGAACTAGGACATTGGGCTTTAGATATTGTAACCCCATGGGACATGGGCAAGTTACCTCTCTTAGAACCCTCCATGCTAAACCGCTTTAGCACTTTGTCAATGTATGTGTTTTGTCTTAGGCCTAGAATCCTTCTAGATCTATCTCTATAGATCTTGATTCCTAGTACATAGGATGCTTCGCCTAAATCCTTCATAGAGAAGGTCTTCCCCAACCAAGATTTTACTGTGTGAAGACTAGGGATGGCATTTCCCATCAATAGTATGTCATCCACATACAATATGAGAATACGACTGTGCTCCCACTAACTTTTCTGTAAATACAAGGCTCATCTTCATTTTGACTAAAGCCAAACTTTTTGACTACTTTGTCAAAATGTAGATTTCATATCTGAGATGATTGCTTCAATCCATAGATTATCTTTATACCTTACAGACTTTATTGGCTTCCTTCAGATCGATAAAACCCTCAAGTTGTGTCATGTACACGTCCTCGAGTAAATTCCAGATAAGGAATTCTATTTTAACATCCATCTACCAAATTGCATAGTCATGATAAGCTGCAATGGAAAGCATGATCCTGATGGATTTAACCATGGCAACTGGTGATAAGGTCTCATCATAATCAACACCTTGAGTTTGACGGAATCCTTTTGCAACCAATCTACCTGTATAGGTTTGAACATTTATATCCATGTCGGTCTTCTTCTTGAAGACCCACTTACACCCTATGGGTTTTACCCCTTCGGGTGGATCCACCAAGGTCCATACCTTGTTGGTGTACATGGATTCCATCTCAGATCTCATGGCTTCGAGACATTTCTCAGATTCTAGTCCCTTAGTAGCTTCTAGATAGGAAGTAGGCTCATTTTCTATGCCCAATTCGTCACTGTATTGAGTCATGAGAAATCCAAATCTCTCAGGCTCAAGTCGTGTCCTATTAGTCCTACGAGGTTCCTATGTTACATTTGGAACATGAAATACCACAATAGTTTGTGAGTCTTCATGTTCCTTATGTACCTCCTCGGGTTCTCTGCTTTCTTGTTGATCTCAAATTTCTTCAACTCTACATTCCTCCCACTGATTCCTTTGAAAATAAATTCCTTTTCAAGAAATATAGTAGTCCTAGCAACAAACACTTTGTTGTCAGTTGGTGTGTTGAAGTAGTATCCCCGAGTTTCCTTGGGGTATCCAACATAGACAAATTGGGTCCAAGCTTTTTAGGAAATTGTTTCTAACATAAGTTTCACATCCCCAAATCTTTAACATAGACCAATTGGGACAATTCACATTTCATATCTCATATGGTGTCTTTTGAACCGATTTGGAAGGTACACGGTTAAGTGTAAACGATGCGGTTTCAAGAGCATATCCCTAGAATGATATTGGAAGTTTGGTTGAACTCGTCATTGATCATACCATGTCTAATAATGTATGATTCTTTCTTTCTGACACACCATTATGTTGTGGAGTACCGGGTGGACTCCATTGTGATACAATATCACGGTCTCTCAGAAGGTCCTCAAACTCGTGGCTTAAGTATTCGCCACCTCGATCTGAATGGAGTGCTTTAATACTCTTACCAAGTTGATTCTCTACTTCATTCATGAAAGTCTTGAACATTTCAAGTGTTTTTGACTTGTGTTTCATAAGATATACATAGCCATACCTACTGAGGTCATCAGTGAAGGTAATGAAGTATTGATAGCCTCCTCTGCATTTGATCTAAAAGGTCCACATACATCAGTATGTATGATCCCTAGTAGAAAACTAGCTCTCTCACTGTGTCCAGTGAAATGAGTCTTGGTCATCTTCCCTAATAAACATGCCTCACATGTCTCTAATGTTTCAAAATCAAAAGAGTCTAGATAAACATCCTTATGGAGTCTAGATAGGCGCTTCTCGTTTATGTGCCCAAGATGACAATGCCATAAATATGTTTTGTTTGAGTTGTCAAGTTTTAGCCTTTTAGTATTTACATTTTATATGCTAGTCTCAAGCTCTAACAAGTAGATACCATAATACATAGGGGCATTTCCATAAAAGATCTCATCTTTAGAAATAGAAATCATTCCATTCTTAATGTGAAATTCAAATCCACTCTTGTCCATACAAGATATAGAAATAATATTTCAATTAATGGTAGGTACATAATAGAAATTCTCTAATTCTATTACAAGGCACGTAGGCAAAGATAAACTAATAACTCCAACTATGGTGGCAGCAACTCTTGCTCCATCAGTGACCTGTAGCTCAACTTGGCCCTTTCGTAAAGGCTTACTTCTTATCAGATCTTGCATATTTAAACATATGTGAGATCCACATCCGGTATACAGTACCCATGATGAAGAAGTATTTAATTTTATCTCAATAACGTATATACCTGAAGTGGAGATCTCGATCCCCTGCTTCTTCTTCCTCAGTTCCTCCAGGTAGAGATGACAGTTTCTTTTCCAATGTCCATCCTGGTGATAATGGTGACAATTGTCTTCTTTGGAGATCCCATCTTTAGCTTTGAGCACGGATGACTTTGGCTTCTTCTCGGCTTTAGAACATTTCTTAGCCTTTCCTTTTCCAATGTCCATCCTGGTGACAATGGTGACAACTGTATTCTTTGAAGATCCCACCTTTAGCTTTGAGCACAGATGACTTTGGCTTCTTCCCGGCTTTAGAACATTTCTTAGCCTTGCCTTTTCCTTTTGACTTTCCCTTTGTCTTTCTGATCATCATCACAGACTTTGTCTTGTCTTTCTTCATATGTTCTTCAGTTGTCCTCAACATGCCCAACAATTCTGACAACGGCTTGTCAAGATTGTTCATATTGTAGTTCATGACAAAATGACTATATGATTTAGGCAACGATTGTAGAATCACATAAGTGACCAACTCTTGACCCAGGGGAAATCCCAGCTTGGATAGGCTTTCCATGTACCCAATCAAAGTGAGTATATAGGTGCCAACTGAGTCTCCCTCTTTCATCTTGCTTCTGAACAAATCCTTGGAGACATCATATCTCGCTTGTCTTGCTTGATGTTGATACATGTTCTTGAGATGTGTTACCATCTCCATGACATTCATGTTCTCATGTTGTTCTTGCAACTCATAGTTCATTTAGCACAACATCAGGCACTTGACATCCATGGCATCATCAAGTTGCTTCTTGTAAGCATCTTTTTCAGCCTTGGGTGCATTTGAGGCGGGCTCCACTGGATGTAGAGCTTACGCTCCTGTGTGAGAACAATTCTCAACATCCTAAACCAATTTTAAAAGTTGGTTTCGGTAAGTTTTTCCTTTTCAAGGATCGATCGCAATGAGAAAGTGTGAGTGTTGTTTTCCATTTGATTGCTATAAAAGAAAAAGTTTGCATTTAGTCTAAAATTTTTTGACTTGTAAAGATTTTATAAATGAGATTAATTAGGTCTTTAACTAATTATGCTCCCACTATTTTATTCAAATTTATAGCCCTCACTATCAACTCAGAAGATTGCAGCATACAACATTCTAGTGAGCCAAGATCCAAAATAATTGGATCAATTCCCAACCAATTCCGGCGTCAAAGACCAATACTAAGGTAGGCAACTTTTGCCAATTGCATCATATGCAACTCTTGGATAGATGATCATGCACAACTCCTTGTCATGATACATCTATGTGTCTCTAGGTACTTGATCCTATAAAGGCTCCCTAGTTAAGTCCAACCCATAAGCCAACACGATGAGTGTGCACCCTGCGGAGGCAGACCCACATACCCACCATCACACTTCCACAAGATAGACAGTGTACCATGCAGAGGCGTACCTAAACATAGTCGATCAAGCGTTTCATGCGTGTTGCTTTATGGAAGGCAACTAAAACTTAATATTATTAATTGAGGGGTTTTATTAATACATATACATGCCCAAACATCACATACTTATAGTACGTATCATATGCTACTATATCCACAGCCACAAACGATAGACATGCAATCAGAAACACAAATACATCGATTATGTCCATACTATTGTAATCCTTTGGAGTAACAAAGGATTACGGTCCACCTAAGGTCTTATGTATCTCACGCAACAACACCTTTGAATCAACCTATAAGGATCAACATTAGAATGAACAACTTCATGGATGCTCTTTGAGGTTGGAACATCAAGTTGCTTCTTGGAATTGGATCTTCATGTTGCTTCTCCATGGACACTCCTTGGAGTTGGATCTTTAGGTTGCTTCTTGGAATTGAATCTTCATGGTGCTTCTCCAGGAGGATCCTTGGAGTTGGATCTTCAAGTGGCCTCCTTACATCAAGTTTAAAAGAATAAAACTAATCTTATTTCTTTTACATCATATGAGTACAAACATAAAGAGAAATAATTAATTACACTTTGAAATAAGAAATGAGGCTCGACATGCAAGCTGAATACTTTATATAAAGGATCCACATACAACCATTATACATCCACAACATTCTCAAACAAACATATCCACAAGATTTACAACCACATTCATTCACAACATTCACAAAAGGGGATTCTAGGCCACAACCGTGCATGCATTTACCACATAAAATAGATTTTTAAGGCGACATGTATGATATCATAGGTATATCTATATATACATATACACATATTAACATTATAGTCCTTTTAATGCAGGACATTCCCCATTAAATAAATTTTCAATTCCCATATAGACTATGCAGGGTACATATATAGGGGAAGCGCCCCTGTGCAGAATTTTACTTCCGTGCACTTAAGAAAATCAATGTTTTCCATAGTCGATCCCGTCCAAAACGTCAAAAATAGAAGCATGTGGCATATGTGGAATTAGGTTTAGATTTGCACATTAGCAGTTTTAATTCGCAACGACGTGCTAGTGTCGCGGTGCTCTCCTTTCTCTCTAGAGGATGTGGACGGCTAGGGTTTACATACGTGAGCATAAACTGAAAAGGCCCTATCTATATATTGTAAAGATATCAGTCGTTAAGCCCCTTTAAATAGGAGATGAAAGGAAGTAGAGTTTCCTAAACCCATCGGTAAATAGAAAGACTGTGTTAATTAAAATGCTCATGGATTAATTAGAATATTCTATAATTAATTAATTAACCAAGTAACTATATTAATTGATTAATTAATATCTGACTCCATGCAATCACTCAGGATGGCACTATGTGCATATATACCAACAGGGTACCCCTAGAAATACGGATATGGTGAAATGAGGTGGTCTATAGAGAGAAGCATGTACTAATACTGTTGATAGCTAGAATCCAACATTGGGTATGACATGTACTAGTTTTGTGGATGTATAAGATATTGGATGGTGTAATGCTCTTTCTTGTTGTGCCACTCATAGTTCCTATGTATGTAGCAAAAAAGATGGAATATTTGCTAAAGTTGCCTCATCTTCTCATGGACTGTCTCATCTTGTATCTTCACTATACGGTCATGTTCTGATAATATATGAGCATGTTTTTTTGTCATCAAGGGCATATGTTATTAGTATCCAATATAATATAAGGATGTGGTATCATGATAGGTAAATTTTTCATGTGTAGTTCGTGCTTGATCTGGCAACATGATTGGGTAGCTGGCATAACCTATAGAGATTTCCTTGATCCGTTTAAAATCATCCTCACCATGTGTTTGTCCTCATGTAGAGACCTCAACCTCTATTCCATTGGCCCTCTATTCTTGTTCCCATTCCTTCATATGGTTATTAAACTGATTGAGATCATACATATCGTATTGATTAGGAAATGGAGTTTGAGTAGCTCATGTTAAATTTGGGAAACCTTGAATTATAGAATAATATCACCCTTCTTTATCAAATTGATCATGTGGAAAATGACACCATAGTGTATTTTGATGAGTCAAGATCCATAGGTCTCCTTGAAATGATCCACTGTGGAGCCTACTTGGATGGATATGAATTTGATGAAACTGCCAAGTTGAATTAAAGTAGTGGTAGATGCATCACATAGTTATGTTTAACATTTTACTCCATTGCACAATGGTGTATTTCTTCGGGTGCCTTGGGTACACCCACATCTAAAAAGGCATACATGAAGAAAATGGTATATGTAGCACATATTCTATTGAATCTTTTGACTAGCCTTGGACCCATATAGAAATATCTTCTCATCCTCACTGGTGAGATCATTTGATTTGGTATTGATGAAACCCTTGATTAGGTGTTCATCTTGTGTCATTTTTCCCTTTATTTACACTAATATACTTAGAACGCAAGCTATATCTTAATAAATTTTGTTCTATGTTGAATGCACTTATGGATGCTTTTTGCATGTTTAATAGATACTTTGACCACTATCTGATGGAAGGGGGAGATGGAGTTTGATCCTAGAACTTCCCATAGCTTAGAGGAGTCTAAATGAGGCCAGGATCACCCCAACCTACCCCAAGTGATCAAAGACTACATAGAGACAATGATCTCCATTATTGATCAAGTTCAAGGCTGAAGTGCATGAGAAAATCCCCAAAGCAACCGTGGTAGATCACCATAGTCATGCTAAACAAGCCCAAAATACATAATTTTATAGATTTTCAAGGGACTAAGATGTTACCCTTAGAGAGAGTGTTCCTAAAAGAATGAGGTGGCAAGGGGAGGCCACCACATCCTTCCACTTACCAAATTTGTGCTAGCCATCAGACCATATTCATTATCATTTCTAGGAGCTCCCTCTACATTCCCCATTAAGGATATTATCGCTTCATGCCACCATAGCTATGGTACACACGACGACCTTGATACCTACATCCATTTGTTCCCTATCCTCCCTCAATATATGCAATTCACCACGATCATTTCCACATGACCCAACCATTCCCTATCTACTCACCATGGTATTTTTACCTAGAACTTTTGTACTACCCTCAAAACCCTAATGCTTCCTAGTACAACTTCTCCCACAATTAACCTTAGACACACTATACCACAATATATGCTTTGGTGGTGGCTAGCAGCCAAGGGTTAGCTTCCTCTTGTATTCTTTTCTACTAGCTACCACTCACCTACCCCACTCTCTCCTATTCATCACCTTCCATACCAAAACCATGATTTTCTAGGTATTTCTGATTATCCACCCCACTTTCCATGCTTTCTATCATTGGAGATAGGAATATCTTGACCTTATTGTGGTTAGAGAAGGAGAAGGAGAAGGATAAATATGGCCCAACACCATGGCTATTTGTATCTATTTCATATCCATTTTTTATTCTTTTGGTGTAAAATATCTAATATCCTTTGGTGGGCTATTTCACAAATTTATATATTTGAAATCATATGAAAAATTATTAACACAAAAACTTTGATTTTGTTGGAATGTGCTAGTTCCAGATTATTCTTGTATCCTACCTAATTTATGGTGATTATGTATGAAAACACCTAAGGTGTAGATAAAAGGAGTAAGAGGAGGCTTGGAGAGGAAGAACCACTAATTCCAATTAATGGATCCTTATCTTGTTCCCTCTCTTCCCACTTATTCCTCTAATCCACTAACCCTAGGTGTGAGATCTAAGTGGATATGTATGCCTCTCTTTGTGTATTAAACAAACATCAGGTTTATAGGTTGATGGAGAGTAATAAGAGGCAAATCACCATTCTCCTACACTCCATACCATCCTTTGCCACCATTATGTTAGGAGACATTTCCTAGAAACCTATACTAAGGTGGTGTTGGTTGGAGTTTATCTATTACCTAGTCAATTGGGGCTCATTAGTTTGGATAGGAGGCGATAGGGACTATATCCTTTCTGCACACCCTATGTCACCACTGCCAACTAGTAGAACAGGAATCTCCATCCCCACTACCCATAGTTGTTTGGTTTGATAGCATAATTATTTGTTGTGTTTGCATAAATATGACCCTATCATGATTGATAGTTGCATAACCCAAGTGTCCCACTTCTCCTAATTTCTTGATTAAAACCCTAACTTGTTATAGTCTTATCTAGTCTCTCTTGCTTAGTTAGAAAATTGCTTTTCCATGTCGGTTAACCATTGATAGAGTAATTTGCTCTTGTTCTTAGTTATATGTGCTAGGACTTTCTAGTGAGTTGCTTGATGTAGTCTTTTCTTGCCTTTTTAGTATGAATGTTATTCAAGTGTAGTTGATCCCTTTCTCTTTCTCTCTTGCCTCTACTATAGTAAGCTAGTGAAATTTCTCTCTTAAAGCTTATTAGTTGGTCTTATTCATGTAGGGTTAATCTAGGTGTAGTTCTTGTCCCCCTTTCAATCACATGTTCCCCTTGGTTAATTCAGTAAACCCTAATCAAACTTTGAAAACCCTATACTCTGCCTTAGGAACCTAGTTTGAAAAAATTAGATCCAATGCCCCATACCTCATATAGATTCAACTCTGGCATGCCACATTCCTATACCACTTCTCAATCATGTGTGATATTTTATGATATATAGTGTGTTGACTAGGTTACTTTGTTAGCCTAAGTGTAGTGAAGCATTAATCTTTCAAGCACCATTTCTAGGGATCGAAAGAACATTACCTCTAGAGATGAGATTGTTTCCCCATCACCGACTTCCAAACATGCATCAACTACCAGACTAGTAGTTTTCAACGATTGAATCCCAAAAGAGAGAGTTCCACAAATCATAGTCCTTAATATTGTAATATTTAGTATTCTAATTGAGCTTCTTGATGGTGAGTTGTTTCATCTTTCCAAAAATGCAAAATACGAGTGTCTTTTTCTTGATGTATACATAGAAATCAAGTCCGCCCTTAGTGCGTATCTAACAAAATTGTGCCTTGAGTATTAGATTCTACAAAGTTTAAAGATTGGCACATAAATTCAAGTGTATAACATGGATTGTCAGAATCACAAATAATTCCTCTAGATTTTCATCGCCTCATACTTTTGTTGGTGTAGAGACATGCAATGTCTAATTCTTAGTGGATGATATATCTACTACTTTGGGTTTTGTCAGTAACTATGCCTTGTATGCATAGACTCACTACTACAGAAATGGCTTATAACGTCACATTTAGAGGCGTCAGTTGTATATAATAAATTGATGCCTAAACCCTACAGCGTCAGTTTAGTACACAAACTGACATCTATGTGTGAAGAGCGGCCAGACACGGGTATCGCTTTAAATTTAGCGTCAGTTTCTTAATAAACAACTGACGCCTAAAATTGACCGCCAAATCCAAATTTTCCAGTGGAAAAAAACCTCCAAAATTTAACATACGACGTCGGTTGTTGACTAATTAACCGACGACTAAAGTTTTTGGTGAGACAGAAATTGGACACATTTTTATCGTCGATTGTCTTTCGATAACCGACGTCGATGTATTTTCCCACACTGTCCGCGTGATTATTTTCACCCCCCTTTGACATTGGTTTTCTAAGGAAACCGATAACTATGGTCACAATTCGAGAACATTTTTTTTGTCGGCCTATGTAGATAGACGTCAGTCTTTTTAGTATAAACCGACGACTATAATTGAGCATAGATGTCAGTTTTTATTCGTAACTGATGCCTATTTTTATTAGCGTCGTATTTTTTGAATACCCGAAGCTGATGGTTAACTTAATAGCACTCGCACGAAGCCAACTCTTCCCCTTTCTCTATTTCATTTCTAATTGAAGGTTAGGCTCTAGCTCTGGCGATTCCGCCCCTACTCCCTCCTCCTTGCGTGCCTCCACCCTTCTCCCTGCTCGCCACCGCCGGCCACCCTCTCTCTGCTCACCACCACCACCGGCCACCCTCGATCTTCTCGTCGCCGCCGGCCACCCTCTCTCTACTCATCCTAGTTGCTCGGTCTGCTCCCTACCCTCCTGCATCCTCCTCGGCCTGTGCCTGGTTAGCACCTAGTCGTCCTCCTCGGCCTTCTCCCTACCCTCTGCCGCCCAAGGTTAGCATCTGCTCATCCTCCTCTGCCTCTACCTACTCCCTGCCCTCCTCCGCCCAAGGTCAGCCCCCCCCCTCTTTTCTATATCACTGTTTTCTTCTCTTCCATCATTTTTTGGACACAGTTGAGTTGATGCTAACTAGTCCACACTACACATCACTTGCTAGCAACTTGGGCCTCCTTGCTTTTTATCATATTACTAGCATTAAGATCATAGTAAGATGTCCATGGTTTACTTACTAATTTTTGTTATGCTGAGGCGGCTGCAAAAATGGTAAAAATCAACTCTTAGAGCAATCGATCGATATTGATTATTGTTATGTTTACTTATTAATTTTTATTGATGGTGATTAGAGGGAGCTCCACGAGTAGAGGAAGGAAGGCAAGTTAATCCCTCAAGGTACAAGGGATGAACTGATAGTTGCTTTGGGTAACCCAGAGCATCCTGGACGTGTTAGGGGTGCAGGCACTGGTGTGGGCATCAAAGCGTTCTTTGGGCCATCCCAGTGAAAACCTATCCCAAAAGTGGGACTTTCACAAGCTGAGGTAACCGATTCTTATTTTAGAATATTATTGCAAAAGGGAATTCAATAATCAAAAGCTAGCATTTCTTTTATCCATGTATAGGTAGATGCATTAATTGATAGGAGAGTCAAGGAAGCACTTGATAAGAGACTCCATGATGCAATTAGCAAGTGGCAGGTGTCTCAGACGGCCACTCAGACAGTACTTGTGACGTGTCACACTTCTCCTGCTACTCCTACTATAGAGGTTGGGAGTAATCCTATAGACCCACCACCTACCACGTCGTCTGTAAGTATTTTTATGACATAATAGCTAGTCTGTTTAAGATGATATGTTTGTGTATATATGCATATAACATTCTTTATGTAAATTTGCAGGGGTTGAAACCATGCCGACTAAAAAGTCAAGAATATATCGTTGTAGAGGCATCGGCTTACCCATCCCTTAAAGGGTGCATGTTTCATGGGTATCCAGTACTAGATGGTGTGGTGTGTGTGAGCCCGATACATGTACTCCCCGACTGGAGGGATCTTGCACTGCCTCATTCACACCTAGATACTGAAACACTTAGTGAGGCAGTAGGCGGAGTGATATTGTGGCCCGAAGTACATGTCCTCTATACTAATATTGTATGATAAATTTCCATTGCGTTAATTTGTTAGTGTGTATATATGAGTCAATTGATATGAAATTATATATAGGTCAAAATGATGAGACCCGCTACATCTCGGCCTCCACCTCCTCGACTACCAATTTGTCTTCCAAGGGACCTACATGCCTCGATAGGTCCTAATTGTAGGGGTGTGGCAGTATGGATCGGCAAACATGATCCAAATTGCCCTATAAATGTTACTATTATGGAGGATGCGGTAGGTAAATCATACGATAAAAATCTATTTATACAAGTTTAGTATACATATTAAGGCATACGTAATACAAGTTTTGCAAGCGTATTAATACATAGGTATTAATGCAGGTCAATCATATGTAAACAAGATATTTATACAAGATGTTTTGGAGTTGTTTCATTATGATTGGCTGAACACATATATGATAGAGCTGTGGATATGGTGAGATCTTATTTATACATCCATATACCTTGTTTTATATACGGTGATCTGGTTTCTTATATATTAATACATACGTAATACATGTTTTGCAGCCACTTACACACGATATGTACATATTTTGGGTTTTCCCATGTGGGATTTTTGGTTCCATCTTTGATTAGTCTTGTAGATGAAGAACCTTCTTCAGTTACTGCATATTGTTGTGATACTTTTCAATATTTTGGTAAAAATAATAAGATGGTGATAATAGCTCCATTCAATGTCAAGTAACTTTACTTTGCCTATAATTTGGACTTAAGCAAATTACATTTTAATTGTGTATTTTGAGTTATTAATTTTCTACTTTCTTACCTGTAGTGGTAAATATTGGGAGTTACTAGTTATTGTCCCAAAAACATTCACTATCTATTATCTAGATCCTACGGGAGATGAGTTGAATACATTATATGGACATGCAATTAAAAGGCCATTATTCTCGTGAGAAATTTCATGTTTTTATATTCGTTAACATATGTTACAACATTACTATTTAATTATGCAATTTAATGTGTTACATTAACATATGTAGGGCTTTACAAGAGTACAAAAAAGCTAGAGGAAAGATAAAACAAGTGGTAGGAAAACAAATATCAAAGAAGCTCAAGGCTAACAAAGCAACATTGAACCTATTGTGGTACATGGGGTTCAAAGATAACCACAAGCTACTATGGAATCCAAAACTACTTAAGAAGCACAATAACATTAAAGTTCTAGTATGTATTTTTTAATATTTTGTATGTTTCAATTTATAGTATGCTACACAAGACAACATATGGGCATGTTCCTACTATGTGATGCGATTTATGGATATAATCATCAAACATGCCGTAATGGAAATCGATACAATACAACATGTATTATACATAGTCTCATTAGATAATATGAAATATATCAATCTTATTATATATTATTAATTATATATATACGTCATTGTCTTTGCAGGTCTTTAAAACTACTGACTTCAGCATAGGTGGAAATCTATTATATGTACATATTCCCTATACGAGAGAGGAATTAGATGCTATAAGAGAAGAATGGGCAAAATCCCTACAAAGAGTGGGAATTTTTAAATATAATTTTATTAACAATGATGACGATGATGAATAAAGAATAACTTTGTTCTCATAATTATTTTTGTGTGAATGTGAATGACTTTTTATGAATTGTAATATGTGTGAATGTGAATGTGAATGACTTTTTCTAATCAATACATGAATGTTTCTACATGTGTCTGAATGTGAAAAAGATGAAATGAATGGAACTGAATGTGTATGTAAATAACTTTATAGGTTACTACATGTATCTGATCAATACATGTGTCTGAATGTGAATAACTTTGTAAGTTTGTGGCATGTTGTATGGTTGATATCAATGGATGTTGTAAACCTACAGTTCAGAACTGAACTGCAGGTTCTGCATCCTGCTGACCATCCATACAGCAGGCCTGCAAACTGATAAGAAAACAAATAAGCAAATAGGCGTCGGTTGTTTATAAACAACCGACACCTAAATCATACGGCGTCAGTTATTAGTAAAAAAACTGACGTCTTTATCCCGTCCTGGTGTCTGTTTTCGGTAAAAACCGACGCCTATTACCACGGCCGTGTTGGCCAGCACGGCCGTGCTGGCAGTGATATGACGTCAGTTATTTGCATAAAACTGACGACGTTATCAAGATATAGTGTCAGTTACGAACAAGAATCGACACCGATAGTGCCCTTGCTGGCACTTTATTGATGGCAGAAAGGGTAATGGCGTCAGTTCTTTTAATAACCGACGTCTGTAACCACTCTATAGTGTCAGTTTTCTTAAATAACCGATGTCTATAGTCCCTTTGCTGGTGTGTTTTCAGTGGCGGGAAGCGTTTTGGCGTCAGTTAGGGAACTGATGTCGAAGGGGTCCACCTTTAGCGGCGCCCACTTGGGTGTCGCTTGGAACCCGACACTAAAGGCCTTAATTAACTGACACTAAAGGCTTGTTCTGTAGTAGTGAATATAATAAACTAGATGAGAGATTCAATGTTATTGTCATTAAATATTGGTGGGAAGGACATCATACTAGGAGATATCCCCTTTTTTCGATAGTGTGGTATTGTTGGACATATGCTATTGATACCCTACTAGGATATGTGTCTTTAGGTGCCTTATTCCTCATAGGAAGTGACAACTTTTCACCAATTTGATTAGTTGGAGTTGTGGCAGTCCAGTTTAGCTCAAGTTCCTTTGTAGACAACTATTGATTGGATGGTATATTGAAAAACTATAGTGGGGTTCAAGAAATGGAGCATGTTATGGATTTGATTGATGGGTTAAATAGTAGATTGAAAAGTGGGGGGATTAGGGGCTCTAAGTTGTGGTGAACTAATTAATTTAAATGGAATTCAATCAAGTGTGATGGATTGAGGTTCATCTACCAGAATTGTAGTTAATTGATTGGGGATGAGTGATATGGGTTGGGAGTATGTCAACTAAATTAGGAGATGGTCTATCAATTGTGGGGGTAGTAGTGTTTAGAAAGAAATTGAGGACGTGAATAGTCAACCAACTGACAAACTAGTCGATTGTTTGTGAGTATTGGGTGATTAAAATGGATTTGTAGGGAGTGTAGGTGTATTTGTTTGTATTTGAGGTTGTTGGTTGGAAAAATAAATCAATTTAGTGTAACACCAATTTATTAGATGATGTGAAAAAAGTTCATGGATAAAAAATTCAAAGAAAATTATTATTTTCTAAAATATAAGTTAAAAACATAATTATAACTAGATAATTAATTTATGATAAGGGTTTCCTCTTGATAAGTGCTTATTTGTATTTTTGAGGTCAACCCAAAATCTTCTACAATTAGTTGGTGAAGCACCTATGAGTGCTAATTTAGAGCTATGGATGCAATATCCCCTTATAAGGTATCACTTCATCCTCTTTCCATTGAGTGAGACTAATATGATGCTCTCTCCATATATATACAACATGTGGATATATCTTATTTTCCTAATTGGCTTGGACGACTGTGAAATTTTTTTATGGGAAAGAGGTGAAACAGGGAGTTGAAGAGCAGGATTAGTTCACCTTTATTGAAATATATTTCAATCATATGGGTGAAATGTCACAGTTACATCATCCTATAATATATAAGATCATTCTCATAGGTTTGTAGGCATAGATACTCAAGTTATTTCCAATGACCTTGGGGTACAGGTTAAAAGCATTAATATCCCACCATGATTTGTGCTCTAGCTCGACTACGAAATGGAATTAATTTTCTAAATCAACTTATATTGTGTGGTATAATCATTATCTTGAGGACAATGTAGTAGGTATAAAATGATCATTCAATTTGAGTGACCAATACATTTGTGTGTGGTTCAACATTTTCTTCTCTACTTGATTTTTTTAGATATATACTTGGCAACTCATCTAGGGGTGTTGAAACATGGTGACATTATTGTTGGTTGTATGCCTTGAGAGACATCATGTGATGATTCTAATAGGGATACATTATATACGATTTAATCATTAGTGAAAGTTAGTTTGTTATGTTTGTTTCAACATTTAGATAATGTACAACTATAATAGTCTCTTAAAAATGTTTTAACATGATGAAATATTTTTGGGGTTGAGGATCTAAACATGAGATCATATGTATACTCTAGAGTATCCACTCCTTTTATGTCCCTAGTCATTCATTAATGAGAATATTACATGATAACACTAATAGTAATACTAGTGTGTATGTGCAATGGTGACAATGTCTCCTTAGTCATGATATTGGATATCAATTAAGATTCATAGGTACTTGTTAGAGAACATGTGATACTGGGCAAACCCATTTTGAGAAACACACATGGAAGACATACCATGGCATTAAGCCTCATATCTTAATGTGATAGTGGTGACTATAATCCTTAGACCGGATGTTACTGTAATTATCACATGTTGTTTTGTGTACTTTAACATTCGCAACATGACTCTAAATATAGGTTGCCATAGAGGCTATGATTGGGTTCACTATAACACTTGCATATTAGTGAGTGATGTAGATGGAATTTTTTGTTTGTATGTATGCCCAAGGAAACAATCATATGATGATTGGAGTGTGGCATTGAACCTGATTTGATAATAATAAAGGTGATTTCGTCTATTATGTTTGTCTCATTCATCAAATGATGACACATACATAGTATATGTCGAAAGAACGACGGTACTCAATGATGTATATCTTCAAGTACGTGACTTGAACAATGAGATCACACAGATGTTAAGATTACATACATTCTTTTTATTTCCCTAGTCAGATATTACTGTGGAAGCAAAATAGACGATAATAATAGATAAGACTAGAGTGTGTGTTGACTGATGATAGAATATAATTAGTCATGATATGTGACATCTAGTCAAGCACATAGGTACATGTTAGATAATGGTGTATCAGATAGACCCACCATGAGAATGATACATGGAGACCATGGAATGGTAGTCAGAATCATATCTCATAGCAATAGTGTCAATTGTGGTTCTTAGACCTGAAGTCACTACATTCATCACATGTCATTCGATATACTTTGACATCTTCTAATGTAACCCTAAATAAGGATCCCCATAACAATGATGATTGGGTAGCCGTGACACATGGGGAATGAGTGTGAGTGATGTAGATGGGATTTGTCCCTCTTACATGATATTGATATCAAGGACACTTGATAAGAAGGACTGAGTAAAGTACGATCGTACTCATGTGATTTAATATTTGATATGTGAACTCACATGCATCTCAGACAGTCTACTCTAGTTCAAGGAAATGGATTGAGCATTGAGAGCATGACGATTCCATGCCTCGAGTTCGATCAGGATATCAGATACAAAGGAACTATATAATCACAAATTGTAGGTTGAAGTTGTTCTTCAACTTTCCAAATCACTTGGGTAGCAATGATGTGTGACAACGCACCACTCTTTGCTTGTGATGTTATAATTGGTTATAAACATTCACTGCCAACATAATTATGGACCTATAGGGTCACAAAGATAGGATACACTTGGATTAAAAGATCATATTCATGAATGATGTTTAGATTGAATACTAAAGGTGTTTAGGTATTCAATTAAACAAAAAATCAACTGACTAGACTCAGAACCATCAAGTTCAAGTAGTAAACTAACTGATTATAGTGTCAGGTTGATTCAAATTGAATTGGCTGATTTCTGTATGAGTCAGGACACGAACAGATCGGCTCATTGGGTGAACCAGTCAGCTCAGGTTGGTGAGATGATCAGTTCACCTTGTAAACCGATCAGCTAGATCAGGCCAACCTAAGCTTCTGATGATTTTCCCATATCATGAAAAATGTTAATCATTTCACTTTATTCAATTCATTGGTACAATGATTAATGTTGGAAATTAATTGGAAACAAATTGTAAATTCAATTGCATTTAGGAAACAATATGAAATGATCAGCTCATTGGGTGAACTGATTGACTCACTGTACCAGCCGACTGGTTCACTAGTGAATTGATCAGTTCACTTGTTGCAAGATGTGAAATTCATGAAAATTATATACCCTTCTACTCCCACACAGATTGAGAATCCAAACTCTAACCTCTCCTATAAACAGAAGGGTATTGGCGGCTTCCCAACACACAGAATTAAGATTCATTTTCTCTAGCAATTACTGTCCTCTTTGGTTGTGGTAACCAATAGAGAGCCCGAGCAAGTCATACCCTTTAAAGGGAGGGACAATAAGGGAGAGAGCAATTAAGAAAAAATGCGGGAGAGCATGTCGGTGACTAATATGCTGACAGAAGGGGACAACTCCTTCCTATTGGGTCTGCTAGCACAACGTAGAGTTCTCGATAGTCTGTGTGTACTACTCTAGAGGTGGGAGACTTATGCCACTAGGAGAACTCCATCAACCTCCATCTTTGGTGACCAGACCAGGAGGCCGATGGAGACAATCGTTCGAGTGTTTTCGATGGTGAAGGAGTGTGTTGTTGTTTGAAGAAGAAGAAGAAGTATGATTTTACTGCAAGGGTAAGACAAACTAATCGACTAGAGGACCATGGAGGATAGACGATAGGGGGACAAACCGATCGACTGGTGGCCCAATCGATTGGCAGGAGGAGTCCAGACGCCGCTTGGACTAGAAGACCGGATGACCATTTCAAGAGCCCAATCGAGCGACAAAGAGGTGAGCCGACCGGTTCAAGATTTGAACAAATTAACCTATATTAGTTCGAACACAGATCATCACCAAAAAAGGTTGCATATATAGGTGGTAGTAATTTCTTATGGGTCCAAGAAATTACAATAGTATGGCCATAACCATCGCTAGTGTGTTTTAATTATTGGATGTTCTTATTTGTGATTATAGCATGTATATAATACATACTAAGTATGTGGTGATTGGATATGTATATGTATTTATATGTAGAATCCATCAATATAAATATTAAGTCTTAGATATTTGCTATAAGTAGCACATATGAAAAGTTTGATCGACCACGTATAAGTTATGCCCAAGCATGGTGTGTCATCCATCTTGTGGAAGTGTGATGGTAGATATGTAGGTTCTTCCAGTGACAAAGTGAAATTTAGCATTATTATGAATTAATTACTATTTCACCCTCCTTATGCTCCACTCATGGTCCCAAATTATTTTTCTTATTTTTAGAATCAATATTGAGACTCAAATTCGAAATATGGTGATCAATGTGATCTTTATACACGTTATAACACCTCAAATTGGATTCATTTATCACTTTGCCCAAATAAACAAATTGGTCAATCAAACTTCATCCTTTGATTCTCAATCTTTTTCTAAATGTTCTACACATTTTTTTGAAGCTATGGTCCAAATTTCATGTCATTTGGACATTCCTACTTTTTACTATGAATTCTTGAAGTTAATGCCTTAAAATCCCTTCTATTTGCCTTTTTTTGGCCTTTTTCTAAGTCAGCAATCCGTGGTTTGAGTGGGGCGCAAACCTCGACCCTTAGATCTGGGCTTGCGGATCTCAGACCAATCGGGTGGCCAGGAAATCATCTTAAACCTCCCACAATCAGCGGGGAGGTGTTAATGCGGCCAAAATAGCAGATCTATCACTCGTGACCCCGATTCAATTTTCTAATCGAGAGGGAATGTTCACCTCACGACTTCGCACTCACCCAACCCTACTTTGACTGGGTTTCTCACCTTGTTGCGCTGCCAAAATGACCCCCTTTCCTCCCATTCTCTTTCCAGCGAACAAGGGCTTCTACCTATCTCCCTTTAACCCTAAATCTACCCCCTAGACACTATAAAAGGACCCCCCCAAGGTCCGCAGCAAACACATCTTGCTTAGAGTCATTCCCTTTCTCATTCCCTGGGCCCTGAATGATCCAATTTCTCCTTGCCACCTCCTACTGCCATGGCGGCGCCACCGCATAGCCCAGCTTGGGTGTCCTTCCTCCATGACCTCTCTCCCCATATAACCACCCCATGTTGCTTTGCGAGCGAGAAACAAGCATAGACGACACCTTTACTTCCCGTGCAGACATCTACTTCCTCAGGAATCCACAGGCCAGTGAGCATCCCTATGCCTGGTTCCCAGGCTCGTGAGGGAGTGCTAAGCAAGGAGAAATAGAGTTGAGAACCGCTGGTCCAAACCAAACCAACCATCTAAAACGACCCAGCCGAACCGCTAATCAATCGACAAATTGAAGATTGAACTGACGAAATCCAAGACTCAACCAGTCCCCTATGCAAGTGAACCACCACACCTACATGGTTTGATTCTGGCCATCAATCATGCATCGTACGACCCTCAATTTTCTGATTTAAGGTATTATATTCCCCTCCCTACTCAGAAAATCAGTAAAATGGTCAAATCTTGTTTAAATCCTAGAAAATGCATCCGAACTCCAAAAATGATGAACAAATAGTCAATCTTGATAAGAAAAATCTAGTGAACATTTTAAAAATACTTTTGAAGACTAATTCTTGATATTTATCACTGATATTCCTAGATCTTGTTCCTTTGCTTATTTAATCTGTCTAATGATTCAACAATGATGATTAATCCTTGAGAAACCCTAATTATGACTCTAATGCTCATTTTGAAATTGAAATTGACTATGTATGAGTTTAGACCTGATCTTTCAACTTATTACTCATAGAATGTGAATCATATATATTGAACCAAGGATTAACCTTTATATTGTGACAATGGATTGACACAATTTTACCGTGCGTCGAATGCAAGTGCACGCGTCAATGTAGTATAGGCCATTGTGAGGCCCGAGTCGAACTCAGGGACACTGAATTATCGGTAGACTACTACTAACTACTCACAATCAGCTAGGCCAATTAAAAGGTTCTGAGAGTTGTTTTAAGAATAAAAGAAAATAAAATAAAACAAAGCAATCGATTAAAGGTTTGGTTTAATCAATTCAAGTGGAGATCTTTAGGATTTCGGTTTCACCACGGGTTTTCATTGTATGAATTTCCATATAGTTACTCAGGTTCATCTCTCAATCCGGGTAGTGGCCTGTAGTTAGAATTGCCCACTGTCATGGTACAATTCACTACCTATGTCTAGGTCAGTTCCACCGTCGTAGTAACCTATACCCTAAACTAGGTGCTTTAGAAACGACCTCTGGGTTTCCACCATTAACCTTACATCACCTTGTTCAAGGAATTTGTTAATTAATGTGAATTTTGTCTCTTTTCAACCGTTAATTCTTCTTTCAAAGTAATTAAAGGCATTATATTATCATTATGGTGATCAAGCATAACAATATAATTGAGAAAACGAAGTCATACCACGGATTTAAGAGATAAATTATGAATTACTATGATAAAAATGTCATACAATGCTTCCCCGGGCTACTCTCGGTCCTAAAGATAAAGGGGATTAGCCCCGCATGTTCATCTTAGAGAAAAACATGGTTGAGAAAAGGGGAAACATGGAGAAAAACATGAAAAAGTAATGAAACCCCTGAACGGAGAAGATCCAAGCATTCCTCGGCATAGAATGCGCGATCTACAGCCTTTCGGCGGTGGAAAACGTCTTCTTCGGCTTCTGGAATGGCTGGGGCGTTCTTCTGGGCTCCGTTCTTCTCTCCACACCTTCTCGGGACATGTGCAGCGGCTAATGATGTGATACCCTGCTCTTGGCCGTCGTCATTAGGTATAATCACCGAGTTAGGTTGCAAAAATATCACAACTGTTGGATTAGAGACAATCTGAAACAAACTCTAATCTGACGGTGTCGATACCATCGACGCGGGTCAATGGTATCGACACTGCGCGATATCGGCAAGTCTTCTTTTCTTTTCTTCGTTGTGCCTAATGCTGACTCGATACCATCGACGAGGGTCAATGGTATCGACTTCCTTTAGCGTCGGTTTTATCCCTTTTCCGTCACTGAAACTCCACGTGTCGATAGTATCGACTTTTGGGTCGATAGTATCGATTGTCTGCTCGCCAGCAACCTGATGGTAACTCGATACCATCGACTTCCCTGTCGATGGTATCGACTCTGTGCTGCTCCTTACGGCTGGCAACCTGTGGTTGTGTCGATGGTATCGACAGCCGTCGATGGTATCGACAGCTGTAGATATGTGTTTTTCCTGAAATTGCAACACAAAACCATATAAGCCGAAATAAAACATATTATTGTAATCATTTATGCGCAAAACAATAAAATAAGAGAGATTTGATACTGAGAAGGATCATAGACTAAAGTAAGTGAATTATGCAATATTAACCACCAAAATGACCAATAAACGCATAAAACACGAGTAAAACAAGTCTATAAATGTGACTCAAAATCATCGCATCAAACTCCCCTAAGCTTGAACATTGCTCATCCTCGAGCAACAAAACTTTAGAATAAAATTGTGAGAGTCAACTAAAGAACAGATTGTCACAACAAACATCACCACATGATCCCCTCCGGACATTCACATTCCGGCCCTCACTAACCACGGAATGATAATTACCCTAAAGGTGACAGTAATCATCCTTAAAAGATATCTACCTCAAAATTGATGAACACTATCACATAAGGCAGTTAACATAATAAAATTCTCCAGTCCAGACTCGGTGCATCTTGTGATCTTCTATTCTACGTTGCTCGCCCTAACTACCATCTACATGGAAGAAACTCTCCTGGTATTAACGAATGAGGAGAAAGTCACGGTGGCCTACCAATTCGAGCAACGGGTGGATAGAATGGGTGGCTCATGGAAGAAATGGAAGCATCATATGATTTTAACATGCACAAAACATTAATGACCTAAATGATGCATATGCAAGTGAAAATGCCCTAATGCCTACATTTGGGTGGAATGATGCATGCACTTTCATTCCATCTCAAGGTGAGATGAAATATCTAAGGAAAACTACATCGTGTACTTATTCTTCTTAGTATGTAGTGAGAACATGTTCCTTTCTCCCTCTCATTACTACTTACTATTACTACTTACTTCTCAATTCTCTTTTTTTTCTTTTTCTCTTTTTTTTCAAGTCCTTATTTTCATAGCTGACAACGAATTGTTTGTCGGGCTCACTTAATGCTGCATAACTTATACATTTGAAGCATTCAGAAGGTATGGAACAAGTTCATCACCTTTTATGTTTCAGAAGACATAAGATGCATGATGTACTATATGCACAAAAATGTGAATGCAGCTACAAAATGATAATTATGCAACTAAATGACACGCACCTAAGGATAATGTGCATGTATAGCTATTCTATTTTTTCTTTCTTTTCATTCAAAAATATGAAAAATAGTTGTAATGCAAGACCTATCTACATGGAATGAAATCAAAGAGATTAAAACTGTAATGTACTTCCAGTTCTTAAGGTGGATTATGAAAACAATGGGGTGGATAGATCACAAGACTAATTGAATGAACCTTTGAAAATTATTATGTGTCCCTCCTTACTGACCTGTGTAGTAATTAAGAGGTTTCTCTCTCTTATTTCAAATTAAAGTCTCATTATCATTTGGTTAGTTTAGGCTCAAACAACCAATTCCGTCCACTTTTCATGAATCATAGGAATGTACAGTTGTGATTTCCTGTTTTAGAGTTGACAAACCCAATTATGTCCGTAAGTTATGTGCTCAAAGTTGAACAACACAAGCTTGCAAAAACACTAAAAATTTTCAAATTTTCCCCTAATTCCCATGTACAAGCAACGAGATGACACATGACTTAAGACATCAACAATTACACTAGATAGAGTGTGGATCCTACAAACAACTAAGAACTATAAGAAATAAATGAAAAAAGACAAAACAATAAAAACTTAAAAATTGAGAAAACTAAAGGATAGAGTTGTTCCAACTCCCCCCCCAAGCTTGAATTCGACTATGGCCCCATAGTCAAAAACAACCTTAAAAGGTGGAACAGTGATACCGATCATTCTTCCAGAGGAGGCGGGTACTGCGGAGCCGTGGGGTCCCAAGATGGGTACTGCCCCTGAAAGCTCGGATCGTACTGGGGCATTGGTGGAGGTTGTGGATACCCCCCAAAATAATTCTGGCTCCAGTAATGATCATAGAAGGGCTCCTGATGCATCTCCATACTATGCAACCTGTCGTGGATTTGATGTTGGTTGTCGAGGAGGAGGCACTCATTCTCGAAAATGGCCCTCTGATTATTGATTAGTCGGTTCATCGTATCTTGAATATCGGCATATGAAGTTGTATGCTACTGCATCTGATGAATCTCCTGCAGCATTGTATACATCCCCTGCATGGAGTAGGCATCCTCTCCTTGATAAGAGGGTTGTGGTGGCGGAGGCTGTGAAGATGAAGATGCACCCAGATGCATGCGGGGACGCTTCTTAGGTGCCACTCGTGCGTGAAGAGGGGTGAAAGCCTCCTCTTCCTCTTCAGCCTCGTCGCCATCATTGTCATCATTGCCACCATCTTCATCTGAGTCCTCGATGGCAATGACATGCCATCTGAAATGCTGAGCACCCTCGATGTGGAAGACAGGGTCTGGAAGTGAACACTCTTGATATGCGTGATTAACATGGCAATGTGCATATGCCAGGCCATCACGAAGCAGGATGAGGTTGGAGCGGTGTAAATGTTGCAGGTTTACCTTGCTCCTGTTGGAGAGGGGAGTAAGTTGGGAGAAATTTAACCCAATATAGTGGGCCAGCGGTGTGATGAGCCCTCCAAAGTGGATTGGAGACTTCCGCATACTCCTCTTTACAACCAACATGCGCGTTAAGAAAAATGCGCCCCAATTGCACTCCTCGCGCTTCAGCAATTTGTGCAGGAAGAACAAGTATGTCTCTTGAAACTTGTTGAGAGACAGGTCACCACGAGCGAACAACATGGTGCAGAGCATGCGATGAAGAACCCACACAAACGGATGCTCGAAATCCGCCACCGCAGTGTTGTGGTAGCTCACGGATTTGCCGGGAGGTGCAGTCACTAGCTCAGTGAAAATAGCATCATAGTCCGTCTGGTTGTCTGGCCTCCGGTACTGGCCTCTCCCATGATTCCAGTTGTAGATGGAATTGAACTGCCTGAGGGTGATATTGTAACCGTTGTTGTACAACAGGAAAGAAACGCGACCCTTGATCCATTCCCGATCAGTGGCGATGATGTCATTTGGCACGACACATATGTCCAGCGACGCCATGAACTCTGCCACTAGCTCCTTGTATGTCGGTCATTCACTGAAGAATGGTTGGCTGTCGGCATGGAATTCCATCTCATCGGGCCTCCTTCCCGTATGCCTTGCATGCCCCTTGAGAATGTAGGCAAGATTGGGCTCGAACCTAAGATAATGAACCATGTCCCGATCGACGTATCAGGTCAGCTCTATCTTTCTCTTCATAAGTTCCTCATAGACCTTCCAGACCTCTGTGGAAGGATGGACAATCTGCGGGTGTGGAATAGATGCAGTGGGTGGAGGAATGAACTCGGGCATCTCCATAGGATCTTCCCGTGAAGAAGAAGCATCGACTGTACGCACCATCGTCACAAAGAAAGAAGAAAAAGAAGATGGAGCTCGGTGAAGATCGGAGAAGACAATCTCCACTCGGTGAAGGCTCGGGGAAGAACTCGCTCCTTGGATGCTCGTAGCCGGGCTCCGGTCACACAGCAATACGCACGACACAAGTGGAGGTCAAAAGCTCTGAAGGTGTGACGTCATATGACAACAATCTCTCCCTTTTATAGTTGAGGTCGTCGTTGTTGTGCACCCATCGATACCATCGACGCGGGTCGATGGTATCGACACCTGTAGCACAATCTGGTCTTTCGCTAGTATCGACGGTTGTCGATAGCCCGATGTGGGGGCCCAGATTGATGACACGTCGATACCATCAACGTGGGTCGATGGTATCGACCCATCCCACAGATCGACTCTCTTGATGTAGCGATCGCCGTTGATTTCCTCTCACGGATCGGTGACATGTCGCGTCGATACTATCGACGCAAGTCAATAGTATCGACTTCTGCTTAGGGTAAACACCCTCGCGAGGCCCGGCCACCGCTTTCTACCTGTAACTGGGTCGATACCATCGACAGGCCCGTCGATGGTATCGACTTCACTGAATTTGTCTGAATATCTCCAGAGATCTTGTGAGTATCGACATCTATGTCGATTCTATCGACCTCATTTTTGCAATCAACCTGATGGTGTGTCGATACCATCGACAAGGCCGTCGATAGTATCGACTCAGAGAAATTTTTACAGCCGCCTAACTGTTCCTATCTCGATACCATCGACACAATGGTCAATGGTATCGACCCTGCCTCAGTCCTGCACACTGAACAAACGATCAAGGTATCATTTTTACACTAAAAAAATCAAATCAAACTAACTTACAAATGTGAAAGAAACTAACTGAAACTACCAATGGCTGGGTTGCCTCCCAACAAGCGCCCTCATTTAACGTCTTAGGCTAAACAAAATCAAGCTCCTCATGCATCCGGAAGCGCAATGAGTTTGACCTCATTCACTTTCCTTGTGTAATCCTCACCGAAATACAACTTCAATCGCTGCCCATTAACCAAGAATGTTGTCTCGCCATCACGCACCATGATTGCACCATGTGGCCTGACCTCCTCTACAGTGAAAGGTCCACTCCATCAGGATTTCAATTTCCCGGGATGCATCTTCAACCTGGAGTTGAACAAGAGTACACGATCTCCCTTCTTGAAGACACACATCTGAATATGTCAATCATGAATCAGCTTTGTTCGCTCCTTGTAGATCTGCAAGCTTTCATAGGCATTCATCCTCAGCTCGTCAAGTTCATTTAGCTCTAACATACGTTTCTTTCCTGTCTCATCATAGCTCAAATTCAACTTCCTCAGCGCCCAGTGCGCCTTATGCTCTAATTCCACCAGCAAATGGCAGGCCCGACTGTAAGCCAACCTAAAAGGCGTAGTGCCTATAGGTGTCTTAAACGCCGTCCTATACACCCACAAAGCGTCCTGTAGCAAGGTGCTCCAGTTTGTTCTCGTCGAAGCCACAGTGCGCTCCAAGATCTTCTTAATCTCTCTATTGGAGACTTCCACCTGCCCCTGTGTCTGCGGGTGGTATGGGGTACCAATGTTGTGCTTCACCTCGTACTTTCGCAACAATGCCGCAAACTTTTGATTTCGGAAATGTGTACCTCCATCACTAATAATCATTCTTGGTACACCAAACCTGCAGAAAATGTATTCTTTGACAAACCTGCACACTATGGCGGCATCATTAGTCCTAGTGGGTATTGCCTCTACCCACTTCGATACATAGTCAACAGCTAATAGAATGTACAAGTTAGAATTGGAGGACACAAAGGGTCCCATAAAATCAATACCCCACAGATCGAACATGTCAACCTCTTGAAATACATTGAGGGGCATCTCCTGTCTTTTTTAAATGTTACCTGCCCATTGGCAGGAATCGCATTGCCGCACATAGTCATATGCATCCCTGAATAAAGTAGGCCAGTAAAGGCCGCTCTCAAGTACCTTGGCCGCAGTTTGAGAACTAGCATGGTGGCCACCCGTCGGTAGAGTATGGCAATGATGAAGGACACTTTCATATTCTACTTCCGGTACACACCTGCGCAACACACCATTCCTGCACTACTTCAACAGAATAGGGTCATCCCAGAAATAATAACGCAAAGAATGGAAAATTTTCTTTTTCTCTTGGTATGTCCAATCATCTGGGATAATTTTGCAGGAAAGATAATTAACAATGTAAGAAAACCAAGGATCTTTGGATTTCACAGATAGAAGTTGTTCATCAGGAAATGTCTCGGTAATGGGTATATGCACGTCCTTCTCATCTACCCTTTCCAACCTAGACAAGTGGTCCGCAACCACATTTTCTATTCCCGCCTTATCTTTGATTTCAATGTCAAATTCTTGTAATAGTAGGATCCACCTAATCACTCTAGGCTTGGCATCCTTTTTCTCCATCAAGTACTTAATGGCGGCGTGGTCCGTCCATACCACGACTTTAGATCCAACTAGATATTGCCGAAATTTTTAAAAGCAAAAACAACGGCGAGAAGCTCTTTTTCAGTTGTCGTGTAATTCAATTGTTCTTCATTTAAAGTTTTGGATGCATAGAAAATCACAGCAGGTTTATTGTCCACACGTTGTCCCAAAACGGCCCCTACTACGAAATCTGATGCATCACACATCAGTTTGAATGGCTTTGTCCAATCTGGTGTTTGCACAACTGGTGCGAAAATCAATTTCTCTTTAAGCACATTAAAAGCATGTAAACATTTTTCGTTAAAATCAAAGACAACATCCTTCTCCAACAGCTCAGATAATGGTTTGGTGATTTTTGAGAAATCTTTTATAAAGCGGAGGTAAAACCCAGCATGACCTAAAAAACTCCGTACTCCTTTTACCGAATTCGGTGGAGGTAGTTTGGAAATAACCTCAATCTTCACCGGATCTACCTCCAACCCTTTGCTAGACACTTTATGTCCTAGCACGATCCCTTCGCTAACCATCATATGGCATTTCTCCCAATTGAGAACCAAATGTGTGTCCTCACATTGATGCAAAACTTTGTCCACATTGTATAAATATTCATCAAACGACACACCATAGACGGAGAAATCGTCCATAAAGACTTCCAAACAGCGTTCAACCATATCAGAAAAAATGGCTAGCATGCAACGCTGAAAGGTTGCCGATGTGTTACACAAACCGAAGGGCATACGGCGGTATGCAAAGGTTCCATAAGGACAAGTGAAGGTGGACTTCTCTTGGTCCTTAGGATCAATGGAAATCTGATTGTAGCCCAAATAACCATCGAGAAAACAAAAATGAGATCGACCTGCTAATCGCTCTAAAATCTGATCAATGAATGGGAGAGGAAAATGATCCTTAAGTGTAGAAGCATTCAATCTATGGTAATCTATACATACACGCCACCTGGTTACCAGATGGGTCATGACTGGCTCATTCAACAAGTTATGTGTAACAGTAATTCCCCCCTTTTTAGGGACTACCTGTGTAGGACTCACCCACGTTCAGTCGGATATGGCATAGATGATACATGCAGAAAGGAGCTTGATCACCTCCTTCTTGACGACCTCCATAATGCTCATATTTAGTCGGTATTGTGGCTGAATTATCGGTTTGGCTCCCTCCTCGAGCCAGATCTTGTGCTGGCACAATGTAGGGGAAATCCCCTTGATGTCTGCTACCGACCACCCGAATACACCTCGGTGGTTCTTCAGCACGATCATCAGTTGATCCTCCTCTTCGACACTCAGATATGCCGAAATAATCACTGGCAGCTTTTCACCTTCAGCTAGAAATGCATATTTCAAGTGCGGTGGCAATGGCTTCAATTCTAATTCTGGCGGGCTGATTAAGGATGACTGAAGCGGTGGTGGGAGTTCTCCAAGGTCTTCATAGTACCTAGCGTAGGAACACGGCAGCACCTGAAGCATCTTGGCACACTCTTGTAGTGACTTGCTTCTCATCCAATCATGTGTTATGTTAACCAGGAAGGCTTCAAGAGGCAGTTCTGAATATGCATTAAAGACAGAACTTACTATGGCCTCATCTTCAGTAGAAGGCAGAATGTCCTCCTCTTCATCATTGGGAAAACCCACAGCCTTGCTAAGAGACACAACCTTGGTCTGCTCCATGATGTCTACAGCCAATGTCCCTTTTTCTACTTTAGTCATTACATGATCCATATCTAGAAATGGTTTCCCTAGACAAATAGAAATATTCTGATCAAAGTTCTTCATCATGCGGCATTGCTCCTTTACTTTAGATTGCGTACTGCTTGAGGGCATGACCATTTCAAACCGATCATCAGCGATACCCAAGGTCAAACGACCTCTCCCCATCTCCAGTATCATGTCAGCCGTGGCTTGGAAAGGTCGTCCAAGGAGTAACTCATTACCCTGTTCGTCTTGCATTTCCATTACAACACAGTCTGCTGGGAAAACGAACCGATCCACTTTCACCAACACATCCTCACATATGCCATATGGCTTCACCACGGAATTATCTGCCAATTGTATTGTCATATTGCTCGGCCTTGATTCTTTTAATCCCAATTTCTTGAAAGTAGAGAGAGGCATCAGGTTTATACTTGCCCCTGAATCACATAGTGCTTCGCCGAATTTCACTTTCCCAATATAGCATGAAATATTGAAGCAGCCCGGATCATGCCTTTTAGGTGGCAATGTGCCCATGATGAAACCACTCACCTGCTCCTTGAGAACCACAACCTCAGTGTCAGGGATCTTCCTCTTCTTTGTAATGATGTCTTTCAGAAACTTTCCGTAAGAAGGAATTTGCTCTATTGCTTCTAAAAGTGGAATGTTGACAGACAGCTTTCTAAAGCTATCTAGAAACTTCTTGAACTGAGTGTCCACTTTCTTGGCCTTCACACTATTGGGATATGGAACCGGGACAGTCTGTGCCCTTTGATGTGGCGGCACATATGGCGTCCTATTCTGTGTCTCCTCCTCAACAACGGCGGGTTCTGTTGCAACAACCTCTACCACATCATCTACCGGCTCGGTGCTTGGGATCGAAACCTACTCTGTGGCCTCACCTGCATTTTCTGACTGGGTTTGCTTGGTTCATCGGCCCTGGGGTTTAAAATCTTCTTACCGCTCCTTAGCAAGATTTCCTTAGCATGTTGGTTTCCTCCTGGAATGTTTGTATTACCCGAAAAGCCTTGTTGCACTAGCTTCTTCATATTTTCTATCTCAGCTGCCATCTGCGCCAAAGATGTTTCTATAGTCCTCATCTGAGCCCCGTGACTTTGTAAGGTCTGCCCAAACTGATTCATGAATTCACCTTGTTGCTTGATCTGTTGGCCAAAAGTGTTCATTAGTTCTTGATTTTGCTTTATTACTTGATTGAGCAACTCATTGCTCTTATCCTCTGGTGACGATTGGGGTTTTGCGTCTGGGTCTGGAAAGAAATTATTTGGGTCCTTCCAGAAAAATTACTTGTCTTTCCTCCATGAGTAATCGTTGTTTCTGTACCCATGCTGCTGGCGCATTAATTTTACTTGAGCCTCATCATCTGATTCTGCGTCTTCTTTTGCAAGTAGTTTCTTTGCTAGAAGGTCCATCTTCTCATTTAGTTCTTTGATGGCATTTGACTCCCCTGCAGCCCGAACATGCTCTACGACGTCTATGTCACCCCAGGATTGCTTCTTAGCCATGTTCTTCAAAATTTCCCAACACCTCGTGTCTGTGTTGTTTAAGAAGAACCCTGAACCTGTGGAATCTAGGTTACTTCTATCATGCTGGGAAAGAGCAAAATAAAAGATTTTGACCTGCATCTCCTTGTCAAGTCCATGATGAGGGCACCTCCTTAACATGATAGAGTTTAGGGGGGGTGTTGGAACAACCCTCTATCTTAGTTTTTACTTACTTATTCATGTTGCTTTTACTTTTGAAATATAAGTTGTTTTTATTTCTAGGTTTACTGCTTTTGTAGGATCCACATCTATCTAGTATAATCTGTGGAGCAATAAATGCATGGTTTCAATTGGGAGTTTTACTCTTGGGTTGTATGAACATAAAAAATGAGCATATTGTAAACTTTTTGAGCTTATTCTTGTGAGTAATTGAGTTTCATAACTGAGGAAGTGCTTGGGTGAGTCAGCTTCAGGACATGGGGACACGAATGACTATCTTTATTGTCCAAGGAAAAGTGATTGACAAGGATGTTTGAGCCCAAACTGACCAAACGCTAACGTGACCTTAGACTAAAGTTTAAGAGAGAAATCCTTCAGTTACCCTGTACACAGGTCTTTAGAGAGGGACATATGATATTTTCGGAAGGTTCTGTCAATTAGTCTTGTGATCTGATCCACCACAATTTCATTCACACTCCACCATAAGAAATGGGAGCACATTACTGTCTTTCACTTTTTGATTGCATCTCATGTAGATAGGTCTTGCATTATATCTATTTTCACATATTTTTTGCATGAAAATGAAAAAAAAAGATAGAGTAGTTATACATGCACATTATCCTTAGGTGCGTGTCATTTAATTGCATAACTATCATTATGTAGTTGCATTTGCATCTTTTGAGCATATTGTACACCATGTATCTTATGTTACTCTGAAAACATTAAAGGTGGTGAGCTTGATCCATACCCTCCAAATAGAATGCTTCAAATGTATAATTTATGTAACAAGAAGTGAGCCCGACAAATAATTCATTGTCATCTATGACAATAAGGGCTTGAAAAAAAATTGAAAAAAAAGAATTTAGAAGTAAAGAAGAAGAGGGAGAAAGGAACATGTTCTCACCGGAGAATTAAGAATAATAAGCACATGTTGTAGTTTTCTTAGATATTCCATCTCACCTTGAGACGGAATGATAGTGCATACATCATTCCACCAAAAATGTAGCATTAGGACATGTTCACTTACATTTTGCATCATGATAGGTCATTAATTTTTGTATTGAATGATTGACTATTATGTGCTTCCATCTCTTCCAAAACCACCTATCCCATCCACCCGTTGCTCTAATCGGTAGGCCACCCATGATATTCTCCTCAATCATTAATATCAGGAGATCTGCTTCCATTTAGATGGTAGTTAGGAAATGAGCAACGTAGATAGGAGATCACAAGATGCATCAAGTATGGACCAGATGAATTTATCATATTAACTACTTTAATTGATAGTGTTTCATTGATTGGGGATGGAACATCTTTTATATAGGTCTTTGGTCGCCTGGATGGCAGTTAGTGTTCAGTGGTCAATGAGGGCCGGTTTGTGGAAAGAAAGTGGGGATGATGTAGATTCATTTCATGTATTTATGTCATGTTGCTGACTTATCTCAATCAGATCCAAAGTTTTGTTGCTCGAGGACGAGCAAGGTTTAAGCTTAGGGGAGTTTGATGCATGGGTTTTGAGTCACTTTTATAGGCTTATTTTATATCTGTTTTATGCATGTATTTGTCATTTTCTTGATTATATTTGCATAATTCACTATAGTTGGCCTTTAAACTCTTTTTGCATCAAATTATACTTCTTTTATCATATTTATATGATTTTATATAATCCCCAGACTTATACACATGTTTCGGCACTTTTTCAGGCACTTTTGCATTGTCCAGAGTCGATACTATCGACCCTAGTGTCAATAGTATCGACATTTCATCAGAAAGCAACCCCAAAACACGATTTTGGAAGGAAATACCTGTATCATGGTCGATACCATCGACCTGGGGGTCGATACTATCGACAGCGTTGGGATCTAGTAATTTTCAACACTAAAACGGAGTGTTTTAATCTGACGGTTGAGCTTTTTCGGAGCCGTAAAGTGGTCCTATGACCTAAGAAGAGCACGAACGGCCCTAGGGGGTCTCATATTGTGTTACACAACATCCAAGAAGGAGGGAGAGAGAGAGGATATGAGAGACAAAGGCCGTCAACCGGGCGATCCGGGCACCTCCGACAGGCAATTTTGCTACCGGAAGACTGCAAAACACACGTTTCTCGAGGAGGATCTCCAAGAGCACCTTCGTATCAGGGGTTACATGAGTTTTCTCCATGTTTTCCACATTTTTCTTCTCTACTCCTATGTGTTCTCCATTGTCAACCATGCGGGGCTAATCCCCTTTATCTTTAGGACCGGGAGTAGCCCGGGGAAGCATTGTATGACATTTTTATCATAGTAATTCATAATTTGTCTCTTAAATCCGTGGTATGATTTCGTTTTCTCAATTATATTGTTATTCTTAATCACCATAATGATAATCTAATGCCTTTAATTGCTTTGAAAGAAGAATTAACGGTTGAAAAGAGACGAAATTCACATTAATTAACAAATCCCTTGAACAAGGTGATGTACGGTTAATGGTGGAAACCCAGAGGTCGATTCTAATGCACCTAGTTTAGGGTATAGGTTACTACGACGGTGGAACCGACCTAGATTTAGGTAGTGAATTGTATCACGACAGTGGACAATTCTGACTACAGGACACTACTCGGATTGAGAGATGAACCTGAGTAACTATATGGAAATTCATACAATGAAAACCCGCGGTGAAACCGCAATCCTAAAGATCTCCATTTGAATTGATTAAACTAAACATTTAATCGATTGCTTTGTTTTATTTTCTTTTCTTTTATTTTTAAAAACAACTCTCATAACCTTTTTATTGGTCTAGCTGATTGTGAGTAGTTAGTAGTAGTCTACCGATAATTTCGTGTCCCTGAGTTCGACTCGGGCCTCACAAAGGCCTATATTACATTGACGCGTGCACTTACGTTATACGCACGGTAAAATCATGTTGGAACAACCCTCTATCTTTGTGGTCATGGACATGCATGAGTTGGAAGGAGGTGAGATGCTATTGGGAAGGCCGTTCTAAGATGCAGCTGATGTAATCGCTGCCATTGGGCGAGGTTACTTGACACTTGGGATTGGTGATGATAGAGTTAAATTCAAACTACCACATGACTCATTGGAGACATCTCTTGACAACCCAGGTTAAAGGTATCTTTATGTCAAGCCTAGGACATTAAACAAGGGCGCTTGTTGGGAGGCAACCCAACTTTCAGTTCATTTTTATGTTTGGTTATGTTCTTTTATGTTTATGTACTTAGTTTTTGCTTAGGTTTTGATAATTTTTATAAAAATAGTACCCTAACTCGTATTTTGAAGTGTGCAGAATGTTAAGGTCGATACTATCGACACCCATGTCGATAGTATCGAGTTTGGATCAGTAAACGCTAAAGAAAAGTCGATACCATCGACCCTAGGGTCGATAGTATCGAGATTCCTGAAGATTTATAGAAAAATTGGTGACAGTAAAGTCGATACCATCGACCCTAGGGTCGATAGTATCTACACTTTTGAGTTCCCAGGCTTTTAGATGCATCAATTCAACAAAATTGCTGAGTCTGGGTCGATACCATCGACCTTGGTGTCGATGGTATCGACACCTGCAGGACAGCTACATAAAACAGGCCGAAAAAGGTATCGAAACGAGATTTTTTCGAACCGTTTTTTGTAGAGGAAATATGGATGAAGTAAGTCACGTCTTAGAACCACTAAGACACAAAAATGGGCTACCAAAAAGAGGGAGATATCAAGCATCACTTGGTCCACTTGAGCATCTAACCATCCTTCTTCACCACACTTCAAAGTGAACGGTACCGCTGTTCCACCTCTTAAGTGAGAATGTTGACTATGAGGCCATAGTCATATTCAATCTTAGGGGGGGTGTTGGAACAACCCTCTATCTTAGTTTTTACTTACTTATTCATGTTGCTTTTACTTTTGAAAAATTAGTTGTTTTTATTTCTAGGTTTACTGCTTTTGTAGGATCCACATCTATCTAGTGTAATCTGTGGAGCAATAAATGCATGGTTTCAATTGGGAGTTTTACTCTTGGGTTGTGTAAACATAAAAAATGAGCATATTGTAAACTTTTTGAGCTTATTCTTGTGAGTAATTGAGTTTTATAACTGAGGAAGTTCTTGGGTGAGTCAGCTTCAGGACATGGGGACACGAATGACTATCTTTATTGTCTAAGGAAAAGTGATTGACAAGGATGTTTGAGCCCAAACCGACCAAACGCTAACGTGACCTTAGACTAAAGTTTAAGAGAGAAATCCTTCAGTTACCCTGTACACAGGTCTTTAGAGAGGGACATATGATATTTTCAGAAGGTTCTGTCAATTAGTCTTGTGATCTGATCCACCGCAATTTCATTCACACTCCACCATAAGAAATGGGAGCACATTACTATCTTTCACTTTTTAATTGCATCTCATGTAGATAGGTCTTGCATTATATCTATTTTCACATATTTTTTTGCATGAAAATGAAGAAAAAAGATAGAGTAGTTATACATGCACATTATCCTTAGGTGCGTGTCATTTAATTGCATAACTATCATTATGTAGTTGCATTTGTATCTTTTGAGCATATTGTACACCATGTATCTTATGTTACTCTGAAAACATTAAAGGTGGTGAGCTTGATCCATACCCTCCAAATATAATGCTTCAAATGCATAATTTATGTAATAAGAAGTGAGCCCGACAAATAATTCATTGTCATCTATGAAAATAAGGGCTTGAAAAAAAATTGAAAAAAAAGAAGAAAAAAAGAATTGAGAAGTAAAGAAGAAGAGGGAGAAAGGAACATGTTCTCACCGGAGAATTAAGAAGAATAAGCACATGGTGTAGTTTTCTTAGATATTCCATCTCACCTTGAGACGGAATGATAGTGCATGCATCATTCCACCAAAAATGTAGCATTAGGACATTTTCACTTACATTTTGCATCATGATAGGTCATTAATTTTTGTATTGCATGATTGACTGTTATGTGCTTCCATCTCTTCCAAAACCACCTATCCCATCCACCTGTTTCTCTAATCGGTAGGCCACCCATGATATTCTCCTCAATCATTAATATCAGGAGATCTGCTTCCATTTAGATGGTAGTTAGGAAATGAGCAACGTAGATAGGAGATCACAAGATGCATCACGTATGGACCAGATGAGTTTATCATATTAACTACTTTAATTGATAGTGTTTCATTGATTGGGGGACGAACATCTTTTGACAGAAAGCTTTCTAAAGCTATCTAGAAACTTCTTGAACTGAGCGTCCACTTTCTTGGCCTTCACACTATTGGGATATGGGACCGGGACAGTCTGTGCCCTCTGATGTGGCGGCACATATGGCATCCTCTTCTGTGTCTCCTCCTCAACAATGGTGGGTTCTGTAACAACAACCCCTACCACATAATCTACCGGCTCGGTGATTGGGATCAGAACCTCCTCTATGGCCTCACCTGTGTTTTCTGACTGGGGTTTGATTGGTTCATTGGCCCTGGGGTTTAAAATTTTCTTACCGCTCCTTAGCAAGATTGCCTTAGCTTGTTGGTTTCCTCTAGGAATGTTTGTATTACCCGGAAAGCCTTGTTGCGCTGGCTTCTTCAGATTTTCTATCTCAGCTGCCATTTGCGCCAACGATGTTTCTATAGTCCTCATCTGAGCCCTGTGACTTTGTAAGGTCTGTCCAAACCGATTAATGAATTCACCTTGTTGCTTGATCTGCTGGCCAAAAGTGTTCATTAGTTCTTGATTCTGCTTTATTACTTGATTGAGCAACTCATTGCTCTTATCCTCTAGTGATGATTGGGGTTTTGCGTCTGGGTCTTGAAAGAAATTATTTGGGTCCTTCCAGGAAAATTTCTTGTCTTTCCTCCACAAGTAATCATTGTTTCTGTACCCCTGCTACTGGCGCATGAATTGTACTTGAGCCTCATCATCTGATTTTGCGTCTTCTTTTGCAAGAAGTTTCTTTGCTAGAAGGTCCATCTTCTCATTTAGTTCTTTGATGGCCTTTGACTCCCCTGCAGTCCGAACATGCTCTACGGCGTCTCTGTCACCCCAGGATTGCTTCTTAGCCATGTTCTTCAAAATTTCCCAACACCTCGTGTCTGTGTTGTTTAAGAAGAACCTTGAACCTGTGGAATCTAGGTTACTTCTATCATGCTCGGAAAGAGCAAAATAAAAGATTTTGACCTACGTCTACTTGTCAAGTCCATGATGCAGGCACCTCCTTAGCATGATCTGGAACCGTTCTCAGGTCTCAGAGTAAGTCTCTCTTGCCTTCTGGCTGAAATTATGGATTTTTCTGATCATATCATTTGTCTTCTCGGGCGGAAAGAACCTTTCAAAGAACACTTCCACCATGTGGTTCCATGATTCCACATACTCATCATCAAGATTATGTAGCCATTCTCGTGCATTTCCCGCCAGAGAGTTGGGGAACATCTTCAAGTACAATGTCTCCTGTGGAAACCTGTCCATCTTGATCATGTCACAGTTCTCCACGAACTGGCTAATGTGCGTTACCGGGTCTTCGTTTTTTAGCCCATGAAATGCATTTGATTTGACCAGATTGATTAATGCAGGATCAATCTTCTAAGTCAGAATGTTGACCGCCTTCTTCTTTATTGGCCCCTTTGAAGCGGATGAGGAAGAAGCCTTTATCTTCTCCCATATCGTCTGCTCTTCTGCCATGGCTTCTGGTTTTGAATCGGAATCTATTTTGTCTGGTTGGTCTTGAATAGAGTTCTGCTCGTCGTCTGGTCCCGGCAATGGAACCTCTGGTGATTGCTGCGTGTAGTCGGTGTTACACGTCTTCACCATGCACTAGTACCTGTAAGAGGAAAATCTCAGTTCAGTACCTTTGATAGACGATTTCTAAATATGAATGATAAACTATGAATTTTTAAAAAATTAGAATAAAATAAAAAAAATAAAAATATGGCCTAGAATGGCCACTTGCAGCACTTGTAGTGTCGATAATTGTCGTGTCCCCGGCAACGGCGCCAAAAACTTGACACGATTTTACCGTGCGTCGAACGAAAGTGCACACGTCAATGTAGTATAGGCCCTTGTGAGGCCTGAGTCAAACTCAGGGACATTGAATTATCGATAGACTACTACTAACTACTCACAATTAGCTAGGCCAATTAAAAGGTTCTGAGAGTTGTTTTAAGAATAAAAGAAAATAAAATAAAACAAAGCAATCGATTAAAGGTTTAGTTTAATCAATTCAAGTGGAGATCTTTAGGATTTTGGTTTCACCGCGGGTTTTCATTGTATGAATTTCCATATAGTTACTCAGGTTCATCTCTCAATCCAGGTAGTGCCCTGTAGTCAGAATTTCCCACTGTCGTGGTACAATTCACTACCTATTTCTAGGTCAGTTCCACCGTCGTAGTAACCTATACCCTAAACTAGGTGCTTTAGAAACAACCTCTGGGTTTCCACCATTAACCTTACATCACCTTGTTCAAGGGATTTTTTAAATTAATGTGAATTTTGTCTCTTTTCAACTGTTAATTCTTCTTTCAAAGTAATTAAAGGCATTAGATTATCATTATGGTGATCAAGCATAACAATATAATTGAGAAAACGAAGTCATACCACGGATTTAAGAGATAAATTATGAATTTCTATTATAAAAATGTCATACAATGCTTCCCCGGGCTACTCGCGGTCCTAAAGATAAAGGGGATTAGCCCCGCATGTTCATCTTAGAGAAAAACATGGTTGAGAAAAGGGGAAACATGGACAAAAACATGAAAAAGTAATGAAACCCCTGAACAGAGAAGATCCAAGCATTCCTCGGTGTAGAATGCGCGATCTACAGCCTTTCGGTGGTGGAAAACGTCTTCTTCAGCTTCTGGAACGGCTGGGGCGTGCTTCTGGGCTCCGTTCTTCTCTCCACACCTTCTCGGGACGTGTGCAGCGGCTAATGATGTGATACCCTACTCTTGGCCGCCGTCATTAGGTATAATCACCAAGTTAGGTTGCAAAAATATCACAATTGTTGGATTAGAACCAATCTGAAACAAACTCTGATCTGACGGTGTCGATACCATCGGCGCGGGTCGATGGTATCGACACTGTGCGATATCGGCAAGTCTTCTTTTCTTTTCTTCATTGCACCTGATGCTGACTCGATACCATCGACGAGGGTCGATGGTATCGACTTCCTTTAGCGTCAGTTTTATCCCTTTTCCATTACTGAACACGTGTCGATAGTATCGAATTTTGGGTCGATAGTATCGACTGTCTGCTCACCAGCAACCTGATGGTAACTCGATACCATCGACTTCCCTGTCGATGGTATCGAATCTGTGCTGCTCCTTACGGCTGGCAAACTGTGGTTGTGTCGATGGTATCGACAGTCGTCGATGATATCGACAGCTGCAAATATGTGTTTTTCCTGAAATTGCAACACAAAACCACATAAGCCGAAATAAAACATATTATTGTAATCATTTATGCACAAAACAATAAAATAAGAGAGATTTGATACTGAGAAGTATCATAGACTAATGTAAGTGAATTATGCAATATTAACCACCAAAATGACCAATAAACACATAAAACGCGGTAAAACAAGTCTATAAATGCGACTCAAAATCATCGCATCATGGATCTATATCTTGTGGAAAATTGATCATGTGTATGATTCATGACTCTACTTTAATCAAACTAATCCTTGAACTTCAATGATGTTAGTTATCATGATGATGATCTAGAAAGGTTATGATGGCTTGTATAATAATCATAAAGTTAGGGTTAACACATATGATCCTAGAAAACCTAGGTAAGTCATTCACACTCGAATATATTGTACATTTGAAATAATGTTGGACATATTGAAATATTGATTATAAGTGAATGACCCAACCCTAAGGTTGAAATAGGAAAAGTGTAACCCTAATCTTGAATACTAAAACATGATATCCAAATATCTTGATATTGACCCTTGATCCAAACATTGTGTTTTAGGATCCAACTCGAAGGGTCGACCTTTTACTAGTGGATCTGTACTCAAAATCTCAATGAAAGGTATGCTATTATAGAACTCCTCCTTGATTGTATTGAAGATAATTTTATGTATCACTTGACTGTATACTTTGCTACTTACTTGGATGAGCTACTGTTCCCTATGATTAGTCTTCTGTTTTTCTATACTATATTTTGAAAAACATGAAAACATAAATTGCATGCCCATTATGACTGCCCGTATATTGATAATGATGATGATGTTGATAACGCTGATAATGTTGATATTGGGTGCAAGCAACCCCCCTCATTGAGAGGTGGGACTTGTACATTGGCTTCCTATGTTCCTATGGTGAGAAGGAGCCTAGTGACCATCCCCATCGCGTTGGGGTAATAGAGTCACACAAAATATATAAGCATGCTTCTCGAATTACAGCATAATAGGAACACGTAATAAAAATTGAATCGTTTGAAAAACTTGTCGAATAAATGTTGGTTTTGCAAATTTCTTGTTATTCTTTTGAATATAAGTCCTGCCAAGTATATTATTTTGTTATAAATCACTTTGCTTGATTTTGATAGCGTACCGTGCAATTGCATGATTGTGTCTCGATTTTCTTGATTTTAGGCAATACAAACGGAATACTGAATAAGATCGTTTTTGCATTCATACACTATGATGACAAAGATAAATCAGACATATCTCCATATTGGGTTAGTTTGTTCTTTATTTATCCAGTTTTTGAGTTATTTATTTCTTATTGTATATGCCAGTGTGATAGATCTTATTGGGCCACTCAGGGACGGGCGCTTCAATCCTTTTTCTACTATCTAGGCAGTAGGATTGGGATTGGGGTAAGAACGGTTATGTGACAGTTGTTATTAGAGCTTACACACTCCCATATACTTTAATTAAATTATTTATCAAGTCTCTTACACCCAAGAAACTGTAAAGTCCATAATGGTGAAAATTGAGGTGTCTAGGCTCGGGGTCCTGGCATAATTTCTCCTATCCGTTTTCATGGTGGCTGAGATCCCCCACTCTACCTGGCCTTAATTGATCCAGAATTGGACTTAAAGGTTCTCTTGTGAAACCCTAGAGAGTCTTCTAGCATCTCATCTCATCTTTAATGACTATCCTAAGCCACCCATGTAGATGAAGATTAGGTAGTCTTCTCATCTCCTCATGTGGTCCTTTCTTGTGACCTTTTACCACATAATGTCTCGATTATGGGTAGCTTATGCATGGGAAAAATGAATATCACTAAATTTTGAAAGTTGATACCATGATCTGACCTTAATTTGAAAACTCGATTTTTTATCTATGCAATCAAATACTCATGCTTGACCCTTCATTAAAACTTGATTTAATCAAAACGAGACTAGATGTTTTCTATGTTTGAGGTAAATGATATGAATTATGATATGGTGAAATAAGGATGACTTATACCTTATACCTCATTGCTGATGACATACCGATTTGATTAATGTCCATGTTGCCCTATTATTGATTAAACCTCATACATAGTTAAACAAACTTGTACCCTATTTGATACATATCATGACTAAGCCATCAAGTGACTAAGCTTAGGACACACAAAATCATGATGTAAAACCATGATGCAAAAGGTTGTTTCCCTATTGACCATTGATGCTTTTTGGAATCTTAATTTTAATATCATGATGATGGACCTAGATTTTGTACTATTATGCTCTAATTCCTCGAATGCCAAATTCAAATCCTCGATTTCCAAATTATATGGCTACCTTGATCATGAAAGGAAAGGAATGCAAATATTAATGTGACTTTGTAGAAAAATTGACATTATTGCCCTATTATCTTGAATTTTGATGTTATGACCATGTAAAGCATGCTTTGATCATTGGTACTCTCCCTATTTGAATAAGCTCGATTGATAATGACTAATGTAGGTAATGTGCTAGATTAGGGTAGTAGTTGACTCATGACTACCCTAACCAAGGTCACATCCCTATTTTGACTACCTCTAAATTTTTGTATTGTTGATTATTTAGAGTTTGGAAAGGTATTCCCTTCCACCCTATTTGGATTGGTTGACCTAAACCTAATAGGTTAAACCCATGGTTGATACTCGATCTTGAATATTGATTTGATGATGACCTTGACATATGGCAATATTGACTATAGCTTGAGGTTGACTTCCTAGATAGACCTAGGTCTAGATCATTCATCAACCTTAGAAACCATGATAATGAAATTTTGACATGTTGATCAAATATTGCTTGAATATTGTTGCTAAAATTGAATATAGATGAGTGATTTCCCCTAAGGTCTAAACCAGAATATAAACCCTAGCTTTGGAATATTTATACATATGATCAAATTTAGGATCTATGACTTTTGATGTCTAAAATCTCAACTCTTGGTATTGATTATAGAATTTTGACCCACGATTATCAAATCTCAATAATGATACAAATCCTATGATCACACTATTTGAACATTGAGATATATGACTAATGACTTCAAAATCCCAAATCCTAATTTTTTTGAAATGATGACTATTTTGAATCTCTTGATTTATGAATTAGGGTTTAGCTCTCATTAGGAATAAGGTGGGACCTTCCCAGTGATTTTGAGCTCGAAATGATGATATTGAAAGTATGATGTTGTCTTGAAATGTTGAAATGTGAAATCTCAAATCATGGACGCATAACCCACCTAGACCAATGGAGAAGCTAGGACCCTGAGATATTGGGATTGAGAGTCACCTTGTATATTTGATTCAAGTACTCTATTTGTTTGACCTAAAATATGATATGTCCAAACTTGTGAACAATAGGATGCTTTCCATATTTGTGACTCATATAATGACTTTGGACAATATATGTGATGACCTTGATAATCAATTGCTCGATTATGGAATGATATTGATACCAAGTTGGTTATGATATGGAACATGGAATTCCAATTATGATGATTGTATTACTTTAAATTTGAGGACATGATTTTGATTATATAATTGAGGATATGATGTGGATTTGGATAATTCTAAATTTGAGGATGTTTTTGAATTTTGAGGACACTCTAGTATTTGAGGATATGACTTAGGTTGAATGATCCTGATTTTGAGGTTGTCTTGAATTTTGGGGACAAAATTCCTTTTTAAGGAGGGAAGGATGTGACAAAGTGAAATTTAGCATTATTACGAATTAATTACTCTTTCACCCTCCTTATGCTCCACTCATTGTCCCAAATTATTTTTCTTATTTTCATAATCAATGTTGATACTCAAATTCGAAATACGGTGATCGATGTGATCTTTATACACGTTTTAACACCTCAAATTGGATTCATTTATCACTTTGTCCAAATAAAAAAACTGGTCCATCAAACTTCATCATTTGATTCTCAATCCTTTTGTAAATGTTCTACACATTTTTGTGAAGCTATGGTCCAAATTTCATGTCATTTGGACATTCCTACTTTTTACTATGAATTCTTGAAGTTAATGCCTTAAAATCCCTTCTATTTGCCTTTTTTTGCCTTTTTCCAAGTCAGCAATCCGTGGTTTGAGTGGGGCGCAAACCTTGGCCCTTAGATCTGGGCTCACGGATCTCAGCCCAATCGTGTGGCCAGGAGATCATCTTCAACCTCCCACAATCAGCGAGGAGGTGTTCATGCGGCCAAAATGCCAGATCTATCACTCGCGACCCTGATTCAAATTTCTAATCAAGAGGGAATGTTCACCTCATGATTTTTTGCTCACCCAACCCTACTTTGAATAGGTTTCTCACCTTGTTGTGCTGCCAAAATGACCCCCTTGCCTCCCATTCTCTTTCCGGTGAACAAGGGCTTCTACCTATCTCCCTTTAACCCTAAATCTACCCCCTAGACACTATAAAAGGACCCCCAAGGTCCGCAGCAAGCACATCTTGCTTAGATCCATGCCCTTACTCACTCCCTCGGCCCTGAATGGTCCAATTTCTCCTTGCCACCTCCTGCTACCAAGGCGGCGCTGCCGCATAGACCAGCTTGGGCATCCTTCCTCCATGACCTCTCTCCCCATATAACCACCCCCTGCTGCTTTACAAGGGAGAAACAAGCACGGGCGGCACCTTTACTGCCTGTGCAGATGTCTGCTTCCCCAAGAACCCACACGCCAGTGAGCATCCCTCCACATGGTTCCTAGGCTCGTGAGGGAGTGCTGAGCAAGGAGAAACAGAGCCAAGAACCGCTGGTCCAAGCCGAACCAGCCAGCCCAAACGACCCAGTCGAACCGCTAATCAATCGACAAATTATAGATTGAACTGACGAAATCCAAGACTGAACCAGGCCCCTATGCAAGTGAACCACCACACCTACATGGCTCGATTCTGGCCATCAATCATGCATCGTATGGCCCTCAATTTTCGGATTTAAGGTATTATATTCCCCTCCCTACTCAAAAAATCAGTAAAATGGTCAAATCTTGTTTAAATCATAGAAAATGTATCTGAACTCCAAAAATGATGAACAAATAGTCAATCTTGATTAGAAAAATCTAGTGAACCTTTTAAAAATACTTTTGAAGCCTAATTCTTGATATTTATCACTGATATTCCTAGATCTTGTTCTTTTGCTTATTTAATCTGTCTAATGATTCAACAATGATGATTAATCCTTGAGAAACCCTAATTATGACTCTAATGCTCATTTTGAAACTGAACTTGACTATGTATGAGTTTAGACCTGATCTTGCAACTTATCTCTCCTAGAATGTGAATCATATACATTGAACCAAGGATTAACCTTAATATTGTGATAATGGATCTAAATCTTGTGGAAAATTGATCATGTGTATGATTCATGACTCTACTTTAATCAAATTGATCCTTGAACTTCAATGATGTTAGTTATCATGATGATGATCTCAAAAGGTTATGATGGCTTGTATATGATCCTAGAAAACCTAGGTAAGTCATTCACACTCGAATATACTGTACACTTGAAATAATGTTGGACATATTGAAATATTGATTATAAGTGAATGACCCAACCCTAAGGTTGACATAGGAAAAGTGTAACCCTAATCTCGAATACTAAAACATGATATCCAAATATCTTGATCTTGACCCTTTATCCAAACATTGTGTTTTAGGATCTAACTCGAAGGGTCAACCTTTTACTAGTGGATCTGTACTCAAAATCTTTGTGAAAGGTACACTATTATATAACTCATCCTTGATTGTATGAAGATACTTTTATGTATCCCTTGAATATATACTTGGCTACTTACTTGGATAAGCTACTGTTCCCTATGATTAGTCTTCCATTTTTCTATATTATATTTTGAAAAACATGAAAACATAAATTGCATGCCCATTATGACTGCCCGTATATTGATAATGATGATGATGTTGATAATGTTGATGATGTTGATAATATTGATATTGGGTGCAAGCAACCCCCCTCATTGAGAGGTGGGACTTGTACATTGGCTTCCTATGTTCCTATGGTGAGAAGGATCCTAGTGACCTTCCCCATCGCGTTGGGGTAATAGAGTCACACAAAATATATAAGCATTCTTATCGAATTACAGCATAATGGGATCACGTAATAAAAATTGAATCATTTGAAAAACTTGTCGAATAAATGTTTGTTTTGCAAATTGCTTGTTATTCTTTTGAATATAAGTCCTACCAAGTATACTATTTTGTTATAAATCACTTTACTTGATTTTGATAGTGTATCGTGCAATTACATGATTGTGTCTCGATTTTCTTGGTTTTAGGCAATACAAATAGAATACTGAATAAGATCGCTTCCGCACTCATACACTCTGATGACAAAGATAAATCGGATATATCTCCATATTGGGTTAGTTTGTTCTTTATAATCTAGTTTTTGAGTTATTTATTTCTTATTATATATGCCAGTGTGATAGATCTTATTGGGCCACTCAGGGATGGGTGCTTCAATCCTTTTTCTACTGTCTAGGTAGTAGGATTGGGATTGGGGTAAGAACGGTTTTGTGACACTTCCCAAGCATGGTACATTTCTATAGTGTTGGCTTTTGGATCAGGCTTAACTGATGATTCTTAATGAGATTAAGCGCTAGAGGAAGGCAAATGATCATGTCAAGGAGTTGCGCATATCATCTATCCAAGAATTGCATATGATGCAATTGGCAAAAGTTTCCTACCTTAATAATCGGTTATGGATGATGGCGTTGGCCAGGTAATAATTCAATTATTTTGGATCTTGGTTCACTAGAAGGTTGTACGCTGCAATCTTCTGAATTGATAAATGAGGGTTATCAATTTGAACAAAATAGTGGGAGTGATAATTAATTAAAGACCTAATTAATATCATTAACCTATCAAATAAAACAAATAAAAAATGTTTTAAAATTGCAAAAATTTTCTTTTATAGACAATTACAAACACATTATTTTTGTGATCAGTCCTTAAGAAGGACAAAACAAAATAGGATTGACTTCCACACCTGGTTAAGGACTTTGAGAAGTGTTCTCAAACATGAGTAAAAGTTTGACATCCTTGAAAGACCAGAGCCAGAGGAACCCACTCCAAATGCGCCTAAGACTAAATTGGATGCTTACTTGAAGCATCAGTGATGTAATAGACATTAAGCACCTTATGCTATGTTGTATGAACTATGAGTTGCATGAACAACATGATAACATGGACATTCTTGAGATGGTAACACAACTTAAGAATCATGTACAACAAACAATGTATAATGTCTTCAAAGTGTTTTTTTGAGTGCAAACTGACAAAGAGAGGTCCAGTAGTGCCCCATGTTCTCAATGTGATTGGGCATGTGCAGTGATTGGGATTTCTCTTAGGTCAAGAGTTGACCATGGATATGATTCTACAAATCGTTGCATGAATCATATAGTCAGTTTATCAAATGCTTGGCATGTCGATGCCAAAGCATGCATGCAGAAGGAAAAATCCATGATGTGATCAGTGGAAGTGAGTCCAAGGGCAAAGGCAAGGGCAAGAAGAGTTTTGAGCCTAAGTTGAAGTCCAAGTATTTTGCACTCAATATATGGAGAAGGGTAAGTGTAAAAGGAATCTTTCCTTTTCACTTAAAGGATAAAGAAAAGAAAGTGACACCATTGTCACATGTCTCTCTGATCTAGTGGTACTTTTAAACAACCACCCATAGATAGGGCATGTGTTATTTCACCCTAGGAAATGTGTTACTCTCTCCTTTATAAAATATTATGTAGGTGACTGGAATGTGTTACTCTCCCTCACCTATTGGTTGAGGTTAGGTAGGTGTCTTAACCCTACTTAGTTAACGTAGTCAATATTAATCATGCATGCAAATCTTTAACTATTTTGTTGTTATGACAAGCATCTATTTGATTATGCCTCATACTCTTAACCATCTTCATCTTATAATGAAATCTTAGCCTTTATTTACATGTTATTTCTTTACCTTGGTCTTGTTCCTTATTTTGACACATACCTTGTTCCTTTCTCTTATTGGGTGGTTTCCCAACTACCCAGGCCTAGTATTAGAGTGTGCAGCAGGAGCATGGAGGACCAGCCTAGTACTAGGATGAAGAGTACATGATTTTCAGCATGGACCTAACTCATGAAGTCGATGTTGTTTGGAGACAAACTTATTATGGTTTAGATTTCCCTCTATGTAGATCCTTATGTTGTAATATCTATATAAATCCTATATGGAAGATGATGATGTATCTTTTGTAAAATTGAATATAGTCATTACTTTTATTCCGCTGCTACACTTTGGTTGTTTTGAATACCATTATTGAGATTTGAACATTTTACACCTATTACAAGCATATCTTTTGAGTGTGCTTGGAATGGATGTTTTATTCTTCAAATTTTTAGTAAAGAGTGGATCCCCTCTGGGTCCCACTCTTTACAGCATGGTATCAGAGCTAGGTTCTCAAGGGTCACTAAAGGTTCCAATATTAAAATTTCCTTTTATTAGATATAACAAAATTAACACTTTTGACTTATTAACATTATATTTATTAGGATATCACATTATCATTATTATTCTATTAATTGTGTCCTGTTATATTCTCTTTGTTGCCAAAAGAGTTACATTTCATTATTGTGCACAAAATCCTATATACATCTTATTTATCTCATTAGGAGTTTCAGCACAATTAGTGTTATACTCAATTATCTCAAAATTTATATGTGACCATTATCCTTATTATTTATACTTAGACTCCATTATCCTCACATTACCACCATATTAAATATATCAGATTATTTTGCATGAAGTAAGACATTTTATCCAACTTGTTATTAAATCTACAATTAATCCAAATAATGCTGCATTAATTACTTCTATCTATATTACACATCTATACATTGTCACATTACCTTTCTTACTCTCATTAATGTCCTCATAAATTATTTACTCATGTTTATTCACTTCCAATTATTGATTATCCACATTTTTTGTGAATCTAATTACTTCATATCCATATTGAAGTTATTATATGTAGTTTAGTGAAAAAGGTGGGACATAGTACATATTAATGGATTGATTCACATGATCAAGTCATGATTGGGTGATTAATTAGGTGTGTATTAGCAAAGAAAGTGACATGCATTTCTTATTGATGACTTATTTAATCTATGATTAGGTGATTATATACCATTTATGTGTATCAATGTATATTATTTGATGAATGTCATTAAGGATGTATTGTTTAAGGTTAGATGATTAAAACTTAGGGTTTAGGTCAACATGATCATTATATTTTACTTATATCTTCTTAGCATGCATTAAGTCCCATATTAGGTTACATTTATCTTACTCATCATATCATTAGGGTTTATTGGTTTATGACACGGTTATCATCATGTGTATCCACAATTAAGATTAATATATGAGTTACTCATATTATGTGCATTAGGTATTCATTAGGGTTCAAACATATGAACTATTCATATGATGACCATTATATGTTCACTAGTTTATAAACAAACATGTGGTGTTTCAATGATAACTTCTTTTGGTCAAAACTAAGGATTCAAGCACACTAACCTCCTAATCATGGAGTTAGGGTTTCTAGAGACAAAGCAGCTAGGTTTCGGTATGATGCAGGACTCCATCCCCATAAAAAGGTTTTCATCCTCAAAATTAAATAGCATATCCATGTTTTATCAAGGACTACTATTACTAATACTAACTCTCGACCCCTTAAAAGGTTTGACCTACCAAGTCAAACTAAAACTAGAGGTAAAAGGGTGAGTCTAACTAAACCATGTATAGGAACACTTGATTACTTGGTAATCACCAAACTTCAAAGTCTAGGTTCTAGAGATAGACTACCCAAACATGTGGTTCTATGGAACATAAGGGAACTATATTGGGTATCCATCCTCAAACAAGTCACTACAACATATAAGGTTCCCAAGAGTATCCAACATAGATGTCTAAGGCTAGCATTGCCTATAGGCATGCTATTCCAGACAATCAGTATCAGCTCAGGCCAGGTATATATCATACGGATCTGGGAGTCCTCGTAAACCAAACTAGTGGTGTGGAGGAAAATCTTGCTAGCCCCCAAACCCTGATCTTTTCTAGACACCTTTTCTTTCAACTTATGTCCTAATAGCAACCTAACAGGTTCACCACATAAAAGTTAACTAAACATATTTCTGATGTGAAACTCTTATGATCCTAAATCAAAATTCCATTATCTCAAGATTAGCATAGGTCAAATCTAGGGAAAACATGTCACTTAAAGGGGAACTACGTAAGATAAGGGCTCTAACTAGAGAGACAAAATTGAAATATTCAGATTATGTCTATCGTGGGCTCTGATACCATGTTGTAACGAACTTAAATCTAGATATATTCTCAGATTGGTCCTTTTCATAAGCTTTTCCTATCTTTTCTATCCTTTTTGTCCTTGATGTTGAAATTATGGAATTATCAGTGGTTTGGAGTGTATTTGATCACCATTTATCCCAATATATGGGTTTATGCACAAATACCGCAGTTGATGTTTCAATCAGGGTCTAAAATGCAAATTTACTACTTATATGAGATGATAAAATAATTCTTTCTAGAACATTCCTTAGCCTTTTGGAGCAAGGAAGAGTAAAAGGAATGGATAATAATGCTTTAAACATGTTAATTTGATATTGAATTATTTAATATGAGAAATAGTGGCAATAATGGATAATGGGCTAAAATTCATTAAAGGAAGACTAATTGGTTAAAGATAACTTGAGATTCATTTTCTTTGGGTTTGGTTTGGTTTGGTTTGGAGGCCAAGTTTCATAATTTTGGGATGATAATAACTATATCTAATTTATCTTGAAAAGAAAAGATGATTTTCCTCCAAAATATGAAATAAATATTTAATGACTCCAAAAGATAAAACCAATCTTAGATTCATAATCTACACATTAAATATAGCCTTTGGGTAAATTTTCATATAATTTGGATAATCTTTAATATACATGTGTAGATTAGGAGAGAGAAAGTTTGTCATTGCCCAAAATAAAATAATATGATAAATAACTTCAAGAGAAAAAATTAATAGTCAAATCATTTTCAATACATTTTAGTTTATTGAAGGGTGAAGTTTCACATTAATTGATGATTTCTAGATGTCTCTAATGAGTTAGGAAAGAGAAAATATGATTTACTTTAAAAGAATTAAATAAAATATTGAAAGTCCTCAAAAGTGAAAACTAATACTATATTCATATTTTACATGTCAAACTAGTCTAGGTGAAAATTTTGGATTTATTTTCACTTTGTTTGGGCCCTCAAATAAATTAGGAAAGGAAAATATATTAAAAATACATAATATTCTAGTTATTTGATCGATGCACTTAATTTTCCAAAAGTTTCACTTATTTTTCCTTGTCACGTGGCTTTGTTGGTGCAGATTGAATGTGGGCCATTGGATTTATAATCATACAATCTTTTTACTCTCTACAACCTCCGCTCTTTTCTCCTTTTCTCGAGCGTTGAACAGGTTCCCTCTCCAATTTCTTTTCTCGATTTCCTCTCCTTCCTTTCTATTTCCGGTTGCATTTCCTTCTCCCCGCCCTTTCTTGTTCCTATGAAAAATCCATTGACCCTATAAGTAGGTTTTGGGGCCTCGTCTCCATTCGACACCGTCCACTCTCCTTACTCTGTCGCTCCCCTATTTCACACCTTCTCCATCTCCTCTCAACTTACATGATCAGACCTGTAGAAAAATGGTCCCCTACGTTTGCCGCTTCATCTAGAGTGATTCCCTGGCGCTGGTTCGGCATCCTTTGATTCCCTGACATTGGTTCAACATCCTTTGACTCGGACCACGTGTCTAGTTATAGAGTGTGCACCAATATATATCTAATACCCCTTTTATGTCTTCAATATATCGGATAAAACAAATATATTGTCTAAGAGTTTTGTCGAGAAAAGTTTTGTATTTCAACTATGCTCCCTCCCAGCAAAACCCTACACTGATATACATTTAGATAAAGCGGAGCACATAACGAGAATCAAGCCAACCCCCCCACTAGTTTATGAACTAGGTTATCTGTTGAAGATTGATATAAACTATTTTGATTTGCGGTTGAGAGTCTTGTGTGCTTCTAATAGCATTAGAAAATCATTAATAAGAGTACATGTAATGACATATTATACACAACTTAAAAGGAATCCTACTCTTACTGAATTATAAGGACTACTTTGTTGATTAGCTGCATCATACACATATACACTTATAGTAGTGAAGTAATACATAAACTATATTATCTTTTTAATCATGAATAATTATTCTTAATGATAAAGTATCCCTATACTAATTTCCAGTCCTAGATGTACACACATATTAAAGGTGTTAAAATATGCAATATGGATTCGTGAAGAAGTCAAATTGATTAGGATATTTTTGGTTTTAATGTAAGTCTGAATATATAATATCTACTATAAAGATATGTTATATATACATATATATATGAACAAATTAATTTAAATATTCTTAATAAATGACTTTAGACTGCATTATTATGTGAACAATTGAGACCTAACGTGTATATGTATATATATATATATATATATATATATATGGTTTTAATATAAGTTTGAATATATAATATCTACTATAAGATACGTTATATATATGAACAAATTAATCTAAATATTCTTAAAAAAAATGACTATAGATCGCATTATTATGTGAAAAAATGAGACCTAACTTATATATATATATATATATATATATATATATGTATGTATGTATATGTATATGTAGATGTATATATATATGTATATATATGTATATGTATATATATATATATATATATGTGTGTGTGTAGATGTATATATGTATATATGTATATATATGTATATATATGTATATATATGTATATGTATATATGTATATGTATATATATGTATATATACATATATATAAATATATATATATATATATATATATATATATATATTTATATATAGACACACACACACACACACACATATATATATATATAAAGTCAAGCTAGAATACACTCGAGTGTACAGATCATTTTGTACACCCCAATGGTGTTTGTCTATCCAGACCATGTTTTCCAAAAGCTAATCCATTGATCATCATGGTTACAATAATAATAGGCCACATACAAATTTTGAGCTCATTGGATGAGTGTAAGTCAGTCATCCAAGGACAACAAAATCGATATATATATATATATATATATATATATATATATATATATATATATATGTATATATATATATGTATATATATATGTATGTATATATATATGTGTGTGTGTGTCTATATATATATATATATGTATATATATGTATATATATATATATATATCCATAATATCATTACAGATAAAGGATCGGGAGCCTATACCCAAGGGTATAGGAAATTTCCTATATGGGAGTTTATTTATCATGGTTTAGGTGGTATTTCATGTAATCCAATTGTACATATATAAAATATATGGTATGGATTAGAGGCTATTAAAATTTCATACTAATTACTTTTTTACTTTATTAGATATAAACCAAAACATTTTGATTGTTGTTGTTGATCTTCACAATTACCATTCATTTGTATGATTGTCACATTTTAAGATGAAGGTACTTCACATATTTGATTGGAATAATTTTATAAACACAACTTATCTACATAGTATACTTTATAACGATATGGTTGGATCATGCCAAAAGTCTTGGGAAGTGTGCAAAATAAGGTTTAGGTTTATGGAATTTCCTTTCCCTTAGGGGTAGAGTCCTTTTTTGGTTACATATATCCATATATATATATTTATATATACCCATACATATGTATATATATGTTTGTTATACAAATTTCTAACATATATATGGGTATACAAGTCAACATCATATAATAATTCATATGGGAAAATAACAATTATATCTTATATATGATATTTCAACCTTTGATATATTTACATTTTTTGTTATATTTCCCAAAACCCTACTTCAAGTATGTTAGTAAATAATACATCACGCAATGAATATCTTTGACTTTAGTTGATCAAATTACATATTATGATATGAGAGAGAAGAAAAATATTTAAAGACCTAAGTTGGAGGACATATATATTGCATACACACATGTAACTTGGAGCTACATGGAACCATTTTTATCACAGATTTAGAGACAAGATACAGATCTAACCCTAAGCTTTCAATTGTGATCATACATCAAATAAATAGTTATATATAATGTATGATTATATCATATGTTGGGTTGATTATGTATAACTACATATTGTTCATATATAGTTAGTTCATCAATAAAATTTATTTTTGTAAGCATGGATGGGAAGTGTGATATACCTAAATTTACAAAACTTTAACCAATCCTGTGATACTTGAATTGAAGCCCTCACCTAAGTGAGAATCTCATTTATGAACATTGTGTACTAGGCCAAGAGAGAAAATCAATAGAAGTCCTATGGAAACTATATCATAGAACATACTCATGTGGAAATATAGTAGTACATTCACATGAACTTATAAGAAGCCACACAACATACAACACACTATTAAACATATAACTAAAATATTTTTTTACAAAATTTAATATCTCACATTGAATGATAAACATTAACGTATGTCCCTACTGCATCTAGAACATGATATTCTAAAAACTAGATCCACATGTACATCTGTGTGCCACACAACTCCCAAATATCAAGCATCATCATGGTCATATACCAACAATGCATACATTCATCAAAAGTGGTAAACTTCATTACCATCACGCTAAGTATGTATCATGTAAAATAATAAACCTCTTTATGCAATATGAGTTGGCAGTGTATAATATAAAAACATTTATGAGATGAACACCTTCATTTATATCAAAGAAAACATATTTTATCATGTGTTTTCCATTACGTCAAAGTTCATCAACCACATGTACTACTCCTCCGAAGAAGTTTTCTAACTTAACATCTGTATCACTACTACAGAAATAGCATTCAGTGTCGCTTTTCTGGGCGTCGGTTATTAAGGAAAACCGACGCCTATAATATAAGGCGTCGGTTATTTAGACAAACCGACGTCTATATTCGAAGACCAGCCAGACACGGGTACCGCTTTGTATTCAGCGTCGGTTGTTTATAACAAACCGACGCCTAAAGTCGCCCGCGAAATCCAATTTTTGAGCGAAAAAAATAGTGTCACTTTCGGCGTCGGTTATGTAGATAAAAAACCGACGCCTATGTGCGATGGAAATTTGCGCGAAAAGTGTCATTTTCAGCGTCGGTGATCCTTTTATAACCGACGCTGAAAGTGGTTCCCGCCAAATAATTTCATGAAAATATCATCCAATTGGACGTCGGTTGTTTCAAACAACCGACGCTAAAGAAGGTTAGGCGTCGGTTGTTGTAAACAACCGACGCTATTTGGGAACTTCATAACCCTCGATCGCCCGACTCTTCCCCTTTCTTCTGTTTCATTGCGAGCGATTTCTTCTCTGCTGTCGCCCGACTCTCTGCTCCTTCTTCTCCACGACAGCGCCACCGTGCCACCACTGCTACTCCGGCGCCCCCTTCTCCGGCGCCCCCTTGTCCTTCTCCTCCGCCGCCGCACCCCCTTCTCCTTCTCCTCCGCCTGGCCGCTGCCTGCCTGCCGCCGCCTGGCCGCCTGCCTGCCTGCCGCCGCTGACGCTCCCTGCTCGTCGGAGTTGCTGCCGCTGGTTCTGGAGCTCGCCGGCCACCGCCCACGTACTCAACCAGCTCGACCTTGCCCTACTCTGCTTGCCCAGGTACCTTCCGACCTACCCAGGCGCGAAATTGGTTCTTTATGTGCCGACCTAATCTGCTTGCACGAAATTGTATCCCTACTCTGCTTGCTTAATGTGCCTAATCTGCTTTAAGTGGTCCTAATATCATGGCTAAACATAATATGAACTAGATCTTTTTATGTCATTAAATCAATGAACTTAGGAATTGGGGGTTCAAGAATAACCCTAATGATAACAGGATAATAAGGAAACCTAAGTTAATGTTATTATATGATTTGTGGCACTTTAGGATGTATATACATGCAACAAAAGTTAATTGCTTGGTTTTCTTATTTGCTTGGATAATATACTCAGTGAATTAATGTATGATTTGCATGGATCACCATCAAGGTACGTGGTTGTACTTATGATTACATGTATTTACTTCATATGTTTGTCAAGGTTTCTTGAAGATTGAATAAGTGATAGATGCTGGAAGTCCTTATGATTATCACATTAAGTAAATCATGATATTCTGAACCCTAGGTTACACAGATTGAAAGGTAACACACTTTGTCCTAAGTTGCTAATTTTTATTCTAATATGAACTCTAGTCTCATCTATCCATGTTGCCTATAGTTTATAACATTGCATTGTGAATTATTGCATGTTTGAAACTATTAAATTCTTGATTTATTATTTAATAATGCTCTATATATTAGGTACTTATCATGTCTATTAAAATCCTACCAGTATAATTATGTGATCCCAACATATTAGGATTAACCATGTTGTTGGCCTAGAAACCCGTCCAAGATTGACTCATTAGGAGTAAATCTTGGATAGTCCCCGGTTTGGGACTGTTCTTGAACACCTAATCTCACTTAGGATGTAAGTGTATAATGTGTATTGGGTTTTCGAGAAAATTTTGGTAGCATTTCCCCGTTTGTTCTCTAAGTACATATGTACTTAGAGAACAGCGGGGAAATGCTGCCGAAATTTTCTTGAAAACCCAATACACATTATACACTTACTAGTGAGATTAGGTGTTCAAGGATGGGATAGGTGGTACACATTTATTATATATAAGAATGACATCACATGTGTTTGTTGGCCTAGAATGTGAACAATCATTGTTCTTTATATTACTTGTACATTGGTATAAATTAGAATGAACAATCACTAAATTATATACTGTTTGTATGGAGTCTGGCTTCATTGTAGATATCTATTATTGTGTTTGTTGGCCTAGAAACCCGTCCAAGATTTACTCATTAGGAGTAAATCTTGGATAGTCCCCGGTTTGAGACTGTTCTTGAACACCTAATCTCACTTAGGATGTAAGTGTATAATGTGTATTTGGTTTTCGAGAAAATTTTGGTAGCATTTCCCCGTTTATTCTCTAAGTACATATGTACTTAGAGAACAACGGGGAAATGCTGCCGAAATTTTCTTGAAAACCCAATACACATTATACACTTACTAGTGAGATTAGGTGTTCAAGGATGGGATAGGTGGTACAAATTTATTATATATAAGAATGACATCACATGTGTTTGTTGGCCTAGAATGTGAACAATCATTGTTCTTTATATTACTTGTACATTGGTATAAATTAGAATGAACAATCACTAAATTATATACTGTTTGTATGGAGTCCGGCTTCATTGTAGATATCTATTATTATGTTTGTTGGCCTAGAAACTCGTCCAAGATTTACTCATTAGGAGTAAATCTTGGATAGTCCCTGGTTTGGGACTGTTCTTGAACACCTAATCTCACTTAGGATGTAAGTGTATAATGTGTATTTGGTTTTTGAGAAAATTTTGGTAGAATTTCCCCGTTTGTTCTCTAAGTACATATGTACTTAGAGAACAGCAGGGAAATGCTGCCGAAATTTTCTTGAAAACCAAATACACATTATACACTTACTAGTGAGATTAGGTGTTCAAGGATGGGATAGGTGGTACACATTTATTATATATAAGAATGACATCAAATGTGTTTGTTGGCATTTCCCCGTTTGTTCTCTAAGTACATATGTACTTAGAGAACAGCGGGGAAATGCTGCCTAATCTTTTCCTAATATATACTTGTTTCCTAATATATACTTGTTTTCTCTGATCATAGAATGGATAGATCATGGATGTCCATTCGTAATCGTTGCACCCCAGAGTTTATATCTGGTCTTGATCAGTTTATTAGATTTGTCGAGGAACATAGGAAAAAACCTACAGATAGGTTCTACTGTCCATGTAGGCATTGCGGTAACAACTTGAAAGTCAACACTGGTGAGGAAATCAAAAGTCATGTCATGTACAACGGGATTGTACAAGGCTATAAAGAATGGCACTGGCATGGAGAGATTTCAAAATCGAAACTAGTAGATGTCGATAGTAGTGCTTGGGTGGAAGAAGAAATTGCCTCTGATGATGTAAATGTGAACGAACCAGTTCCAGCAGACATCGTTGATGTGATGCTGGATAGTTGTAGGGTAGAGCACACCGATCCACCTCCTATCTTTACAAACATTGTGCATGATGCTGAAATACCGTTATACACAGGCTGTGCTAAGTTTACGAAGCTTAGCGCTGTGTTGAGATTGTATAAGTTGAAAGCTAACAATAGATGGAGCGACAAAAGCTTCACTTCATTGTTGACTTTGTTGAAAGAAATGCTTCCTGAAGGAAACGAGCTTCCAATCTCAACATACCAGGTAAAGAAAATGTTGTGCCCAATGGGAATGGAGGCCAAGAAGATACACGCATGCCCGAATGATTGTGTATTATTTCAAAAGGACTATGTAGATTTGAAAGATTGTCCAAAATGTGGTGCGTCACGGTATAAATTGACGACTTCGGAGGAGTCCAAAACTGGTTCTCCTGCCAAGGTGTTGTGGTATCTACCTATAATATCACAGTTTCAACGCTTGTTTGCAAATACGAAAGATGCGAAGAATTTGAGGTGGCATGCAGATGTTAAGAAAAATAATGATGGGATCCTACAACATGCGTCTGATTCCCCACAGTGGAAGAAGATTGATCTATTGTACCCTAAATTTGGTGAAGAAGATAGGAATCTAAGACTTGGGCTTTGTACAGATGGGATGAATCTGTACGGGACATTGAGCAGCCAACATAGCACTTGGCCAGTCATGCTTGTTATATACAATCTTCCTCCTTGGATGTGTATGAAAAATAAGTACGTTATGTTGTCATTGTTGATATCGGGCCCTAAACAACCCGGAAATGATATCGATGTTTATCTTGAACCTTTGATTGATGACTTAAAGAAACTTTGGGCTGAAGGTGTGATGACCTATGATGCTTCAGCAAGAGAGACATTTCGTTTGCACGCTATGTTGTTTTGCACTATTAATGACTTTCCAGCATATGGGAATTTGTCTGGATATAGTGTCAAAGGAGCTAAAGCGTGTCCTATATGTGAAGAAAACACTGATTCAATAAGACTAAAACATGGCGGCAAGACTGTATATCTTGGTCATTGAAGGTTTCTTTCAAAATTCCATCCGTATCGTAGGAAGCGCAAAGCATTCAATGGATGGAATGATGAACGGAGTGCACCTAAACCTATACCAGGGGATGTTGTTTATGAAAGAGTAAAAGACATTGTCAATGAATTTGGTAAGAAATCACAATGTAGTATGGCCACACGGAGTGACAATTCTTCATTCAAGAAGAAGTCAATATTTTGGGATCTTCCTTATTGGAGTTCTTTGACAGTCAGGCATTGTATCGATGTAATGCACGTTGAGAAAAATGTCTGTGATAGCATCATTGGTACTCTATTAAATATACCAGGTAAGACTAAAGATGGGATAAAATCCAGACTGGACCTACGTGAAATGGGAATAAGGTCAGAATTAACAGAATTACGTGAAATGGGTAATAAAAGAACATACTTACCTCCTGCTTGTTACACATTGTCTAGAAAGGAGAGAAAAACTTTTTGTGAATGCTTGGTAAATGTTAAGGTGCCACATGGTTACTCATCCAACATCTGTAGATTGGTATCAATGAAAGATCTGAAGTTGATAGGTCTTAAATCTCATGATTGTCACACTCTAATGCAACAAATATTGCCCGTGGCAATTCGATCTATATTGCCGAAGCATGTAAGGTTTGCAATTACCAGACTTTGTTTCTTTTTCAACAGTCTATGCAGCAAAGTTATTGACCCTGATACTCTCGATAATTTGCAAAGAGAAGTGGTTGTTACCCTATGTCAGCTTGAGATGTATTTCCCTCCTTCGTTCTTTGATATCATGGTACATCTTGTTGTCCACTTGACTAGGGAAGTGAAAATGTTGGGACCAGTTTTCTTGCATTGGATGTATCCCTTTGAACGATACATGAGCGTTTTTAAAGGTGATGTTCGAAACCGTTATCGGCCTGAAGGGAGTATTATTGAAGGTTATGTGGCGAGAAAGGTTATGGATTTTTGCAATGACTTTCTCAGTGGTAATGACACTCCTGATAATGACAAGAATATTGAGGAGGGCAAAGGAATTTTGGGATCACGGGTGAAAGTAATCAGCTGTGAGCAGTTGGAACAAGCTCACTTGTATATTTTACACAATATGGACGAAGTGAGTGTTTATATCGAGGAACATACCAATTTCATAAAGAGACAACATCCTCGAGCAAGTTCAATGTGGCTTGCTAGAGAGCATAATAAGACTTTTACTAAGTGGTTTGAAGATAAAGTCTTACATCAACTATCTCAAACACCAAATGATATTACAGAAACTATCAAATGCCTCGCCTTTAAACCAAAACCGAATGTTATGTCTTATGAAGGGTTTGACATTAATGGATTCACATATTACATAAAGCGCCAAGATGATAAGAGTGTCGTCCAAAATAGTGGGGTCACTCTTCAAGCGTCGACTATGTACTTTGCAAGTGCAAAGGATAAGAGTCCACGTGAAGCTAAAATGTCATATTACGGTGTCATTGAGGACATTTGGGAGTTTGACTACATAGATTTCAAAATTCCGCTCTTTAAATGTAATTGGGTTGATAACACCAAAGGAGTTATAGTGGATGAATTGGGTTTCACTTTGGTGAACTTTGAAAAGATTGGCGAGAAGGGTGAACCATTCATATTGGCATCACAGGCGAAACAAATATTCTATATCGATGATCCTGCGAATGATAAATGGTCGGTTGTTCTTCATGGTAAAAGACAGTTCATTGAAGATCCTATAGATGAAGAAGAGTACTATGATAAGTATGATGACTCCAGTCCATTCTCAGTTGGGTTGCCCACTCCACAAAATATTGAAGCTAATGATGACTTATATGTGCGCGGAGATCACAATGAAGGATTGTTAATTGATAAAAGATCACAATTTTAGAGACATGTATGTTAATACAAATGCTAAATGTTTGCCTTTTTCTAGTTAATACAAATGCTAAATGTTTGTCTTTTTCTAATTAATACAAATGCTAAATGTTTGCCTTTTAAATGACATTTTCAGATGGCTGACCATGATGAGCATGATGTCCATGATGAGCATGAAGTCCATGATGAGCATGTTGTCCATGACGAGCATGGCGAGGATACTAATGTAAGTTCTAAAAACATATCATGTATTTCTATAAAATTCATTATCTTCTAGTTATGTCATATATCCTATATTTCTATATTGGGCTAATTTTGTGTGTTTATTTTTGTCAAATTTTAGGTTGATGCACCTGTACCCACTGAAGCACTGGAGCAACTTGATGCGCAGCACCAAACACTTAATAAGAAAAGGGGCATCACTCTGTTGAAGAAGTTATTAGCGCTAAGTGGTAGTGGATCCAAATTAGTGGTGGAGTTTGATAATGGAGGAAATCCAATTGGAGTGAACCATAATAATATTGTAAACTATCTTGGGTGTACCACTCGGAGCCATTGTGGTGTTAAGTATGATAATTGGCATAAAGTTCCTCAAGGGAAAAAAGACTTGATATGGAAGGATTTATGCATGAGTTATTATTATTTGCAATTCTATTTTGTAGATTACAAATTCTATTATTTGCAATTCTATTTTGGATACTAGTTAATAACATTTCTATTTTACAGAATCTGTTTGCATTGGATGAGAAGTTTCATCGTAAAAATGTGATGCAACGCGCTGGAAAGATGCTTAGGAATTATAGACAAATCTGAACAGAGAATACATAAAAGAGGGTGATAAGAAGAAGAAGTCAGCCCTTGAACAATGGAACTTCTTGGACAAAGAAGATTGGGACAATTTTGTTGCTTCAAGAAAATCTGAAGAATTCAACGTATTAGGCGTCACTCCCAATTTAATTAATATACATTGTATTCACCTATTCAAGATTAACGTTTAGTGCTACTAACCAAATCATTAATGTGCATACTAACTAGGCCCTCAGTGACGCACAAAAAGTAAGGCGTGCACTGAATGTGCATGACCACACTATGGGTCCAAAAGGCTATGCAAGCGTTCGCCAAAGACTACAGACGGAGTCTGCGGCTACTCAGGAGTCTGCTCCTACTCAGGAGTCTGCCACACCCATGCCTCGCCATGATATCTGGATAGCTGGCAGGCAAAACAAGAAGGGTGAAATAATGAAGCCTGTAACTGCTGAGGCGGCTGCAAAAATGGTAAAATACAACTCTTAGAGAAATCGTTTGAATATTGATTATTTGTGGTGTTAACTTACCAATTTCTGTTTATGGTGATTAGCGGGAGCTGCACGAGCAGAGGAAACAAGGCACGTTCATCCCTCAGGGCACAAGGGATGAATTGACAGTTGCTCTGGGTAACCCAGAGCATCCTGGACGTGTTAGAGGTGACGGCGCTGGTGTTGGCATCAAAGCATTCTTTGGGCCATCCCAGCGCAAACCCAGAGCGGGACTTTCTCAAGAAGAGGTAACCTATTCTTTTTTTAGAATGTTACTGCAAAAGGAAATTCATTAATAAGAAGCTAATGTTTCTTTTATCCATGTATAGGAGAATAAGAGAGTTGAGGATTTAGTTGCTAAGAAGGTCAACGATGTAGTTGCTGAGAAGGTCAAGGAAGAATTGTTGCGGTGGCAGGCATCTCAGGCTTCCAATACGCCTATGGCGACCCACTCTTCTCCTGATGCACAGACTGCGAGTAATCCTGGAGACCCATCGCCTAGCACGTCTGCTGTAAGTATTGTTTATGACATTGTAGTTAGTCTTTTCAAGTTGTTATGTTTTCAAGATGATATGTATATATGTATAATATTCTTTACGTAAATTTGTAGGCATTGAAGCCATGCCGCTTAAGAATGCAAGACTACGTTGTTGCAGAGGCACATGCTTACCCGTCCCTTCCTGGGGTAATGTTTCACGGGACTCCAATGCCACAGGGCTACGTTCGTGTGAGCCCGATACGTGTGTTACCCGATTGGAGAGAAGCTACATTGCCATATCCCCACCTGGATATTGATAGACTTGCTGATGCAGAAGGCGGGGTGATATTGTGGCCCAAAGTAGATGTCGTCTACACGACTGAAATTGTAAGATAAATTTACATTGATTTAGACTGTTAATGTGTATATATGATGTCAACTGATATGAAATTATATGTACAGGTTAAAAAGAAGACACCAGGAGCACCTAGGCCTCCACTTCCACTTCTCGCATTACCCGATTGGGTTCCAACTGACCTAACATACCCGTTAGGTCCTGCTTGTAGGGGAATGGCATGTTGGCTACGGGCACATAATGTACATTGCCCTATAATTATTTCTTTAGATGTAGATTATGCAGGTCAATCATACGATAGCTCTTTATTTATACAAGATATTATTGAGATGTTTATGTATGATTGGCTGAATACATCAATGATAGAGACATGGATAAGGTGAGATCTTGTTTATACATCCATATACCTTGTGTAAGATCCGGTGATCTGGTTTCTTATATATTAATGCATACGCCTATATGTTTTGCAGCTACTTAGTCGAAGATCATTGCAAACAATTTGTATTTGATCATTTGGGATTTTTAATTCCATCATTGATTAGTTTGGTAGCTAAAGACCCTGATAATGTTCAACAATACTGTATAGATGCTTTTACAATTTTTGGTCAGCAAAAGAAGACGATAATAATAGCTCCATTCAATGTCAAGTAAGTTTACTTTATTTATAATTTGGACTTAAGAAAATTCCATTTTTATTTTGCATTTTGAGTTATTAATTGTTAACTTCTTACCTCTAGAGGTAGACATTGGGAGTTACTAGTTATTGTCCTCGGGACATTCACTGTTTATTATCTAGATCCTGCGGGGAGTACATTGAACCCTAAAATTGGACACGTAATGAGAATGCCATTATTCTGGTGAGAAATATTTCATTTTTATATCCGTTAACATCTTTTATTACATTACTATTTACTTATGCAATTTACTGTGTTATATTAACATGTAGGGGTTTAGATGCATTCAAAAAGGCTGGAGGAAAGGTCCCAAGGAAAAAGAACCAGCCAATAAATTGGGAGAACGTACAAGTTCCCGACTCCCCGACTCCAATGTATATATCATTGATGTGAATTGTGCTTAGTTGTATTATTTTGTATGTTTCAATTTATAGTGTGCTACACAAGACAATGGCTGGGCATGCGCATACTATGTGATGTGATTTATGCAGATGATTATCAAACATGCCGCATTGGACATCGATAGCATACATGAGGTATTATATATAGTCTCATTAGTTAGTATGAAATATATCAATCTTATTTTTATATTATTACTTATATATATACATCATTCTCTTTGCAGGTGTTTAAAACTGACCACACTATAGGTAAACGCTTAAAAAATATACATGCTCCATATACGATGGAAGCATTAAATGAAGTAAGAGAAGAATGGGCAAAAGCCATACAAGCAGTGGCAACTGTAAGATATAATTGGGATGTTGATAGCGATAATGAATGATACTTTGTAAATGAATATTTCTGAATGTTAATACATGTATTTGAATGTTTCTATATGTGTGAATGTGAGAATTGAATTGATGTCTGAATGTATGTACTTGTGTGAAATTTTCCTTATGACTTTTGCAGGTTTGCGGCCTGTTTGTAGGCTGATATCAATGGATGTCGTAAACCTGCAGTTTAGAAAATTGAACTACAGGTTCTCATCCTGCTGCCAGCCACAGCAGGCCTGCAAACTGATATGAAAAAAAAATAGGCGTCGGTTATTTATAGAAAACCGTCAGCAAAGACCTACAGCGTCGGTTATGTATAGATAACCGACGCCTGATGTGGCCAAAGCAGTCCTGGAAATGGCGTCGGATATTCGTATCGAACCGACGCCTATTTAAACAACCAGGCGTCGGTCTTTTGGTATATAACCGACGCCAAAAGGGTTCGCGCCACAGAAAACGGCGTCATCTAGGACACTTTATGTGTCGGTTATCTACTAAAAGACCGACGCTACATGGAATATAGGTGTCGGTCTTTTAGTAAATCACCGACGCAGAAAGTGCCCTAGATGACGCTGTTTTCTGTGGCGCGAACCCTTTTGGCATCGGTGATCTACTAAAAGACCGACGCCTATATGTATTATAGGCGTCGGTTAAAAAACCGACGCCGAAGTGTTCGACCTTTAGCGGCGCCCACATAGGCGTCGGTCGGAAACCGACGCCAAATGGGGTTAAAAGACCGACGCCAAAGGCCGTTTCTGTAGTAGTGTATGTTGCCAAAAAGATTTAATGTTCACATGCATTATACTGCCAAAGTGATTTTGTACTTACATATGCACTATTTTACCAAAGATATTTTGTGCTATCATAAAATGGAACAAATATGTTATGTTTAATGTGTTCAAAACTGTATATAATTAAAACCAAGGAACACAACATAAAAACATATCTATTTCAGTCAATATCAATTGACGTGTCTTTTTTACACATATAATACACATATAATATGTCAAATAAGAGATAAATCATTTTAAATCAAGAAATCTTAATCTCACATTCATGAAGTTAACTATACCCTTGATCAACCCCTAGTTAAGACAAGACCACATATTTGATGTCACTACATAGTTTCATCATTATGAAACCTAATTAGAACCATGATTTAAGTTCACATCATTATTACTTGTCTTGTAATCTAAGAAAGTAATTATTCCATATATGATTAATACTCTAGAAATTATATCGCAATTCCACTATTAATTCTATGTATCAATCCTAGTGAGTATGCCATTAATTAAGTTAGAGTTTACATCACATTAAGATCCGTCATCATCATATAACAAGAATTAGGTGTATACACCGAAGTTCCAAATTAGTTTACATATAGTGACGTAATTTTACACTGAATTTTCCATTATTTACTGACCATTGACAAATTTATTTTACTTTATTTAGGATTGTTAGCCCTAATTATCTATATGGAGAAAAAGATATCAGCCCATGGATAAACTTCATCGGATCAGACCTCAAATGGGTTAAAAATATCAGGATCTGTCGAAGCGTTTTCATAATTTTGTAATATCATTGATCAATTAATATTCATAAAAGGAGTATTGTCTTACAAATAATTGTTGAGTTTCATTAACAAAAGATTAATATAATGCTTCTATTGTGGAAGTGTGGTACACAATTTAATTAGATTCTGGATACTTAATATGCATTTGTGTGAAATCGGTGTGAATTACTGCGATTTATGTTAGATGTGGCTCTTTCATGAGAATATAGGTGATAATACCTGTTTGATTAGCTTAAACCGGCAAGCCCGGTCCGGATTGACTGCTGGCCACGCTTTCTAATAGGGTTGTCAATGGGTAAGGGTTAACCCGTTTACCCTTTACCCATACCCAGTAGGGGAAGGGTAAGGGTAAATGATTTTCTTACCCTTTACTCACCTACCCACTACCCTCTAACCCGCTACCTTAGTGGGTAAGGGTAAGGGTAAGCCATTACTCATACCCTCTAACCCGCTACCCGCCAAGACTTATGTTAAATATATAGTCATTATGATGTTTAAGTCTATGTATTATTTAATATTATGTGGTCATCATTTGATACAATGCATGATACTCTTATCTCTTATATATCTAACTTGATTGTGTATACAACAACTTTTATATTATATTGTCATATAATATCATTTTTGTATATCATCTTTTTCTTTTGGGTGTGAGTTATTTGTTCATACATTAATATTAGGAGTACTACTTTTTGTACATGAACAATCCTTTCCTTGTGAATAGAATCATGATGAGTAGTTAATATACATTATAGAGCATCTTGACATGTCAATAAAATGTATAAATATATTAGGTAAACCATTATTAATAATATAAGAACAAACTTTGGGAAGACATAAAAATTTCCCACTTCACCCTTATCCTCCCCGTTTACCCAGGTAAGAGGGTACCCGCCACATTTGGTGGGTAAGGATAAGGTAAGCCCTTAGACTCCCCATACCCTCCCCATTGACAGCGCCTTTCTTGCTGGTACTGGCTTCGGTTTCACTTCGAAGACCTTCAAGACTTCATGTACCCTCGCCGCCCGTGGGTGTCCTTGCAATGGTGCAAAAGGGGGCGAAAGGACTCTGCACCATGAAACTTGGGTTTGGCAAGGCAGCCGACCCAAAATTAGATGTTGGAATAGCTTCGTTGATGGAAGCAATTTTCCTCTGAAAGTGGAGAGGAGGTGAAAAGTGGGCGTCCGTTTTCCCTTCAAAGAAACCTGAAACGCTCATGTGATGGGTGGCTGGTCGAGGTGGGAGGAGGTCGACGCTCGCTGTTGCTGCTACCCTAAGGTGCTGTCCGGTCACCACCTAAGGCTGCGTTTGGTTTTAGGATTGTTTCTATCACCCCTGCAATTTAATATGTAACGAAATATCTCTTTGAAAGGGGAGGCAATTGAGTTAAAAAAAATACCAAAGCATAATGAGATTACATTAACAGAAGCAGTAGGCCACCCCATGGCAAACATTATGTTAGTTTTAGCAACAAAAAGATTGAAGAACGTGCTCTTTTACTTGCAGTCTGATCGAATTCCATCCTTAAATGAAGAGAATTTCTGGTGCTAATGGAGTCGATATACAATTTCGCCATCTGAATGTAACATCAACGGATGTATCATCATCCAGTCTAGTCTGATAACAACAATGCTTCCATTTGGTTTTATTAATTAAAACAAGTCTACCAACAACATGTGCTATGTTGTCGATCTAATATGAAAACAGAAAAAAGGAAGAATTTTTTGTTACCATAGCGGTTAAAAAAGAAAAATAGCGTTACAAACAGTTAAACAGTATAAAAGATTTGTATGCTACATCTCTGTCATGTCTATGGCAGATCAACAACTCGATGATGATATGTAGTTGACCTAAGGCAACTAGGGATTCTGATAGTATATTTAGGGCAGATTAACAAATAAGGACTTAATTGAAGTACATTTGTTTAAGGTTTCTGAATAGGGATTGTTCACCTGTGCGTGGTTAATATAATTTCATCTTACTCCTGAGAGCGGATAGATTATTTTGGTATAAATGTTTGAAAAACAAACTATCCTGATTCGCCAAAAAAACGAAACATCCCTTTCAAAGGAGAAGGCAATTGAGTTTGAAATAAGACCAATGCCATTTAATATCAGATGTAATTGATTATTAACAGAAACAATACTCTCCCAATTCTAGCAACAAAAAGATTTTAGGAGCATGCTTTTCTTATAGCCCATATACATTTCTTATCCTCGAAGAAAATGTCTTTGGTACTAATGCAGTCCATATACATTTCCACAACTGAATGAAACAACAATCGACATATCATCATCGAGTCTGATAACGACAATGCTTTCATTTTGATTTATACTAAATTAATTAAAACAAATGTGTCAACAACATGCGCTATGTTGTCAACAAAAGCGTTAGGACAACATAGTAACATAAAAAAGGAAGTAAAAACAAAATAAAAAGCATAATAATGTCTTCTTCTACTATTCTATCTGACTGTGTTAAGCTGGCCGTAATGGGATAATAATGTCTTCTTCTACTATTCTATCTGACTGTGTTAAGCTGGCCGTAATGGGAGTTATGCAGCAGGATGAGCTTCAGCCCCTTGGCACCTTCTGTCGTCTTGGAACCAACTGCTGCTGTTGATCTCCTAGCAGCAGCTGACGGGGGGAGGAGGAGAAGCTGGTGCTGCTGCTGGCTCTCGACTAGCGCCGCCGCTTCCTGTGCCAGTGACCAGGTGGGACCTCTCGGGCTGCTGTCCACCCACAGGAACCTCTCTGAGAACGGGTTCACGAGGCTCTCTCTGAAATCCTTGGCCATCTCGCAGAGCAGGCCCTCCGCCATCGCTTTGATCTTGAGCGAGACGCTGTTGGTGAGAAGCACGATCTGCTCGTCATCGTCCGGCCTCATCTTCCTAAACAGCAGGGCGCAGTCGAGAATGTGGTCATCTGCCGTGGGAGAAACGATTTCCGCAAGGCTGCTGCTGCTTCTTCTTCTACCCCAGCCGAAACCAGTGGCAGTGGTGCTCCTGGAGAAGCTCGTCGCCATCATCCCTTCGCTAAGCTGCTCATCCAGGTCGGGTCGTGGAGTGACAGGTGGGGTCGACGCTACGGGCGCCATCTCCCCGGAGCTCTGGACGTGGATCCACCAGCTCGTCTTCACCATACACTCCTCGATCCACTGCAGGATCGCCGATGCCCTGGACGCCGGCTTCCTGAAGAGGCTCTCCGTTCGTTTCAGGTAGTCCAGCTCCCTTATGACTGAGAAAGAAAAACGACGGTTCAGTTAGGACGAGGGAAACTATACAAATAAACAATGGATGCATGTACTTGTGCAAAGGCAAATTCAAATCCATGAGAACAGGGGTTTACCCATTTTTGGGATGATGAGACGAGTCCCTCTGATTCCTTCTAGTAGCTGCAGCGCCTTCCTGGATTCCTCATCTGTAAAGCAGCTTACGTCCGCCACAATGGTCCATTTCTTCTTTCTTACAGTAACAGGCTACAGAATTTTCAATATACATATATTTTTTCTCAGTAACGTGCAAGACAAATTGCAAACTTGAATAGCGAGAAAAGGTCTGAGATTTTATAATCATATCAATAGAAACATAATTGCAGATTTGAATAGCAGAAAAGCAACTGAGAGATCACGGAAAATTGCGATGAACAAGACAGCCATTTTTTCTCAGTAATACCTTGGAGACTGACGCTTTGGCGTTCTGGGAGCTGGCATTGTTGCCCGAGGAATGATCCACGGGCTTCTTCTCGGTCGATCTTTCAACGAGGGGCAGGAATGGAACCCTCTCCCGCTTTCTACCAGCGGAGATCTCCCTCCTCACTCCAGAATCATCATCAGCCGGCGAATTCTCTGCGTTTGATGAGCACAGTGTGCTGGGCTTTGTGAGAGGGCTGTCCAGAAGTGATTGGAACGGGACCCTCTCCGTAGCAGCTCTTCTCTTGAAGATCGCGCTGTCGATCCTTCGGCGGTTCGACGACACTGGTTCCTTGGATTTGGTGATGCTGCTGTTTGGCGGCTTTGGTGTATTGTTCTCCTTGTCTGAACTATATGTTTCATCGTTTTGTTCTTCGTCCACTAGGTTGTTCTGTTCGCAGAAGAGCTTTTTTGGGCGCACCTTGAGGGCAGCAGATGAGGGCTCAGCTGCTCCCCGGTTCTCTTTCTCTGAGTACGTCTTGCTGTCTTTCAAATTCCTGCTGCTCGAGGACTGGGTGGCGTTCTTCAACCTCGAGTTGGTTCGGGCAGTCTTCCCGTTCTCAGAGACGGGGCGGCAGTTCTCCTTGTCTTCCACAGTCCGCTGGTTCGAACCAGAGGCGTGTCTCACCACAGAGAGGGCGCTCAGTTCCCTGCTGCTCGGTTTCTTCAGCTTCCGACTGGAGTGAGGCTTCGGGGTCATGTTCTCTTTGTCCGAAGGATAGCTACTCTCGTCTCCTTCCTCTTCATTTCTTGGCTCCTTCTCCTTCTCCCTTACAAACAACACCTTGCTAACCCCGTCCAGCTTCTCCCGGCTCCTTCCTGTCCGCACGCGGAGCAAGCTAGTGGACTTGCTCCTCCTTGACAGGATGCTTGATAGCATCTGATCCTGGGACCTCGGTGGGCTAAGAAACGGCTGCGGCGATCCCTCCCCCACCTTGGTCTTGCCGTGATCCTTCTTGGAGACCATGGTTTTTTCTCGTGATGCTGTTCCATGTGCAGCTATTTCTTCTTCTTCAGATGAGTACAAGGAAGGGGAGCCATCTAGGGAAGTGATGGCAAGGTATTCTGGCATTAGGGGCGCGGATGGAATCACAGGCACTATCTGCGAAGAGTTGGGATTATCTAACAAGACCTTATGATTCTCACCCTTTTGACAATGTTGATTATTGATTGCTTCTACGAATTTCCCTTCCTCTTCCTCCTTTGGTGCCGTAACTTCTTTCCGGGTGGGTTCCTTTCGTGCTTCGCTCTCATGTTCGGGTTCTTCTTCTTCTTCAGATGAGGGGAAGGAGGGAGATCTGGCGATAGATGAGAAAACCACTGGTTCGGGCATCATCGGGCATAAAGGAACTGCCGTCTTTGCCTGAGAATAATTGGGTTTCTCCAAAACAGACATGTGATTTGCATCCTTCTGCTGTTGTTGGATAACGGGTGCTGCAGCGGCTTCTAATCCCTCTTCCTCCTCTTCCGCATGTTCCTCTTCTAAGAGAGGTCCCAACGCCAAAGGATTGCTGCTGCCACCGTCGGTTCCTCCCAACGCGACCCACCGCAACACATAGACTCTGGTAGATGCCCCGACCTTAAGGACCTCGCCCTCCTGAAGCTCCACTGGTAGCCGTGGCTCCAGCATTTTCCCGCTGATCCAAGTCCCATGAACTACAAACAAAAGAAGAAGAAAAAAGTTGAGAAAAGAACGGTTCTAATCGTTTCGAACTACATCCGTGCCCCGCGCCCGGTCCCCAAACAACCGTAGGTGGAAACCGTGACTTACCGGAGGAGAGGTCCGTGACGGTGAGTTTCCGCGAAGCCGGTCTTGCGAGGAGCTCAATGTGGAACCGACTGACGCTAGGGTGGTCCAGCACGACGTGGCAGTCCGGGTGACGCCCAACCAGGAACCGGACCCCGCCGGACGTCGGCGTAACGGCACCGGCGCTGGACTTTGCCGCCGCCGATTCGGACGGCCGCGGCGATGTGGGGCAGTGGAGGAAGATGTTCTTGATGGCGGCGCCTTTCTTCAGAACGGTGAACACCGGGATCAGGTCGAAGAAGTCACCGCCGCCGCCGCCTTCCATGGTTCTTGGTTGCCTCTTCTCTGGCTGGCCGAGTGGATCGCAGGCTTCCATTTTCTGCCGGCTCCTGAACGAATCCAGACAGAGGAGCGGGAGAGAATAGTTGGGGAGGGCCGATGGGGTTAGGAAGAAATGAAGCCGAAGAGTTGCAGGGTGCTGGTTTTGAGTTGCCGTTTTGTTTCCCGTTTTCGGGTTTGGAAATTTTGGATGTCTTTCAACGGCTACTTCGAATGCTCGCACCTCGCACGTTGCGTGCCCCTGTTGTGCTGACTCTAGGCGCTGCGCTATAAGCGGACAACGGCTAACTTCGCTCCACTCTCTTCATATGGGAGCAATTAAAGAGAATTATTTCCTTTCTCGCATTTTCTAAATTACTAGTGAATCCACACGTGCCATGCACGTGATCCGTAATAATAAAAAACATTTACATGATAGAATTCCTGATGAATATTTAAGTTATTTGAAAATTATATAATGTAAATTTATTTAAAGTCGTTACATGTTAAAAAATGTCTAATATTTCAAGAAAAGTAAATATTGTGCTAAATCATTAATTTTATCAGAAATTTTTGAGTTATAGAATTTTTGTCTTCAATATTTGAATATCAAATACTGAAATATATATTTATAATTATTTCAACACTCATTTTTATTTTAATATAAAATAAAAACAAATATAAATTTTCCAAATGACCTTCATCTCTTATTTAAGTTGTAAAAAAAGATATTGTCAGTCCTTAGAAGCATGTTTAATAACATTAACACATGTAACCACACATTATTCTAAAAACTAAACTTTGCACTAATCCATACAAGTTATTAAAATAAATTCTATTGAACATGATTGTTTCTTTCTTAGTTTTATCTTACATAAATTTTTTAGAATTGTTAACGTGCTTGATATATAAATCAAGTGAATAATAGTATACTACCATAATTTCACGTGAACCATAATATTAATCAACATTTACATGATCGAATTTCTTGATGATATTTACATTCTATGAAAATCATATAATGTACTTTTCTTTAAAGTTGTTACAAGTTAAAACAATTGTCCAATATTCAAAGAAAAGTCAATAATGTACTAAATCATCAATTTCATCATAAGTATGGAATTTATATATTTTTCTCTTCAATATTTGGATAAAGAAGACTAAAATATATATTTACTGTTAATTCAACATTCATTTTCATTTTAATATAAAATAAAAACACATAACTTTTCCAGTTGAATACCTTTATCATTTAATTTGAGTCGTCAATAAAAAATATATTTTCAATCTTTAGAAGCATGTTTAAAACATCAACACATGTAAATACACATTATTCTAAGAACTAAACTTCACATTAATCCGTACAAGTTTTTTGAAATAAATTCTATTAAACATGATTGTTTATGTCTTAGTTTTATCTTGCATAAAATTTTGAAAATTATTAATGTGCTTGATATGTAAATCAAGTGAATAATACTATACTACCATATGTGTGTATATATATATATATATATATATATATATATATATATATATATATATATAAATATATATCCTTTTAGTTACACTTGCAACCAAATTTGATGAAGACTTTATCGAGTGATTTTATGGTATGAGCTTTTTTATACATATTATCTACTTGATGTAGTGTTTATATAGTTTCATAACAAAAACCATATAAGACATTTATGCCAATTAGATAAAAATTACACACTTTTCAAGTAATGAATGGTCACATTATTTTAAGGGTTTTGTTATAAGTACACTAATTTGAATATGTTATTAAGAAGCTATTAGAGACAATGTGGGGAAAAATATTGTAATCTTTTAGTAAACCATTATGATGTGTACATGTTATATAAAAAGCGGCAAAGTTAACCAACTTCCTCATTAAAAAAAAGTACATTTTTTTTTATTCTAACATATTATATAAAAGGGATAATAAGGTATGCATTATTATAAAAACTTAGCATATCAAACAAAATAAAGGATTAATTCAAAATTAGTGTCAAAATGTAGATTTTTTTACTATGTAACTTAGAAAAGTAAAATAACCTTTATTATTTAAGGAGAACCATTAACAAGAATCAAAAATATTTACAAAATATGCATGTTTACTTACACTGAGCAATGAAGTGACATAAATTATTAATGATACACTTCTAATCACTATGGTAGATTATTTAACTTTTTTATATAAATAATTTATTGTATACCTTTTAACAACATATATTGTTAAAAATCACTCAACATGTAGGAAATCTATATGAATTAAATCATACTTAAGTAACATGCATACATTTATCCATTTACTTACATTTCCACTTGCAACCAATAAGGTCAAAGTCCATATTAGTTAGTTATGATAATTACATACTAAAAAAAATAATTTTGATGATATATTTTCATTTCTATGTATAGATTCTTGACAATAACAATTTTACAAATCTTAGATCATTTAGAAAATGAAACTATGTTGGTTAAAGATTTTAAGTGCATATAAATAACAATATTATTATCTTAATATTATGTAGAATATATTTAAGGTACATATAATCTTTCATGATCTTTCTTAGCAAGATTTGGAACTTCTATTAACAAACAACTAAGTTTTTCATCTTCATTATAGCTTAGTTTACAAATTCAATTTATAGGACCAGTCTAACAATCAAACATGAAAAGGTACTTATGAAACAAAAATATATCTCTATTATTATGTCTTCATTACATAATAAGATCTCGTACTTCAATATTGTATCATACATAAAATTTTATGATCAAGTACAAGTAAAAGTGATTTTTTTTCATTGTTTGACGTTACATGTGCATTACACACCGAAAAAGATCTATTAACAATGGCATTGAGAATTTCTAAAACAAACATAATATAGAAAAATATTTAGTGAACATGCACACTATGTACACATTTGACATCATTAAACAAATTCTTAGCCAACTTTTATAGATCCTATTTTCCTCCCATTCCATGTGCTCCATATTCAATCCTATTTGTGTTTATGCTCCTTGTAATGACTCATTGGCATTGGAGTTTCATAGCCCGTCCTACATGATGAGAAATCTTCCTATTAGCTTTTCCATCATATGCATGTGAGTTATCTTCTTGATGTCAGCTACCCTATTCACAGATGACAAAATATAAATGTATTTTTGTACTTGTATGGATGTGGTGATGTACATATTCACAGCCTGCAACCGACATCAAGAAGCTAGGTGAGAAAACACTTCACAGAAGTACCAGAATCTGGTTTTGATATTTAGGACAACAATGAGTTATTTATCTTTGTGAGATAATGGTAACTTGATAAGTTTGACGATAAAAATGTCTCATGTAGGGAGACACAATCCAGAAAAGTTATTATGCAAATCATATCAAGTTTACCTTGAGAAACTCATTTTCAGCTCTAAACAAAATGTTTGAAACCACTCTGAACCACAAAGGGGCTGCATTACAAGAATTATGGAGAGGGTTAGATATTTTTGTTGCTAATAATCTCTCTCTATACATATACAAAAATTGAATTGCTCCCATTATAACATATGTAGCACCCACAAAGAGCCAAATATTTCAGTAAAAAAATAATCTAAGAAAATGTTTGGACAATTATTAAACCAAACATATTACTTGAGTTATATCTGTTGATTTGGGATACTCCTCGTATCCCAAATAATTTTAGTTATTTGTCACCCACTCTGTAAAATATGATGTAGATGGGAGAAATTATAATGCAAAAAGACTATATATATAGTGACAACAAGATCACACATGTGCAATGAAGAAGTTGAATATAAATCATGGCATCCTCCTAGTTGGAAAGATGAAAATGAGCATTAAGGTTATCAGAATTTAAGAGACCTGTAGGAAAAAAATGACAGAATGTACAAGAATGGATAAAAAGTTAACATAAAATATCTTACTTGCTTTGTCCTTCAAAAGAATGCTTACTTGTTGTTTGCTATGATAGGTACTCACTTTTAAATATGGTGATCCCCTCCACTGGGTCGAATAGGCCAGATGAATAGCACAATGCAGTTAACAATCAGACACTGAAGATGAACAACCTGCAGGACAAAAAAAAGATAGAATGTACAACAATAGTTGAAAAAGTTAAAATGACCTCTAACATGTTTAATGCTCTAAAATTCCGCTTACTTACTATTTTCCACAATAGGTACTTACTTTTAAAGGCAGCGATCCTCCTCCATAGGGCTGAATAGGTCACACAAATAGATACCGTAGATAACAATCGGACACCGAAGATGAATGACCTTCTAGAAGCATGCAAGGAAATGGTCGTTCTATGTTCCAAGAAAGCATTTCATGTAGTTGTAGAAGTTCTCCATTAGATCAAGTTTTCCACGAAACTTCAATGGTATCCAACCTGTGTTGCAGTGCTGTGCGAAATTCAGATCTGGACATTCCAAAGACGCATAAAATATGATAGTGGTGGTCATGGAAGAGATGGCTAGGAACTGTTATCATGCATCGGGGTCAGGTAGATGATTCGACGCTAGTGTGCAAACGTCTTTGAGATCAATGAAAAGAGTAATTAGAGAAGCGGTTATGGAAAGAGAGAGATCTATGGTTCAAGTGCAAAGATAGTTATAGAGGATGAGAAAGACTCAAATTGAATGAAAGGATAATTAGATATAATCAATTAGATAACGACTGATAAGAAATAAGAAACTATAGGATGTCGCTAGCTAGACGTACTAACTTCGTATGTATCTCTTTGCATCCTGCAATAACAGACTTGATCAGATCTAATTTTGACGAAGACTTTACCGATGCTAGGTGGACGCCAGGACCATTTCAATGGGAGGTCTTCAATCCTGATAGAAAAAAATGTTGTAACATAGAAAGTAGGCATCTTATGTGCAAGTGATCTTGCTAGGGTATATCAACATACCTTTGAAATATCATAAATCCTGGCATGATTGAGTTTGAGAGAAGTGATCCCTTTTCATTGTCGTCAAGTTTGTTGGCTTAAGGTCAGGGTCTTCTCAAGGGCTTTGGTTGAGAATGGAATCCCATGGTTAAAGTACTACCATGGGCCCCATCCACTCCATGTAGCAGAAACAAACCTTCCGATCTAACTGTCTCCTCTCTAAACCTCCTTTCCTCCCTCACTTTGTTTTTCGTACCTCACGCTCCAGGCTGTAATGAGCCATTAGAGTTTTCTTAGAACGGAAACAATGGGAGTCAGGTCATTTAATGAATTTGAAAATTCAAATAAAACTATGAAAAAAAGAGAAGAAAGAGTATTAAATATGGTCATTCCGAGAAAGAGAGGAAAATCTGGATATGTGTGGTTAGTAGTAACCAGCAAAAAAGGTGGCACGGACGTGGTTGCGAATGGAGGGAGATGAGACAAAGATCGAAAATATGGGGCGATTCAACGTGGAATGATTATAAAAGATCGAAAATATGGGGGCGATTCAACTTGGAAAGATTATATCATGTTTCCACTTTCTTTACTCACATATAGAGGGGTGTTCATTGTGAGCAGTTTGTTGTGGCAACTGATGTATCGATACAAAACAGAAAATACTGATGATAATATATAAATTATGAGAAACTTTTATATTTGTATTGCCTTTTTACTTAAATATTAAGTCAAATCTGATTTGTATTTTAAAATAAAATAAAAAGGAAAGTGAACTTGGAAGTAAATAAATAATTATGATTTATAAGCTAAATAGTTCAGATGTTGAACAAAGAAATTATTGGGTAGTATCGAAAGACAATTTTAATATTTGTTGAAAAAAATATATTCTTGTGGGACATGGAATATAACCACCGTCTAAGTTTGAGCAAGTGATTAAGGAAAGTAGTTATTTTCTTTGACCAAGTAAAGACGGAGGGACAATAACTTTGTGGCTATTGAGAAAATTAAAATAGTATAAATGATAATTGGAAAGCAATTGATCGTGAAGACAGGTGGTGGTAGTTACGTTTTTGCGGCCGAGTAGGGGACGTGATGGAGAGTAGTTATTCTCTTTGACCAAGTAAAGATGGATAACTTTAAATATAAAGTAAATGGGAATACAATATTAGGGAGTGAGGACCCTTTTCATTATATGTATTGAGTATTTGTATTGCCTTTTGACTGGAATATTGAGTCAAATATGATTATGGAACACAATGTGAAACTAACATATCAATCTTATACACATAATTCATGATAATATGGCGATGACTCATAATATATGGTGTTGAAATCCTAAATAGAGTAATGCATATAAATTAGGGTTAATATGTGCATATCATATGTGAAATAAAATTATCAGTAAATGAAGCCTAATTCTGGAACATAACTAGATTATTACATCAGTAACATAATTCCAAGACAAGAAGGCAAGTGATAATGGAAATATACTAAATAGATAAGGTAAACCCTAAAATAGATATAAATAGGTTAATGATGATGAGAACCTGATGGTGATATGTGATCTTGTCTTAACTTGGGTTTTGACCAAGATATAGTTGACATGAGGATATATCTGAAATCAGAAATGTGATTAGGTTTGTCTTTTTTTATCAAGGTACACCATTACCTCTTACTTGGCTTATTATACAACATGCTTGCATTATATGCGTAGTAAACACTTGGTGTATGATATTGGATGAAATGATTGTTCTTGTATGATATCTTGTTTGAATTTCCATACTTATTGCTATGAACACATGAAACATAATATATCTGTTCCATTATATTCAAGCACTTCAACTCTTTGGTAGTAAAGTGCTGGAAAGTAAAGTACTTCAACTCTTTGGTAGTAAAGTACTTGGAAGTGATCCAACTCTTTGGTAGTACATCACATTGTGAAATGATCCAACTCTTTGGTAGTAGATCATAAATGCCTCAATGCATTCAACTCTCAGGTAGTAATTGCATGTGTGATATAATGTGTATTTTTAACAAAAAAAGAAAAAGAAAAGTGAACTTGGATGTAAATAAATAATTCTACTTTTAAATAAAGAAAATAATCGAGTAGTATTAAATGTAAACTTTAATATTAATTGAGAAAAAGAGATATCCATGCGGGATGTGGAATATAACCACCGTCTGAATTTGTGGGAAGGGATCGAAGAGAGTAGTTATTCTCTTTGAAAAGTAAAGACGTGGATCAATAGCATTGTGGGTATTGAGAAAATTTAAAAAAATATAGCATAAAAGATAATTGCAAAACAATTGATCACGAAGAGGGGTGGTGGTAGTTATGTTTTGCATGTTGGCCGAGTAGGAGAAGTGATTGGGAAGAGTTGTTCTTCTCTTTGACCAAGTAAAGATTGATAACATAGAATACAAACTAAGGGAGGACACGATAATGGGGAGAGATAACTATTTAATGGCAAGGAAGGAAGGAGAGAGAGAACGGAAGTTATTGGGAAAGAGTGGACGTAGAGGGCTGGTGGTGGGCGGGGGTGGTGGGGAACGGTTGTGGTCGAGGTAGGAAGAATACTAAGAAACCCATTATAATCCTCATAAAAAGGAGTGAAGAGGGGGAGTCAAGGATAGTTCAACATTTCAAAAATAATGAATTCCGATTGGTTGGTGGCATTATCATAATTAAGTTTTCCACTAAATATAAGATTAATTCAAAATCAATGTCAAAATGTAGATTTTTTTACTATGTAACTTAGAAAAGTAAAGTAAACTTTATTACTTAAGGAGAACCATTAACAAGAATAAAAAATATTTACAAAATATGCATGTTTACTTACACTGAGCAATGAAGTGACATAAAATATTTATGATACACTTCTAATCACTATGGTATTTAAGTTTTTTATGTAAATGATTTATTGTATACTTTTTAACAACGTATATTGTTAAAAATCACTCAACATGTAGGAAATCTATATGAATTAAATCATACTTAAGTAACAAGAATACATTTATCCATTTACTTACACTTCCACTTGCAACCAATAAGGTCAAAGTCCATATTAGTTAGTTATGATAATTACATACTTAAAAAAATTAATTTTGATGATATATTTTCATTTCTATGTATAGATTCTTGACAATAACAATTTTACAAATCTTAGATCATTTAGAAAACGAAAAATTGTCTCGGTTAAAGATTTTAAGTGCATATAAATAACAATATTATTATCATAATATTATGTAGATATATTTAAGGTACACATAATATTTCTTGATCTTTCTTAGCAAGATTTGGAACTTTTATTAACAAACAACTAAGTTTTTCATCTTGGTTATAGCTTATTTTACAAATTCAATTTATAGGACCAGTCAAATAATCAAACATGAAAAGGTACTTATGAAACAAAAACATACCTCTATGTTATCATGATGTCTTAATTACATAATAGGATCTCGTACTTCAATATTACATCATATATGAAATTTTAGGATCAAGTACAAGTAAAAGAGATTTGTTTCATTGTTTGACGTCACATGTGCATTACACATAAAAAAGATCTATTAACAATGGCATTGAGAATTTCTAAAACAAACATAATATAGAAAAATGTTTAGTGAACATGCCCACTATGTACATATTTGACATCATTAAACAAGTTCTTAGCCAACTTTTGTAGATCCTATTTTCCTCCCATTCCGTGTGCTCCATATTCAATCCTATTTGTGTTTATGCTCCTTGTGATGACTCATTGGCATTGGAGTTTCATAGCCCATCCTACATGATGAGAAATCTTCCTACTAGCTTTTCCATCATATGCATGTGACTTATCTTCTTGATGTCAGCTACCCTGTTCACATATGACAAAATATAAACGCATTTTTGTACTTATATGGATGTGGTGATGTACATATTCACAGAAGTACTAGAATCTGGTTTTGATATTTAGGACAACAATGTGTTATTTATCTTTGTGAGATAATGGTAACTTGATATGTTTGACGATAAAAAATTTTCATGTAGGGAGACACTCCAGGAAATCTATGATACAAATAATATCAAGTTCACCTTGAAAACTCATTTTCGACTCTAAACAAAATGTTTGAAACCACTCTGAACCACAATGGGGCTGCATTACAAGAATTATGGAGAGGGTAAGATATTTTTGTTGTTGATAATGTCTCTCTATACAAATACAAAAATTGAATTGCTCCCACTATAACATCTATAGCACCCACAAAGAGCCAAATATTTCAGTAAAAAAATTGTCTAAGAAAATGTTTGGACAATTATAAAACCAAACATATTACTTGAGTTATATTTGTTGACTCAGGATACTCCTCGTATCTCAAATAATTTTAGTTATTTATCACCCACACCGTAAAATATGATGTAGATAGGAGAAATTATAATGCGAAAATACTATATATAGTGACAACAAGATCACACATATGCAATGAAGAAGTAGATAAATCATGGCATCCTCCTAGTTGGAAAGATGAAAATGAGCATTAAGGTTATCAGTATTTAAGAGACCTGTAGGAAGAAATGACAGAATGTACAAGAATGGATAAAAAGTTAACATAAAATCTTACTTGCTTTGTCCTTCAAAAGAATGCTTACTTGTTGTTTGCTAGGATAGGTACTCACTTTTAAATATTGTTATCCCCTCCACTGGGTCGAATAGGTCAGACGAATAGCACAATGCAGTTAACAATCAGACACTAAAGATAGAATGTACAACAGTAGTTGAAAAACTTAAAATAATATCTAACCTATTTAATGCCCTAAAGTTCCGCTTACTTTCTATTTTCCACAATAGGTACTTACTTTTAAAGACATCGATCCTCCTCCACAGGGTTGAATAGGTAACACAAACAAATACCATAGATAACAATCGGACACCGAAGATGAATGGTCTTCTAAGAGCTTGCAAGGAAATGGTTGTTCTATATTCCAAGAAAGCATGCCATGCAGTTGTAGAAGTTCTCCATTAGATCAAGTTTTCCACGAAACTTTGATGGTAGCGATCAACAACAAAGATGTCTTGTGCTACCTCTCTGAAAGGAGCACATCCAACCTGTGTTGAAGTGCTTTGTGAAATTCAGATCTGGACATTGCAAAGACGCATAAAATATGATCGTGGTAGTCATGGAAGAGATGGCTAGTAACTGTTATCATGCATCGGGGTCAGGTAGATGATTCGACGCTAGTGTGCAAACCTCTACGAGATCAATGAAAAGAGTAATTAGAGAAGCAATTATGGAAAGAGAGAGATCTATGTTTCAAGTGCAAAGATAGTTATAGAGGATGAGAGAGACTCAAATTGAATGAAAGGATAATTAGATATAATCAATTAGATAATGACTGATAAGAAATAAGAAACTATAGGATGTCGCTAGCTAGACGTACTAACTTTGTATGTATCTCTTTTCATCATGCTTCTCTCTTGCAATATGTCCTGCAATAACAACCTTGATCAAATCTAATTTTGATGAAGACTTTACCGATGCTAGGTGGATGCCCATACCATTTCAATGGAGGTCTTCAATCCTGATAGAAAAATGTTATAACATAGAAAGTAGGCATCTTATGTGCAAGTGATCTTGCTATGGGATATCAACATACCTCTGAAATATCATAAATCCTGGCATGATTGAGTCTGAGAGAAGTGGTCCCTTTTCATTGTCGTCAAGTTTGTTGGCTTAAGGCCAATATCTTCTCAAGGGTTGTGGTTGAGAATGGAATCCCATGGTTAAAGTACTACCATGGGCCACATCCACTCCATGTAGTGGAAACAAACATTCTGATCTAACTGTCTCCTCTCTAAACCTCCTTTCCTCCCTCACTTTGTTTTTCGTACCTCACATTCGAGGCTGTAATGAGCAATCAGAGTTTTCTTGGAACAGAAACAATGGGAGTCAGGTCATTTAATGAATTCAAAAATTCAAATAAAACTATGAAAAAAGAAGAGAAGAAGTATTAAATATGGTCATTCTGAGAGGAAAATCTGGATATGTGTGGTTAGTACTAACCAGTAGAAAAAGGTGGCATTGACGTGGTTGTGAATGGAGGGAGATGAGACAAAGATTGAAAATATGGGGCGATTTAACTTGGAATGATTATAAAAGATCAAAAATATGGGGGCGATTCAACTTGGAAAGATTATATCATGTCACCACTTTCTTTACTCATGTATAGAGGGGTGTTCATTGTGAGCAGTTTGTTGTGGCAACTAATTTATCGATACAAAACAGAAAATACTAATGATAATATATAAATTATGAGAAACTTTTATATTTGTATAGCCTTTTTGCTGAAATATTTAGTCAAATCTGATTTGTATTTAAAAATAAAAATAAAAAGGAAAGTGAACTTGGAAGTAAATAAATAATTATGATTTTTAAGCTAAATAGTTCAGATGTTAAACAAAGAAATTATCGGGTAGTATCGAAGGGTAATTTTAATATTTGTTGAAAAAAAGATATTCTTGTGGGACATGGAATTTAACCACCGTCTAAGTTTGAGCAAGTGATTGAGGAAAGTAGTTATTTTCTTTGACCAAGTAAAGATGGAGGGACAATAACTTTGTGGCTATTGAGAAAATTAAAATAGTATAAATGATAATTGGAAATAAATTGATTGTGAAGACGAGTGGTGGTAGTTACATTTTTGCGGCCGAGTAAGGGAAGTGGTGGAGATTAGTTATTCTCTTTGACCAAGTAAAGATGAATAACTTTAAATATAAAGTAAATGGGAATATGATATTAGGGAGTGAGAACCCTTTTCATTATTTGTATTGAGGACCGATTGTAAGAAACTTTGGGTATTTGTATTGCCTTTTAACTGGAATATTGAGTCAGATATGATTTGTATTTTTAACCAAAAAAGAAAAGAAAAGTGAACTTGGATGTAAATAAATAATTCCATTCCACTTTTAAACAAAGAAAATAATTGATTAGTATTGAATGTCAACTTTAATATTAGTTGAGAAGAAGAGATATCCATGTGGGATGTGGAATATAAACACCGTCTCAATTTGTGGGAAGTGATCGAAGAGAGTAGTTATTCTCTTTGACAAGTAAAGATGTGGAGCCACTACTACAGAAATGGCTTATAACGTCACTTTTAAAGGCGTCGGTTATATAAAAATATCGACGCCTACAACATCAAGCGTCGGTTAAATAAAAAAACCGACATCTATCTGTGAAGGGCGACCAGACACGGGTATCACTTTTATTTAGCGTTGGTTCCTTAATAAGAAACTGACGCCTAAAATTAAACACCAAATCCATATTTTTCAGTGAAAAAAATTGCCTCTAAAATTTAACATACAACGTCGGTTGTTAAAATAGAAACCGACGACTAAATGTTTTCCATGAGATAGAAATTTGACCAATTTTTCTCATCAGTTGTCTTACAATAACCAACGTCATTGTGTTTTTACACGCTTAACCGTGAAAATTTTCACCCCCCTTTAGTGTTAGTTTTTATTCGAAAACCGACAACTATGGTCTTAATTCGAGAACATTTGTTTTTGTCAACATATAAAGATAGACGTCGGTTTTTCTAGTTGGAACCGACGACTATAAATGAACAATAGTGTCAATTTTTTGTTGGTAACCGACGCCTATAGTTTTTAGGGTCGGTTGTTTTTAATAACCGACACCTATTATTAACTTAACAGCACCCGCATGAGCCAAACTCTTCCCCTTCTGTTTCATTCATTCCACGATTGATTAGGGTTTTAGGTCCAGCGATTCCTCTACTCACTGCTACTCGCTGCTCCTCTACCCCCGCCTCCGCCGCCGCTTGCTGGTCTGCTGCTCGCCGTCGCCACTCATTGCTAGCTCTGGCCGCTGCTCTCCAGCTCGATCGCTACTCTGGCCGGCCGCTGCTCTCTTGCTAGCTCCATGTTCTCTTCTTCCTCCACGTCATTGACAGGTAAGTTGCTGCCCTTCTTCTTCCTCTACCTCTTCTTCTTCCTCCACCTCTTCTTCTTCCTGCTCCCTCCTTACCAAATGTATGGATAAAAGCAAGGCACGACCTACATGTGGGTTGGACACAGTGGCCATGGCTATGTTGGCCGACCACGGCCGTGCTGGCGAGCACGGCCGTGGTTGGCCAACACAGCCACAGCCGCTGTGTCCAGCCCACATGCAGGTCGTGCCTTGCTTTTATCCATTTGGTAAAGAGGGAGCAGGAAGAAGAAGATACATTTGGAATTGAATACTAATGCTTGACCTAATTCTGTAAATTTTGATGCATGTTGAATTAAGATATTAAAACCCTAATACACATTTCACCATAATCTTGAATTAACTATATTGCTGAAATCTTGTGATCAATCTATGTAAGATATTAAAGCCCTAATGTTAAATCTATGATTTTGTAGTGATGTGTCGCCCTAACATCTGCATCAATCCCTATTGTATGATGTAGATTGATGATAATGCATGAGCTAGTTTGAAATTTTGAAATCAATTATGAATTATCTCTCCATACCTAGGTCATACTAATTTATGTGTAATCTTTATCTTGATGATGAACATGCATGGACACTCGAAATGTTGAAATCAATGCTATAGAATGACAACACATGTATTTTTTGGCCTTGAAACCCATCCAAGATTTACTCATTAGGAGTAAATCTTGGATAGTCCCCTATTTGGGACTATTCTTGAACACCTAATCTCACTTAGGATGTAAGTGTATAATGTGTATTGGGTTTTCAAGAAAATTTCGGTAGCATTTCCCCATTTTTCTCTAAGTACATATGTACTTGGAGAATAGTGGAGAAATGCTGCTGGAATTTTCTTGAAAATCCAATACACATTATACACTTACTAGTGAGATTAGGTGTTCAAGAATGGGATAGGTGGTACATATTTATTATATATAAGAATGACAGCACATGTATTTGTTGGCCTAGGAACCCGTCCAAGATTTACTCATTAGGAGTAAATCTTGGATAGTCCCCAGTTTGAGACTATTCTTGAACACCTAATCTCACTTAGGATGTTTTAACCATTAATTATATATAATACCTTAAACCCTAAAGTTTTAACCATAAACCCTAATCTTTTAACCCTAGACCCTAATCTTGTTCTAATATATACCTGTTTTCTTTTTTATCATAGAACAGATAGATCATGGATGTCCATTCCAAATCGCAGCACCCCCGAGTTTATTTCTGGTCTTGACCAGTTTATTAGATTTTCCGAGGAACATAGGAAACAACCTAGATATAGGTTCTACTATCCATGTAGGCATTACAGTAACAACTTGAAAGTTAGCACTGGTGACGAAATCAAAAGCCATGTCATGTGCAACAGGATTGTACCTAGGCTATACATAATGGTATTGGCATGGAGAGATTTTAAACCTAAAATCAGTGGATGTCGATAGCAGTTCTTGTGTGGAAGAAGAAATTGCCTTCGATGACGTAGATGTGAACGACCCAGTTCTAGTGGACATCGTTGATGCGATGCTGGATAGTTGTGGGGTAGAGCACACCGATCCACCTACCATGTTTAGAAACATTGTGCATGATGCTGAGATACCGTTATACACATGTTGTAAGTTTACGAAGCTTAGTATTGTGTTGAGATTGTATAAACTGAAAGCTAACAATCGATGGAGCAAAAAAAGCTTCACGTCATTGTTGTCTTTGTTGAAAGAAATTCTTCCTGAAGGAAACGAGTTGTCAATCTCAACATACCGATTAAAGAAATTGTTGTGCCCAATGAGAATGGAGGCCAAGAAGATACACGCATGCCCGAATGATTGTGTATTATTTCAAAAGGACTATGTGGATTTGAAAGACTGTCCGAAATGTGGTGCGTCAAGGTATAAATTGACGACTTTGGGGGAGTCCAAAATTGGTTCTCCTGCCAAGGTGATGTGGTATCTACCTATAATACCACAGTTTCAACGCTTGTTTGCCAATCCTATAGATGCTAATAATTTGAGGTGGCATGCAGATGTTAAGAAAAATAATGATGGGATCCTATGACATGCGTCTGATTCCCCACAGTGGAAGAAGATTGATTTATTGTACCCTGAATTCAGTGAAGAAGACAGGAATCTAAGACTTGGTCTTTGTACAGATGGGATGAATATGTACGGGACATTGAGTAGTCAACATAGCACTTGGCCAGTTATGCTTGTTATATACAATCTTCCTCCCTAGTTGTGTATGAAAAATAAGTGCGTTATGCTGTCGTCTTTGATATCGAGCCCTAAACAACCTGGAAATGATATCGACATTTATCTTGAACCTATGATTGATGGCTTGAAGAAGCTCTGGGGTGAAGGTGTGATGACCTATGATGCTTCACGAAGAGAGACATTTCATTTGCACACTATGTTGTTTTGCACTGTGAATGACTTTCCAGCGTATGGGAATTTGTCTGGATATAGTGTCAAAGGATCTAAAGTGTGTCCTATATGTGAAGAGAACACTGATTCAATACGACTAAAACACGGCAGAAAGACTGTATATATTGGTCATCGAAGGTTTCTTATAAAATTTCATCTGTATTGTAGGTTGCTTAAAGCATTCAATGGACAGAATGAGGAATAGAGTGCACCTAAACCTATATCAGGGGAGGATGTTTATGAAAGAGTAAAAGACATCGCCAATGAATTTGGTAAGAGTTTACAATGTACGATGGCCACACAATGTGACAAGTCTTTATTCAAGAAGAAGTCAATATTTTGGGATCTTCCTTATTGGAGTTCTTTGACAGTCAAGCATTGTATCGATGTCATGCACGTTGAGAAAAATATATGTGATAGCGTCATCAGTACTCTGTTGAATATACCAGGTAAGACTAAAGATGGGATAAAATCCAGTTAGGACCTATGTGAAATGGAAATAAGGACATAATTAACAGAAGTAGTTAGTAGTGATCGGAGAACATACTTACCTCCCGCTTGTTACACGTTATCTAGAAAAGAGAAGAAAGCTTTTTGTGAATGCTTGGTAAATGTTAAGGTGTCACATGGTTACTTATCCAACATCCGTACATTGGTATCAATGAAAGATCTGAAGTTCATAGGGCTTAAATGTCATGATTGTCACACTCTAATGCAACAAATATTGCTTGTGGCAATTCGATCTATATTGTCGAAGCATGTACGGTTTGCAATCACCAGACTTTGTTTCATTTTCAACAGTATGTGCAGTAAAGTTATTGACCCTGATACTCTCGATAACTATTGATTTCCAATTCTAGACATTGATCACTATTTCACTACACTAATAATTTTTGTTTGTATTCTCTTTAAAAAATAAATTTAGGCAGAAGGAAGCCACACAACAATGGAACTACCTGGACCCCAAAGACTGGGAGGCGTTTGTTACCCAAAGAAAAATAGATGAATTTAAGGTATTAAAGAGTCACTCCCAATTTAATTAATATATGTTTTTATGTATTCACCTATTCAAGATTAACCTTTAGGTATTAAACGATGCTCAACGAGCAAGGCGTGCACTGAATGTGCATGACCACACAATGGATCCAAGAGGATATGTAGGCATTCGCCAAAGACTATAGGCCGAGTCTGCTCAGCCTACTGCTACTCAGGAGATTGTAGAGTCATCTACTACTGCTCCCGCACCTCTGCCTCGCCATGCTATTTGGATACCTGGGAGGCAAAACAAGAAGGGAGACATACCGAAGCCCACAACTGCTGAGGCGGCTGTAAAAATAGTAAAACTCAACTCTTAGAGCAATCGATCGATATTGATTATTGTTATGTTTACTTATTAATTTTTGTTGATGGTGATTAACGGGTGTTGCACGAGTAGAGGAAGGATGGAAAGTTCATCCCTCAGGGCACAAGGGATGAACTGACAGTTGCTCTGGGTAACCCAGAGCATCCTGGACATGTTAGGGGTGCAGGTGCTGGTGTGGGCATCAAAGCGTTCTTTGGGCCATCTCAGCGCAAACCTGTCCCAAAATCAGGACTTTCACAAGCTGAGGTAACCTATTCTCTTATTTTAGAATGTTATTGCGAAAGAGAATTCAATAATCAGAAGCTAGCGTTTCTTTTATCCATGTATAGGTAGATTCATTAATTAATAGGAAAGTCGAGGAAGTACTTGATCAGAGACTCCATGAAGCAATTAGCAAGTGGCAGGCGTCTTAGACTGCCACTCAGACTGTGGGCTCTGATCTCCAAACCATAACATAAACACGATTAAAACTTCGCGGAAGCGAATCGGTAATCAGCGGAAGACAAAATCACGGGAAATTAAAACTTTTCGTGACAAGAGCTTGAATCCATAAAAGCTTCTTTCATAAAGAGAGATAAACTGTTTACATCTCAGGATAATTACTTCTCGAGTAATTATATACATCAAGATACAAAATCTCAAGATCACTATACAAAAGACTCCAAGACCTGAGAGTACAGAGGACACATAGGACTGACTCTAACTACACCACATGGCAGGACAAATCTCCACCTGAGATTACTGCTGCCCCTGGTGCTGCTGCTGCTGAGACTGGTCACATGTAGGCTGGTTCCTTCGTCTCCGACATCCACCTAAAAAGTTGAAGCCTACGGGGTGAGACAATTATACATAATTGTCCCAACGAGAGTTATAACTCTTCGCCAGAAGCTTTATTATAACATCAAAGAGTATTTTAAACAGTAAAGCCTTCAAAGCATTCTATAACAGTTGCAGGTATAACAAGATCTCTACAATTTAGGAGATATAGAGAATATCAACATTATTGCAATGTAACATCAATCAACTAACTTGGAGTCATCTCTAACAAGTTATACTACATGGTTGATTATGTTTTACAAACAACATTATGCCCTGTGGAGATGAGGCTTACCACTCATACTCCAACTGATCGCTGAGAAGCCGCATCAGTATCATACATAGGTCATTAAGAGAGCCGGATTCTCATGACCTTCACCTTCCTCAGTCAGTAAGAGGATCACTTATAGGACATCTCGTGTCTCTACTACTATAGCTCACCAGGGTAAACTGGTCCTTTGCTATTCTAGAGTCACAGTGGCGTTCTGTACTCTCTTCGTCATCAGGAGGTTTCATATTTACCTACCACTAATATGGATATCTGTGCTTTCTTCGTCATCAGGAGGTTTCATGTTTACCTACCACTGATACGGTATGGAACTATAGTGAAGGATGGATGGATTCCACATCTACATCACTTTCCTACACTAGGATGTAAGGTTCTACACATCCATGTACCCCACATACTCAAAAGTATGTGCTCCAGGAGTTCCCTAAGGAAAACCTGTTTCACCATCACTTAATTTCTGACAATGATGGATCTATGATCAGGGCTCTACATTATACTTGATTAGTTAGGTACATTCAGTATTCTTTAACAGCATACATTGTTCTTCAAACAATAACAGTAGCATAGCAGCTATAAAAGAAGAATACTAAATGTAACAGGCCTAACTCATATCAATCATTATTTCTCATTATCCTCATCACAAGTCATCTCTAAGGCATGACCTTGATGGTATTCATGGCTCTCATAGCCCATTATCAACATAGGATGCCACTGGCAAGGCATCAGATTACTTTACTTATTCATAAGGCTAACAACATGCCTTTAATGAATATAACATCAACATCCATACCTGGATATGATTACCTTCATATCAGAACCTGCATGGTTAATACATCTGATAAAGGTAATGCAACAATAAGGAATGTACTTCCTACCCTTGTCATAAGAGTTAAATCTTTAATTTAAATCAAATAGAGTTTATTGCTCAAAAGCATGCCATTACCCTTGAATTAGGGTTTACTATTCACATTACATGTCATCACCCTTGAATTAGGGTTTACTATTCACATCAAGGTGAATTAAACTCATAACATCATCATGTATGAGTAACATCTTCATTGATGCTCTTGGATTAGTTAAAGGTTCATCATCTATCATAATTAGGGTTTCTATGATCTCACACAGGTGGATCATACCCTAATTATGCTCATTTCTGTGTATTGGGGATGCTTCAATTGAGTTCCCACTTAAAAAGGGTACTTTCTCTCTCTAGAAGTACTTTCTCTCTCATCATAAGGTTAGGTGATGTCAACATCACTCTAAAACAGGTTGGATTGAGTCATCATAGGCTAACATAGCCAAAAGCATCACCATTATGTGATTAGAGTTACTTTCTCTCTCTAGAGTACTCTCTCTTTCATCATACTAATGGTTGATGATAACATTAGACTAGATCAAGTTGGATAGAGTCATTATGACTAAAAACATCATTCTCATGTAATTAGAGTTTGAATTGAGCAAGGTATAACTCAATTGACCCTTCAGGGGTATTTTGGTAATTCACCCCATTGATCATCATCATGGTCAAAAACCTTAGTCAAATAACCCCTTACTATCCTAGATTATCATTAGGGTTTGATTTGGGCAACATTGGACCATTTATATTATGAAATTGATTGAAAGAAGTCAACTTGGAATCACATTGATTGATTTCAATCATTAATCATCAATTGGTTTGAGATTGGTTGAAAGTGTTGACCGTTTGCCCACTTTGACCTTCCAAGACCGCGAGCCTCCTTCTAACTTCAAGACCGCGAGCCCCCTTAGGCTTCAAGACCGCGAGCCTCTTCAAGTGGTTCAAGACCGCGAGCCCTATCATTGGTTCAATTAATGTTGAGACCGCGAAGATCAAGTTGGAGTTGAGACCGCGAAGAGACGTTGACCGTTTAGCTAGTTTGACCTCAGGACCGTGAGGCCCTTCGCGGTCTTGAGACCGCGAGCCTCCTCTCGGTCTTGAGACCGTGAGCCCCCTCACGGTCTTGAGACCGTGAGCCCCCTCACGGTCTTGAGACCGCGAGGCTCTCATGGTCTCAGCCGCTTGGTCCTTCAATCAAGACTCAAGGATGTAACCGATAATGTCAATCGAGGTTGAAGCCTTCAAAAGGTCCCATCTATGTTGACCACCTATGGATTGGGTTAATTAAGGTTATGCTTAACCAATTGGTCATTCAATTGACCCTCAATTGTTGACCAATTATGATTGAAATCGATTCAATTGGGATCTATCAATGTTCACCCATCACCACTCAACAATGTGCATCAACACAAGGTTGAACCCTTCGATTGAGCTCCAATTGGGCCCAAACTTGGCCCAAACGGTCTTGAGGTCCTGTGGGTGGACCCCACATGGTCTTGAGACCGTTTGCCCAAGATTTCATCAAAATCTAAGGTGATTTGATAGGGGTTGAACCATGATTGAGTCACAAAACAGAATTTTGATTAAATTGATAATTTATTTGCAATTGGGTCCTCAATTGGTCAAATTACTCAACCATAGACCTTCAAACGGTCTTGGGTGATTGTCCTCTCGGTCTTGAGACCGTTTGGATGAGTTCCAAATGGTCTTGAGACCGTTTGCCCATCAAATTTTGGATTCTAGTGCAAATTCATCAAGGTCTGACCCATTGAGTTGATGATCATGTCAATATTTTATTGCAATGTAATTTGGTGTAATTGTACCTTCAATTGGTCAACTATCCTTGACCCCAGACCTCCAAACGGTCTTGGTTGATTTCCCTCGCGGTCTTGAGACCGTTTGGTGACCCCCAAACGGTCTTGAGACCATTTAGGTCAATCAACCCTAAAAACCCTAATTAGGTCACCATAATTTCAGTACTGATTTTACCTAGGGTTAACCCTAGTATTCACCCTTCAACTCTTAGCCCGTTTGGAATTAGACCATCAAACTTGGTGAGTTGTTAACTAACATAATTTTGAACAGTAGTATCATACGGTCAACGCTTAGTCAACGACCTTACACGGTCTTGAGACCGTTTTCCCAAAAAGGCAATTTCAGACCGTTTGAAAATCAGGAATAAATTCAAATAAAGTTGTTACTTAAAAAGGTCATATCTCCCGAGTCCCTTGGAGTTAGCCTCCCAAATTTTGAGGGTAATTAGCCTATATAATTAGGAACAAATTTCTTATACGGTCCACGCTCGTTCAACGGGGCCAAACAGTCTTGGAGACCGTTTTCCCTGTCGCGGTCTCGAGACCGTTTGCTCACCTCGCGGTCTTGAGTCCGAGAGAGCAAACTTTTGAGACCGTTTAAGGAAGTGAAAAGCGGTGGGTTTTTCTTGGAAATCACGCCTTCATCTCCTAGATCAAGAACAGTACGAATATCCCATGGATTTGCTTGCAAAATAGCAGGGAAAAGTAGGGAAATACTAAGAGCTATCATCAAAACGCATATAAAGATGCACATAGTAAAGCATGGGTTTAGAGTTATAAAACCCGCCTAAAGCTTGCTTCTTGAGCTCCAAGCTTTCAAGCGCCAAGCTCTAATGGCGTCCTTGAGTTCCCACAGGTTGGCCAAGGTGAAAACTCCAAGGAAGGATGAAAAGAGACGGCTAGAAAGGTAGGGTTTCAAGAGTTAGCCATGAAGATGACCTTGAATTCGAGTTTTAACCATGGAATTAGGCAAGAAGAGGGGTTTAAACCTACCTTGCACCCCTTAGTCGTCCTCCTTAGCTCCAAGGCAGTCCTTGGTCGTCTTTGGTGAAATGAAACAGTAAGGGAACGAAGGGTGAGTTCCCTTGCAACTAAGGGAAGGAGAGCTTATATACATGGGGTAGGATTTTCAACATTAGTTCATAAGTTGTCCATAATTCCAATTAGGTCCCTCCTTCTTTACTTGATCGTCCCTTCCTCTTTATTCTAAGGACAAACCTTCTCTTAAGGTCTTAGGAAAAGAAGGTAAAGGAGAGCAAGCTAATAATGAGGTACATACATAAAGAAATATTGCACATATACCCTGATTATTCAATCACAAGGCATATCTCATAACTTGATAATTCAATTGAGGTGACTTCCTCATCATTTCTTCTCTTAATGATGGCAAAAGTCTAAAAAGATACATTAGATGACATATTTCACAATTTGTATCCCTTAATTTGGGTAAATTGCATTTTACCCCAATTTAAGGTTTCAAGCACTGGGATTGCTTCCACAACTGCACCTTGGTGCCCTAGCTTGGGAAATCCCTCAAACTTTACCAAAAAGATTCTCATGATGTCTCATCATTAGAGGAACATCTCAACATGTGCCAGTATGGATCGATGAACATGATACAAATTACCCTATAATTATTACTATTCCGGAGGATGTTGTAGGTAAATCATACGATAACAATCTATTTATACAAGTTTAGCATACATATTAATGCATACGTAATACAAGTTCTGCATATGTACATATTAATGCATAGGTATTAATGCAGGTCAATCATACAAAAACAAAATATTTATACAAGATATTTTGGAGTTGTTTAGTTATCAATGACAGAACACATCTATGATAGAGCTATGGATATGGTGAGATCTTATTTATACATCCATATACCTTGTTTTATATACGGTGATCTGGTTTCTTATATATTAATGCATACATAATACATGTTTTGCAGCCACTTACACAAGATATGTATAGATTTTAGATTTTCCCATGTGGGATTTTTGGTTCCATCTTTGATTAGTCTTGTAGATGTAGACCTAGATTCAGTTACTTCATACTGCTGTGATGCTTTTCAATATTTTGGTAAAAATAATAAGATGGTGATAATAGCTCCATTCAATGTCGAGTAAGTTTACTTTGCTTATAATTTGGACTTAAGCAAATTATATTTTTATTGTGGATTTTAAGTTATTAATTTTCTACTTTCTTACCTATAGTGGTAAGTATTGGGAGTTACTAGTTATTGTCCCCAAGACGTTCACTGTCTATTATCTAGATCCTGTGGGGAATCAGTTGGATACGTTATATGGACATGCAATTAAAATGCCATTATTCTCGTGAGAAATATTTCATGTTTTTATATCTGTTAATATATGTTACTACATTACTATTTAATTATGCAATTTAATGGATTACATTAACATATGTAGGACCTTACAAGAGTACAAAAAAGTTGGAGGAAAGATCTCAAGGAAAAAGGATCTGTCACTAATTTGGGAGAATGTGAAAGTAATTTCCTGACTCCAATGTATATATTATTTATGTGAACTGTGCTTATTTGTATTTTTGAGTATTTTGTATATTTCAATTTATAGTGTGCTACACAAGACAATGACTGGGCATGTGTCTTCTATGGGATGCTATTTATGGACCTAATCATCACACATGCCGTAATGGAAATCGATAAGATACAACATGTATTATACATAATCTCATTAGATATTATGAAATATATCAATCTTATTATATATTATTAATTATATATATACGTTATTCTCTTTGTATGTCTTTAAAATTGCTGAATTCAGTACAGGTGGAAAGCATTTCGATGTACATGCTCCCTATACGAGAGATGAATTAGATGTTGTAAGAGAAGAATGGGCAAAAGCTCTACAAAGAGTGGGAATTTTTAGATATAATTTTATTGACAATGATGACAATGATGAATAAAGAATAACATTGTTCTCATAATTATTTTTGTGTGAATGTGAATGAATTTTTATGAATTATCATATGTGTGTGAAGATGATCAATATATAAATGTTTCTACATGTGTCTGAATGTGAAAAAAGATGAAATGAATAGAATTGCAGGTTGCTACTCGTTTCTACATGTGTGTGATGAAAAAATAATATGAATTAAATGTGCTTATACATGTGTGTGAATCACATATATATAATATTGTCCATCTTCTTAATTTTGCAGGTTTGTGGCATGTTGTTGGCTGATATCAATGGATGTCGTAAACCTACAGTTCAAAACTGAACTATAGGTTCTCATCCTGTAGGCCTGCAAACTGATAAGAAAAATAAATCATAACATAGGCGTCGGTTATTTGAACAAAACCGACACCAAAGACATATGACGGTGGTTTTTGACAAAAAAATCGACGTCTACGTGGCCAGGAACCATGGCCGTGCTGGGAAGCACGGCCGTGATGATAGGAAGGGGATATGGCGTCGGTTATAAGCACAAAACCGACGTCGATTCAGCTGATATGGCGTCGGTTATCTTTCAAAACCGACGCCTATAGGCCCTTTGCTGGCGCATTTTCGGTGGTGGAAAGCGTTTTGACGTCGATTCTTTTAATAACTGACGTCTGTAACAATTCTATAGTGTCAGTTTTCTTAAAAAAACAACGCTTATAGTCCCTTTGCTGGCGCGTTTTTGGTGGCGGGAAGCATTTTGGCGTCGGTTGGGAACCGACGCCGAAGGGGTCCACCTTTAGCGGCGCCCACTTGGGTGTTGCTTAGAAACCGACACTAAAGCCCTTAATTAAACGACGCTAAAGGCCTATTCTGTAGTAGTGAGCAATAACATTGGCAGTATTGAGAAAATTTAAAAATAGCATAAAAGATAATTGCAAAACAATTGACGACTAGGGTTGTCAATGGGTAAGGGTAAACCTGTTTACCCTTTACCCATACCCTGTAGGGGAAGGGTAAGGGTAAAGGATTTTCTTACCCTTTACCTGCTACCCTCTAACCCGCTACCTTAGTGGGTAAGGGTAAGGGTAAGCCATTACCCATACCCTCTAACCCGCTACCCACCAATATTTATGTATAATATATTGAATGTATGATCATATGTTGTTTGAATCTATGTAATATTTAATTTTATTGGGTCATCATTTTAAATAATACATGATATTCTTTTCTACTTCTTATATAGTTAACTTGGTTGTGTATGCAATATAGTTTTGGAGGTGCAAGACACATGTATATATGTAGTCTATGCTCCATTAAATTATTTGTGGTGTAAGGCAAACATGTATATAATAACAAGATTTAATCTTTAATGTATCATTTAATACATATGTGAGGTAGTGTTATCTATTTTATTTGTGCTTTATTTTTTTGGATGCTACAACATTTTAGAGGGTATAAGATATGCATGTTTCTAAGAATAACTCTCTATGACATGTTGTCCTTTAATATCATTTTAACGTAGAAGTCTTAATCTACTAGGAATAATTTATTTTTTCACACACCAATGTTAGGGTACTACCATTTGTACATGCATTCAATACAAAAATTGTAGAATATTACTTAGAAACATTTTGGATATTTAAAATCCATTATGGAACATCTTGATATTTCACTCAAATAAATGAATGTACTAGCTAGACCATTATTGTTAATATTACCACAAATTTGAAGATGACATATAAATTCTTCACTTAACCCTTATCCTCCCCCATTTACCCTGTGGGTAAGAGGGTAAGGGTAAGGGGAGGGTAAAGATATTGGTGGAGTGGGGAATTACCCATACCCTTACCCGCTAGACTTGGTGGGTAAGGGTAAAGGTAAGGTAAGACCTTACCCTCCCCATACCCTCTCCATTGACAGCCCTATTGACGACAATAACTTAAAATACAAACTAAAGGAGGACATGATAATGGGGGAGAGACAACTGTTTAATGGCAAGGAAGGAAGGAGAGAGAGAACGGAAGCTATTGGGAAAGAGTGGTCGTAGAGGGGTGGTGGTGGGCGGGGTGGTGAGGAACGGTTGTGATCGAGGTAGGAAGAATACTAAGAAACCCATTATGATCCTCATAAAAATGAGAGAGGAGGGGGAGTCAAAGAGAGTTTAGCATTTAAAAAATAATAAATTCTGATTGGTTGGTGGCATTATTGTAATTAAGTAGAATCATTCGTTCTTTTTATAGTAGTATAGATTACGATTGTACTTGTCATATGCAGTGCACTGAAAATAGAAAATAATAACGGAAAAAGGTTCCTATGATCTTGACATAATTTGAACTTTTCTTTTTAAGTAAATTTGAACTTTCAAATTTTTTCTTGATCGAAGAGAAAACTTATATTCTATTATGTTATAAACAATTCAATGTGAAAGGATTTGCATTGCAATATTAATGCACAAAGGCGTACATTAGATATGCAAGCCGGACAAAGAAGAAGAAATGCGGGCAGGGGTGACGGTTTCGGAATTATGACGACATTGACAACTTGATACTTATTGGAAAATACTAATAGAACCGTCAACCGTGGAGAGGCAACAAATATCAACCTCTTTAAAGAGGAGGAACAAACTACAAATTAGGTATCCAATCATGTTTTGTATGGCCAAGAAGTTTATAGTACGTAATTGCATGATCTATTTTATATAACTGGAATGTCAATGTAGCTATTGGTCTTCTACGAACACTAATGTAGGTCGTGACCTCCAAGTTTCTATTTTATACAACTCTCGACAGGAGGAATAACACTATTATTCAAACACACATAATTTTTTTTGATAACAAGAAACCCCTTCCGAGATCGGCCACTATTGGACCACACCCAGCCAACGGTAAACTCCAGAACCAGCCGCGTACTTGGGGACGACTCAGTAACGTGGGGCCTTGTTGCACCCCGGAGGTTTTTATCCAAAGTCGAACCCGGGTCCCTTCATTGAGGATTGCCGAGCCGCGCCACTAGGCTATTCCTCCGCCCCCAAACGCACATAATTTTGATACAGCCCATATACTATTTTCACATTATCATCCTCCACATTCCCTCCCCCCCCCCCCCCCCCCCACAAAAAAAAACTTAGAAAGTTTATACCCTGGATGTTGGGGAAAAATATACTATCAAAGAGGCATACGATTTCCTCCTTTAAAACGGCCAATAATCCTATTACAACAGAATATATTGGTCTAATGAAGTCCCAAATAATATCAAAATTTTCATGTGGCTTCTTTGTCATTTCAAACTCCTTTCTAGACATAGCATTCTTAAGAGATGTTGTTTTTCTTTCCATATACATCCTACCTTTGTTGGGACATCATTCTGTACTACATGCGTACTCTTTTTAGTCGTTTGCTAGCACCAATTTTTTAGGCCAAATTCACCACTAATACGCATGTCCCCACTAATTTATTAGGCTGTGTAAATCGTTCATATTGAACCATCGACATCTCATTGCTCTCGCTATATATTTTTGTGTTTTGGATATTTGGTGAAAGAATAACAACGAACAATAATATTTATGGGACCCAAACCACTTTCCTAAGGCCATTCATGCTGGCATTGAAACTTAGACTAAAATTGTCGTAGTTTACTTTAATTTGATTTAGCCTTTTATCATTGTCTTTGGTCAAGTACTTCAATCTTTTTCTCTCCTATGGATGCCTCTTTAGTTAAAGACCAAATATTTGGTTGCACCAATTGATATTGAATACACTTCTATGGCCCCAATTGATCTCTTTCAGGAGACAAATAGTTTAAATCTCAATTCAATGTACTCCTCTTTTGCATGTTCCATGTAAGATTTTCATATTTTGCAATTTATGTTTAATTCAAGAAATTTTGATGGAATTTTATCAAAGAATATCAAGCTCAATAATGTGACATCGGAAGATAGGATAAAGGAATTAGAATTATGTTAGTGGAGCCTTAGTTATGCAACTAAGGATTCAATGGACCACTTGAACCCACTTTGAGGCATGGGTTCAACCCATGGCCCAGGTGAGACCCATGTGACTATTTATTTTGCAAATAGGTCCCACAGGAACAAGGTCAAGAAGTAAAAAAAATTGTGCATAAATGAAATATAGTGGCTCCATGAGTTGTTAGATAATCAAAATATAGGTAATAGACAACTTTCCAAAATATTCCAAGGTAATTTATGACTTAGATAAATAATTAAGTAATTATTTGAACATGGCTTGAAATATATGAATTAAGAACCAAGTAAGGATATTTCAATCTGATATCCGCAGTAATGATGAATAATAAGGAAACTAAGATAACCCTTGAATTTGAGATGATAATGAGTTTCCATGTAACAGGGGTAATTGTTTTAAGGAAATACTTTGAGAGGAAGTTGTGTCTATGAGTGTTATCTCAACAAATACCAAAATTTATGTATAAATTGGAGAAATAAGTAATGAGTTACCCTCCAAATATCATAGCAAAAGGATGTTCTTAGTGGTCTAGGAAAAATCATGAAGGAACATGGACATACTTATAATAAGTGAATGTGTTTCTATAGTTGAAAAACAATTATAGGCCTCCGACGTAGGCACTATGTCACACCAAGTGTTACTGTTGGATCAAGATTGGGTAGAAACTCCATCGTCTTCTAGATCAAGCCCAATATGGAAGCAAGTCCACTATGGTGTCCTCTCACCTGACCTCTCTCTTTCTCTAGCCCCCTCTTCCACTCTGAGAACTCTATTAATGCCTTCCTCTCACCAAAGCAGACCCAGACGTAAGTGGTTTGAAGGTAAGTGTTGTCTTGGACTCCAAGCATGATACTCTGGTCTTTGCTCCTCTTTTCTACAAGGAGAGCTTTGCAAAACCTAGATTGAAACCTAGTCTCACCTTATAAATACTCCCTTAGGCTTTGCCTCCACCTTGTGCATCTTTTCCCCAACTTTTCAACCATGGTTGAGGCCTACATACACCCTCCTCTTGCACCTTCCTTTCCAAGTTACACTCTGATGACCTACTCTAAAGAAGAAGTGAATGGAGATGTTGCTCCTCTCCCTTGCTCGAATCTTGGCTTCCCAAAACCTCCTTGGCTCCACAAAACTGGAGGTCCCCTTATTTGGCCACTCTAGGGACTAGAGACACCACCCCCACTCGCCAGAATTGATGCTCCGCAACTACGTTAGTGCGGGATTCTGAGACCCTTTCTTAAACTCTTTGAGCATGTCTTCATGTTTGCGTAGGAAGTAGGGAACCGCCGCCAACGGTTAGCACTGGTGAAAATCCTAGGACACCAATAGGCAGGGCGAGCCTTGGGTCAACGTAGACCCAACTGGTCTAATTTTAGTTTGAGCCCAACTAGAGCTAGATGGCCAACCACGACCTCTAATTCTTGGGCATGTGATGTTTCGATCTTAGGTGCCCAATGGATGATCAACGACCAAGATTAAACTCTAAATAAATACTTTCAGACTCTAAGCATACCTCTGTTCCAAAATTATAGTGAATACATGATCAAGAGATTATTAATACAAAGAAAACCATAGATTTTTCTAACATATTGCTCAAATCATTAAATACATTTATTTTGTATTAAAAATTGATAATATTGAATATACTAACACTACTACAGATATGACATATTGTGTCAGGTCTTTTTTCAAAGAAAACTAACGATATTATATATAGCATCAGCTCTAGGTAGGAAACCACCTCAGATCGGCCAGCTGAGAAAATATGGACCGCACTTTCTTTTTGCTGCCAGGCGCTCATCAATGAAATCGATGCTATATATCACCTCATGAAAATAGAATTTTACATATAATTTTTGGTGCATTTCATTTGCCTCCAAAAAAATACATCGTTAGTTATTTTAGAAACAACCGACGAGATAAAGAGGTACATGTGCCACCTATTCCACAGAAATAATTGGAGTTTCATGTTAGTTTTCTCTACAAGGACCGACGAGAAAGTTGTTCATGCCATGTTCCCTGTGAAAATTTTCCTTCCTCCACTTGATGTTTATCATCTGTTGTTCTATCCATAACCGATAGACTAGGTGTCAATGGGTTGTGAGATTAGGCGTCAATTTTTTTAGACAACTACTGAGAAAATTTGTGTTTGTGTCAGCATTTTTTCATCTACAACCGATGGCTTCGAGTTTAGCGTGTCGGTCTTTGAAATAACCGATGGTATATGGTTTATTTAACCCCATGAGAAACACTTACCCCCCCCTCTTTCCCCTACATGTGCACGTTTCTCTGGAACAAGTGTCTGGTGATTTGCTTCGACATTGTTCCCCGCCTCTCAGCTCCACTACCACTAGTTCTATCAGCCCCCAACGTTGGTTCTCTCACCTCCACGACTATTGGATCCAAAGTTGCTCCCTGAATGATCTTCCTCCTCCATCAGTGACACATGCCTGTTCCTCCTCCTCTACTGCTTCCAACTGCATACTCCTCCTTTTCCTCCTCTTATGTTGTAGGCATCCTCTCCTTCTTCTTCTTCTCCCTTCTTTGTCTCCATCTCCCCTCTCACTTTCCTCCTTCCTCCTCTCCTCTCCTTCCCCTGCCATAGTATGATTTCTTCTCATATTTGAAAAGAAATCATACTATGGCAGGGGAAGGAGAGGAGAGGAGGAAGGAGGAGAGGGGTAAGGGAGATGGAGATAATTAGGTATTTATTTTGATGAAAATGCATATATGTAATGTATTTAATGATGATTCATGATCCATTATGCAATCAAATCAATATATATCTTTCAGATGGTTGTGGCACCTAACTTCAATTGGATCTCATCTATATTGTAATGATTACGCTTGCATGAAAGATGACTCTAAATTAACTTGAATTGACAATGTCGATGTTTATGTTGACTATTTTGCTCGAATCATATGATTTTCCATTTTTATGTAGATATACCAATAGTTGGATCCTTGATTCAAATGTGATTTTTCACACTAAGTCCAAATGCATTCATGTTGTATGATGTAACATGGTAATATGTGAGTAAACCCTAATTTGTGAATTCGTAATATATAAAGTATAGTCTATAAATCCTAGACTATGTCGTTGGACTAGAAACCTATCTGAGATTTACTCATTAGGAGTAAACCTTGGATAGTCCCTGATTCGAGACTGTTTTTGAGCACTTCATCGCATTTAGAATGTAAGTGTATAAAATGTGTTCAATTTCAATAAATTTTGAGAGCATTTCTCCTTTGTTCTCTGGGTACATATGTAGGTGGGTATTTTCCCATCTACATCGGTGTACTTGGAGAACTGTGGGAAAATGCTAGTGAAGTTTATTGAAATTGAACACGCATTATACACTTACTTGTGAGATGGTGTGCTTAAGAATGAGATAGGTGGTACACATTCATGAATCTGAATGCTACTAGATGATTAGGGCTCAATTATTAAACATATTTTTTTCCTAAAATTAACTTACTAGCTAGAAACTGATGAGCTACTTGTCTCCAATCTGATCATATAGAAATGGATCGACCATTGTAAAGAGTGGGATCCCAAAGGGAAAACACTCCCTACTAAAAATTTGAAGAATAAAACCTCCAGTCCAAACACACCCAAAGATATGTTAGAGTGGGTGTAAAATTTTTAAATCTTATTAATGGTATTCAAAACAATCAAAGTTTAGTAGCGAAAGAATAATGTTGACTATATTCAATTTTTCAAATGATTACAAAAGTATATCTTAATCTCCCACATAGGGTTTACATGTAGGATACTACATAAGGATCTAAGATAGAGGGAAGTCTAAACCATAACAACTTTGTCTCCAAGATTTCACTCCTTAAGTTATGTCCATAACTTTATGCCATGTCCTCCATGTCCTTCACCTAGGGTTGGAAGCATACCCCAGCAAGAAGAGAAAAATAGAAGACATCAACAAAGACTGGTATGTACATACTAAAAAGGAAATTGAGCAATATTATGAAATAAAGGATGTCAAATATAAAAGCTTCCCATAGAAAAGATAAGGAACCAACCAAGTGGGTATCAAGAGAAATGAATTTCAAACATATGATAACAAAGAGTACTTTCTGTTAATAAAATGATAGAGTTGTGCCACACCAACACATAACATGAGATTAGGGCACACAACCCATAATCATCATCATCAATCTACATGCATGTGAGATAAACATAGCCCTAGAATAATATAAAGACAATGGTGGTCAAGCCTCATAAACTTGAAACCTTATAGAGAGTGGCACATAACCAAACTCCCAAATATATATAAAGTGGGCTAAACCTCATAAATTTGAAACTCGGGTATGGGGCACATAACCTCCATCCCAAAAATAAATGTAAGGCCCCTAAACTTGCTTAATGAGTTGAATGAGATTAATTACCATAATTGAATGCTTATAACCCTAATATAACCTTTTGATATGTTTTGAAATCATAAGACAAGCTTAAGTTTCAAATTTGGTCTAATTTGGACACTGTTTGAGCAAGTTATGCAATTTTCGGTACATTTTGGACTTTTCTGCAATTTACCCAATTGAGGGGTTTTCTTTGTAATTTTTCACATACATTATGTTCCTTAGATGTTATATAATAATTATTGAGATTTTTGAGCCATGTGGCTCCTAGTTGAGCCATGGTTTGAAGGTGTTTTTATCAAGGGTATTTTAGGGTTTACCCCTTCACGGATGAGCTACTTAAGTAGCTATCAACTAATGAATTATGTGATTGGCTGGGAATTTCGACAAAGGAAAGCTAAGCAGGTTAATAGGGATGGTGGGGGATCTGCTTGTGTGTGTGCGTGTATATTCTTAATAGTTTAAGGCCATAAGCACATGGGGAAGCTATACTTTTACACCTCATGCTTGCTTCTATCCTTATCCATGGGTTATATTTACCTCTTCCTTGCCCAAATACGAAACTATGCTTGCTTTCTCTTTCCTCTAACCTGGAGAAACGAATCCACTCTATTTTTCTTTAGAACCAACTGCTCTAAGGTAGAAGACAACCCCTTTTTGGAGAAGAAGGTCTCTTAGGGCTCCATCTAGCCCTACCTAGGGTTTCCAAGGTCATCTTCTAGAGAATTTGACCAAGGTAAGTTGTTTTCTTCCTTCCTTCTTCATTCTTATTGCTCTTATACTTCCTTAGACCTTCCTCCAGATCTGAACCCTTCTGTTCCATGGTGAAAGTGGCTCTACAACTCAAAAATCTATCCTTCTTGTTTCTTTTTCTAGGATTTTGCTTCTTTGTGGAGAGAAGTACCTATTTGGCCAAGTTCAGATCTGAATCAAAGGTTTTCTTGCCCTATTTTCTCGAGATTATATCTGTTTGGTATCTGATCTACTCTATATAGGAGAGTTATATAACATTCTTCACTTATATTTCTTACTAGAAGCTTGTTAGTTCATGTTTATGCCTTAATGTGTTGAATTAAGCATAGAGAAACCATGCTTGTTTAGAATTACAAATTTGTGTGGTGTTCCCTGTTTTGTTCCAGTTCTATATGAACTTGTAAACATGTGTATGACCTTTCTAAGGTGTAACATGATCTGGTACAGGTTGATAGCATCAACCTATGGTGTTAAGCACAAAATAGTTGATGGTTCAAATTAGGGTTTTCAAGCTATTTCATTACCTATCACACCACCGATGGTCATACCATTCAATAGCCAATGGTGCTGCTATTTTTGCAACTGATGTTCATGATCAAGGGTGTAAAATTTATGGTGACAACCTATGGTCACCCCCTTAGTTCAGGTTTTGACTCAATTAGACATTTAATTATCATCCACTAAGTATTCTAATGATGTTATCAATCGATGATGATATTGGCTTAATATTTGATGGTGTTAACAGAATGTATTATTGATCTAGCAACCAATGGTGACCTAATGATAACAATTAATGGAGGATCAGGTCATCACCATATATGATGAATTAGGAATGTAATTGTAGATATGACTAAACCTTAAACCAATGGTTCCTTGGTTCAATTGATTTAATGGTTAGACTTATACTTCAATTGATAACCTTAAACAATGAACCTGATCCAGTGAATAATATTGGATGCTTTAACATCCAATGTATTAGAATAAATCACATGGTGTTATATGTGGGTCCTAGTGAAGATAATTCAATGGTTCAATACCATTAATTTGTAGTCTTACCTTTGCCATCATATAGTTATATTTGATAAATCGATATAATAAGTGGATGTGTAACTCCCATGTGATCTAGCTTGTTATACCTAACCTTAATGTAATTATATGATGTTTATTGGTTATAATCAGACCTCTTGAATGATTAATGTGATAATGAATTACACTCTTTTTGTGTTGAAACCAGTAGTACTATTTGAATATCATTGTGCCTTGCCATGTTAATATTTATGGACACATATGTGCTAATGATCTTTTGAGCCTTGTTTAAGGCACAGAATGATGATGATAACCTTACTATGAATAATTTGATGGTCTTAACAACCTTTGGGCATATTTGAAGCCATGATTGAGGTGAAATCCTCTTCATGTTCCAATAATGGTTAAAACCCTGGAACTTGTGATAAGATATTGGTATCTTGTAAAAGTATGATGATAAGTGTAGTCCATTAATTTGCAATGAATGATAGCATGTGGTAATGTGATTAAGATTTATATCTCAAATGTTTTATATCTTTTGAAGTTTTTATACATATAGTCTTGTTAGAAAAGAATTAGGGTTTGAATGTCTATTTGTATGATTTAGCCTTAATTCACCTAATTGGCATAACTAATTAAGTGAAACTCTAATCATGTAGTGTCATGTGCCATAGATCTATTTGAGTGTCAGAAATTGCTAGATAGTGAAATGAGTATTCCTAAGGGATACTCAGAGCACATACTGATGAGTATGCAGGGTGCTTGTCATCCTGAATTCAAGTGTTAGGGAGGATGGCCGTGGTCATACCTAACCCTTAGTTTGAGAATGGTTGCGGTCGTGTCTCGGTGATTATATATATATATATATATATATATATATATATATGATGAGATTGGAGGACAACTGTGGTTGTACCTCGGATGGTAGGGTATGCGTACCCACCTCCTTTCACTAGTGTTGTGACCTGTACTCAGGACAGACTAGGCTGTTAGCAACTTGACCTTATGTGTCACTGTGGAAAACCCGTACTGACTGGGGGCGGAAAAGATCTTAGGAGTCTGGCTCTTCCTAGATCTTGTATGGCACTGATTTCGACTTAGTAGTGGTCAGTTGGGACTTTAGTGGTATTTCTCAAATCCCTCTGGGCAATGTAATAAAAGAAGTGATACCAGCCGTGTAGTATAATTGTTAGGGTTTAATACATATCACATTGGTTGATTAACCCTTGTCTTGTCTTTACACTGCATAGTTCTTACATGATGCAGACTTATGAAAATTGTACAATTCTACTTGATGTTACACTTATTTGCTTAACTGCTTAGTATGCTTAAACTGTTTAATCTATTCATATTGTTTATTCAATACCCTAACTGCTCAATGTATTTACTGTTAATTAATATGTTATAATAAATATATGTTGGAGAAAGTTATATCTCTCACTGGGACTGGGTCTCACTCGTGGGTCACCGCATTTTTTAGGTGGTCGGGGGAAACAAGGTCAAGGTCGTGCTGTGGAAGAAAACCAACATGGTGATCAATAGATTCAGAAGGTTGGTTAGTTGTAGATGTTATTAGTAGAGTCCTAGTGTCATCCCTGTACTCTCAGGTCTGGGTATGGGATGTGTTTTCTAGATGATATACTCGTATCGACACGAGATTTTGTAGTATGCCAATGTTTGTAAATATATGGCATGTACATGTGAAATATCTTTTGTATGCAGGATGTGACTGAGGTCTTTGGACTCATATGTAAATACTTGTTACAGTATATGAGAATGGAATGATGGATCTTTTGTAAATGTTTTAGAGTTTATTTACATTGTTGAAATCAGTTTTAATTATTCCACATTTTTTACTATGTGATAAATTAGTAGTTGATCATGCTTTGTGTTTTGACTAATCTCGTTAAGCGTGATGAGGTGTTAGAGTTAAGTTGGTATCATATCTCTAGGTTTACTGAGTCTATAGGGACATAGGACTTAGGTTTGAGTCTATTCTTATGTATTTAACATATCTGATCATAGTTTATGCTTATGCAGATATGTCTAGAGGACATGAAGAACATGTTGAGAGTAGCTATGTTGCACCAGGAGGAGGTGCAGGGAGGAAGGCACGTGATGATAGAGTGCCAGAAGAAGGGCCAGAGCAGCCTGCAATGCCTCATCTAGACCCGACAATGATGGCCAATCTTGAGTTTCAGTTTATGTTTAGTCAAATGATGGCCACAATTACACATATTGTGGATAGAGCGCCAGCACATCAAGCTAGGGCAGCCGCCTCTAATATGGAGTCCCAAGGTGTTGGGAAGACATTTGAATGTTTTAGACATGTTGGGGAGATTGAATATGTAGGTACTTCTGGTCCAACAGACGCTGACATGTGGTTGACTGAGTTGGAAAAGGCATTTAAAATCCTAAACATCACTGAAGAAGACGAAGTTAAGCATGCAGTATACTTGTTGAAGGATAGTGCTGGCCACTGGTGGGCCATAGAAGAGGAGAAAAGGCCAGGAGTTGTGATAGGATGGGAGGAGTTTCGAAGGGAATTTGTTAGCTGATATTTTCCAGAGACCTACCTAGATGAGAAAATCTCTCAGTTCGAGAAGATTCATTAGAGAGCTATGACTATCAATGAGTATGAATCAAAGTTTATGGAACTTCTGAGGTTCTGCCCGCACATGGCAGCAACGAAAAAGGAAAGGATCTGGGGATTTGAGAAGGGTCTGAGTACAGAGTTGACTACTACAACATCAGCCTTGGTGAATAGGGAAAGGTTTTCCACCTTTGTGGAATCTGTCAAGAGGATTGAGAGGTCTTCCATAGAGAAGCGTGAAGCTAATGCTAAGAAGTGACCTATGCAGTTTCAAGGGCAATCATCTGGAGGCTTTAAGAAGCCAAGTTTTTTCCCACCACCGTCGCAACCAAGGTCAACCTTCACTGAACCAAGATCACATGCACCGTCATAGTGGACCCCGAATAGGGGTAGAGGTCACAATTTTCCACCAACAAGAGCTTGCAGTTCATCGTCAGTCTCATCTATAGGGCCATTTAGACCACATAGTGATAAGCGAGTGTGTCATCAATGTGGATAGACAAGGCATATTAGATGGAATTTCCCTATGAAGGTTGAGGAGGTGACTCAACAGCCAAGGCAGAATCAACAAGGATCACAACAATGAAAGTTTGATACTGGTAGTGGGTAGAGGACGTGGTCCGGTGTCCCATGCAGGATCCTCTAGACATGCGAGTAGAGGACGTGGATGACAACAGGCGACAACTAGGCTTTATGCCATGTCTCAGCCAGAAGTAGTGCTCAATCCACAAGTCGTGACAGGTCAGATGGAGTTATTTCATTATGATATGTCTTCTTCTTGTTTCGTATCTGTGTTAGTAGACCCAGGTGCGAAACACTCTTTTATCACTAGAGAGGTGATAAATAGTTGTTATCTACCTGTTAGTATTAGAACTGATAGCCTTTGGCTAGAGACTCCTTTGGTTGATTCCACCGAGTTGCGGGAAGTGTGCCCTTCTTGTGTTCTTTCTTTCTCTAGACACAACATTCAAGTGGATCTTTTGCCACTTGACATGCATGGTTTTGATGTAATCCTAGGAATGGATACTTTGGAAAAATTCAAGGTAGTCTTGGACTGTAGTACTAAGATGGCGATGTTCCATGATGGAGATGTATAGTGGATTTTCCAGGGTGATAGGAAGGTTCTTCCTACATGTTTGATGTTAGCTATGACAACTGAGCGTTTGATGAGACAAGGATGTGAGGCTTTCTTAGCTCATGTTGTTGATACCAAAGAGGTAGGTCCTAGTATCCAGGAGGTACTAGTGGTGCGAGAATTTGAGGATGTCTTTCCTGAGGAATTTCCTAGCATTCCCCCTCCTAGAGAGATTGAGTATGAGATCAATCTTGTTCATGGAACACAACCCATAGCACAATCATCATACAGAATGGCACCAGCATAGATGCAAGAGTTTAAAGAAACAGTTACAAGAACTGGTAGAGAAGGGTTTTATCAGGCCAAACACTTCCCCTTAGGGGGCTCCCGTGTTGTTTGTTAAAAGAAGGATGGTTCAATGAGGTTGTATATAGACGACAAACAGTTGAACAAGGTGACAATAAAGAATAAGTATCCTTTGCTGAGGATTGATGATCTTTTTGATCAGTTGAGAGGTGCCACTGTGTTTTCAAAGATAGACCTGAGGTCAGGTTACCATCAGTTGAGAATTAAGGCTGATGACATACCCAAGTCAGCTTTTAGGACTAGGTATGGTCATTATGAGTTTGTGGTTATGCCATTTGGGCTAACCAATGCACCTGTAGTTTTTATGGATCTAATGAATAGGGTGTTTAGACCTTATCTTGATCAATGTGTGGTCATGTTCATAGATGATATCCTGATATACTCCAAGGATAATCAACATCATGAGCAACACCTTTGCCAGGCATTGACTTTGTTGAGGCAACATCAACTATATGCTAAGTTTAGCAAGTGTGAATTATGGTTATCTGAAGTGTCTTTTCTGGGCCATGTTATACCTACAAAAGGTGTTTGTGTTTATCCCAAGAAAGTGGAATATGTACTAGAATGGGAACAACCAAAGACACCGACAGAGATTCGTAGTTTCCTAGGTGTGGAAGGTTACTACAGGAGGTTCATCAAAGACTTCAGTTCTATAGCATTACCCCTAACTAGGTTAACCAGGAAGGATGTTCTTTTTTCTTGGAATCACTCAAGTGTCAACGTTCTTTCCAGCTTTTGAAAGAAAAGTTGACTAGTGCACCGGTGTTAGTACTTCCAGATCAAGGAAAAGGCTATATTGTCTTTTGTGATGCTTCAAAGAATGGGTTAGGATACGTGTTGATGTAGGATAAAAATGTGGTTTCTTTTGCTTCGCGATAACTTAAGAAACATGAGGAGAATTACCCAACACATGATCTAGAGCTTGCAGCAGTGGTCCATGCCTTAAAGATTTGGAGACATTATCTTGATGGAGAAAAGTATCAGATCTTCACTGACCAAAAGAATCTACAGTATATCTTCTCAAAATAGGAGCTGGATATGAGGCAGTGGAGATGGATGGAGCTGATTAAGGATTATGATTGCACAATAGACTACCATACAGGAAAAGCAAATGTGGTAGATGATGCATTGAGTAGAAAGTCATCTTCATTATCAACAGTAGATAATGCACAATTAAATTCCTTGATGTGCCATAAGAGAGATATGCTAGTGTCTCTTTGCCAGATAAATGTACATCTAGAAGTTTCCTTGCTGACAGGATTGTTGGCATAGTTACAAGTGAAACCTACCTTAAGAAATCAAATTCATGATGCACAACAGAATGATATTGTGATACATAATATCCGATTAGGGATTGGCAGTGAAAAGTATGATGGCTTTCATGAGGCAGACGATGGTATAGTTTGTTACCACAATAGGACATTAGTTCCTGATGTTGATGGGTTGAGAAAGATGGTACTTGAGGAGGCTCACTCCTCCATGTATGCAATGCATCTTGGAAGTATTAATATGTACCAAAACTTGAAAGACATGTATTGGTGGCCAGGTCTAAAGCATGATGTGGTAGAGTTCATTGCCAAATGTCCAGCTTGTCAGTAGGTGAAGGCTGAGCACCAGAAGCCTGCAGGGATATTACAACCCTTGCTAATACCAAAGTGGAAATGGGATCATATTACTATGGACTTTGTGGTTGGTCTTCCTAGGATAGCCAAGGGTCATGATTCCATATGGGTGATAGTAGACAGATTGTAACATACTCAACTCTAGACTTTATCACCCTTTCTTCTAGGCCCTTTATCGACTATGTTGTTATCCAATCCCCCTTTTTCCTCTTTCTTATTTTTTACTATTTTTCAATTAGACATCTCTTAGTACCAATAATTCCATTTGTTTAGATTCATTAAACTTGGTAGGAATCTAATAGCCACTTTTAACTCATTAGAATCCCATGGTCATGAATTGTGAGGAAGTTATGGCCCTAATTGAATCATTGGAAGTTGGTGAATGATGATATGAAATTGTAGCACAATTCATAATTGAATACCCTAGTATGACCCTAGGATCTTAAAGTGAGGGAATTGGAGTTACATCAAAAGGTTTAACCCTTTTTTACCACTAGGATGATCTTAAAACCTTAATTGTATGATTAAGTGTATAATGGGGTAAATATAACATACATAATATCACATTGTAAAACTAAGTTCAAATTCGTGTTCCTCACACCCAAATTAACTAACCTATATATTTTTATCTTAATAGGATATCAAATGCACTCTTAATGGTGATTTAGAAGTAAAGATATAAGTTAAGATGGTTCATTTCAATCATTGTCACACTGACTTAGGAATAAAGTACCGATTTCATTAGATGTTTTGTGAGTAACGCGGACTACTGGCGGGTTGGGTATTTAGGAGGTGGACTTTGTTGTCCCCTTCCCCCGAATTCCACTATGTACAGGACCGGTTCAACACCTCCGATCTCCTCCTCGTTGTTCTCTCCCCACAACCAATGACTTCTCACGATTTCTTCGCCCTTCGATCCATCTTGCCACGCTGGTTCCATTGATACCTAACTCACTCCCTCTTAAACCCTAGATATAAGTGCCCAATTCCTCTCCTGCCTCCTCCGCAACCCCGATACTCTGACGTCACTTTCCCCTTCTTCCATCAATCACCCTAGGATATATGCATACAGAATGATCCTCTGACTTATCCTTACTGCTCGTCACCCCCTATGCCTTGCGAGAACCTCTAAACTAATCCCTGGGACCGAATCTCCTACTCCGACAATTGAAAGGTCAACCATGCTAATGATGCCCCAAAAATCCAAATTGGCTAGTTGGTGAGTAACCTCAGATTGCCTTATTGCTTTTTGTATGCTTATTTTGGTTCATTTTTCTCTGGTTTCCCCCAACGATAAGAACCGAAGTCATCTTCTTCATGGGTCCTCAATGACTAGCACCAATGGGTCCAGCTCTAGCGGGAACTCTACCAATACCATCTCGGCATTGCTACCCCCTTCTCTGAGTTGCCTGGAGGCATTAATCATATCCATCATTTTGCTCCCACCTTTCGTAGTTTCACATGATTCCCTCAACCCAATAACTCCACCGGCCTTCTCATGGTATTGGCTTATTTCACCCTGCCTCTGCCCATCTTGAGTTTCATACAATGCCACAACTCCATAGCAACACAGGAATCCATCTGACTCTTGCCCCTCTCGTGATCATGAGATCTCTGGTGCTCTGCCATGGTGTGGGCCTTGTGCAAGTTGAGACAATGGAGGTTCCCAAGCAAGGTATTCCTAGGTCGAAATACCCCAACAAAACCAATGGGATCGACTCCTACAGTAGGAAAGAGCCATATTAGTGGCACTGATAGCTGGACTCAAGGTCATGAGCTCTGAGATCCTATAGGCGACCATAGCGCAAGACACAGGGAACTAGTCCCTGGGGTGAAAGCCTTGCCTTGCCCATGGAGCCTACACACAGTCATCGTCACCCAGTATGACAAATCGTATTTTTGTTAAGCATACAAGCTTGACAAATTCATAGGAGAAGAAATTATTGAAAAAGACCAAGATTCGAGAGAGATACCCACAAATCAAAATCGTAAAAACACGGCATGTGCTCCTACTCTGACCCGAGCTAGGAGATGATCTATGAGCCGTTGGTTCATAGATCCAATGGTCCAGATCAAGGTGCGCGATTAATAAAGCATGACATGTAAATGCTTATCCAAAAATGAATTGAACTATAGTGACATATTAAATGAATTACCTTTTTCTCTCTCTTCTCTTGAGGGTACATGTACTCCTAACATCAACAACCATCTACTCTCCACCCCTTAAAAGGTTCAACCAAACAAGTCAAACAAATAATCATCAAGGTATTAAGGCCAACCACATATTATTTAGTTGTGAAAGTTTTATGAGATTTATGTTGTTCATGTATCCAACTAAAAGTCATATCGTATAGGGTTGAGTTTTAGGTCCATGTGTCTCTAACCTATCAACCCTAAACAACCAAAAAGTCATAGGGTAGGTCAACTACACATTTATATCAATCCACATATTCCTTGTCACATCTTCAAAGTCAAAAGTAGGGTTAGCACTAGGTTTAGGGTTTCACTATATCACTTCATTGTGACAGTTTAAGAAAACATCGATAAATTAGAGAATTTTTTTGTACATATAGTAGTATAATGAAAATATTTTTTGTCGATAGGAAATATTGGAGGTAAAATAGAAATGATACGAAAATCAATGCAATAAACCAAGTCACAATTTATCCATAACAAGATCTTCTTATACTACTATTACTCATCCACAAAACCTAATTCCATCCTCAAGTTAAACGTCATTGCAAACAAAGATCCTTGTCATCAAAAACCTATATAGAAGGGTATGATTATCTAACCTCATCACATTAGGTTTCAATAAACATCAACCTTTCACCACCTCATGAACAACTTAGGAAAATTCTAGGGAAACATCTCATCGAAAGGGTGATCATGTAAGGAAAAGATTCTAACTAGGGAGATAAAATTGAAATAGTTATATTCTGACTACCATGGGATCTAATACCATGCTGTTAAGAGTGGGATCCCAAAGGGAAGCCACTCCCTACTAAAAATTTGAAGAATAGAACCTCTAGTCCAAACACACCCAAAGATATGTTGGATTGGGTGTAAAATTTTCAAATCTTATTCATGGTATTCAAAACAACCAAAATTTAGAAGCGGAAGAATAATATTGACTATATTCAATTTTTCAAAAGATAAAAAAGTATATCTTAATCTCCCACGTAGGGTTTACATGTATGATACAACATAAGGATCTAAGATAGAGGGAAATATAAACCATAACAACTTTGTCACCAAGCTTTAACTCCTTAATATATGTCAATAACTTTATGCCATGTCCTCCATGTCCTTCACCTAGGGTTGGAAGAAAACCCAGCAAGAAGAAAAAAATAGAAGACATCAAAAAAGGCTCGGTATGTGCATACTAAAAAGGAAACTGAGCAATATTATGAAATAAAGGATGTCAAATATAAAAGCTTCCCATAGAAAAGATAAGGAACCACCCAATAAGGTATCAAGAGAAATGATTTGCAAACATATGATAACAAAGAGTACTTGCCATTAATAAAATGATAGGGTTGTGCCACTTGCCATTAATAAAATGATAGAGTTGTGCCACTTGCCATTAATAAAATGATAGAGTTGTGCCACTGACACGAGTTTACCGGGCGTAGTATGCAAGTGAAAGTATCAAACTAATAAGGCCTTGTGAGGCCCAAGTCAAACACGAGGAAAAATTTCTCCAGTAGAAAACTACTAACTACAATAAAATTATCTAAGCCGGTTGTAAAAGGTTGAATTGGGATGAGTTAAAGAACAAATGTAGAAATAAAACTAATTTAAATGTTGAATTAATCAGAGATGGAATGAATTCCTTAGGACAGTGGTTTTCACCACAGATAACACTAATAATTGACCTCACAGACACTGACATCTATTATCTCAATCCCTGGATAAGGAGCCTGTAGCCAGAATTACATGCTCCTGTAGTGTAACTCACTACCTAATCTAATGCCAATCCCACTTCAACAGTTACTCATTGATTAGTTAGATGCTTTATGATTATTCTCTGGGTTGCTCCTCCTGTTTATACTTCACTTTTCCCAAAGGGCTCAGTAGATAGGTAAATCTATGCTCTCCAACCCTCAACCTCTCTCTCGAGATAACTAAGCTTCTATCAATCCACTCATGGCAACCAAGCACAAGTAGAACACAAAGCTTTCATAGATTTATATCCAGTAAAAAGAGATAAAATTGATATTAATGCATAGAAATCAATCACAATGTATATCTGGGCTACTCCTAGATCCTAAGGAATAAAAGTTTTTAGCCTTGCATGGTTTTCATCAATGAATACATGAAAAGGAAGAAGAAAATGTCAGAAACATTAGGAAACTAAGGTAACCCCTGAATCTCTGCCCATTCAAAAGATCCCCTCTATCGTACATGTGTTCTACTATCTTCCGACTATAGAATTGTCCTCCAGAGGTGCTTGAATCTCCTCAATTGAAGCTTTCAGTCCTCAGTTCTTCTCTTCTCTCTCTCTGATGGTCGTGCAATGAAAATGGCTCCCTCCTTTTGTCTGTACGTCGTCCCCCTAAGTCATAGAAGGCACTTAGGGTATGAAATAACATCTACTGTTGGATTGGAGTGAAAATTGTGGATGGCCTGATTTGGCAAAGTCGGTAGTGAGTCGGTGGTACCGAGTCACTTAGGTTTAGTCATGTGATCCAAATCGTGTCGGTACTATTGATTGGACTCGATAGCACCGAGTTTTGTGGTTTTCAAAATGCCTCTCTGACATCCACTCAGTAGCACCGAGTTTTCTCAATTCATGTCAAGGCTTACTGATGTTGATTTGGTACCACCGACTTTGGTTGTCGGTAGCACCGACTCTGGGTGAGTTTCCAGGTCCATCACTGATGTCAAGTCGGTACCACCAACTATTACCAGGTCAGTAGCACCGAGTCTGCGGATCTTCCTTGTACCTAAAAATGCACAAAAACATCATAAGTAATTGGGATGGGTAAAATATTACATAAAAAAGTTAAAAACATATAATTTGATGCATTCAATAGAAACATGCCATCTATGTCATTTCATGCATAATAAATCAAATAAATGATGAGTCTACACATGAAATCAAGGAAAAATGTGCCTGAAATAATGACTAAAAACACATGCATCAAACTCCCCTAAGCTTAAATGTTGCTTGTCCTCGAACAACACTCTCTCGGATCTATTTGACAAGAGTCAACAAAAGGACATAACACATACATTCCATTAGTAATCAAATCCATCTATCAAGCCCTAAACCAACCTTTACTGACCACTGAACCGATAACTTCTCTAAAGTGACCAAAAACTTCCATAAAAGATGTCCACCTTCAGTCAATGAAACTATCAAGAAAGCATTTAACATCATAATTACTCAGACATTCGCTTGGTGTATTGTGTGATTGCCTACACTAAATTGCTCTTTCCTAACTACCAACTACTTGGAAGTAGATCTCCGTATAAGCATGAATGAGGAGATAAATTATTAGAGTGGCTTACCAATAAGAGAAATTAATGATTCAAGATGGGTGGCAAATGAAAATTTATAAGTACATCCAACCTATTTATGCATAGAGAATAATGAACCTAGATGGATGAAAAGAATGCCATGCATGGATCATAATGCCTATTTTTTTCTTTTTATGAAATGATGCATGTATGAAGGAGTTGAGATTGTTTGACAACTCAAAAGAATGCACATGTGGATTATCACTAAACAAACGTGTGGGATATACTTTCTTGTTGTTTCTTTTGAACAATTTTCTTATTCTCTTTTTCTTCTTTCAAAAAGGCTAATTTTTGTGTTTCTTGCCTTCATTTTTTTTTCTGGGAGGTATAACCTTGCACTTTAGCTTCATAACTTGAAATTAAAATCCACATGTTTAGGAAAAATATGCATGCGATGTTGAAATGTATGCAACTAAATGAATTGTGTTATGCAAGCTAAGATGGTATGCACTATATGCATACAAATGCAATGTTTTTCTTTCCTTTTCAAATGCAAGCAAACTAGATAATATGTTCCTATCGTGTCATGCAATGTAATCAAGGAGAATAGCTTGGAGTACTCATGAATTTTTGAGGTGGTGAGTCAAAAATGAATGGAAAAGAAACGGTATCACACAACTAAGAGTTAATGACTTTCATTATATTATGATTTGTCCCTCTTAATTGACCTATGTTCAGGGTGATCTAAAGGTTTATTTCTTATATTTTCATTTAAGGTCTCATTATGGTTTGGTCAGTTTAGGCTCAACATCTTCATAATTCACATTCCCGAGTTGATTCAGACTTTCATGTATGTCCTAAGTCCTAATGCTGACAAGTTCAAACACTTCCCCAAGTGGTGTTATAGAAAGATTTTGTAGTTGCTTTTAAGGATATCGTCTTTTTCATGCAACAACACAGAGAGTACAATTTATTCAAAAAAAAACCATGAATTTACTACTTCCACAATTACACTAGATAGATGTGGATCCTACACTTACACAACTAAAAATAAAACAAACAACTAAAAAGAAAAAAAATAAAAAAAAAGATAGAATTATGTTCCAGCACCCCCCAAGCTTGAATATGACTATGTCCACATAGTCAATAATCACACCCAAGAGGTGGAAAAGTGGTACCAGGGCTCAGAAGGGCAGAGGTGGCATGTTGGGGTCATGTGGAGGGAACTCCCCTGGAATGAGAGGTTTGTAGGCCGCATTGGCGTCGGCTATGGGTACTCCCCGAAGTTTCCATGGTTCCAGTAGTTGTCGAAGAAAGGTTGCTGGTACTACGCCATCCTCTATAGGTGTATGTGAACATTCTCTTAGTTGGCCAAGAGAAGGCGTTCATTCTCATAAATCACCTACTGGTTCTGGTCCAACCTTCCTTGAATGTCCTACACACCGGCCAACATCTCCTGATACTATAGTTGTCCAGTCTGGATCTCTTATATAATGATATACATACCCTCCATGTTGTACGGGTCTTGCTCCTCGTAGGAAGGGGGTGGGGGAGAGGAAGTCGAGGTAGCATAGGTGCTGGCCCATTTGCGTGGGACCACTCTCCTAGTGATGGGGATGGTGGGTTCCACCTCCTCAACTTCATCATCATCATCACTCCCGTGCTCCTCGTCGCCGCCCTGAGCTACTGTCCAGGACTGATCTTCTGCTTCTCCCTCATTTAGTGGCCACTAGAGATTGTTCACCCCACATAGGTTGAAGATAGGGTCGGGGAGGCTACGCTCCCGAAATATGCCTTGACGTGTGCAATGCACATAGAGCACATTGTGGTGGTATTGGAGAAGGTGCACCTTGCAGAAGTGAAGGAGGTCCGGCTTTGTTGTATCCTCCAATGGCTCGAGGGCAGACGAATCAAGGTGCAAATGGGGAGCAATAGGGGTGATGAGACCCCAAATAAAATCGACACCTTCCTTATCACATTGTGCCTCATAGAAATCATATGGAGCAGAAGGAAAGATCCAAAGTTAATAGTCTCCCCTTCTAGTAGCCTATAAAGAAAGTAGAGATACGCCTTCTGGACCTTCCCTTGAGCTTGACCGGATCGAGAAAAAAAAGTATTGGTGCAGAGGTGGTGAAGGATACGGGCAAATAGATGATCAATATCAGTAACATAACTGATATGCCAGTTTATACAACATCCCACCGACACCTCAGTCAACTACTCCAGGCCAAGGTGCAGTCGAAGTCAGATGGGGCCGAGCGGTTTGGTACGTGAGCGCAGTTAAAGATATGGTTGAAGGCCCTCAGCGTAATAGAATAGTTGTTATCGAAGAGGTGGAAGTTGACCTTGCATTCCCTCCATTATCCTCCTATGTTCTGCTTGTGGGCGACAAAAACACCAAGCAACACCAAGAACTCCAAGACGAGGTCTGGGTAGGTCTTCCAGTCACTGAAGAAAGGATTATCTCCCTCCATTTCTTGCTTCTGACATACCCATCACATGTTGTTAGTAAAGCCAGCCCTTTCAATCAATGTGTGATCGCCATATGGCATTGGGATGATCAACCTTGTCTGAAACTCTTCATATAGCTTCCTTATCTCCGAGGATGGGTGTTGAATGCAGGTTGGCCGAGGGACCAACTTACCTTGTAGGGGAACAACTCCTCTCTTAGGAGCCATGTCGTTGATGCAAGAAGGAGGTTAAGAGAATAGAGGCTCGGGGAAGATCGTCAACGCCTGATGCAGCGTTGCTCTAGAATGTAGGAGGAATGGATGTTGAGGGTATGAAGAAAATGGCTCCACCACCCCTCCTTATAAAGTTGAACGTAACAGAATTGGTACCACTAACTTTTGGAGTCAGTGGTACCAAGTTGGATAGCACAATCCGTGGTTGGTTGCATCGACGACTTACGATTGGCTGAATGTATATAGTGCGGATCACCCTGGGTCGGTGGTACTGACGATGAGTCAGTAGTACCAACTTGTGTTGCCAGATTGGTACAACCAACCGCTCAATGAAGTGCATCGTGGCTATTGGATCGTGAACACCTAGATTGCTGACATGGTGAGTCAGTAGTATCGACTTCAGGGTCAATAGTACTGACTTCAGGGTTAGTAGTACCGAGTTGTTGAAATTATCGGTGCTTTTGAATTTTTGGACTCAGTATGACAAACCTGGGCACATCCAAAAGTTGGTAGTACCGAATGAAAAGTTGTTAGTACCGAGTCCTTAACAGTGAGCACTCAAAAGATCTTCAGAGACTTGGCGGTACCAACCACTTGAGTTAGTGGTACCGAGTCTATGTTGCTGTTGTAGACAAAATGCTGACCTCATTTTGGTGCCACCGACTACTAAACTTGGTGGTACTGACTTTTAAGCCCTACACACTCCAAAAATGAGTCAAGTTATCATTTTTTTTTATAGAAATTGAAGTAAAGTAACAACTAAAAATGGAAATTGAACATAAAAACACTGCAATAAAAATTGGGTTTCCTCCCAACAAGCATCATTGTTTAACGTCCTAGACTAGATGATCTTTAGAGCAAGAATCTATGGAATGGTGCAAAGTTGCACCTCCTCTATATGTGGCTCTACCTCCTCTCCAAAATAGTTCTTTAATATTTAGCCATTTATAAGGAATGCCCTGTTCCCATCTACAATGTTCACAACACCATGGGAAAAGACTTTTTCAATCACAAACGGTCCACTCCACTTGGACCTTAGCTTGCCCGGATGCAACCTAAGCCTAGAATTGAAAACAAGGACTTTCTGACCTGGGAGAAACACGCTATTTAGAATGTTTCTATCATGAATTTTCTTAGTCCTTTCCTTATATATCCTAGAGCTTTCATAAGCATCCATCCTAAGCTCATCTAATTCATTAAGCTCCAAAAGCCTCTTTCTACCCGCTTTATCAATGTTGAAATTTAGCTTCTTCATGGCCCATTTAGATTTATGCTCAAGCTCTATGGGTAGATGGCATGCATGGCCATAGACCAGCCTAAAAGGTGTTGTTCCTATTGCAGATTTGTAGGTGGTTCATAAGCCCAAAGAGCATCACTTAGCACATAACCCCAGTTCGTCCTATTGGTTGAGACTGTCCTTTCCAAAATTTTCTTCACCTCTCTATTGGACACCTCAACCTGCCCTTGATTCAGTGGGTGATATGGAGTACCCACTCAGTGCGTCACCCCATATTTTCTCAATAAAGCTCCAAACTACCTATTAGTGAAGTGGGATCCACCATCACTAATAATTAGGCGGGGGACACCAAACCTGCAAAAAATGCATTCCTTCACAAACTTGCACACTACTTGTGCATCATTGGTGCGGGTTGGAATTGCTTCCACCCACTTAGACACATAATCAACTGCAAGTAATATATAAAGATTGGAATTAGATGACACAAATGGGCCCATAGAATCTATACCCCAAAGATCAAAAACCTCAACCTCCTAAAACACATTGAAGGACATCTCATGTAACTTAGAGATATTACCTGCACGTTGACATGCGTCACAATGACGAAAAAAGTTGTGAGCATCTTTAAACAAGATAGACCAATAAAACCCGCTCTCTAAGACTTTAGCCACATCCCTAGAGCTAGCATGGTGTCCACCTGTGGGTAGAGAATGATAGTGTGACAAGATGTTGTCTACCTCACATTCAGGTTCACATCTTCTTAACAGCCCATCCCTACATTACTTAAGAAGAATTGGGTCATCCCAAATATAAAACTTCAATGAGTGGAAAAATCATTTTTTTTCTTGATACCCCCAATATGCAGGTAATTCCTTACAAGCTAGGTAATTAACAATATCTAAAAACCAAGGATCTTTAGTTTTAATTGCAAACAATTTCTCATTTGGGAATTCCTCAATAATGGGGATGGCTATATATTTTTCGTCCACCCTTTATAACCTAGACAAATAATTGGCTACAACATTCTCCACCCCTGCCTTGTCTCTAATTTTAATATAAAATTTCTGAAGCAAAAAAAATCCACCTAATCAATCTGGGTTTGTCATCTTTCTTTTGTAATAAGTATTTGATGGCAGCATGGTCAGTCCAAACTATCACTTTATCCCCAACTATGTACTGGCGGAATTTTTCAAAAGCAAACACTACCACTAGCAGTTCTTTTTGAGTAGTAGTGTAATTCATCTGTGCATCATTCAAAGTCCTTGATGCATAATATATGACAGTTGGAGTCTTGTCTCTGCGTTGACCTAACACAACTCCTACTGCATAATCTGATGCATCACACATCAACTCAAAGGGAAGGCTCCAATCAGGAGCCTGTACAATAGGCACGGAGATTAGTTTTTCTTTAAGAATTTCAAAAGCTTTTAAACAACGCTCATCAAAGGAAATCTTAAAGTATTTCTCTAAAAGTTCATACAATGGTTTGGTAATTTTTGAGAAATCCTTGATAAAATGGTGGTAAAATCCAGCGTGTCCTAAAAAGCTCCTTACTCCTTTCACTGATGTAGGTGGAGGTAGTGTGGAGATGACTTCAATCTTTATTGGATCCACTTCCATGTCTTTGCTGGACACCTTGTGTCCAAGAACAATCCCTTCACTTACCATCCTGTGACACTTCTCCCAGTTTAGAACTACATGAGTGTCTTCACATCTCTATACCACCCTATCAAGGTTATATAGACAATCATTAAAAGATTCATCATACATAGAAAAATCATCCATAAAAACCTCTAAGAACTGCCCCACCATGTCAGAAAAAATGGTGAGCATACAACGTTGAAACGTAGCAGGGGCGTTACAAAGACCAAAAGGCATCCGTCGGTATGCAAACGTTCCATAAGGGCAGGTGAAAGTGGATTTCTCCTGATCCTTTGGCTCTATGGAAATTTGATTATATCAGAATACCCATCAAGAAAACAAAAGTGCAAACGACCAGCTAATCATTCCAAGATTTGATCAATAAACAGTAAAGGGAAATGATCTTTAAGAGTGGCTACATTTAAACGACGATAATATATGCACACTCACCATCCCATTACTAGCCTAGTGGAAATCAATTCATTAGCTGCATTAGTAGTGACCATGATCCCCCCTTTCTTAAGAACTACCTGGGTAGGACTAACCCACATTGAATCAGAAATTGCATAGATTATACCTACCGACATCACCTTGACGACTTCCTTCTTCACCACCTTAGTCATAATCATATTAAGATGCCTCTGAGGTTGGACAACTGCCTTAGCTCCTTATTTGAGATGAATCTTATATTGGCACAAGGTTGGAGAGATCCCTTTTATGTCAATTATGGACCACCCAAATGCAGCTCGGTAGTTTTTTAGCAGAGTGAGTAACTTTCCTTCCTCTTCGCCACTCAAAAAAGATGATATGATCACTGGGAGCTTTTCCTCTACAGCTAAGAAGACATACTTCAGGTGTGGTAGTAGTGGCTTCCGTTCTAGGTCTGGTAGGCTCAATAGAGACAGGAACAATGGTGGGGGAGATGATCCAAGGTCTTTAAAGCATCTTTCATAGTAGCAAGGTACTGCCTTTAGCATCAAAACACACTCCTCTAGATGGTTGTTGCAGATGTTGTCCTCGATTCTATTCATCAAGCATTCTTCTAAGGGTAGCTTGGATGATGACTGTATCATAGAATTAGCTATGGCTTCTTCTTCGGCCGCAGGGTCATAGTCCTCTCCCTCATCGTCTGGATAGCACATTTCTTGAGTCACTGAGATCACATTTGTATTTTCCAAGATGTCCACCACTAGAGTTCCTCTTTCTACTTTAGTCATAACATGGTCCATATCTAGGAACGACCTCCCTAGAAATAGATAAAACTTGTTATCCACGTGCTGAAGCATGTTGCATTGCACCTCATCTCCCGTGGCTTGAGAATGCTCCAGCATCTTGATCTCAGACCTGTCATCTTGGATTCCCATAGTCATACGTGCTCTACGCATCTCAAGTATCATGTTTGCAATGGCTTGAAATAGTCTTCCAAGTAGAAGCTCATTGCCATGGTCGACCTGCATTTCCATCACTATAAAATCCTCAGGAAAGATGAACATGGTGTGCCACTGCCAATGGCGTTACATACCACTCAATTGAAATTTGAATGGATGCAACTTCATGAATAGAAGCACACAGGTGGATTAAACTTTCAAATTTATAATGACCTACTATTACGACCCCACCTCCCGATAACCCCCAATTAAGGGAGACCGAGAGGTCGAAGCCGCACCCATAACTTCCAGATCAAAGGTTCGGCAATTAACCAAGAATAATTATCAAATTTTAACATACTATACTGAAAAGCTGTAAGAAAATAAATTTTTGCATACCTTTTTGAAAACTTGGATCTCTAAACTTTTATCCACTTAAGGATTCTACTCTAACTAATCCTCCTTGTATTTTACTTCATGTATTTCACAATATGATGATTTACTGTTTGTCCTTTTGGCTTGTTCCTAAAAAGCCGACAAACAAAACGTCGGTCAGCCAAAGCTGGTATGTGGGGGAAACAATAAACGTGCAACTATGATGTAAGGGCCCTGACCTCTGTTTAGGGTTTACCTTGTTTTCTTTGCTTAACCCTGATGCTTAGGTGCTTGCTAATCACCTTTAGTGGTGATTAGGGTTTGGTTGTGCTTTGTTGAGAGTTGGAGGTGCTACTTGCAATTTACCCAAGTTTAGGGTTTGTGGGCAAGTTGCCACCTTGTGAGGTGTTCTTCTCTCTCCTTGCTTCCTCTAGAGTAAAGAGGAAGGTTTGGGCTCATTGCTTGAGTTCCTTTGGGCTTGGTTGAGCTTGTTGGGCCTTGTGGTGCCTTGCCTTTTCTTGGTTGAACCTTGTGTCGGGCAAGAGGGGGGCCGCTATGTCGCCTAGGGGCTGTGTCGCCCAGGGGTTGTGTCGCCCATGGTGATGGTGTGTCGCCCATGGACCTTTGACCATCTTTGACCCCGTTTGTGTCACCACTAGTAGACACTTGGTGCTTGATGCTTGCATGTGGCAATGGCCTTGGACATGTGTTTAGGGCATGTTAGAGTGGTGGCTTTGCACATGGACAAGTGTCCCTAGGTGGGCGACACCTTGCTTTGCTTTGCTTTGGTTTCTCCTCCATCCCCTTCTATATATGTGTTTCCTTTCCCTTGCTAAGGATCCCTTTAGTTCCTTAGTCTCCTTCTCCCTTGGTGCATGACACACTCTCTTCTCTTGCAAGCTTGGTGGCCGATCCTCCTTGGAGTCTCCTTCTTCCTTGGTGGTTCTTAGAGCTTGGAGCTTGCTTAAGGCGGGTTACATAACTCCTAACCCTAACTACATTACCATCTTCTATGTTCTTGTTCTTGTTGTTTATCATCGACTATGTTGTTGTAGTTTGGTTTCCTTGCTTAGTTGCACCTTGTTGGCCGAACCTATGATCTAGGGTTTCTTGGTGAGCAATACTCCTTTCTCTCCTTGGTCTAGAGGAGTGAGCTTGAATTCTAGTAAAATGGGCAATACCCCTCTCTCGTTTAAGTTGAGAGGTGAGCTTGTGTTCTAGTAGCTGGAGCAACACCCTCCTCTCACCATGGACTTGAAGGGTGAGCTTGGTGGTGGTTGTGAACCTTGCTAGGGTTGTTCCTTGTGTTGCCCGATTGGAGTTAAGAAGCTTGGCAAGACCCCTCTCTCTTAGTTGTTGGGAGGTGAGTTATCTTCTTAATCCTTTAGGGTTTGGTACCCTTGTACTTGAGGTTGATGATGATCTTGTGGAGTTACATCTTACCATTAGGATCTTGGGGGAGGTGCTGCCCGACAGCCCTCTTGACCTAAAACCTTGCACGACACATGTTGAGATGGTGACGGGTGTTATCCCTTGGTCCCTGCTTGGTGTGTGTGTCGGGAAACACACCCTGATGCACAACTAGCCCGATACACTTAGCCTAGAGTTGGTTTGATGTTGTTATGCTTTGCTGGGGCGGAGCGTTGCCAGCTAGTCTGTAGTGAGTGTTATCCCCTTCTTAGCCTTAGCTCTGTGGGTGTGTTAGCCGACAACACAACACCTGACATGTTGTTGCACGATACGTCGTTGCTGAGCTGCACGCCCTAAGTGCTCGTTACCAGTGGTGCCCGACACTGCGTTGCGCCTGACACCCCTTGTTACCTGATGCCGTGTTGCACGACACACAAGTGCACGACATAGGTTGCACGTTACACCTGAAGTGCACGGATGGGGTGGTTTCTCTATTGCCCGATATCACTTATTGTAAGGGTCTTGTTCCTTCTTCAAAACATCTACGCTAAACCTTGTGCATGTATCCCATTTAGTCATGATGGTGGCCTTTGATATACTTAACGGTAATCATTATGGTATAACTCATTTATGTAATATACATGACTTTACCTATGTATGTGATCATCTTGATATCATGAATAATGCTGAGCAAATGATAAGCATGTAGAATGCCTTGCTTAATGATGTAACCTATGCTCATGATCCCGCGTTGAGGCATGATTGATAGAAAATATAATCATCAATGTCTCCTTATATTGATAGCATGATCTTTCTGTTAAGCCTATGATTATTGTGTATACTAACCATGCAGGTGATGCATAGCCAAGTAAAAGGCTATGAGGTATATATATGATGTGTTTTGGTCTGAGGACCTGAGTTTGGCTAGAGTGCCTGATAACACCAAATTTTGTGATGTTTTTGGCCTTTATTCTGTTATCAAAACTGCCCTTTTCTGCCATTTTCCTCTCTTTTATATGCATTTTCGCAATAATTAGCCAAGCAATGCTCTCAGTCCAATATTTCCATCTCTTGTAGAGTTTCCTCCTATTTTGGCCCATTTAGCACCAATAAGGCCGTTCCGGCCCGCAAATAAGTCCAAGTCTGTTTCGCCCCCATAACGCCCGATACGCACGCTGCCCGGCAGGCTAGCGCGATACGACGACGTGTGACGCAAGGATGCCGCGCGAGGAGGAACCGATGGACGACACGCCTCTTTACTCGACAGGGAGCCAAACACGCCGTGACTACTCCAGGTATGCCGCGCGATATCGGCCACCCACCGACAGGCGCCTCTCGCCAAAACACCCGACAGCCGACATCCTTGTGCCGGGCGATACTTGCGTTAGTCGACCACCAACTGAGCGGCGGTAAAGAGGACACATGGCGCTTCGAGCACCATATCTTCTCCCGACCAGCTGCCTATAAATAGCAGCTACAGGGAGTTGAAAAGACAGCTTAGCCAGCTTGGTCAATTCAGATTTCGGACACTTGAGTGATCTTCGGAGGGAGCTGCGAGAGCAGGTGTATCGTGCCCCAGTGCTCGCGCCGGACGACACTAGGTGAGCCCCTCCTCGCCCGAGAGGGAAAGGATGGTTCACTTAGGACTGTCCCGGGCGATACTGCGGGCCGATATCGGCCGACACTGACGCGCGACACGAATGCCCGATATAGGAATGGTCGCTCTATGCCCGACACGATATCGAACCCGATACGCTTGCCCGTCATGCGTGCCGCCTGAGAGGGTGTGCCGCCCGACTTGAGCGTATCGGCCAGGGTCCTTGAGCGATACAGTCACTCGTCACGGCGCGCCGCCCGAGAGGGTGTGTCACCCGATACGGCTGTATCGGGCTAGGCTCTGACCGATATCGGGCGGGATGGTTACTGTAGCTTATCGTCCTTCTACATCAAGAAGGCGATACTTATCTTTAATTCTGTTATTTCAATCCTTTACTTATGCATTGTAATTAAGACCTTTAATGTTTATAGAAATGGAAATGCTTAATTACTTGCTGCTCTATGCTTGGTACAATATGTTGGATAACTGCTATGCTTAATATATGAACTCTAGCTTGCATGTTTGGATCGCGTTTCACTTAGCTACCGAATCGTGTTTTCCTGTCGTAACAACTTCGAGAGTTGTGTTGTAACTCTAGTGTTTGGTCCGATTCTGGAGTACGAGAGTGCCTGGAACGGAGTTGTATCAGTAACATTCCACTCTAACTTTGAGCCCAGCAATCTCGAGAGGGGTGCCGAGGCTTGGTTAGAGGTGCCCTCTCTGAAAGGAGGGGTGCGGGGTGTTACTGGTGCCGGTTGTTTTGCTGTAGTTTTATCCTTCGTACCTTGCTCTAGCTCTAGTTTTATCTTTCTATTTCTATTGCATGAAAACCCCTAAAAACTGCTAAATGACTAAAACCTTAAATCTTTCTAGTAACTCCACTTGGAGATAGTTTTCTTATTTTGTTCATGACATCTTTATGCTTCCCTTATGGGGAATTTATAATCTCTTCATACCTGCTGGAGTGTAGCATGTCGATTCTGGGTTCTCAACGCTACCCCCCTTGTCCCTGTGTTCGACGCCGTATATCTACTTCGACCCTGTAAACAAAGTTGCGGGGGCCTAGAAGGATTCAGGTTTATAAATGTAAAAGCTCGACTACCTCAAATCTGCCTCCAATTTCAGGACGCACGATTTAGGCCGGTCAACTTTTTGGCACCGTTGTCGGGGACAAGGCAAAAACGGTACTGTATACGAATATGAATCCACTAACTACACTCCCGTGCCTCAAGCTTAGAAATGAGTTTGACAGCACCCTTTTTCTTTTTCTTTTTCCTTGTTATTATTCTTAGCCTAGACTAAACAATTCAATTTTCTGACTTGATTTTTCGTGCCATTCTTTCAGGAACCCTGAAGGACAGATCACTGTTCCACCGAGCTCCGACACCATTCAACCGTTCGACCGAGCACAATCATCGACATTATGCCTCCCCATGTCAACCTGCAACACGTTGAAGGGGGACAGCAGGGAAGGCCTAGGGATGAATCACCTCTGCCGAGTGGCAACGATCGCTACGATGGAAATGATCAGCAGGAAGATCAGGAATCAGAGCACTCTGACGAAGGCCACCCCCGTGTCCGGCGTCGCCACCATCGTCGACACAGGTGACACCAGGACCAAGAACAGCAACACGAGGCTAGCGACAGCGACGACTCCGAGGAGGAGGAGAAGACGCTGAGAGAGTTGGCGTCCACAAAGGCCAACAACTCCCAATGCCCTGTCATCACTCCGCGATTCAACATGGTGAATTTCAAACTTAAGCCGTCTGTGATCTCGATGATTCAGAACAATAACTTTAGAGGGAGTTCTAAGAATGACAATCCCTATCACCACTTGGATGCTTTTAAGAACATTTGTGATACTATCAAGATGCGGGGAGTTCCCCAGGAGGTAATCTATTGCAAAGGCTTCATCTTCTCCCTAGAAGATAGGGCCCTATCCTGGTATCTTGGGTTACCCCACCAGTCTTTGAACGGATGGGGGGCATTGGCGGACACATTCGTAAATAAGTTCTACCCAACTGAGAAGACAATGAGAAACAGACAAAGGATAACTTCTTTCATGCAAAAGCCCAATGAGAACCTCCATGACACCTGGGAGCGATACCAGGAATATCAGAGGGACTGCCCTCACCACAACTACAAGAAAGGGTCCTTGATCACTACCTTCTATAACAGCCTAACTCCCGAGGAAAGGGTTTCATTGAACGCAGCAGCAGGAAGTGACTTCCTGGGGAAAAAGCCGAGCAGGTCCGAGAAGATCATCAAGAACATGGTCGAGCTACAAGCCGGCACTGACTATGACAGATCTGACCGGGGCCAAGCTAAGAAGGTTAGTGAAGGGCCTTCTTTTGAATCCAAGGTACTGGAAACGATCACTTCTCAGATCCAGAGGATAGCTACGGATGTGAATCAGCTGAAAGAATCTGGCGGAAAGAGTAAGAAACAGGTTGAAAAGGTAATGAAATGTGTGACATGTGGAGAAGGGGGACACGGTATAGAGAATTGCATCTACACCCAACCAGACGCATCAAGCGATTCTGAATCTGAGGATGAGGAAACTGAGAAGGTGGCTTTTATAAATTTCAAAAGGCCGGACCACCCTGGCTTCAGTTATGGCAACAAGGATGCAGCTGAAAATTTGCATCAACTGCAAAACGCCTCCAAGCAACCTCAAGCTTTTGAGCAGAGAGGAGGACCAAGTCAGCACACCAAAAACACCCATTTCCCATCAAACAAAGGAAACATCCAGGGGCAGGTAAGGAATCCAGCATTAGCCAAGGAGCAAAGCGGCGTGGTCGGACAATTATTTGATTTTGTAAAAAGGCAGGACATGATTAATAACCAGCTAGCGCAGAGTGCACTATCAAATTTGGGTGTTTTGAACTCATTGCAGGTCCAACTGGAGGATATGCAGATGCATCAACGCCAAATTGATCAGCAATTAGCTCAAATGGCGGAATTGATGAAGAATCTCTCTGGCAAGATACCGTCCAACACCGAAACTGCCAAGAAAGCAGGGGTGTGATAAACAGAAGAAGGGATTGAGTTGCAAGAGAAGGATGATGCTAAAGGCTAGGGAATGAAAGAGCTGGAACCGTCAAGCTAGAAGACAAAAAACTACAGCGCTCCTCGGGAGGCAACCCAAGCTTTTACTTTCCTAGAATAGGATTGCTTTTACTTTCCTGTAAGAAAAACATTACGAACATTAAAGTATGTAATAAGGACCGAGTCAGTGCATGTGCAACATGCGCTGACTCTGTTTTATGGGTCACCGCCTTAGTTTTATAGACCGGGATGAGTAATACTAACTGAGGCCAGGACTTTAGCTCCGGGCTGGTGATGTTTTACTCATCAACCGCTTTAGTCACCCCGATCTATTTTCAAGTTTTTCTTTCTTCCTGTTCTTGCTCTGAAGGTCATATCGGGAAGCGACCCAACCGATGCTATGAATGTGCCCATATCGGGATAGGGTATTTTGGGGAGCACAAAGGCCATGACAAATGACGCTCCTAGACGGCATGAACCTGTGATAGTCGTGCCAAAGGACTGATCACCCTTAGGCCGACGGATGGACTACCTGTCTCGGGAATGAATTACCCCATCGGCCGACGTGCACCCAGAAATTACCAGATTCACCCCGGTTGGGACCGCTATAAATAGTAGCAAGTTTTCACCTTTTCGGACTACTGTCTTACTGTTTTACCTACTCGTGATGTGCGATAACTTTCTGAAGTTGCTCCTGTGACGTGCAAGGATTCATCCGCTCTTGTGTCGCGCGGTAGCGAGAACACAGCAAGGTATCGCCCGACAGTCCCTATCGCCCGACGAGCCGTATCACCCAGCATGAGTTTCCTTTAACAAATAGCTTATCGGTCTTACGGGTTCTGAGTTGAGCAACCTTATACTGCCCGATACATATATCGCACGACGTACACTTTTTATTTTACGTCTACCCGATATGTCATATCGGGCGATATCAGTATCTCATCTTTGTCCCACCTCGCCTGTTTCATCGTCGGGCGACACCCCGCTTTCTTCTCATAAAAGCTGTACCGGACATCTTTCCCTATCACCACCATATCGTCCAGCAGTCTTGACGCGCATCGCCCTAGTCTTATCGCGTGATGAGCGTAACTCCCACCGCCTATCGGGCACGAGACTTCACTTCTGAAAACCTCGTATCGCCCGATATGGGGGTGTGGGATCCTAGCACTTTCAGTTTAATTTCTTTACCATTCGTCACGTTTACTTGATCAAAGAATTCATTTATTCATTTACAGATATGGCCCGCATCAAGTCAACTGTTGTCCCTGTTGACACACAAGGAAGAAGAATCTACCCTGCGACTGCGACAGAAGCACCAACTGCTGGGCAAAAATGCCCGAATCCAGAGGCAGCCGGGACGTCAACAGCAGAATAGAGGGCCAGGGTTGGAGAAGCGACGACTCCAACACCGATAGCCGCGGCAGAACCCCTGGAATACACGCCAGGGATGTTCGAGCCAAGGGACGATGAGCACGCTCGCCGTTACGCTGAGTTAGCAGCTAAGGTCTACCGGCCAAGCAGATTCTGCCACCGTGCCTCCTTCACTGACCTGGGAATCTTAGAGAGGCTGAAGGGCGTACTTGCTACGGCCGGACTAAGAAAGATCTACTTCGGCCGATCTTCCTCATACACCAGGCTGACGAAGGAATTCATGGCATCTCTCCGACGAGTAAAGAATTCTTCTGCAGAAAGAAAAGAATTCGGCGGAGTAGATAGACTCCAGGCCCGGTTGTACAACTCAGAGCATGCCATCTCCGAGAGTTTGCTGAATAAGATCTTCTCTTCCAATATGGAGAAGGAATCTTTGATGAATAACAGTGAAAGGATAACCGAAGGAGACAGGTTCAATCCTGTGGGACTCTGGAAAAAGCTTACTGGCGAATCATCCTTTAAGTCCGGAATCAAGGTGGCGGCAATACATTCGTGTTTTTGGAGAATAATACACAAGTTGGTGGCATGCCTGCTGTTCATCAAGAATGAGTCCAGTAACATCTATACAGAAGAGCTCCACGTCATGTGGTACATAATGGAGGGACGAATGATTAACCTCGGGCGATTCTTGCTGAACAGACTGCACCCGATGAAAGAAACCACCAAGGAGTACTGCATGGGCGGCATAGTCAACCTAATCGCAGTAGGACGCGGGTACCCAAAGGAGCCGTGAAGCCTTTCAAGGACGCAAGGCGATGAGGTGTTTGACACCAAGTACCTGATGAGGACCAACATCATTAGGAAGGAGGGGGAGACTATTTCTATAAGTTCGCAAGAACAAATACACTCCTCCCGCTCCCTCGCTGTGCCGCCTACGACATTGACAAGCTGATCTTCACCGCCGCCAAAATTGAAGCCGTGGCGGCCAACACGGCCCAAGCCGCCACCACAAGAGTCCAGGAGAGGACAACCCCATAGCCCCCGACGACAGCTTCTAGTAGAGCTGTCGTCACTCCTACCATACTAGCCACCACCACGACAATGACAACTGTGGTGGCTGACAAAGAACCGGTGATCGTTGAGGTCACCGAGGCATAAACTACGGGAGCTGCCGCGGAAGAAACGGCCGCAGTCCCTGTCATCCCTGAAATGCCTGAAGAGGCAGAAAAAGAACCTGAGCCGGACACCAGTAATGGGGTGTTCGCCGAGGTAATGAGAATGGAGCTTGAGAGAGCTCAGTTGACACCAACGTCACAGCCTGTGTCGCCTTTTATAGCAGGAGAGGGGATCGCCGACAGTGCGGAGGTGGATCGAAGTTCGCCTGCACCTCAGCCGTCTCCTCCCCGGCGAAAAGGCAAGGCAGTAACTACTGAAGTAGCGCAGTCACCTTGCCTGTCGGCATCGACAACGCAAACGGTTTATGTAGAGTCTACCTCGCCTGGAAGGCCATCGCACGAGCAATATGTCACGAGGATGGAAGGAAGACCTACCAGAGCTTCCCCGTCCCTCGGAAAGATGCTCGGGCATGAGCTTGACAATTTGCGGGAGGTAACAGACACCAACTCTGAAATTTGTACTTCCCTTACCCGCAAATTTACATCTTTTCAAGACAGGTTGAACAGCCAAGAGTGAGAGCTGCTGACTCTAGCGAGCCTACCCAGTGGACTAGAGGCCTTAAATTCAATAATGCAGCAAGTTCTCCAACGCCTCGACAAGATCAAGGAGAGGCTGGATAGAGGGGACGACCATCCGCGCCGAAGGCAGCCGAGATGGTCGCCGTCACCCCCTAGCCGTGGCTCTCCATCATCTTTGTCAGCACCTTCCTCGACATCATTGTCACCCTCCGCCTCCAGCGAGCGATCCTCAGTGCCTGAAGAGGGGACGCAACCAAAGTCGGCCGATGGAGCTCCAGCAGGACAGGCGAGCCCCTTAGGCCTCGAGGAAGAAAATCCCTCAGTCCCCCTGGATGATATTGAAGATGATAGCAGAAATATCAGCATCAGGGGCGGACGCTTCTGACGAATCTGAGGGAGAAAAGGGGGACGTGTATGCAGCCAATGAAAGACACCTCCCCCGAGGAAGACGCTCGATGGCGGACAGGTTCCGTGAGCCGTCAGAGATACCTTCCTTTGAGATGGCCGACTTCGACAGAAGGGCCATCGGCTACCTGTCGATCAGAGACCAGAAACTACTAGACAAGGTCCTAAGATCGCAGGCAGATGAAGAAGACGTTGTCTGGAGCGACGGCTACTTCTCCGTACGACGGGGAACACTCCGCAACATGTTCCGCTCACCGGACATCGTCGGAAAAAGGCTGTTCAGGGTCCTCAAGAATGCTATAATAGAAAATATCGATAGTAGGATAGGTCGGAAGAAAATATATTGTGCCACCCCGACCTTGGCAAGAAGGTTGATGTGGGGAGAACTAGACTCCTCCGCGATGTCCAACATGCTGCAGCACATTGACGAGCATAACCCTAACCTCGTGTTGGCACTGTACAAGCACCGCAACATATGGTTCCTCTGCGTAGAAGACTTAAGGAACCACGAAGTCTGGCTACTGAACTGCAGCCGCAACGAGGTGCCACGCTCCAGGAATGCTTTCATCCGCCCGGAGGACAAAAAACTGAGACGTCTACTGCTGCGTATTCTACGAGTTATCAAGCGAGGAGCCAAACGCCACGGCAGCGTTTGGAACTTCTATTCTATTTGTGACTTCCCCGTCCAGGCTGAAGAGGGAAGCGGAAACATCGCCTTAGTCGTCTTAAGTGCTATCGAGGTGCTCAGTACATTTGGAAACTTGAGGGCCCTTAGGGGCAATTGTTTCTATCACCGCAGGGGCATATACGCCATGTTGCTGATCAAAGACAGACATTATTTCCGAGATGCAGGGGTACCAGATAGGCTATTGGACGACGACCAAGATGATGAATCTTCACATTCCAGCAGCTCCACTGAGAGAGAAGCAGAGGCAGAAGCTGACACTTACGGGGCAGGCAAAGAATTGCAGACCCTACTGAAAGTGCACAGGATGGAAGAAACTGCTTTGCTTGAAGCCACAGAAGGGATGATCAAAAACTTCGACCACTTCTCGTGCACTACGCTCATGTAAGAGCAGGTAGATGTAATCCTTCTGAAGTTAGCAGATGCTACCCCGAGGGATGTCATTTATAAGGCAGGCAATGTCGTAGTCCCAATTGATGAGCTAAGGGACGTCGTTAAATAAGGAGGATGTTTTGCGGTATCTGTATTAACCGCTTGCGTCCAAATATTACAACCAAAGTTTGACCACGCATATAAAGCCCATCCTATGCTGTTTAACGACGTTTGCCTAGCCGACGAAATAGGAGCACAGAAACTTTTTCTGGAAGAGTTGGAAAGCGGAGTCCCAAGCCAAATCTTTCTGCCAATTCTTCATTATAACCATTGGACGCTCCTGACGGTGTACACCCGGCAACGAGTGGGAATCTTCTACAACAGCTCGGACGGCAACAAGAACCATCCAGTGCCGTGTACATCAGAACCTATTTCATCCGTCGAACGCTTAACTCGGAAATACTACGACGGGGTGACAAAGATGATACAACCATTCCTGGACACACAAGCAAACAAATGGCACGAGCTTTAGTTCTGCCACCGCAGCCCACAACAGACCCCATTATCCAACGACTGTAGCATGCACGTCCTGGAATGGATAGCGAATAAAGAGACGCCCGACCAGCTCCATCACATCGATTATCATAGCAAAAGAGGAGAATATGTGTGGGAGCTTCTATCTGACGAAGGCGCGCTCGTCGGCTAACCCTCACTGGATTAGTATTACCTTACCTAATCTACTTCACAACTCTGGGACAGAGTGTGGAGTAAGTTTTGGGGGGGTACCATGTACCAGTGAGGGAGGTACAAAATTCTGTCAAATTTTCAAACTTAATCTTTTGATTCTTTTGTTTATCATGTATACATATACTTGTTCATATAAAATTTTTGTATACACAGACATGCTCAAATAAAACTTTTGAAAATTTTGTTTACTCTGTTCCCATACATATATACAAAGTAGCTATATTAGTAAAACCTAATGCAACTGCTTGCCAAGTTTGTTTTCTGTATGCTTAATGTGATGCAAGTTCTGTTATATCTTTCTGATAATGCTTCTTCAAACAAACAGAAGATTACGATTTTCCATGCCAAAAATTTCGAAAAAATATAATAATCTCACAAACAGCTAAGAGACAAGTATGGAGAAGGAAAAAGCTACCCAAATAGTAAGAATCTCTTTGTTTCCCCCTACCCAACAAAAATCCCAAAAAAGAGAGAGAAACCTTATGAGTGTGAATAAAAGCATGAGAGTTGTGCCTTATGAAAAAGAAAAGAAAAATACATATACACATTTGTTTTCCAAAAGTACCCATCTTTAGGCATGGTAGATTCGGGGCAGTGGTACGTAGGATGTGAAATCACTGCTCTAAAGCCAACTGGCTTGGACTGCAGGGACCACTCGCCCGTTAACGGACCCTTACCTGGATGGACTGATGGGAAACAAGAAGAAAACCCAAAAAGCCTTAGCCTACCCTATACACAACTTTCTTCCCCGAAAATAAAGCTATTTGGTGTGGAAGCTAACTTCAGAATCATACAACAATGTCTCGCCAAAGCTGTAGAGAAGAATCTTACTTAAATAATAAGGCAAGAAAGACGAAGTCTTTTGTTCGTTGTGAGACAACATTATCTCCAAAGGCATTACTATACTTGTTTTACCTTTCGGCCTGAGAACTTTACTACGCAAGAAGAAGCATCACTAAATAAAGTTTAAATATTGATTGAGGACAATCAAAATGCTAAGTTTGGGGGAGTTGATAACACCAAATTTTGTGATGTTTTTGGCCTTTATTCTGTTATCAAAACTGCCATTTTCTGCCATTTTCCTCTCTTTTATATGCATTTTCGCAATAATTAGCCAAGCAATGCTCTCAGTCCAATATTTCCATCTCTTGTAGAGTTTCCTCCTATTTTGGCCCATTTAGCACTAATAAGGCCGTTCCGGCCCGCAAATAAGTCCAAGTCTGTTTCGGCCCCCTGACGCCCGATATGCACGCTGCCCAGCAGGCTAGCGCGATACGACGACGCGCGACGCAAGGATGCCACACGAGGAGGCATCGATGGACGACACGCCTCTTTACCCGACAGGGAGCCAAACACGCCGCGACTACTCCAGGTGTGCCACGCGATATCAGCCACCCACCGACAGGTGCCTCTCGCCACAACGCCCGATAGCCGACATCCTTGTGTCGGGCGATACTTGCGTTAGCCGACCACCAACTGAGCGGCGGTAAAGAGGACATGTGGTGCTTCGAGCACCATATCTTCTCCCGACCAGCTGCCTATAAATAGCAGCTACAGGGAGTCGAAAAGACAGCTTAGCCAACTTGGTCAGTTCAGATTTCGGACAGTCGAGTGATCTTCGGAGGGCGCTGTGAGAGCAGGTGTATCGTGCCCCAGTGCTCGCGCCGGGTGACACTAGGTGAGCCCCTCCTCGCCCGAGAGGGAAATGATGGTTCACTTAGGATTGTCCCGGGCGATACTGCGGGCCGATATCGGCCGACGCTGATGTGCGACACGAATGCCTGATATAGGAATGGTCGCTCTATGCCCGACACGATATCGAACCCGATACGCTTTCCCGTCATGCGTGCCGCCCGAGAGGGTGTGCCGCCCGACTTGAGCGTATCAGCCAGGGTCCTTGAGCGATACAGTCGCTCGTCACGGCGCGCCACCCGAGAGGGTGTGCTGCCCAATACGGCTGTATCGGGCTAGGCTCTAACCGATATCGGGCGGGATGGTTACTGTAGCTTATCGTCCTTCTACATCAAGAAGGCGATACTTATCTCTAATTCTGTTATTTCAATCCTTTACTTATGCATTGTAATTAAGACCTTTAATGTTTATAGAAATGGAAATGCTTAATTACTTGCTGCTCTATGCTTGGTACAATATGTTGGATGACTACTATGCTTAATATCTGAACTCTAGCTTGCATGTTTGGATCGCGTTTCGCTTAGCTACCGAATCGTGTTTTCCCATCGCAACAACTTCGAGAGTTGTGTTGTGACTCTAGTGTTTGGTCCGATTCTGGAGTACGAGAGTGCCTGGAACGGAGTTGTATCAGTAACATTCCACTCTAACTTTGAGCCCAGCAATCTCAAGAGGGGTGTCGAGGCTTGGTTAGAGGTGCCCGCTCTGAGAGGAGGGGTGCGGGGTGTTACTGGTGCCGCTTGTTTTGCAGTAGTTTTATCCTTCATACCTTGCTCTAGCTCTAGTTTTATCTTTCTGTTCCTGTTGCATGAAAACCCCTAAAAACAGCTAAATGACTAAAACCTTAAATCTTTCTAGTAACTCCACTTGGAGATAGTTTTCTTGTTTTGTTTGTGACATCTTTATGCTTCCCTTCTGGGGAATTTATAATCTCTTCATACCTGCCGGAGTGTAGCGTGTCGATTCTGGGTTCTCAACGCTACCCCCCTTGTCCTTGTGTTCGACCCCGTATATCTACTTTGACCCCGTAAACAAAGTTGCGGGGGCCTAGAAGGATTCAGGTTTATAAATGTAAAAGCTCGACTACCTCAAATCCACCTCCAATTTTAGGACACACTATTTTGGCCGGTCAGTGCCTGAGTTGATGAGAATGCCTTGAGAGGCAGTGATAGCATATGATGAGGGATTGAGATTGCATGGCAATGTGATGATCCTTGAGATGGATCTAGATGATTGGTAAGAGGCCAAGTGATAACATGTAATGTTGGATCCTTGTGATGGATCAGGATGATGTAACTACAATAAAAAGCATAACATTGAGTTTTATGTTGTTTATTCTTGTTATAGTATGCATGTTATACAACTTGGTTGAATCTTGCAATCCACCTAAAAGATACTAATTAATCACAGTGGAATATATCATGTAGTTTTCCCTAGACATAGATCCATCATCGTCAGGAGCTGGTGATGGTGAAACAGGTTCTCCTGCGGGTTAACCCGGAGCGCATATTGTTGAATATGCGAGGTTTCTCCTAGCTTAAAATAGAGAGGGAATCGAGTGCAGCTACGGTTGCAGATTTGGGATATGTATATGAGCATGGTGAACAGGCCCATGGCTCAAGATATGTGATATGGGAGCATGAATGCGTTCATGGCTTAGAGCACGGTGAACAGGCCCGTGGCTCAGTTTTACTAGCGTTGTGACCTGTACCAAGGCGGGCTAGAGGAAGGGTAGCCTATGGAGCTGACCCTGTGGCTGAGGCCACTTAAGCAAGAGACTGCGGTCCTGCTTTGATTCTCGTACACTGACCGCGAGGGGGAGGTCGTGGAGTCCGACTCTTCCATTGACCTTGTATGGAACCGGCTTTGGGTTTCACAACTGAAGGTTGGATTTGAGCGGTACGGCTCACTTCCTCAGGGCATAATAATATGTAATCCAGCCGTATAGTATTTACTGCTTAAGACAAAACACAGAACATTGGTTGAGGCCTTGTTTGTGTAGCTAATCTTGTTATACCTTGCAACTACGTATATGTTCCTCATGTTATGTGGTAAGCCCTTATAATTCTTATCTTGTTAATCATGTTCCATAAAGAAATAGTTGGATATATGCCTTCCGTACATCTGGTAAGCTTGACGGTATGAATAGCCTTACTTTACAACTGCTCTGGTTATACATCTCATTAGTTATCTGATGTTGTTTCTTTATCTTTTTGGGGTTCTCTAGTTTCGGCGGGGAGTTATGTTTCTCGCTGGGACTGTGTGTCTCACCCCACTGGTTTACACCTTTTTTTTGGGTGGTCGAGCTAGGCGTGGTGGTGGTCGCGGAGTGGCGGCCGAGCAGCAAGAAGAGCAGTAGAAGGCAAGAGATGGACATGCTACTGTTTTGGTTGTTTTGTAGTAAAGTCTTAGAGTCATCCCTGTACTCTCAAGTCCTTGGAGGTGTTTTGACATTGTTTCATGATGTATAGTTGTTGATGTTTTATATATCCTGCTGCTGGCTGGATGTGGGCCTTTATGTATGTATAAACAGGTGATGAACTCATGTGGTGACAGAATAGCTGTTCCTCTAAGTTGTGAACACGTGTCAAGATTTGTATATGTTATATAACTTGTTTCCCTACAGTATGAGGACCTAAATGTAATAGTTTCTCAGTTTATCCACTTTTCGCAATCAGTTTTAATTAACCCATGTTTTGATAATATGTGGTTATGGTGACTTCTGCACGTTTTCGCATAACACCTCGCTGTCTGTGTGATAGTGGGATGTGTTGCCACATATGATAACAACATAATCATTCAATTAATCATTTAACAATCAAGATTATGTTTTAAATAAAACTCTGTGATCCATGAGTACCCTATCCTCTGTGCTATCCCTGCAGTGGACCTGGATACTACCTTCCTTATGGTAGATCCCCATTAAACCCCTCATGGTCCCACCTATAGGCGAACCAGTTTCTAGGGTTGAGTCACATGGAACTACTCATAAGTAGCCCACTCCTTAACTCATGGCAGGCTAATGAGTCTCATGGCACTACACGTAGGTAGCCCAATTTCTAACTCTTGGTAACCTAGACCTTGCTCTAGGATCACCCCTTTTTTTTAGCCTTTTCAAAGCAATAGAGGTGGACCCAGATCTAGCCAGTTATATACGCACATTTATAGTGATAATCATAGTCACTTTATAGTTGCATGAAATAAATAGACATCCAACAGTTATTTTCAAGCAACTGATTAAAACTTCGGGAATCGTTGTGAAACTAGAGCGATTATTCATAAGCGTAACCACATACCTGATTTGATGATTTCACAAGCATTAAGTAAACCCAACCAAGAATGAAATCCAAGAAACCAATTCAATCATCACATAATTCTTGAAAAGAAAATGCACTCTATTTATTACACACTTTATCAAGAATCTACTTTATTGACTTGGATTCACTTTCTAGGGTTTTTTGTATCCATTTTAGAGTTTCATTAATCTTCATTAGGGTTTCTTAGATCCATTCCTCAAACTTTATCCCTTTTAGGTCAACAAACCCTAAAATACTCTTTTCCATTTATATGAACCTTAATTGCTCAACTATCCATTTTAATAGTCTTTTATACCCAAATTGACTTAGGATCATCATATCCCTATTTATTCATGGATTTGAACAATTGAACCAATTAAAAGACACATTCATCTAAATTAGGGTTTTCAATCTCATTAATGCATATTCATGCACGAAACCCTAAATTAAGCCAATTATATAAAAAGATCATATTTTTAGACCCTATTTTCACTTTTATTAACAACAAGTTAATATTGGCTTGCACTATCCAATGAACAACATTAAATCCATCAAATTTGAGGGTTTTTCATTAATTACATCATTAAACATGATAACTTTATTTACTTTTCAAATTTCAAGCATATTTATGCACATAATCTCTAAGTTAAACTAATTGCATGCAAAGTTAACCCTTTTCGATCTTAATGTACCTATTTATAATTAACAGGTTATTATCAACTTTAATGATCCATTAAACCCTATTAAACACCTTATTCATTTCAAAATAGGGTTTCTTAATCTTTAATTCAATAAGGATGATAATTTACACTACATTTCGAACTATGATCAAATTCAGGCTATAAAACTATTTTTATTGGATTCCTTGTGTTCTTTTGATCAAAATTCATATATTACTTGTCCTAATCGGAGTTACCAATCATTAGATATGATTTTTTGCAAGGTTTTACTTACTTGGCCAATCGGGTTGCGCCATGTCGTCAAGCTCATGCAACGTTGTGAATTTGGAAATATAACCAAATTACGTTTCTGCCCCCGCTTAAGTTGACGTTGCCTCATACCCCGGAGGGGTAGAACGGTCCAACGCGAATCCAGGTTATCTTCAACCTTGCAACGTGCGAACTGGTCATCGATCGTAGCCTTAGCCGCGATTGGGGTGACCTCTCTTCCCCCTTCTAGACCCGAAGGGCACTGGGGAGTGTCGCCCTGCCTCCGACAAGCTCCATCGCACTTGCCCCAGCTCTGAACCATGACTCGGATGGCCGGGTGCAGGGTACGGAACCTGCGATCCATAGCTGTGTTGCAGTGATTTCGAGATCGTTTCCCACATCTCCAAGGCATGAATCCCGCCTGAATTCATTGCCCTACTCCTCCTACATCCCCACACATCCAAGGGTTCTCTCCGCTCGCGGCCAACATCGCTAAAACAGGATGGTCAGGTCTACAATTCGGAGCCGGCACGCAGCCGTTCTGCGGCCGTTGCACTTGTGTCGAAGCCCAAGGATGCTGGTTGTGCACCCTTCTGACATCGTGTGGCATCCCTCTTCTGTTGAGGACTCCATTGCTCCTCGCTGCTCTAAAGATAGAGTCATTCTTCAAAGGTTAGGGTTTGGATGAAAACTTGGGATAAGAAGAAGAAGAAGAAGAAGGTAGAAGAACGTGGGGTTCCCTCTTCCCTTCTAACCAAGGCTCTTCCCCTTATATAGGGGTGGGAAACCAAGCCATAGGTTGGCTTAAACACGACTCAAAGAGTCACTTTCCAAAAGGAATCATTTTCCTTCAAAGAGAAGCAATTCTTCTCTCTCTCTCTATACTTTTGATATATTCTATTACTTGGGTATTTAGGATTTTGAAAATATCTTCTTTTATCTTCTTAGTACTTGCCCTTTATTCTAGTGGCACAAAATTATATTTTCCTTTATAGAAAATATCATCCTTTTAAACAATACCACATAATTCATTAATAATGCAACACATTATCCTCTTATTTTGCCTTTTTAGTATTTTCTCTTTCTTTCCTCTTTATTGGGACTCCTTCAATCCCAAGAAACTCTATGATTTCGAAATTCTTTTTATTGGATACTTATTATCCTTCTAGATGCATCTTTATGCATTAATTCACATTATTTTATTTATTTCTCATTAAAAATATCTCTTTTTGAGGATTTCTCTTTATTTCTCTTTTATTTTCCTCATTGGCATTCTTTTAATATTAGCAACCTCATGGATACAAAATTTCACAAATAAATCTCATTTATGCCTCTTTCCACTCATTTCCAATATTTTATCATTATTTCCAATTTCTTTCTTAATAAAGAAATACTTAATCGATCTTTTCTTTTCTTATTGCACTTTTTATGCAACTTTGGACTCCTTGGAACCCAAGGAACCCAAGAGGCACGAAATCCCTCTTTGGATTTGCCTTCTAGAGGTTTCCACATTTTTCTTTTCTCAAATATTCAATTATTCATTTACTAATTGAATTTTCTTGTTAATTGGGCCCAATAGCCAATAAATCCCACAACCCAAACATCAAGGCAATTGTAAACAGAATCCATTTATTCAAAACAAATTATATCATTATTTTTTCAAAAAAAAAAATAATATGAGAAATTACATTTCTCACCAAATGAACCCAAAATTTGGGGTTGTAACATCCTTCCCCTCTTATAGGAATTTTGTCCTCAAAATTCTATCAAGCAAACAAACAATTCAGGATAAGACTTTTCCATGTCCATCATTAGCCCCTATGTGGCTTTACCGTACTCATGGCGCTTCCAAAGAACCTTTATCATCACATATTCTTTTCTCTGAGTTCTTTCATCCTGGCGTCTATAAACTACACAGGTGACTCAGGCCATTTCAGTCTCCCTTGGGGCTAACTAGGTTCATTGTTCAGCATATGGTCGGGGTACCTCACATAGTGCTCTACATTGGACATATGGAACTCATCACACATTTCTTTATCCTGAGGGGTAAGGTCAAACTTAATCTTCTCCACCAAATCATGTCAAAAGAACCCATGTATCGGGGACTCATCTCTCTTAGCTATAACTTAGAGGGGTCGGATTTTCATGTCACATATCCTCCCACAGTGAACTGCATGTCAGTCTACTTTACATCGGCTCACGACTCTTATCGTCTCTAGGATCCTTTCAGCCATTGCACGATCAAAGCGACTTCATCTACACACACTGTGGTCCCTTTTCTAACCACCACGTGGTCCTTTCACCAACATCACCTTACTGAAGTGGTGATCAACACAACCTCTCTTACAGAGCTTCTTTAAACCCTGATACTGGCTATGGTAGTTAATTTCACATCTTGCATAGGACAAGACCTGTCTCTAGCTATCACCCTGAATGAGCATGTATGCTCTCATCAGACCCTTTAGTCTGGATCATACTAACCATTAGTTAGGGGTGATAAACTGTACTAACATTGAGTTCTCTATGTACCTACTTCCACCTTTTGGAAGGGAACCTTTAGGTCAAACTCAAGAACCTTTGAACTCGCATCATGGTGTACCTGATCCACCTCTCTCATGGGTAGTTCAACCAAATCTGTCCCTTGACAGTACTCTTTCTTTCTTGTGTCATCTAGGTAAGGTAGTCTACCATAAATCATATTGCATCTCAACCTTCCTTGATCTAGGGGAGACTTACAACATCCATAGTGATGAACTCCCTTTCTCTTTCGGGGACTCTTTATCCTTTATATCAATGCACTGGGTTACTGGTGTTCATCCTTTACCTCCTAGCTTGCATGGCCACATGCCACAAGCAACTTCATCTTAGGTATCCAAAGTCCTACTTTCACTTATTATCTTGGTGGTACGGTATATGGTGATCTTAAAATCATGATCTCCTGTATGTCATGATTCCTCAATATCGATTCCTCAGAAACCCTAAACCACTCTAGTTGGGGTTTCATCACCTTCTTTTCCAAAGAAGTGCATCTGAGGTTCTACCACCATCCTTTCATTGCATCAAGGACTAGACTGGCTAACCAAACAACCATTAACTTGTTCAACAGATCTCATTACATCAAAGTATTAGCCAAACATATCTCCTTTCCAAACTTAGGGTTAGCTTAACAACCTCTTCTAGCTTCTAGCCAAACTAGTCAGATACATCTCAACCAGAACATCCATTACCACTTCACATCCTTAGGTATTAGGTAACATTGCAGACATACACTTCCATGTGTTTCACTTATCATCTCAAACTCAAACTCTAAGTCTATCTTTATTGAGAACACTCTGAGATCATTCTTCTTGGTGATTAAACTCAACCTTGTATGACTCATATCTCATGGTAAAACATCCTCATAAGGTGACCACCTCATTCCTCTTAGTGGTTGCAAACTATCCGTGTATCATTCACTTTACCAGGGTATGTTATATTTTCTGTCCCCATATCTCGTGGCAACGTTTCAAACCACATCATCTTTTATCCTTGGTGTATGGCACGCGTACTGTCCAATCTCTCACTCCCATAACAAGAGGAAATAATAATTTGGTTGTAGTCCAAATACAGAGTTCTTGCTATTCCAAGAGTAGAGATGGTACATCCCACCTTGTCAGTACACCTTTAAATCTAAGTTGAAACATGTCGTTTATGCTTCTATATTACAATCATCTTGATATCCAAGTTACCTCCATGGAAAACTAGTTTTGAACCTACTTGGGTCACCACACAATCCTTAGTCATCCCCTCTAGGTCTATAGAGTGCCGACACCTTTGGGGTCATCCATTTTCCCTTATGCATCCAGAGAGTGCCCTACTCATCTGCCCTTTGGGTCCCATAAGTTCATGAAGGTGATCAATCTTTAAACCCATGGCCCTCAGACAATGATAGATGTTACCTCCCAACCCTATGGTCCTGTGCAACCAGGGAATTAGGCAACTCCTCCTTCCATCGGTCTTATGCCTACCTGACCCTAGGATAGACTGAGGATTCTATCATAGTACATTTTCAACTTAGAACCTTACCCAAGCCTTCATCATCTCTCTCTCTGCATTCATGGGCTGACTTTCATCCTTTCATAGGGATCATGGCAACCCGCATACCTTGGTCAGGCCCCATACCGGTTACCTCCATGGTAACACATCCGCATGCACTTAGAGATGAATATCTATGGGTCTGCATGTTCATTCTCATACCATGTACTTTTCACTTAGCTTCTCAAGATCCTATGAGACCTCTTCAGGTTACCTTAAACCAACAAAACCGATATACACCCTACCAAAGGGGTCCCTCTCCCAGGATGGGAGGAAAACTATCTCTTGACAACAATGTCACAAAAGCTCTTAGGTCTAGGGTTTACATCCACATGAGCCTACTTAACCCTAGCAAGCTATTAAGGCACAAGCCGACCACCTACTGAACCATGCTAGGTCATACTTGTCCTCTTTCCTTCATGATGGATCAAGATCATACCTTCCTTTATCATCATCCTAGCTGTGAGGGGTCCATCAAACATACCTTAAACTTAAGGGGCGTCCCTTTTCCTCTATACATGAGGAGTACCATGCTCGAAACTATAGCAACTTAATTCTCGTCATGAGCATTAGGTACACTGCTTCCCCTCTTAGGCCTAGGAACCCTAGGTTCACCTTTAGGTGTCCAACTGCATGCTCAAACTCTTAATCACGAATCAAGCATGCAAAAGGCATGACATGCACTTCCTGTCATCCTTCAACCCGAGCAACTCTTATAGTTGGGTCCTCCTCAAGGACAACCAACAAGGTACAAGGCCTCATAACCTGTTACTATTCCTCCCCAGGGTATACATAACTTCTTCTTCCTTTCTCAGAAGGTAAACTCTTATACCATAGGCTCATAAGTTCTAGAAGCCTCATCCTCTCTCTAGGATTTGATTCCTCCCATGGCAACCAAGACATCATCGACCTCTAGGGATCAAGCATGTGACGACCACTATCATCCACTTAGGTCACATCATCCTCAACTCCTGACTTCTCCTCGTATCCCGGAGTCTAGGATTCCAACCTTCTTGCTGGGTTTCCTGCTCTCTCTCTAGAGCTAACCCTACAACTAACCTCACCATTAGAGGTCCTCTCTTCATGAAGGGTCAATCTCAAAAGCATGCCCCTATCTGGATGAAGCATATGTTCAGCTCATGTTCGCTCAAGGTTATCTATAGCCCCTTAGGCTTATCACATAAGCTATCCATCAAACTCTCCCGGTCAGGGTTTCAACCTATAGCTCGCACTACTGATACATTTTGGGTGCCTATTATGCCCATATAAGCTCATGGGGTTTCCATAGGTTCTTCTTTAACCTCATCTATGAAGGAGCTATCATTACTCTAACATGCATGACCCTTTCCAGGGTTGGGTTTCCAAAGGTGCTAGGTTACCCATGGATCATATGGCATACCAAAGGCATGTCCTTTCAAACACTTGGTCTATCATGATATCTATTCACCACTTCATCTCTTTCTATCCAACACTTAGGATTAGGTTATCATCATCCTCATAGGATGTGCCAGGTCTCTACATGTAATGGAGATTTCTATCTCCAAGACTAACTCTCTTTATCTATCCTCCTGATACGAAGGTCTAGCCTCATGTCTCTTCTGAGGGCATGACAACTTATGTCATACGACCTATGCATGTATCTATTCTTTAATTTGTGCTTAATCTATTAAGCTTATGTCCATGACATCTTATTTACATGCTTTTCATTAATTTGATGGAGGATTCCTTAGACCTTATCAACCTTACCCATACCTCAAGAGGGTGAGGATGAGAGAGAAAACCCTAATCCTTAAGGTCCTTAAGGGAATTTGTGATGAGAAGGAATGAATAAGATGAGAAAGTCCTAAAGGTATCTTATTTCGATTCATACCCTAAGACTTTGGCCAGGCAGGCACACAGATCCGAGAGTCCTTGTATTCTGACTAGTGGTGCGGAGGAAAATATTTCCAGCCCCCGGTCGTGATCCTTTTCTAGACACCTCCGTCTTTCGGATAATCCTCTAATAACTCCCTTGGGTTCTACGGAGTTTGTAAATTTTAATAATTATTAATGGTTAACTGAGGAACCTACGATCTGATGCCAAATGTTACGACCCCACCTTTCGATAACCCCCAATTAAGGGAGACCGAGAGGTCAAAGCCGCACCCATAACTTCCGGATCAAAGGTTCGACAATTAACCAAGAATAATTATGAAATTTTAACATACTATACTGAAAAGCTGTAAGAAAATAAATTTTAGCATACCTTTTTGAAAACTTGGATCTCTAAACTTTTATCCACTTAAGGATTCTACTCTAACTAATCCTCCTTATATTTTACTTCATGTATTTCACAATATGACGATTTACTGTTTGTCCTTTTGGCTTGTTCCTAAAACGCCGACAAACAAAACGTCGGTCAGCCGAAGCTGGTATGTGGGGGAAACAATAAATGTGCAACTATGATAACAACATAATCATTCAATTAATCATTTAACAATCAAGATTATGTTTTAAATATAACTCTGCGATCCATGAGTACCCTATTTGTAATGCCCGGGCCCACTGCCCAAGGATCTAGTAGAGTTTCAGGAATGACGACTGGCCCCACAGACCACCACTAGCCTTAACTGCACACTTTGTCCACACTGATGCGCAAGCCAGGATCAACTTCCCGACTGGTCACCCATCCAAGTACTACTCCAAGCTGAGAACGCTTAACTACGGAGTTCTTTAGTGATGGGCTCCCGGAAAAGGAGGTGCAACTTGGTGATATGGGTAGTCCAATCATTCCTTTTAAGAGTGTTTTATCCGAGGCCTCAAATCCTGGGATGTTACAATCTCCCCCACTTATACTCTTGACGTCCTCGTCAAGGCTCAACTATAAGGCCTCATAATCTCTTCCCCATTTCAGTGCAGACACACAATGGTCTATGGACACCCATCTCCTGATCATGGAATACCAGTGTAAGGGTGGCTACGTCAACCATGGACAACCCTTTTCCTACATGCCTGGACCGCACAGCTCAAGACTGGCATGTCACATGCCCATGTGGGCCCCACCTACTGGAGGGGTTATGGCTCTGATACCATTTGTAACGCCCGGGCCCACTGCCCAAGGATCTAGTAGAGTTTCAGGAATGACGACTGGCCCCAAAGACCACCACTAGCCTTAACTGCACACTTTGTCCACACTGACGCGCAAGCCAGGATCAACTTCCCGACTGGTCACCCATCCTAGTACTACTCCAAGCTGAGCACACTTAACTATGGAGTTCTTTAGTGATGGGCTCCCAGAAAAGGAGGTACACCTTGGTGATATGGGTAGTCCAATCATTCCTTTTAAGAGTGTTTTATCCGAGGCCTCAAATCTTGGGATGTTACACTATCCTCTGTGCTATCCCTATAGTGGACCTGGATACTACCTTCCTTATGGTAGATCCCCATTAAACCCCTCATGGTCCCACCTATAGGTGAACCAGTTTCTAGGGTTGAGTCACATGGCACTACTCGTAAGTAGCCCACTCCTTAACTCATGGCAGGATAATGAGTCTCATGGCACTACACGTAGGTAGCCCAGTTTCTAACTCTTGGTAACCTAGACCTTGCTCTAGGATTACCCCTTTTTTTTAGCCTTTTCAAAGCAATAGAGGTGGACCCGGATCTAGCCAGTTATATACGCACATTTATAGTGATAATCATAGTCACTTTATAGTTGCATGAAATAAATAGACATCCAACAGTTATTTTCAAGCAACCGATTAAAACTTCGGGAATCGCCATGAAACTAGAGCGATTATTCATAAGCGTAACCACATACCTGATTTGATGATTTCACAAGCACTAAGTAAACCCAACCAAGAATGAAATCCAAGCAAGCAATTCAATCATCACATAATTCCTGAAAAGAAAATGCACTCTATTTATTACACACTTTATCAAGAATCTACTTTATTGACTTGGATTCACTTTCTAGGGTTTTTGTATCCATTTTAGAGTTTCATTAATCTTCATTAGGGTTTCTTAGATCCATTCCTCAAACTTTATCCCTTTTAGGTCAACAAACCCTAAAATACTCTTTTCCATTTATATGAACCTTAATTGCTCAACTATCCATTTTAATAGTCTTTTATACCCAAATTGACTTAGGATCATCATATCCCTTTTTATTCATGGATTTGAACAATTGAACCAATTAAAAGACATATTCATCGAAATTAGGTTTTCAATCTCATTAATGCATATTCATGCACGAAACCCTAAATTAAGCCAATTATATAAAAAGATCATATTTTTAGACCCTATTTTCACTTTTATTAACAACAAGTTAATATTGGCTTGCACTATCCAATGAACAACAATAAATCCATCAAATCTGAGGGTTTTTCATTAATTACATCATTAAAGATGATAACTTTATTTACTTTTCAAATTTCAAGCATATTTATGCACATAATCTCTAAGTTCAACTAATTGCGTGCAAAGTTAACCCTTTTCGATCTTAATGTACCTATTTATAATTAACAGGTTATTATCAACTTTAATGATCCATTAAACCCTATTAAACACCTTATTCATTTCAAAATAGGGTTTCTTAATTTTCAATTCAATAAAGATGATAATTTACACTACATTTCGAACTATGATCAAATTCAGGCTATAAAACTATTTTTATTGGATTCCTTGTGTTCTTCTGACCAAAATCCATATATTACTTGTCCTAATCGGAGTTACCAATCATTAGATATGATTTTTTGCAAGGTTTTACTTACTTGGCCAATTGGGTTGCGCCACGTCGTCAAGCTCATGCAATGTTGTGAATTTGGAAATATAACCAAATTATGTTTCTGCCCCCGCTTAAGTTGACACTGCTTCATACCCCGGAGGGGTAGAACGGTCCAATGTGAATCCAGGTTATCTTCAACCTTGCAACGTGCGAACTGGTCGTCGATTGCAGCCCTAGCTATGATTGGGGTGACCTCTCTTCCCCCTCCTGGACCCGAAGGGCACTGGGGAATGCCGCCCTGCCTCCGACAAGCTCCATCGCACTTGCCCCAGCTCTGAACCATGACCCGGATGGCCGGGTGCAGGGTACGGAACCTGCGATCCATAGCTGTGCTGCAGCGATTTCGAGATTGTTTCCCACATCTCCAAGGCATGAATCTCGTCGAAATTCATTGCCCTACTCCTCCTTCATCCCCATGCATCCAAGGGTTCTCTCCGCTCGCGGCCAACATCGCTAAAACAGGTTGGTCAGGTCTGCAATTCAGAGCCGGCACGCAGCCGTGTTGCGGCCGTTGCACTTGCATCGAAGCCCAATGATGCTGGCTGTGCACCCTTCTGACATCGTATGGCATCCCTCTTCTGTTGAGGACTCCATTGCTCCTCGCTGCTCTAAAGATAGAGTCATTCTTCAAAGGTTAGGGTTTGGATGAAAACTTGGGAGGAGAAGAAGAAGAAGAAGGTAGAAGAACGTGGGGTTCCCTCTTCCCTTCTAACCAAGGCTCTTCCCCTTATATAGGGGTGGGAAACCAAGCCATAGGTTGGCTTAAACACGACTCAAAGAGTCCCTTTCCAAAAGGAATCATTTTCCTTCAAAGAGAAGCAATTCTTCTCTCTCTCTCTACTTTTGATATATTCTATTACTTGGGTATTTAGGATTTTGAAAATATCTTCTTTTATCTTCTTGGTACTTGCCCTTTATTCTAGTGGCACAAAATTCTATTTTCCTTTATAGAAAATATCATCCTTTTAAACAATACCACATAATTCATTAATAATGCAACACATTATCCTTTTATTTTGCCTTTTTAGTATTTTCTCTTTCTTTCCTCTTTATAGGGACTCCTTGAATCCCAAGAAACTCTATGATTTCGAAATTCTTTTTATTGGATACTTATTATCCTTCTAGATGCATCTTTATGCATTAATTCACATTATCTTGTTTATTTCTCATTAAAAATATCTCTTTTTGAGGATTTCTCTTTATTTCTCTTTTATTTCCTCATTGTCTTTCTTTTAATATTAGCAACCTCATGGATACGAAATTTCACCAAGAAATCTCATTTATGCCTCTTTCCACTCATTTCCAATATTTTATCATTATTTCCAATTTCTTTCTTAATAAAGAAATACTTAATCGATCTTTTCTTTTCTTATTACACTTTTTATGCAACTTTGGACTCCTTGGAACCCAAGGAACCCAAGAGGCACGAAATCCCTCTTTGGATTTGCCTTCTAGAGGTTTCCACAATTTTCTTTTCTCAAATATTCAATTATTCATTTACTAATTGAATTTCCTTGTTAATTGGGCCCAATAGCCAATAAAGCCCACAACCCAAACATCAAGGCAATTGTAAATATAATCCATTTATTCAAAACAAATTATATCATTATTTGTTCAAAAAATTTTAATATGAGAAATTACATTTCTCACCAAATGAACCCAAAATTTGGGGTTGTAACACCTACACTCGTACAAACTAAAACACTATACCCACAAGCATATAGGATAGTGTCGTAGTATAGGAGGGCGGCAAGTATGGGCTCGATCCACAGGGAGAAAAGGGGACACTGGATCTAGGTTGGTTTTACTGGGTTCCTACTGCGGATACTAGGGTTAAGAGTTTGAAGTTGATTTTGATTGTTAAACTAAGATGAGCAGGAAAGCAATTAAAGGCAAGAATGAAATCTAAGTTAACCCTAGACTAGATTAAGACTAAGCAGGAAAAGACTAAGCTAGGTATGAAAAGGCAATTTACACTAAGGTAAGCAAGGCAAGGAAAAAGAGCAATTAAAGAGCTAGACTAGCAAGAACAAATCAAGAACAGGGTGAGAAGTTATCTAAGCAAGAAAAGAGCTAATTGAGATAACACTAGCTAAGCAAGATGGAAACTAGGGTTTTAAAGCAATTAATGAAGATGTGGGCTGTTTAGGGGATGCACTTATCAATTAAGTTAGGGGTGACATATGAACATTATGATTTCATTAGATTATCCAAACCAAATAACAAGTTAGAGTCTAATGAATTAACCTAAGCTACTAACTGGCCATGGATATGCTAGGTTGTGTATAGGGCAACTAGTCCCTAACACTCCCCACTACCCTTGCGAGGATCAATTGGGTTAGGGATTAGGTTCAATTCAATTAGAGTATAATCAAGTCTAGGTTTCTATGTTAGAAATTCCTAGGGCAATTAGGGGCCGAGGGTAGTAATGGGGAGGTGAAATTAGGGTTTTGGACCCCAATTCCCCCATATTCTAGCCTTGCAAAGACTCCATGCTAATCACACTAGAGTCACCTAATCGAGATACTTAGATCTCTCACTTAGGCATAGGGAGATTGATTAGGATGTAAGAAGGTGGGAGGCAAACCTAGGGATCCAAGAATTGGACCTAGGGGCAAATCCCAAAATTCACACATATAAGCAATTTTCCTAAATTCCTAGGTGATTTCACACACAAACAAACAAAAAATTCATGGAGAATGAGATAGAAATAGAATATAATCATTAACAAATGGAATTACAAAGTTTACACATCATTTTCCCCCAACATTGTATCAAAGTAACATTTTACACCCCAAACAGCCCACCCAAGGGGCTTAGCTACTCATAACAATGCAAAGTACAAAAAGAGAAGAGAAGGAGATAGAAGAAGCCATGGAGCTCGGCATAGGCGAAGAAATCCTCCTCTCCAGCTACTATAAGACGTCCTCCTCTCTTCTCCAAGGTGCAAGGGTGTGGAATGATGGTTGGAAGTGGATGGAAGGCTTGGAAATGAGGGTTTTGGTGGTGGAAATGGTGAACTGGAGTGAAATGGAGGTGTAAATGGATTGGAATGGCTAACGGGCGAAAATGGGGAACGAGGAGGTGGTGGAAGGTAGCTAACATCATGCTGGAGCTGCCACCTAGGTATATATAGGTGTGGGGGAAGCACTAGGTCAAGTAGGGGTAGTATGGGGAAAATAGTGGCAAAAGTAGCTAGGTTTTGTGAGTAGCACAACCATGGTGGATCACCACGGCCGTAGTGGGTAGGGGTGAGCATGGTCGTGGTGGGGTAGCATGATCATGTGAATTAAAATGTGAAAATGACATGTTAATGTCTCTTTTATACTGAAGCTGGCACGGCCGTGGTGGGGTAAGGGTAGCACGGCCGTGGTGGCTCGAAATACTTAGGTCGTTCTCTGCTCCACGGCCATTCTGCCTTGCTGTAGCACAACCGTTCTGGGTTAGTTCACCACGGACGTTCTGTGTGGCACGACCGTGGTGATTGTAGCTTCACTTGAGGATGACTCTGTTGATTTGCAAGTGACCTAGCACGGCCATTCTGTGGTACCACGACTGTGCTGGTCTCTAGATCAACACTTTGACTTGATTCTTTGGATTTTCTTAGACATCTTTGCTTCAATAGATCTTTGGCCACTAGGGGTAGGTTGAGGGAGAATCAAGCTTCACTTTGGGTCTCTCCAAGGGTAGAGAAACCCTAGGATAACTCCTTCTCTCTCTCTCTTCCATCAAGCATGGTCCAAATGCTTGAAAAACATGCAACTAATGTCCATAAGTGTATTTTACACAAATATGCATATTGGGGGAAATAACATGTTATCTAACATGTATAGATATGATTGAAATGCAAATTGACACAAGTTGAAGCCCTAAAATAGGGCTAAATCAGAACCTATCCACTTTGTCCAGGACATCCTCACATATACCATATGGCTTAACTATTGAGTTGCCTGCCAACTAGATTGTCATGTTGCTCTTCCTAGATTCCTTAAGTCCGAGCTTCTTGAAGGTAGATAGGGGCATCAAATTTATACTCACCCCTGAATCACATAAAGCCTCTCCAAATTTTGTCTTGCCTATGTAGCATGTGATATTGAAGCATCCATGATCCTTTTAGGCGGCAGTGTCCCCAAGATGAAAGCACTAACCTGCTCTTTCAGAACCATGACATTAGACTCTGGTATCTTTCTCTTCTTTGTAATTATATCCTTCATAAGCTTCCCATAAGATGGTATCTGATCAATAGAGTCTATTAAGGGAATATTCATAGATAACTTTTGAAAATTATCTAGACATTTCTTAAACTGTTGATCCATCTTAGTCGCCTTCAAACTATTCGGAAACGGCACAAGTACTACAGGTTCCCTCTGGTGAGGCAGAATATAAGCCTGAGTTTTATTGCCCCCAACCTCATCAACTTGCTCCTCTATAGTCTTCTCCTATGCTTCCATGTCTGGTTCTTCTGCATCCACTGGTATAGAGTGATTTGTAGCTTCTTCTATTACTGCACTGTGTGATGCATCCTTCAGTAGCTTCTTGCCACTGCGTAGAAGAACAACCTTCACATGCTGATTCCCGAAAGGCACATTGGCATTTGTCGGAAATCCTTGTTGGGTTGGTTGCTTTAATGCACACACATCTGCCGCTATCTGAGAGATCTATGTCTCTATGCTGTGAATACATGCCCCTGAATTTTGAAGATCTCTTTGAGTTTATGCAATATGTAGCTCATTCTGACTCAACATCTTGCCCATCATTTCTTCAATCTTGTCAATTTTCTGATGCTTTGGTTGATATTGTGCTTGGAAGCCATACTATTGTGGCTTTAGATGTTGCTGTTGTGCTTGTGATGGATCCTTTTGGAAGTTGTTAGGATCCTTCCACAAGAATTTGGGGTCCTTTCTCTAAGAATAGTCATTTTTCCATTATTGCCCCTGGCGCACATACTTGCATTCTTCTTCTTCTTCTTCCTCAATAAGAAATCTGTTTGTAGCACATAGTTTCTTAGCAGTCAGATCTAACTTCTCATTTAGAGAAGATATCACCTTGGATTCCCTTACACTTTTAATGGTTTCCGGTGGCTCCCTTTCTTCTTCCCATGATTGGTTTTTAGACATGTTCTTGAGAATTTCATGGCAGCGAGTGGGCTTGTTGTTGAGGAAGAACCTGACTCATGCACTGTCAAGAGTTGTTCTCTCCCCTTTGTGTAGGCCATAATAGAATATCTTGTCCTACCCCAGTAGATCAATGCCCTGATGAGGCACTTTCCTCAGCGTATTTCAGAAACCTCTCACATACCTCTAAATATGACTCATCAGCTTACTGTTTGAAGTTGTGGATCTTCTTCACTAGGTCATTAGTCTTTTACAGAGGGATGTAGCGCTCAAAGAATGTATCTATCATCTGATCCCATGTCTCGATGCTCTCATCATCAAGATTTTTGAACCATGACTTTGCACTATCCTCCAGTGAAGATGAAAACAACTTAAGATATATTGTAGTAGCTGGGATCCTGTCTATCTTGACCATATCATAGTTCTCCACAAAATTGCTAATATGCGTCATTGGATCTTCAGAAGGATGGGAATGGAACACTTGAGATTTGACTAAGGAGATAATTCCAGGATCTATCTTATAGCTTCTCACATTGATGGCTTGCCTTTTGATGGGCCCTTTCTAGGTCATAGATGATGAAGCCTTTATCCTTTCCCAAATTGTCAATTCTTCTTCTCCCTCAATTTCTGCTATTTCTGGTTCTTCTGGTGTTGCAGGTCTCTTAGGTGGAGGTGTCGGTGGAGGGGTTCGATTGAACCTATCCACAGATCTAACAGACTTCCTTTCTCCTTATAAGAGCTCTACTTGTCCAGAGCCTGGTGAGGATGGTTCTCTGTATACTATGGCTTTGGTACGCACCATGCACTAGTTTTCCTAAAAAAGTAAAAAGTAGGTATTAGCACAAGAAATATATGATGTATCAAAAAGATCTTATGATTCATCTTGAAGAAATTTAAAAAGAAAGTAGAATAAAGTAAAAATAAAAAAAATTGGCCTAGAGTGGCTGACCACAACACTCATAGTGCTGGATGTTGCTGCTTCCCTGGCAATGGTGCCAAAAACTTGACACGAGTTTACCGTGCGTAGTACGCAAGTGAACGTATCAAAGTAATAAGACTTTATGAGGTCTGAGTCAAACACTGGGAAGTGTTTCTTCAGTAGACTACTACTAACTACAGTCAAATCAGCTAAGTCGGTTGTAAAAGGTTGAATTGGGTTGAGTTAAAGAACAAATGCAGAAACAAAATGAATTTAAATGTTGAATTAACCAGAGATGGAATGAATTCCTTAGGATAGTGGTTTCACCACGGATAACACTAATAATTGACCTCACACACACTAACATCTATTATCTCAATCCCTGGATAAGGAGCCTGTAGCTAGAATTACCTGCTCCTGCAGTGTAATTCACTACCTAACCTAATGCCAATCCCACTTCTGCAGTTATTGGTTGATTAGTATGATTCTTTATGATTATTCTCTGGGTTGCTCCTCCTGTTTACACTCCACTTTTCCCAAAGGGCATAGTAGATAGGTAAATCTATGCTCTCCGACTCTCAACCTCTCTCCCGAGATGACTAAGCGTCTATCAATCCACTAATGGTGATCAAGCACAAGTAGAACACAAAGCATTCATAGATTTATATCTAGTAAAAAGAGATAAAATTGATATTAATACATAGAAATCAATCACAATGTATATTCGGGCTACTCCCAGATCCTAAGGAATAAAGGTTTTTAGCCTTGCATGATTTTCATCAATGAATACATGGAAAGGAAGAAGAAAAATATGAGAAACATCAGGAAATTAAGGTAACCCCTAAATCTCTATCTGTATAGAAGATCCCCTCCATTGTACGTGTGTTCTATAATCTTTCGACTACAGAATCATCCTTCAGAGGTGCCTAGATCTCCTCGGTTGAAGCTTTTAGTCCTCAATTCTTCTCTTCCCTCTCTCCGATTGTCGTGCAATGAAAATGGCTACCTCCTTTTGTCTGGACGTCATCCCCCTAAGTCATAGAAGGCACTTAGGGTATGAAATAATATCCACTATTAGATTGGAGTGAAATCTGTGGATGTCCTGATCGGGCAGCATCAGTAGTACCGACTAGGTGAGAAGGTGGTACCGAGTCACTTAGGTTTAGTCGTGCGATCCTGATCATGTCGGTACTATCAACTGGACTCGATAGCACCGAGTTTTGTGGTTTTTGAACTGCCTCTCTGACGTCCACTTGGTAGCACCGAGTTGGAAAGTCAGTAGCACTGAGTTTTCTTGATTCATGTCGGGGCTTACTAATGCTGATTTGGTAGCACCGACTTTGGCTGTCAGTAGCATTGACTTTGGGTGAGTTTTTGGGTCCATCACTGACATCAATTCAGTACCACTGACAGTTACCAGGTCGGTAGCACTGAGTCTGTGGATCTTCCTTGTACCTAAAAAAGCACAAAAATATCATAAGTACTTGGGATGCGTAAAATATTACATAAAATAGTTAAAATCATATAATTTGATGCATTCAATAGAAACAAGCCATCTATCTCATTTCATACATAATAAATCAAATAAATGACAAACCTACACATGAAATCAAGGAAAAATGTGCTTGAAATAATGACTAAAAATACATGCATCAGCCACACAAGCACATATCATGAGATTAGGGCACACAACCCATAATCATCATCATCAACCTCCATGCATGTGAGATAAACATAGCCCTAAAACAATATAAAGACAATGGTGACCAACCCTCATAAACTTGAAACATGCTAGAGAATGGAACGTAACCAAACTCCCAAATATATATAAAGTGAGCCAAACCTCATAAATTTGAAACCCAGGTATGGGGCACATAACATCCAAATAAGGGATAATAACCCAAAAACTAATGCAATTACACTACTCTAGTGCTACCGAATCACATAGCATGTTAAATGTGGAGGCAAGTAGAAAGTATAGTCAGATTATACCAAAGTAGTCACAAAATAAGTGACCAACATATACATCCACCTAATAAGTGGGCAAAAGACATTACATGTCATCATATAGAGTTCCATCATGAACCAAGCATAAGATAAGAGTCCAAAAGAATATTCATGATCACAAGATCAGTAACAAGTAGGGAACTTCACATGAAGCATAATGTTTAAAAGAAAAAGACATTGTGTATAGGCTACTGTTCATAGGACCAAGAGAAAAAAACATAGGTGAATTGATCAATGTAGAATAATAGGGGATACACCATACCTTATAACAGAGTCCTAGAAACACTCATCACCAATCTAATTGTTCCCAATATCAGCTTTACCTAATTACAACTTCTCACATGTATTAGGGTTTGTCATATGCATTAATGTAAAGAAAACCCATATTTTGGACTTTTTGAAGAAAACTCCAAATTAGACTCTGATAACATCTCCATTGATCTAGTTAGGTTCTCCTGATTAAGACAACATATAATATTGCATATTTTGGAGATATGAAGTTTAAAGTGCTTTTTTGGTGATTTTTGTAAATTAAATCATTTTTAGAAAACACCTTTTGAAAAAAAACTCAAAACCAAGTGTTGAAAACATTTTTTAGAAAGCTTGCATTTTTTTATTCCAAAACATATTTTATTTTAATTATTGGACAAACGGACTAAAAGATACGAATTTTCTAAATTTGACCAATCAGAAAAAGACACATCAACAAAGTATGCGAGAGAGGTGAAGAGAGTAGGGTCCATGTGAGCTGGCCCAATTAGTAGTGGCCAACTCAGTCTGATTGGCATCCAATAGATAGCTCGCAAATGAAGGCAACACTACGCGTGAAAAGATCTAAATAACCTTAGGTGCAAAAACAAGAAAAGAAGGATGTGGCGAGGGCAAAACAAAAATTTTATTGGGGAGTCACCCCCTACCACGGCCGCTAGCCATGGGTACTACATGAGCAGCTACAAACAAGTAGGATTTGGGAAAAACTAGAAGATGAAATGATTCACGTAAGTGAGTACACGAAAAGGAGGAACAGATCACCATGAACCTTATGGTGCAAATGACTTGAACCATGGCATCGAGGAGAGGAAGGAATTGCTACCGCAAAACCCAACCCAAGAATTGGCTACTAATGACAACTCTCACAACATGCATAAGAATTGAGTGGAGAGGATGACTAAGGAAAGAGAGGCGAAGCACTCAATAGCCCTATATATAGGTATGGGAAAGTATCCCAAGGTGATTGAGGTGCCTTGGAGCCCAAGATTAGGAATTTTTAGAAAACTCCATGAAACTAGGTAAAGAAGGGATCATTGCATGCAGACAAGCTTGACAAATTCATAGGAGAAGAAATCATTGAAAAAGACCAAGAATCGAGAGAGATACCCACAAATCAAAATCACAAAAATGTGGCATGTGTTCCTATTCTGACTCAAGCTAGGAGACGATCTATGAGCCATTGGATCGCGGATCCAATGGTCCAGATCAAGGTGAGCGATTAATAAAGCATGACATGTAAAATCCTTATCCAAAAATGAATTGAACTATAGTGACATATTAAATGATTTACCTTTTTCTCTCTCTTCTTTTGAGGGTGCAAACATATCCCAAATTAGATAAAATTTTGCATAGAGGCTAATTAAAGCTTGTAGATTCTGATTATACAATTATATTTGCCTTTTGAGAACTTTTAATGTGTTAAATAAATCAAATCTTAGTTTCTCTTTCCTCATGCATTAATGACTTTAAGATTACCCAAATTTTGTGAAACTTCACCCACAAGTCATATTTAATGTGTTGGATATGAATTTTCCATCAATTTTACATGTTGGAGTTGTTTGTACATTTATTTAATACTTTGAAGGTTCTACATACTTTCTCTCTCCTAATTTCATCTTTTAATCAAAAATCTTTCAAATTGGATGAAAATTCACCCAACGGCTATATTTATTATGTAGATTACAAATCTAAGATTATTTTTCTCTTTTGAAGTCATTTATTATTTATTTGATATTTTGGGAAAAGTTATTCTTCTCTTTCCAAATTGAATTAAATTAATTATTATTATGTGAATAATGTGAAATTTGACTCCCAAGATAATTAGGACTCAAGGAACATGATCCTTAACTTAGATTCCACATTTGGGATTCCTTTTAATGAGTTATGTCATAATTAATATTTGTGGCCACTGATATCACATTATTACTTAGGTTATCATATTATTTCACTGTTAATATTATTTCTCATCCATTTATGTTAACATTATCTCTAATAGAATTATGTATGATTATTTGCACAAAATTTTATATAATTCATTATTACCTCATGTGATATATTTTATATGTATATTATTGGCCCAAGACTAATGTGAGAACATTAGGTTACATTAGGGTGCATTATCTCATTAGGATTATACTAAACATCTTCTAGGTTTAACCTCAGCAACAACTTAATAGTTAACATTGTTGATACAATCAAAGATCATGTCATGTGTAATGGGATTGGAAAGGGATATACAAAATGGTACTGACATGGAGAGATTCCTAGTATGAGATCGGCAGGTGTGGGTAGTGTAGTTGTGTCCAAGAAGAAATGGCTGATGATGTTGATGAGAATGAACCAATTCCAACAGAGATGGTTGATGCTATGCTAGACACTTGCAGGGTAAATGTTACAGATCCACCTCCCTTATTTAGAAACATTGTGCATGATGCCGAGAAACCTTTAGGTTGTACTAAGTTTACAAAGTTGAGTGTTGTGTTGAGATTGTATACTGTGAAGGCTAATCATAAATGGAGCGAAAAAAGCTTCACTTCTCTATTGTCTTTTTTGAAAGATATTCTCCCTAAAGGCAATTAGCTTCCGATCTCAACAATACACTACAAAAAAGATATTGTGCCCAATGGGAATGGAGGCTAAGAAGATACATGCATGCTCGAATGACTGTGTGCTATTTCAAAAGGACTATATCGATCTAAAATAATGTCTGAAATGTGGGCATCTAGGTACAAAAGGATGCCATCGGTTAAGACAAAAACCGAGTCTCCTTCCAAGGTGATGTGGCATCTATCTATAATACCCTGGTTTCAATGCTTGTTTTCTAATGTCGTAGTTGCACAAAATCTATCTTGGCATGAAGAGGTAAAGAAAAACAATGATGGTATGCTATAACATGTGTCTGATTCCCCGCAATTGAAGATGATTGATTTATTATATCCTGAATTTGGCAAGGAAGCCAAGAATTTTAGACTTGCAATTTACACTGATGGGATGAATCCATATGGAACATTAAGCAGCCAACATTGTACTTGGCCCGTCATGCTTGTTGTATACAATCTTCCTCCATGGTTGTGTATGAAAAATAAGTATGTCATGTTGTTGTTGCTAATATCGGGCCCCAAACAACTTGGCAATGATACTAATGTTTACCTTAAACCTCTAATTGATGACCTAAAGGAACTATGGGAGAAGGTGTGATGACTTATGATGCTTTGCACTGAGAGATGTTTAATTTATGTGCTACATTTTTTTGCACTATTAATGACTTTCCTATTTATGGGAATTTGTCTGGCTACAACGTCAAAGGATCCAAGGCATGTCCTATATGTGAGGAAAAAATATATTCCATCTGACTAAAACATGGTGGTAAGACTATATATCTTAGTCATCAAAAAGAGGTTGACATTCTGGGATCATCATTATTGGAGTTCTTTGATAGTTCGACATTGTATCGATATCATGCATGTTGAGAAAAATGTTTGTGACAGCATTATTGGTACTCTGTTGAATATACCCGGTAAGACTAAAGATGGCATCAAATCTAGAATGGACCTATGAGAAATGGGTATAAGGAAAGAATTAACAAAAGAAGTTACCAAAGGTCGTCGCACATTTCTACCTCCTACTTGTTACACCTTGTGTAAAAAGGATAAGAGAACTTTCTATGAGTTCTTGTGTAATGTTAAGGCACCACATGGATACTCAACCAATATCTATAGATTGGTATCAATGAAGAATCTAAAACTGATAGGCCTTAAAACTCATTATTGTCACACTCAAATGCAACATATATTACATGTGGCTATTCGATCTATCCTTCCTAAGCATGTAAGGTTTGCAATCACTAGGCTTTGCTTCTTCAAAACTCTATACAGAAGTTTAATTGATTCTGAGATTCTAGATTAGTTTCAAAGAGAAGTAGTCGTTACCATGTGTCAACTTGAGCAATATTTCCCCCCTTCATTCTTTGATATCATGGTACATCTAGTTGTCCATTTGACTAGGGAAGTGAAAATGTTGGGTCCAATTTTTTTGCATTGGATGTATTCTTTTGAGCGATACATGAGTGTTTTGAAAGGTGATGTTCGGAACTGTTGTCATCCCGAAGGGAGTATCATTTAGGGATATATTGCTTGGGAGGTTATGGACTTTTGCAATGAATTTTTGAGTTGCAACGAAACTACTTCTAATGTTGTGAACCCTGATGTTTAATCTAGAAAAGGCATTTTGGGAGAACAATAGATAAATATCAGTCATGAGCAGTGGGAATAAGCACACTTGTATATTTTACACAACATTGATGATGTGGGTATTTGCATCACCGAACACACCAACGAGCTCAAGAGAAGTTATCCCAGAGCCAGTTCAATGTGGCTTGCTAGAGAGCATAATCAGACATTTATAAGGTGATTTGGAAAGGAAGTATTCAATTAACTAGCTCAAACACCAAATAATGTTGCAAAAACTATCAAATGGCTCACGTATAAGTCAAAGATCAAAGTTACATCTTACTAATGTCTTAACATAAATTGATTTTTATACAATACAAAACGTCAAAAAGATAAAAGTGTTGTCGAAAATAGTGGGGTCACCCGTCAGGCATCTTCATTGTATTTTTCTAGTGCCAAGGATAAGAATCCACATTAAAGAAATATGTCTTATTATGGTTTCATTGAAAACATATGAGAAATTGACTACACAGACTTTAGAGGTCCATTATTTAGGTGTAAATGGGTTGATAACAATAAAGGAGTTGTAACTGATGAACTTAGTTTCACAACAGTAAAATTTGAGTGAACATGCAAGAAATATGAACCCTTCATCATGGCATCACATGAAAAATAAGTATTCTATATCAACAATCCTGCAAAAGAAATTGATATGTCATTCTTCATGAGAAAAGATAGTTCATTTCAGATCTTATTGATGAAAAAGAGTACTATGAAAAGTATGATGACTCTAGTCCAGTTTCAGTTGGCTTACCAAGTGTAAATGTTGAATGTAACACTTATGAGTATAAACATGAAGATCACACATAAGGGATATTAGTTTAAGGTATATTTTTCATTTGCGATCTGAGTTTTTTTTGCATTATGTAACATGTTTATTTGTTCATATGTGATCTGACTTTTTCCAGTGTTGACTTTTATATGTATCTGACTTTTTTATGTGATCTGAATTTTTTCATTTGTTTAATTTTGATTGTTTAGATGACATATGACCAGGAGCACACTGATCATGAGAGTGAGGATGTTGAGCATCCTGATGAGGGTGCTACGGTACCATCTTTTAGTCCCACTTTATCCTAACAATGAGCATCGCCCACTTTTCTATTCTACATAGCTTGATCCCTTTAGTGACCATGTTGTATACTGTCGAGTCCATCCTACTCAAGTTTTTCCATGATGTTGTTCGAGGAACCCTCTTTGTCATTCTTTATCATGTTGGGATAAAAGCTTTATAAAAAGTTTCAGTCACCTTTCTTGGTTCACGACATGTTTTCACACTTAGGGACCTTTCGATATCTTGTAATATGATTGGACCAATGGTGAGTACACTTGTGTTGTTCTTACTGGGGTTTCTCCATTGATTGGCAATATTCTTACTAGCTTCAAGGCAGAACATGCAGCTTCTGATGCAGTTGCACATATAATTCACAAACATGGTGTTGTATGTGAAGCAAACAAATACCATTTTCTGCCATTTGCCTTTGATATCTTTGGGGTGATAGATAATGATTCAGTTTCTCTCTTGTGGTGGATCCAAAATATCATAAATAGAAATGTTATGATGCCATCATCAACATCCTCAAATTTTGTCTTTTGATCTTTGGGGTTTGCCATCCAAAAAGGATTAGCATGCTCAATTTGTAGCTCATGCCTCTGTGAAGGCATTATTTAAAATGTGGAGAGTATGTAAAGAATAAAAATTTTCAATGAAAGATTTCTTAAGATGTGTTACCATCTCAAGAATGTACACGTTTTGATGATGTTCATGCAACGCATAGTTCATACCACTCAACATAAGGTCTTTGATGTCTGTGGCATCATTGACATGCTTCAAGTAAGCATCCATTTCAGCCTTAGGTGCATTTGGAGTGGGTTTTCAACTCTGGTCTTTCAAGGACATAAAGCTTTTTCTCATTTGTGAGAAAGCTTCTCAAAGTCCTAAACTAGGCATGGAAGTTAATCCCTTTTTGTTTGTCTTGCTCAAGGATTGATCACAATGATAATGTATTTGTGTTTGTTTACAAAACAAACTTTGCAACTTTTTCAAAACATTTTTTATTATTTTGATTTGATAAGTTTGTCAATATAGGTTAGGCCTTTAATTAATTATCACTATCACCATTTTGTTCAAATTGATAACCCTCATGCATCAATTCTGAAAATTACAGTGTACAATCTTCTAGTGATCCAAGACCCAAAACAATTGATCAGTCAATAGCCAACCAATGTTGGTGCACATAATCAATTATTAAGGTAGGCAATATTTTCCGATTGCATCTCATGCAACTCTTGGATATATGGTGTAACATACCAGATCTTGGGCCCTACTCTTTGTGGATGATATGTTGTATCTTTCATGTAAACCCTTTGTGGAAGATTATGATGTTCTTTTGTAACCTTTTGAGAAATTGAATATAGTCAATATTTTACTTTCGTTGCTATACTTTGGTTGTTTTGAATACCATTCATAAGATTTGAAAGTTTTACACCCACTCCAACATATCTTTTTGGTGTGTTTGGATTGGAGGTTTTATTCTTCAAATTTTTAGTAGGGAGTGGATCCCCTTTGGGTCCCACTCTTTATAGCATTGTATCAGAGCCCATAGTAGTCAGAATCTGACTATTTCAATTTTATCTATCTATGTAGAACCCTTGCCTTTGATATTAGCCCTCTAGGTGATATGTTCACCCTAGATTTGATCTATGTATTTCATGAGATGATGAAAGGTTGATATTAGGTATACATAAGAGTCATGTTTAGTAAACCCTAATGTGATGAGGTATTAGATGATCATACCCTACAATATAGGTGTTTGGTGACACAAATCTTTATATGTAGTAGGGTTGACTTGAGGATGAAATTAGGTTATGGAAGGATATAGAGATTTTGTTATGGAAAAATTGTGACTTGCTTCCAACAATTGATTTTGGATCCATCATTTGTTTTATGTCGAATAGATTTCCTCACCAAAAATTATTTTCAAATATACTACTATATGTACAAAATTTTCTAAATTTTATCAAAGTTTTCTTGGACTAAGTCACAATGTAGATTTTCTAGATGTATGGATGGTGAAACCCTAGAATTAGTTGGAATAGGATCTTAACCCTAGTTTTGGTTGTGAAGAAATGACTAGGAATATATGGATAATATAAAGGTGTAGTGGACCTACCGTTTGTACCCTATGACTTTTTGTATGTTTATGTAGGGTTGTTAGGCCAGAGACACGAGGACCTAAAACTCAACCCTAGATGGTTCTGACTATTTGGGATACATGAACAACATAAATCTCTAAAACATTCACAACTAAAATATATGTGGGTAACCCTAAATGTTGTTTAGTTTGACTTGATAGGTAAAACCTTTTAAGGGGTGTAGAGTATTTGTTTGTTGATGCTTGTATCAATTGAATGTGAGGATGAAATCCTTTTAATTGGTAGAGTGTTGTAACATATCAGATCTTGGACCCTACCCTAGAAGTTTGACCTTTTTGGACTTATCCAAACAAGGTTAAGGTTTTAGACCTAAAAGATTATTAGTATAAACCTAATGAACTAATACATGAATAAATCACCCTAATGTTTACACATTAAACTTGGTCAATAATGGAACATAAAATATGTCACATAACTTATTTGGTGGTAATACGAAGATAAGGAATTTAGTTGGATTAATAATTTAGATAATGGTCCATATGACATATCTCATAAAAAGAAACCTCAAAAGTGGAAACAAACTTCAAATTCGTAATTTAAATATCAAAATTAACCTACATATCAAATTTTATCTAATTTGGACCACCTTGAAATATTAGGGTAAATTTAGGAGAGAGAAAATGTGTAAAAGGCATAAGTAATAAATAATGATATAAAAGGATTCAAAAGATGGAAATAATGCCAAATTTGTAATCAACTCATCTAAGGTAACTTGTGGATGAAGTTTCACAAAAATTGGATAATCCTAATATCATTAATGCATGAGGAAAGAGAAACTAAGGTTTGATTTATTAATGTATTAAAAGTCTTCAAAAGGAAAATCTTTTTGCATTATTGAAATTTACATGCCTTGATTGGCCTATGTGCAAAATTTCACCTAATTTGGATAATGTTTGAACCCTTATTTGAAGATAGAGAAGAAAGGAATATAATGTGACCACACTTTATTAAAAATTAGATTTATCATACTATTTAATCAATGTCACGCTAAGTTTAGTCGGAACCAATTTTTACTCGATGCACTATTTGACGGTAGCCGTTAGATTTCAATTGGGTGGCTAAAAGGTTGTCTCCTACCTTGGGTAGGAGACTGTGTCTTGCATGTACAGTAACTCGATTCTTGTTTCCCTATATCTCTCACTTTGTTTGATGATTTTTTGGAATTCTTTCTTTCCCGAGTTCGTGAGTGTTAGCTCTACCAATCAAACCCTCACAATAGCCATGGTTATCAGTATATAAGAAACCCCAAATGACCCTCTGATTTTCCCGATACTAAGAAGTTGCAGGAACGCATGCCATAGCCCTGGTCTAAATATTAGAACTCTAAAACCCTCCTCATGTATCAGGAAAACTTTCCTCACCCTCAATTGAACCTGAAGCTCTCCCCTTTATTCCCTCAATCATCACCCTTTTTGTTGTGATTCCTTGATTTGCCATTGTTGGTACACAACAACGGACTTCAGTTCTCCTCTCCCTAACCTCCCTGGCATAGTTCCAAAGCCCCCTGTCACCCTCTCTTTCCCTGAGTTACAGCAGTGTGCTCGACCCTGCTCAATGACCTATAGTTCGTCAGAGCCTCCTGAACGGTTTGATCTGGGAGGCCTCCTCTCGCAGACAGCGTCTGAATGGGTTCCTAGAGGACTTGCGGAGCTCACTTCATTGATGGATTCCCCTCCTTTTCGGTGAACACTTGATCACAGATTCCCACTTTTGCCTTGAGCCAATAAATGCCTTTATCTATTTTCTCCATGTTTTCCAGTGAGTTTTGACTCTTTGTGTTCATCTTGGCCTGGCATTTTGGATGGGTAGATCTCTGTCAAGTTTTGGCCTCTAAAACCCCGATTTGATCTCCTGGAAGTGAGAAGCTATTGTTCGCATAGCCATGGATGAGAGCTAAGTTGGGGTCTGAATCCCCCATGTGCTTTGTGCGTGAAACCCTCCTCTTTATCTTGTGTTTGATTTTCGCTAGCAGGGGCATTCTAGACATTTCATGAAGTATTTGCATCTTTTTGGGTCGAGCTTCTACTAAGTTGGATGAGTGGCCAGCCGAGTTGGCCATCTCTGATTGGGCCAACTCAGACCACACGACCCACTATCCTTCTCCCTCTCTCTCCCTCTATTTTTCGCAAGTATAGTGATGACATAGCTTTTTCTCTTTTTCCTATTGGCCGATATTCAAAAATTAATAACTATTTATATACTGGTCAGAAAAATACAAATAATTAGTCATTGAATTTAGAAAAAGAAGACTTATCTAACGATGCTAGTTTTGTTTCATATATCCAAAGTTTAATTAAAGGTGAATATTAATGGATTAAATTAATAAGATACTAACTTATAAAATTCATAAATAAATACCTATAAGTCAGAAAAATGTATAAAATATGTTTTGGACTCAGAAAAAGATAATATAAAACATGGAATAGATTTCATAATCTAATTCACACATTAAGAAAAATGTGATTTTTAGGGTTTAATAATACGTGAAATTGACCTAAAATCTACATATAAGTTCAATAGGTTCTTTGGAGGCCTAGATTTCGATCTAGAAGTGACTTGAATTTGTATAGACTCTAAAGTGAGGTATGATTGCATCCCACATTATTTCTATATTGACAAGTTTCTAATTCTTCTCTCTAAATGTATGTTTTGCATCTCCTACTATTCACATTGAGCAATTATCCTAGTTTTATCTTTCTCTTGGTCCTATGGACATTTACCTACAATATATCTTGTTGTTTTGGAAAATATGCTTCATGCGAATTACCTTTTAGTTGTTACTGATCTTGTGAGCATATTATCATGTTTGGACATTCTCTTGGTTCTTTCTTATGCTTTGTTCATGATAGAACTCTTCATGATGACATGTGATATCTTTTTTCCCATGTTTTTGGTGGTTGCTTAGATTGTCATTTATGTGGTGGCAAATCTTTTTATTTTGACTATAGTTTGTACTTACCTCTACATTAAACATGCAATGTGATTCAGTAGCACTAGAGTGTAATTGCATTGGTTTTAGGGTTATGTGACCTTATCATATTTTTGGGTTGGAGATTATGTGCCCCATACCCGGGTTTCAAATTTATGAGGTTTGGCCCACACACTTTTTATTGGAGAGTTGGGTTATGTGCCAATCTCTATCAGGTTTCAGGTTTATGAGGTTTAGCCTCCATTTTTATTTATATTGTTCTAGTGCTATGTTTATCTCACATGCATTCAGATTGTATTAATTGATATGGGTTTTGTGCCCATGATTTATAAATTCTTGTGTGGCACAAATTTTAAGATTGTTTAATGGCAAGTATTTCTCATATTTATGTAATCTTTTATGCCCAATTGGGTAGCTTTATCTTTTCTATGGAAAGCCTTTTATATTTGTTGTCCTTTATTCCGTATATTTCTCCATTTCCTTTTTAGTATGCACATACCAGCCTTTGCTGATGTCATCTATTTTTCTCTTCTTGCTAGGGTATGCTTCTAACCCTAGGTGAAGGACTTGGTGGACATGGCATAAAGATATGGACCTAGCTTAAGGAGTTAAAGCTTGGAAAGGGTTTAGATTTCCCTCTACTTGGATCCATATGTTGTATCTTTCACGTAAACCCTTTGTCGGTAGCTTATGATGTTTTTTTTGTAAGCTTGTGATAAATTGAATATAGTCAATATTTTACTTCCGTTGCGATACTTTAGTTGTTTTGAATAGCATTCATAAGATTTGAAAATTTTACACCCACTCCAGCATATCTTTTGGGCGTGTTTGGATTGGAGGTTTTATTCTTCAAATTTTTAGTAGGGAGTGGATCGCCTCTGGGTCCCACTCTTTACAAATGGTGTGCATACTCCTTGTCACAATTCATTTGCATGCTTTTAGGCACTTAATACTATTAAGGTCACCTAGTTAATCCTAACCCACAAGCCAACAAGATAGAATATGCACCCTGCTAGGGCAAACCCACATATCGATGGGGTGCACCATGCTAGGGCGTGCCCATGCTTGGTCAATAAAGATTTTCATGTGTGATGCTTATAGAGAGCATCTTAGACTTAATATTTATTGAGGGATTTTATATATAAATACATATACATAAACATTCACCTCATACTTATAGTACTTATCTTATACATGCTATAACCACAAATGAAACTATGCAATTATAAAAACAAGTCCATACTATTGTAATTACTTGGATCTGCAAGGAATTACTACCACCTAAGGTCTACATCGTATGCAGCAACCTGTTGTTGGTGAAGAGCCATCTTTGAACCATCCGGGTTGACGGGTTCAACACTTGAACCATTCATCTTGCCTCTTGGATTCTCAGTTGGGTTCTTGAAATGATTGTCTGGTCTCAGGTTCAACTGATGTTTGGACTCCTCCAAATGACTGATTATGCCACCAGTCGATCGATTTGTCCAATCATATAGCCTCCTAAATGCTCCAGTTGATCGGTTCATCTCATGAGCTGGTCAGTTCGTCTAGTGTAGAACGTCTTCTCAAGATGAAACATAAATTAAAACCATTATATTTCATATTACATTGTATAAGGGAAAACCTCGAGTTACATTCGCGGGGAAATGGGAAGAAGAGCATTCATTTACATTTGAAAAGGAGAAGAGAGGCTCGGTATGAAAACCAAGATATAAATAGGAATAAACAACCACAACCATGCACACATAGATCTAGGATCATTGGCCATAGCCATGTTGGCATACACCATCAAAACAAATATTAGGGTGACACATGTAAATTGTGTGTGTGTATATATATATATATATATATATATATATATATTAGTTTGTGAATCATATGTGGTAGTTAATTAGATATGCACATTAATCAGTTTAATATTTGCATCATATGCAATAAAAATAAGTATGATCATATTGATTTAAATCCTATAATACACCATTAATTGACGTGGCTCTGATACCACTGTAGGGAAATTGGGGCGACAGATAAGGCAGTGGAAATGAAAATTTTATAACATGATTCCCCAATCAACAAGATTGCATCAACAACAATGTATATAGGAAGTAAGGTAACATGAGTTTTACTTGATCTTGGAGCAAGTTCAGTGACAACTCTTGATGTAGTATCGTGCTTCTTCTTCAGGAAGCAAAATACTCCTTCTTTAGCAGCACACGAATAGTCATCAACAATGTCCTCTTGGTGCAGTGCCACAAACATCGATTGACATTGTCCTCTTAGCGATAGAAAATAGTTTACCACCTCTAGAGTAGTCCACACGGACCACTTGGAACTCCACGATGTGCTACCAGAGCCAATGGGAAGGAGTTATCCCTTTGAACGTCAATCTACTAGGATTTATTTGCTCTCCCCACTACTACAGAAATAGCGTTCAGTGTCGCTTTTTTGGGCGTCGGTTATTTCGGACAACCGACGCCTATAATATTCGGCGTCGGTTATTTATAAAAACCGACATCCATATTCGAAGACCAGCCAGACACGGGTACCGCTTTGTATTCAGCTTCGGCTGAGTGTAACCAACCGATGCCTAAAGGCGCCCGCGAAATCCAATTTTCGAGCGAAAAAATCTGGGTCACATACATCGTCGGTTGTTTAACAATTCACCGACGCCTATGTGAAATGAAATTTTGTGCGAAAAGTTCCACTTTCGGTGTTGGTTATCCTTGGATAACCGACGCTGATAATAGTTCCCGCCAATTAATTTGGGGTAAAGATTGTCTAATTGGACGTCGGTTATTACGATCAACCGACGCTGAAGATAATAGGCGTCGGTTGTCCTAGATAACCGACGCCGTTGACCAACTTAATAGAGGCCCGATCACCCGACTCTTCCCCCTTTCTTCCTATTTCATCGATTCTTCTGTGCGCTCTCCCAAAATCGCCGCCTGGTGCCTGGTGCTTGCTGCTTCTCGCTCGCCGCCGACAATCCCTGCTGCTGCTCTGCGTCGCCGCCGCCGCCCGCCGCCTTCCTCCTTGTGCCTCCGCCGCCCGCTCCTTCCTCCCTGCTCACGCCCTACTGCGGCATTGTCTTCTTGCTTGCCTCCGCTGCTCACAAGGTATTAGCCGTAGCACCTTCTTCCTTGTCTTCTTCCTTGCTGCCCGCTGCTCTGCTCTGCTTGCTGCTCTGACTTCAAAACCTAAGACTAGTTAGTGTTCTACTTCTTTCACTGAGAACTGAGAAGAATGGCCTACCACGGCCGTGCTGGGCAGCACAGCCGTGTTTGATTTGATTTAAACCCTAATTTGATTTAAACTTGTCCATTCTAGCATCCTAATTTGATTTGATTAAACACTAACATTGATGAAACCCTAACATCAATTGTGATGAAAGCCTAACATGTACATATCTATTATTGTGTTTGTTGGCCTAGAAACCCGTCCAAGATTGACTCATTAGGAGTAAATCTTGGATAGTCTCCGGTTTGGGACTGTTCTTGAACACCTAATCTCACTTAGGATGTAAGTGTATAATGTGTATTGGGTTTTCGAGAAAATTTCAGTAGCATTTCCCCGTTTGTTCTCTAAGTACATATGTACTTAGAGAACAACGGGGAAATGCTGCCGAAATTTTCTTGAAAACCCAATACACATTATACACTTACTAGTGAGATTAGGTGTTCAAGGATGGGATAGGTGGTACACATTTATTATATATAAGAATGACATCACATGTGTTTGTTGGCCTAGAAAGTGAACAATCATTGTTCTTTATATTACTTGTACATTGGTATAAATTAGAATGAACAATCACTAAATTATATACTATTTGTATGGAGTCCGGCTTCATTGTAGATATCTATTATTGTGTTTGTTGGCCTAGAAACCCGTCCAAGATTGACTCATTAGGAGTAAATCTTGGATAGTCCCCGGTTTGGGACTGTTCTTCAACACCTAATCTCACTTAGGATGTAAGTGTATAATGTGTATTGGGTTTTCGAGAAAATTTTGGTAGCATTTCCCCATTTGTTCTCTAAGTACATATGTACTTAGAGAACAGCGGGGAAATGCTGCCGAAATTTTCTCGAAAACCCAATACACATTATACACTTACTAGTGAGATTAGGTGTTCAAGGATGGGATAGGTGGTACACATTTATTATATATAAGAATGACATCACATGTGTTTGTTGGCCTAGAAAGTGAACAATCATTGTTCTTTATATTACTTGTACATTGGTATAAATTAGAATGAACAATCACTAAATTATATACTATTTGTATGGAGTCCGGCTTCATTGTAGATATCTATTATTGTGTTTGTAGGCCTAGAAACCCATCCAAGATTGACTCATTAGGAGTAAATCTTGGATAGTCCCCGGTTTGGGATTGTTCTTGAACACCTAATCTCACTTAGGATGTATGTGTATAATGTGTATAAGAATGACATCACATTATACACTTAGGATGTAAGTGTATACCCTAATCTTTTCCTAATATATACTTGTTTCCTAATATATACTTGTTTTCTCTGATCATAGAATGGATAGATCATGGATGTCCATTCGTAATCGTTGCACCCCAAAGTTTATATCTGGTCTTGATCAGTTTATTATATTTGTCGAGGAACATAGGAAAAAACCTATAGATAGGTTCTACTGTCCATGTAGGCATTGCGGTAACAACTTGAAAGTCAACACTGGTGAGGAAATCAAAAGTCATGTCATGTGCAATGGGATTGTACAAGGCTATACAGAATGGCACTGGCATGGAGAGATTTCAAAATCGAAACCATTAGATGTCGATAGCAGTGCTTGGGTGGAAGAAGAAATTGCCTCCGATGACGTAAATGTGAACGAACCAGTTCCAGCAGACATCATTGATGCTATGCTGGATAGTTGTAGGGTAGAGCACACCGATCCACCTCCTATCTTTAGAAACATTGTGCATGATGTTGAGATACCGTTATACACAGGCTGTGCTAAGTTTACAAAGCTGAGCACTGTGTTGAGATTGTATAAGTTGAAAGCTAACAATAGATGGAGCGACAAAAGCTTCACTTCATTGTTGACTTTGTTGAAAGAAATGCTTCCTAAAGGAAACGAGCTGCCAATCTCAACATACCAGGTAAAGAAAATGTTGTGCCTAATGGGAATGGAGGCCAAGAAGATACACGCATGCCCGAATGATTGTGTATTATTTCAAAAGGACTATGTAGATTTGAAAGATTGTCCAAAATGTGGTGCGTCAAGGTATAAATTGACGACTTCGGGGGAGTCCAAAACTGGTTCTCCTGCCAAGGTGTTGTGGTATCTACCTATAATATCACGGTTTCAACGCTTGTTTGCAAATCCGAAAGATGTGAAGAATTTGAGGTGGCATGCAGATGTTAAGAAAAATAATGATGGGATCCTACGACATGCGTCTGATTCCCCACAGTGGAAGAAGATTGATCTATTGTACCCCAAATTTGGTGAAGAAGATAGGAATCTAAGACTTGGGCTTTGTACTGATGGGATGAATCCGTACGGGACATTGATCAGCCAACATAGCACTTGGCCAGTCATGCTTGTTATATACAATCTTCCTCCCTGGATGTGTATCAAAAATAAGTACGTTATGTTGTCGTTGTTGATATCGGGCCCTAAACAACCCGAAAATGATATCGATGTTTATCTTGAACCTTTGATTGATGACTTAAAGAAACTTTGGGCTGAAGGTGTGATGACCTATGATGCTTCAGCAAGAGAGACATTTCGTTTGCACGCTATGTTGTTTTGCACTGTTAATGACTTTCCAGCATATGGGAATTTGTCTGGATATAGTTTCAAAGGAGCTAAAGCGTGTCCTATATGTGAAGAAAACACTGATTCAATAAGACTAAAACATGGCGGAAAGACTGTATATCTTGGTCATCGAAGGTTTCTTTCAAAATTCCATCCGTATCGTAGGAAGCGCAAAGCATTCAATGGATGGAATGATGAACGGAGTGCACCTAAACCTATACCAGGGGATGTTGTTTATGCAAGAGTAAAAGACATTGTCAATGAATTTGGTAAGAAATCACAATGTAGTATGGCCACACGGAGTGACAATTCTTCATTCAAGAAGTCAATATTTTGGGATCTTCCTTATTGGAGTTCTTTGACAGGCAGGCATTGTATCGATGTAATGCACGTTGAGAAAAATGTCTATGATAGCATCATTGGTACTATGTTAAATATACCAGGTAAGACTAAAGATGGGATAAAATCTAGACTGGACCTACGTGAAATGGGAATAAGGTCAGAATTAACAGAATTACGTGAAATGGGTAATAAAAGAACATACTTACCTCCCGCTTGTTACACGTTGTCTAGAAAGGAGAAGAAAACTTTTTGTGAATGCTTGGTAAATGTTAAGGTGCCACATGGTTACTCATCCAACATCCGTAGATTGGTATCAATGAAAGATCTGAAGTTGATAGGTCTTAAATCTCATGATTGTCACACTCTAATGCAACAAATATTGCCCGTGGCAATTCGATCTATATTGCCGAAGCATGTAAGGTTTGCAATTACCAGACTTTGTTTCTTTTTCAACAGTCTATGCAGCAAAGTTATTGACCCTGATACTCTCGATAATTTGCAAAGAGAAGTGGTTGTTACCCTATGTCAGCTTGAGATGTATTTCCCTCCTTCATTCTTTGATATCATGGTACATCTTGTTGTCCACTTGACTAGGGAAGTGAAAATGTTGGGACCAGTTTTCTTGCATTGGATGTATCCCTTTGAACGATACATGAGCATTTTTAAAGGTGATGTTCGAAACCGTTATCGGCCTGAAGGGAGTATTATTGAAGGTTATGTGGCGAGAGAGGTTATGGATTTTTGCAATGACTTTCTCAGTGGTAATGACACTCCTGATAATGACAAGAATATTGAGGAGGGCAAAGGAATTTTGGGATCACAGGTGAAAGTAATCAGCCGTGAGCAGTTGGAACAAGCTCACTTGTATATTTTACACAATATGGACGAAGTGAGTGTTTATATCGAGGAACATACCAATTTCATAAAGAGACAACATCCTCGAGCAAGTTCAATGTGGCTTGCTAGAGAGCATAATAAGACTTTTACTAAGTGGTTTGAAGATAAAGTCTTACATCAACTATCTCAAACACCAAATGATATTACAGAAACTATCAAATGCCTCGCCTTTAAACCAAAACCGAATGTTATGTCTTATGAAGGGTTTGATATTAATGGATTCACATATTACACAAAGTGCCAAGATGATAAGAGTGTCGTCCAAAATAGTGGGGTCACTCTTCAAGCGTCGACTATGTACTTTGCAAGTGCAAAGGATAAGAGTCCACGTGAAGCTAAAATGTCATATTACGGTGTCATTGAAGACATTTGGGAGTTTGACTACATAGATTTCAAAATTCTTCTCTTTAAATGTAATTGGGTTGATAACACCAAAGGAGTTATAGTGGATGAATTGGGTTTCACTTTGGTGAACTTTGAAAAGATTGGAGAGAAGGGTGAACCATTCATATTGGCATCACAGGCAAAACAAATATTCTATATCGATGATCCTGCAAATGATAAATGGTCGGTTGTTCTTCATGGTAAAATACAGTTCATTGAAGATCCTATAGATGAAGAAGAGTACTATGATAAGTATGATGACTCCAGTCCATTCTCAGTTGGGTTGCCAACTCTACAAAATATTGAAGCTAATGATGACTTATATGTGCACGGAGATCACAATAAAGGATTGTTAATTGATAAAAGATCACAATTTTAGAGACATGTATGTTTATACAAATGCTAAATGTTTGCCTTTTTCTAGTTAATACAAATGCTAAATGTTTGCCTTTTTCTAGTTAATACAAATGCTAAATGTTTGCCTTTTTAATGACATTTTCAGATGGCTGACCATGATGAGCATGATGTCCATGATGAGCATGAAGTCCATGATGAGCATGCTATCCATGACGAGCATGGCGAGGATACCAATGTAAGTTCTAAAAACATATCTTGTATTTCTATAAAATTCATTATCTTCTAGTTATGTCATATATCTTATATTTCTATATTGGGCTAATTCAGTGTGTTTATTTTTGTCAAATTTTAGGTTGATGATGCACATGTACCCACTGAAGCATTGGAGCAACTTGATGTGCAACACCAAACACTTAACAAGAAAAGGGGCATCACTCTGTTGAAGAAGTTAATAGCGCTTAGTGGCAGTGGATCCAAATTGGTTGTGGAGTTTGATAATGGAGGAAATGCAATTGGAGTGAACCGCAATAATTTTGTAAACTATCTTGGGTGTACCACTCAGAGCCATTGTGGTGTTAAGTATGATAATTGGAATAAAGTTCCTCAGGGGAAAAAAGACTTGATATGGAAGGATTTATGCGTGAGTTATTATTATTTGCAATTCTATTTTGTAGATTACAAATTCTGTTGTTTGCAATTCTATTTTGGATACTAGTTAATAACATTTCTATTTTACAGAATCTGTTTGCATTGGATGAGAAGTTGCATCATAAAAGTGTGATGCAACGCGCTGGAAAGATGCTTAGGAATTATAGGACAAATCTGAACAGAGAATACATAAAAGAGGGTGATAAGAAAAAGAAGTCAGCCCTTGAACAGTGGAACTTCTTGGACAAAGAAGATTGGGACAATTTTGTTGCTTCAAGAAAATTTGAAGAATTCAAGGTATTAGGTGTTACTCCCAATTTAATTAATATACATTGTATTCACCTATTCAAGATTAACATTTAGTGATACTAACCAAATCATTAATGTGCATACTAACTAGGCCCTCAGTGATGCACAAAAAGCAAGGCGTGCACTGAATGTGCATGACCACACTATTGGTCCAAAAGGCTATGCAAGCGTTCGCCAAAGACTACATGCGGAGTCTGCGGCTACTCAGGAGTCTGCTCCTACTCAGGAGTCTGCTCCTACTCAGGAGTCTGCCACACCCATGCCTCGCCATGATATCTGGATAGCTGGGAGGCAAAACAAGAAGGGTGAAATAAAGAAGCCCGTAACTGCTGAGGCGGCTGCGAAAATGATAAAATACAACTCTTAGAGCAATCGTTTGAATATTGATTATTTGTGGTGTTAATTTACCAATTTCTGTTGATGGTGATTAGTGGGAGCTGCACGAGCAGAGGAAACAAGGCACGTTCATCCCTCAGGGCACAAGGGATGAATTGACAGTTGCTCTGGGTAACCCAGAGCATCCTGGATGTGTTAAGGGTGCAAGCGCTGGTGTGGGCATCAAAGCATTCTTTGGGCCATCCCAGCGCAAACCCAGAGCGGGACTTTCTCAAGAAGAGGTAACCTATTCTTTTTTTAGAATGTTACTGCAAAAGGAAATTCAATAATAAGAAGCTAATGTTTCTTTTATCCATGTATAGGAGAATAAGAGAGTCGAGGATATAGTTGCTAAGAAGGTCAACGATGTAGTTGCTGAGAAGGTCAAGGAAGAATTGTTGTGGTGGTAGGCATCTCAGGCTTCCAATCAGCCTATGGCGACCCACTCTTCTCCTGATGCACAGACTGCGAGTAATCCTGGAGACCCATCGCCTAACACGTCTGCTGTAAGTATTGTTTATGACATTGTAGCTAGTCTTTTCAAAATGATATGTATATATGTATAACATTCTTTATGTAAATTTGTAGGCATTGAAGCCATGCCGCTTAAGAATACAAGACTATGTTGTTGCAGACGCGCAAGCTTACCCGTCCCTTCCTGGGGAAAGGTTTCACGAGACTCCAATGCCACAGGGCTACGTTCGTGTGGGCCCATTACGTGTGTTACCCGATTGGAGGGAAGCTACATTGCCATATCCCCACTCGGATATTGATACACTTGCTGAGGCAGAAGGTGGGGTCATATTGTGGCCCAAAGCAGATGTCGTCTACACTACTGAAATTGTAAGATAAATTTACATTGATTTAGACTGTTAATGTGTATATATGATGTCAACTGATCTGAAATTATATATACAGGTTAAAAAGAAGACACCAGGAGCACCTAGGCCTCCACCTCCACTTCCCGCATTACCAACTTGGGTTCCAATTGACCTAACATACCCGTTAGGTCCTTCTTGTAGGGGAATGGCATGTTGGCTATGGGCACATAATATACATTGCCCGATAATTGTTTCTTTAGATGCAGATTATGCAGGTCAATCATACGATAGCTCTTTATTTATACAAGATATTATTGAGCTGTTTATGTATGATTGGCTGAATACATCAATGATAGAGACATGGATAAGGTGAGATCTTGTTTATACATCCATATACCTTGTGTAAGATCCGATGATCTGGTTTCTTATATATTAATGCATACGTAATACATGTTTTGCAGCTACTTAGTCGAAGATCATTGCAAACAATTTGCATTTGATCATGTGGGATTTTTTATTCCATCATTGATTAGTATGGTAGCAAAAGACCCTGATAATGTTCAACAATACTGTATAGATGCTTTTACAATTTTTGGTCAGCAAAAGAAGACGATAATAATAGCTCCATTCAATGTCAAGTAAGTTTACTTTATTTATAATTTGGACTTAAGAAAATTCCATTTTTATTGTGCATTTTGAGTTATTAATTGTTAACTTTTTACCTCTAGCGGTAAACATTGGGAGTTACTAGTTATTGTCCCCGGGACGTTCACTGTTTATTATCTAGATCCCGCGGGAAGTACATTAAAACTAAAATTGGACACGTAATGAGAATGCCATTATTCTGGTGAGAAATATTTCATTTTTGTATCTGTTAACATATGTTATTACATTACTATTTACTTATGTAATTTACTGTGTTATATTAACATGTAGGGGTTTAGATGCATTCAAAAAGGCTGGAGGAACGGTCCCAAGGAAAAAGAACCAGCCAATAAATTGGCAGAACGTACAAGTAAGTTCCCGACTCCAATGTATATATTATTGATGTGAATTTTGCTTAGTTGTATTATTTTGTATGTTTCAATTTATAGTGCGCTACACAAGACGATGGCTGGGCATGCGCATACTATGTGATGCGATTTATGCAGATGATTATCAAACATGCCGCATTGGACATCGATACCATACATGAGGTATTATATATAGTCTCATTAGTTAGTATGAAATATATCAATCTTATTTTTATATTATTACTTATATATATACATCATTCTCTTTGCAGGTGTTTAAAACTGAACACACTATAGGTAAACACTTAAAAAATATACATGCTCCATATATGATGGAAGCATTAAATGAAATAAGAGAAGAATGGGCAAAAGCCATACAAGCAGTGGCAACTGTAAGATATAATTGGGATGTTGATAGCGATAATGAATGATACTTTGTAAATGAATATTTCTGAATGTTAATACATGTATTTGAATGTTTCTATATGTGTGAATGTGAGAATTGAATTGATGACTGAATGTATCTACTTGTGTGAAATTTTCCTTGGGACTTTTGCAGGTTTGTTGCCTGTTTGTAGGTTGATATCAATGGATGTCGTAAACCTGCAGTTCAGAAAACTGAACTACATGTTCTTATCCTACTGACCAGCCACAGCAGGCCTACAAACTGATATGAAAAAAAAATAGATATAGGCGTTGGTTATTTACAGAAAACCATCAGCAAAGACCTACAGCGTCGGTTATTGGATAAAAATCGACGCCTAATATTACAAACAACCCGACCGTGCAGGAAAGCACGGCCGTGGTGGAAAAGGCGTCGCTTATTCATATAAAACCGACGCCTATAGTACTAAACATGGTCGTGTAGGGAAGCACGGCCGTGTCGTCTTGAAGTATGGCGTCGGTCTTTTAGTAGATAACCGACATAGAATGTGTCCTAGATGACGCCGTTTTCTGTGGCGCGAACCCTTTTGGTGTCGGTTATCTACTAAAAGACCGACGCCTATATGTTAAATAGGCGTCGGTTAAAAAACCGACACCGAAGTGTTCGGCCTTTAGCGGCACCCACATAGGCGTTGCTCAGAAACCGACGCCAAAGGGGGTTAAACAACTGACGCCAAAGGCTGTTTCTGTAGTAGTGCCCACAGTTATCTCTCCCTTTCTATCCCTCCCTTTAATGGGTAGGACTTGCTCAACTCTCTATTGGTTACCACAACCATAGAGGACAATAATTTTTAGAGCTAATTATTGTGTTTGGGAAACCCCCGATACCCCTCTATTTATAGGAGAGGCTGGGGTCAGGGTTCCCAATTTGTGCGGGAGTCAAAAGGTTGGAATTCATGATTTTCTAGAAACATCAAATGGCAAACTGGTTGGTTTGCATGCCCAACTAGTCCGTTCATGCCATGAACCAATTTGTTTGTGCAATTTTCTATTCTGAATTACATTGGTATTCAATGCATGATTAATGCAAAACATGATGTCCGCACTAATCATTGATCCAATCAAATTGGCCATTGAACTGAGAAGTTCATCTTATGAATCAATCATCTCATACCTTGAACTGGTCAGTTCACTTAGTGAACCGACCGGTTCATGCCCTGGTTCAACCATTGATCAGCCAATGTTTTTTCCAATTGACCTAAGACTCCAACTGATCGGTTTAACACTTTAACTTGTCGGTTCAAAGTCCATTCAGTCAATTTTGAATCCTAGTTGTTTAACTGAACACCTAAATACTTTTAGTAATCAATTTAAATAACATTCATGAATAAAATCCTATTCCAAGCGCATCCTATGTGTGTGACCCTATAGGCCCCAAATTACATTGGCAGTGAATGTCCATAGCCAATTATGACATCGCAAGCATTGAGAGGTGTCTAGTAACACATCATTTCTACCCAAGTAGTTTGGAAAGTTAAAGAATAACTTCAACCTACTATCTGTGATCAGTGTTACTGTGAGTGTATAATTCATTTGTCTCTGATATCCAGATTGAACTTGAGGTATGGAATTGTCATCCTCTTCAACGTTCAGTCTGTGTTTCTTAATCTAGAGAAGACTGTCTGAGATGCATGTGAGTTCACATATCACATATTGAATCACATGAGTATGGTCATACATTTCTCAATTTTTCTTATTAAGAGACTGACGTGGTTTATTATCGCACTAACAAATTCACTCAGGGTTGAAATCCCTGAGCTTTTACCAAAACCTTGTGCAATAATACCACCCGCAAGCGGACGGGTCTTATCGCAGTATAGTTAAGGATCGAATCCCAAGGGACAAAATTTTTAAGAATCTTTGTTAGTCCAGTCTAGTTCAAGTAAGGCCAATATTTAGAACAAAGATTGAGTTTAGTTTAATAAAACTAAGTGCAGGAAAGTAAAGAGTAGAATTAAAGTTGATCTAGATTAATGATATGGAATCACTGGGATGGTATCGGGTTTCACCACTACTACACATGCAAACACATCCAAACATCAAACATCCATGCAAGATATAACCATCCAAATTGAACTATTGTGAACCCTCCCTGAGGGATGTTTAGGTTCGCATAAGCATCACCTTAGGCATCATATGTCTCATTGCCATCCAGATCATGCACTTACGATACCAAAGATACAAATATCCAATTGAAGTTGTGGGCCACCAATATAGGCGTTAGGCACGTAGAAGCGTCACCGTGGGCTAGATGGCTCGTCCCCTCACAGATCATACACTTACAACATCAAGGAATCCCTTTCTATTTCTAGTCAGGGAGTCAACCGCGTTAATCGACAGGAAAGCAAGCGATTAATCTACAAGCAAACATCGATGATTAAAAACGAAGATACAAATATTCAATTGAAGTTGTAGCCCTCCCCGAGAGATGTTTAGGCCACAGAAGCATCACCGTAGGCTAGATGGCTCATCCCCTCATGGATCATACACTTTCAACCTCAAGGAATCCCATTCTATTTCTATTTTAGGAGTCAACCTCGTTAATTGACATTCTACCCTACATATAGAAGTTCTTGCAACATAGGGAAGAATAAGATAAAAGCAAGCAGGTAATCAATCCACAAACATTAACGATTAACAATGAAATGAAAAGTTATATACATTACCATGGAGTGTTTAACAAGATAACATGCTTGCATGGGCAGCGGGGCTAGTCCCCACACCCCAGTGAAAAGGAACTACTCGCTCATGATGCGAGAAGCAAGAAGAATAAGAGAGAGGGAAGGTTCCACCATGAGCATGATGCAGAAGGTAGTTGTAGCTCAGTGAAGATGATGCGGTCTTCTACGTCATGTTGGAGAAGATCTAGATGAGGAGGAAGAACCACCAAGGCAGACCGGGCAGATCTTCTTCTCCACCTTCTTTATCATCTTGACCTACTTGCTCGCGGTAGGAGCAGCAGGTGAAGTGGCAATGGCGTGGATGATCGGGATCGAACTTGTATTCAGGAAGCATGTCGGCGTCCTGGGTCTGATGCCTCCAAAATGAGGACCCTACTGGTCCTATTTATAGGCTCTGGTCGGGGTCCTCACGTCTTTGGTGTGATTCCTCTTCACACGGTTTGGAAAACCATTTTCTTCATCTTAACAGTTTAGGACTTACATCCAAACGGTCTTGCTCTGATCGGTTTTGATTGTCCAACCGGTCTTCGGCCTCCAAATGATCTCAGCCTTAACAGTTTGGGTCTTAATGATCCTGGGCAAATGATCCTTTATACTGACCAAATGGTCTTGCTCTGATCGGTTTTCAACCTCTGAACAGTCTCTACTCCAACCGGTCTTCATTTCCAATCGGTCTTCTATCCAAATGGTTTTCGGCCTCTGAACGGTCTCTACTCCAACCGGTCTTCATTTCCAATCGTCTTGTGTCCAAACGGTTTTGGGGGTTGATCGCCCAAATAGTTTGGAGACCATTTACTTCTCACGGTTTGAGGATCGTTTGGGCTTGCGCGGTCTCAAGACCATTTGCTTCTCATGGTTTGAGGACCGCTTGGGCTTGCGCGGTCTCAAGACCATTTGTAGCCCATGTGGTCTCAAGACTGTTTGTTGGTCGTGAGGAGGATTGTATAGGTGAAACCATTTAGAGAAAGAAGAGCAAATTGTGTGGATGCAAACCGAATGGAACAAGAACGTTTGGTCAAGACTGAATGCACATGATCGTTAGGGAAAACCGATTGGCTGAAATCACAATCTCAGGATCGAATGTGCTTGTTGTACATGATCAACATGAAATTTATATAAAACTAGTTAATAACTTGATAATTAGATCAACCAAGCAAAATTGCACATTGTAAGATTTAAGGAGATGAAATCGAATGTATTTAGTCGAATTGGGCCCAAAATGGCGATTGAAAATCAGGATGAATTTGGATTCATCAGAACCCCAAACTTAAACATTGCTCGTCCTCGAGTAACCAAAACCTAAAACAGTCGCAAAATGAATACTTTCAACTCGTGTGGTTGCCTCCTCTTCACATCATGATTGTTTCCTTTCTGCTCAGTATAACTAAGCATCTCAACTTCCTGAGATCACTGAACACATCTTACCATATCTTTGTTCCTGAGTTTGTTTTCCAACCTCACTTCCTCCTCACTATTTCTAACAACAAGCATTTCTAAGAATTTTATAAGAGTCCAGAGATACCCACAGAACAATAAGTGTGCACCTGATCTGACATTGGTGTATTTCATGATAGTGGAGGCATTCATTGTTCCTTTAGGTAGAAAAGGGAGTGAATGGTGGTATAGAAGGAAGAAATAAATCTTTCCACTATTCGACTCAAGATTTTTATTTTATGATTGCATTTTTTTGTGCGAATCTCTCCTCTATTCGTCTCAATATTGCATTTATTTGTGTGCACTTTGGCATCTTTTCTTGGTGGTACACCCCTATTAATTTGCGAGGGGTATGGAAGAAGCGGATATATAGGGAAGTGGTGTGCCACCCCGAACTTAGGGTTTGGCACTATTTTGGCTATTTTTGTTTCTTTTTGATGGACGGAGGGGTACAAAGATGATGGAAGAAGTGTAGAAGAGAGTTCAGATTAGAATGCAACTTGATTTATAATTCTGTGCACCAGGTCATTCTCTTTATCGTACTCTACTCAAATAATGACTTGATGAGGATCCGATGGAGATTCTATGTTATTGTTCCACTTAACAGTTAGGAAGCATGACGTGTTTGATCCCTATCAGTTCGACAAACACTTGCCTTTTTTGCAACATGATCATGATGTTAGGATTCATAAGCTTTACAAGATGATTTCAATCAATAGGCTAGTTTTCAAAAAATGGCCCTTTTGAGGATCTTCTTCGAACAAGGAGGGTATAATGATGCAAAGAAAAGTATGGAGAGAAAAATTAGCCAGCTAGGTAATGGCTATTATTGAAACAAAAAGCGTCAAAACTTCATCAAGTTTCTATTCGATCTCTTTGAAAACTTAAAATTTTGAAAATTTTGATCAAAAATGCAATGATGAAATCTTAAGTTTGAAAAAGATGGTTGTAGGTGGAAAGTTTCTATTCAATCTCTTTGAAATCTTAATTGCACGACTAGGATTTCTTTGTGGGTGGCGGGTGGCTTGGGGGAGGGGGCTCTGGCCACCGGTGGGCACCCCTCGCTCCCCCCAGGCCTCTCGTCACCTAACTATGCATAGGATTTGGATACATGAGGCGGGCATTGTCAGATTGTGGCTTTCAGTGGATCCCCTTGGCATCATCGTTGGGACTTCAGGTCCTTCCGACCCTTTTTTTTCTTGTGTGCTGAGGGGCTAATCAGCTGTGGTCAGTGGTTGGGGGCCAAGCGGTGCTTTGGTTTGCCCCAAGCATGAGTTGATTGACTATCCTCTTCCTACTACCAAGTCCTATGACACTGAGCTACTCCTCCCTATCTTCTTTTTCCTTTTCCTATTTTAGTTAGTTTGTTTGTTGTTGGACAATGGCTTTACTCAGCATGGTTAGTCATTGTCTAATCGGCATTTTTTAGTCATCTTTTTTCATCGGCATTTTGTTTGTGGGGGTGTTGTGTCTCTCCTTCATGAGAGCGTCGTTGCTTCTAGTCTCGGCTAGAGTTCAGATTTTGATTTAGATTAGATATATTACTTTGTTGTATGTCTTCACATGTGGAGGTGAACTCCCATTGGATCACAAGTCTTATACGACTCTTTGTCTATAGATTCATGCTCATTTTGAAGGAATCTCTTAAGGAAAGTTGGTTATATTAGCATCGAAGAAAACGGATCAATGCAGAAATATCTTATTCACATTCCAATATGAGTTTTTGTAAGATTATGGGTGTGTCCGTGATTGTTGTATGTTGTGATGGTTATTCTCCCTCTTTATGTAGATGTCATATGGCTAAGTGATGAATTTAATCTATTTTTCTCTAAAAAAAAGTGCTAGTACTGTATACTGATGTGTTGTTTTTCCCTTTGCATGGTTGGGGACACAATGTCCCTAGAAGTTGGATAATGTAAGGACTCCAGAGGAGCAAGAAAGGATTAGAATACCTGCAAGAGATGACTGGTGGGGTGCCATCCATACTAGGCGCTCCAATAATTTAGACATGTTTACTATTATAAATAGTTTTCCATGTTTAGAAATTTTTAAGACATATTATAAAACTCAATTGTAGTTTCTATTCAAAGAAAAATGTATGAATACCAATGGTGAAATATGTGTTTATTTTCTATTATTTCATAAATATGACATCCCCCTTCAAGATGAAATCTTTCATTCAGTTATAATATATATCATAAGGAGGGGTGCTACATATAAAATACCGCAATCCCTCATAAGGGCCTCAAAATCTTGGCTTAAATACTCACCACCTCTGTCTGATTGAAGTTCTTTGAGTCTTATGCCAAGTTCATTTGTATTTGATTCATGATACCTTGAAAATTTCAATGTATATTGAATTGTGCTTCATTAGATACACATAATCAAATCTATTGAGGTCATCAATAAATGTGATGAAGTATTGATAAAAGCCTCTGGTATTTGTTCTAAAAGGTCCACATATATCAGTATCTATGAGTCCTAATAAATCCTTTTCCCTTCATTGTTTCTAATAAATGATGCTTTTGACATCTTGCCTAATAAACATGATACACATGTCCAGTTTAATGTAAATAAAGGAGCCTAGGTAACCATCTTTATGGAGTCTTAAAATGTGCTTCTCATTTAAGTGCCCTTGATAACAATGACATGGGCATGTTTTGTTTAAGTCATTGAGTTTTAAATTCTTAATATTTATCTCATATACCTATGACTAAATCTCTAATAAATATAGACCATAAGACATTGAGGCACTGCCGTAAAATATACATCTATTGAAATAGAAATTTGACCATTTTTATCAGACATTCAAAACCATTTCTTGTGCAAACAAGATATAGAGATAATGTTCCTATTTATGGTAGGTACACAATAGCAATTCTCTAACACTATTACAAGCCCATTGGGTAGAGATAAACGATAGGTGCATTCATAAGTGGTAGCAATTGTTGCTCCATTTGCAACATGTATTTCCACCTCCCTTTTATTCAAGGTTGACTTCTTTCCAGATCCTACATATTAGAACATATGTGAGATCCACATATGGTTTCTAATACCCATGATGAAAAAGTAGATAAGTTTATTTGTACTACATATATACCTGAAGTGGAGATATATATCCCCTTCTTCTTGTTCTTCAATTCATCTAGGTAGAGAGCACACTTTTTCTTCCAATGTCTAGTCTGGTGACAATGGTGTCAATTGCCTTCATTACCCACTCCTCCATTTTACTTAAGTGCAGAAGGCTTAGACTTTTGGCTAGTCTTCGAACCTTTCTAATATTTTCCTTTGACCTTAGACTTTACTTATCCTCTATTAACCATGAACACATAACTGGGCTTGTCCTTCATTTTCCCCTCAGCTATTATCAACATGCCAAGTAGTTATGCCAACGGTTTAACAAAAAAATTCATGTTGTAATTCATGACAAATTGTTTAGATAAATCCAAATATGATTGCAAGATCACATATGTGGTCAACTCTTTGTCAGAAGGAAATCTTAGTCTAGCTAGATTTTCCACATACCCAATTAGGTTGAGTACATGGGGTCCAACCGGATCACCTTCTGCCATCTAGAACTTAAATAATGCCTTGAAGTAATCATACCTATCTTGTCTTACTTATTCTTGGTACATGTTCTTAAAATGTTTTATCATCTTAATAAAATCGAAAGTATCATGCAAGATCATGATTCATGTAGCATAGCATAAGGAACTTGATGTATATAGTTTTAACAGAATGATTTCCCTTTCCTCGCTAGCACATTTGAAGCTTGTGCATTTGGTACTAGTGTATCTAGGACATAGATATTGTTGGATCCTAGATGGGTGATTAGATTCTCTAGAGGGGGGTGAATACAGTTGAATGCACTTAAACAGAATTCATTAGACCTTCAAGATATATCACAAGATAAGGTTGCTAAATAGGTAATTTGGGTGCAACTAAAACATGCATAGCAAGGATGAGAGAGATTGAGAAAACATAAGTAGATATGCTATTTAGAGTGGTTCCACACTTCAAACTAGAAGTATGTCAGTCCACTTACCTAGAGAGGTCAACCTCTAGGATTTCCTAACCATTATATTCTTATATTCATTCATAAGACTTGCAATACATGACCAAACAAAGGACTTACCTATCCAATACAAAGAGTCTTCAACATTACCAAGGACTTACCCACTTTGCAAGAGTCTTCCACCTTCTTCCAAGGACTTACCTACTCTTGCACAAGTCTTCAGCCTTGCAGGAATTATCCACTCTTCTTGGATCTTCCGCCTTTGACTTCACCTTCACTCGGAGAAGCTTCCACCAAGGACTTATCCACTTGAGCAAGGAGTCTTCTACCTTCACCAAGGGCGTACCCACTCTCGCTCCAAGTCTTCAGCCTTGATCTTCACCAAGGGACCCCTTCCCTTGTTCTTCTTCACCTCTCTTGGACAAGAGAGAGAACCTTCATCTTCATGGTTGAAATGAGAGAAAGGGAGGTGGTGGCAGTGAGAGCCTCACAAGATATACATGTAGGACTAGCTCTCTTACAAATGTCCTACTCACTCTAATGGATGTAGCAAGTGATTAAGCTTAGAGAGAGAGAGAGAGGAGGCTGTAGGAAGCACTCAACTATAGAATAGGAACGTCACATAGAGTTTGCATTGAATGATCAACCTTGGAATGAAGCCCAAGGGGTTCTATTTATAGCTGGGGATGCTCCTTAGCCTTTGGGAACACTTGAGAATGAAAACTAGCCATTTTGTGGCTTGCAACGGATATATTTTCACTTGTTGCAACTCCACAACGGCTAGAAGCACTTTTCTACACTTTTTTGTACAATGCAATCGGTCGAGTTTCTATAAGGGTAACTCGACCGATAGAGTAAAAGACAAAGCCGATATTCATACCATCGGTCGAGTTTGTCCTGGGGAAACTCGACCAACCAATGAAAATCGAATTGGTCTGGTACTCCGATCAAAAGTCATTTTCAAGATCCAATCAGGATCGGTCGAGTTTGCAACTCACAGAACTCGACTAATGAACAGTCTGATGTGAATTTTGGAAAATGGCTTTTGAGTGCTTAAACATTCGATCTAAGTGCTCCTGATTTTTTCTAAGCTTAATTACAAGTCATACAATCATTACAAGTGATTTACAACATGATTCTAATGGATTTACATCATATTACAAAAACATGCACTTGTATTGACTTTGACTTGTCTTTTCTCCAATTTGATATGCACAAGTTAGGGCATTTGGAGTGTGTCTATACCTAATTTGAAATCACTCAAGTAGAGACGTTAGATACTAATATGTGGAATGGTTAGTCATCATCAAAACATGGGTTTAGTCAATTTAGACGTGAGTCAACATTGACTAATTGACCTTGAGTCAACATTCTCCCCCTTTTTGAAGATGAAAAACCATTCCATAAATGTATTGAAGGCATTTAAGTAAAGTCATACCTATGGAGAAACCTAGGGGTTTCAATAGAATTGAGTTCATATGCTCCCCCTCAATTGATGCTAGTGGAGTTCTCATACTCCCCCTCAATTGTTGCTATTTCTCCTGCATGGTTAGCTTTCATAACATTTATATAATACTATGTCTTCTACTCATATATGTTCTACACATATATGTCTTCTCCCATTTACCTTCTCCCCCTTACATGGACACACTTCTCCTCTTCATGTAAGACATGCCTTCTCCCTATTTTAAAAGAAGACATACCTTTCTACCCCTTTGTCATTTCAAAAAGTGGGGTTATGAAGAAATAAGAAACATCACCTGTTAAAGAGAAAGGAGATAACACAAATATAAATAAGGAGAGTAGAAGAGCATAGATAGGGGATTGTCCAAGCATAGAAAGAAAAGTAAGTTAAAGCATATACTTGAACAGCCCAAAAAACAAGATAAAGTGCTACAGAAAAACAATGAAATGCAATTTTGACCCTTAAGATGAAAAAAATTGCCCAAAAAGCATCAGGGCTCATGGAAAAGCGATGAGTCTTGCTTAGAAGGCCATTTCTGCATGAAAAACACTATTCTTTCATCAAAAACTAAAATTGGAGCAGAATTTTCATAAAATCCAAAAAATGCTCCAATTTCTACATACAATGTAGCTCTTTGTGCCCTGCATCACAATGTTATGCAAGCAACTCAAGATAGTAGATATGAAATTCAAGGAACAAGCTTGAGCTCGTATGAGACAAGATGCAAGCATAGCATATATATGAGCAAAGATGCCAATTATAAACAAGGCTAGAACTACATATATATGAACTACTAGTAGGATCTAGATCATAGCAAGAGATACCAAAAGATACACAAGATAAAGCAATCTATGAGTAGATGTAGAGATATATCCAAACAAAGAGATATGCAATTTTAGAAGCATGAAAGGATATAACTCACATACAAATATGCATCCTTACCAAAAGATTATAACCACTAAGAACCTCAAGGTTGTATCAAAACAACATATACACCTAGATAGATGTAGCAATTTAGAGTACAACGGAAGCAATTTTAGACACAACCAAGAGATCCAAAGAGATCATCATCAAAACCTACAAAACAACTCAAAGAAAGTAATTACAAGATATAGATATACCAATTTAGAGCAATTTGAAAGATAGAGTTGTAAGCAAGATAGGCAATTTAGAACATGGCAATATGCATATATAAAGGTACTAAAGGAGTATCAAAGAATAAGGCTATTGGTTGAGAAAATCTAGTTGAGAGGGAAATTCTCATTCAATAAGCCAAATGTATATTCTGTGCATAGTGTTATCGATTGAGTTCTGTGCATTGACAACTCGACCGATGACAGTTGTTGGCAACACCCATAGGTGCCTATCGGTCGAGTTTCAAATAGGGCAAACTCGACCGACAAAGCAGCTATCAAAAAGCACATATATTTCATAAAAACATATTTAAAGGCATGCTAAGTATACAAACCATATCCAAACATGTCTAAGCAAGTTAGTGATGCACTATAGAAGCATTAGAAATAGTTTTTGAGTAAGAGTGTTAAGAGAATCACAAAATACCACTTTTGACTCAAAAACCACATGAATAGTGCACACTAACTTGACAAAAACAAGTTATAAATGGTTATAAGCAAGAAAATATTACCTTTGTTCTTACCATTCCTTTTTACACTTGTTGTCACCCTCTACACATTTTGCCTTTCTTCTTTCATGTGGATTGACAAGTCAAATTGCAATTTAATAGCTCAAGTCAATCCATTTGCAAGTACCTACAAGAAGAAAGATGAAATGGTCCCCAATCATGTTTTTGGGTTCGGAGGAGTTAGTTTAACAACCCAAGTCCTATTGCTCTTTGTTGCTTTCCTAAAAGGACAACAAGTAGAATAATGACCAATTTCATTGCAATAGTTGCATGTGCCCATAGTCTTGGAACTAGATGATTCTCCATGGAATATTGGAGGTCCTTTACCTTTGTTGTTCCTTTGACTACCATCATACCCCAAACCATGTCTACCAATTTGTTTGGTAGTATGGTGTAGGATATCATTAAGATTCTTCTTACCAACTAAGAATCTTTGCAAAGAAGATCTCAAATTATCATTATCATGCATAAGAGAAGTAATAGTAGAAGACAAATGATTGATATTATCTCTAGCATGCAAAAGATCATTTTCTAAGCAAAGAGCTTTAGTTAAATAAGAATCTCTATCAATATGAAGAGCAGCAACATCATTCTTTCTACTAGTGGAACTAGAACAAGATTCATGCACATTGATTTTAGCAAGCAAGGAGGCATTTTCTATTTCTAATTCTTGCAAAAAAAAATCTTTGTCCTTGTTTTTAGATTTAAGAACATCAATATCATGTATGAGAGAATTAACAATTAAATTATGCTCTTCATTAGAACTAGGAATAAGAGGTTGAGCTTTTAGAAATCTAATCTTATCAAGCAAACTATCATTTTCAAGTTTAAGAGAGTCTACTTGGCTAAGACAAGCATTTTTGTCATCAAGCATGCAAGAATTAGCATGTTCAAGATCATTTAATTCTACATGCAAATTATCAACAATTCTAGCAAGCTTTTTCTTTTTCCTTTTATAAGACTTAAGAGGGGCACAAGTATCATGAATAATATCAATCAAAGATTCTTTATCTAAAGAATTTATAATTTACCTCACTTGAGGCCTTACTTGTTGATGCTATAAGAGCAAAATGGCATTCTCCTTCATCACTAGATCTTGAGCTTGATCCTTCACTTGAATCTTCACTTGAGCTTCAGTTGGAGGAGCCACTTGAGCTTGAGTGACATTTCTCTTTCTTCTTGTGAAGATGGGTCTTTTGCCTTGTGGGCAATCTTCCTTGTAGTGACCCTTCTTTCCACATGTGAAGCACCAGATGGAGGAGGACTTGCCTTTGTAGAATCTACCCTTGGAGTACATGGCATCTTCTTCAACTTGAGAGGATGGAGAATCTTGACCAACAATAGCATTTATTTGAGCTTTGATTTCAGCCTTCTTCATTCTCTTGAGTTCTTTCTCCTCTTATCTTTCTACTTCCTCCCTCTTGTCAAGTGTGGCTTCATGTGCTTGTAGATTTCCAATGAGCTCTTCGATAGGGACATCTTTAAGGTACCTTGCTTCTTCAATGGAAGTCGCCTTGGGTTCCCACCTCTTGGGGAGAGTTCTAAGGATCTTTGAGTTGATCTCTCCACTAGACATAGGATGTCCTAGAACCACAAGACCATTCAAAATGGTGTTGAGCCTTGAGTACATGTTGTCTATCCTCTCCTCCTTTCCCATCTTGAAGTTCTCAAGCAGCCCTTTGAGCATGTAGAATTTACTTTCCTTCACTTGATCTGTCCCCTCATAAGTGATGCATAACTTTCTCCATACCTCATAGGCTGTTTCACATGAAGAAATCCAGTTGAACTCGGTGGGGGTCATGGAGGCATAGAGGATGTGCATGGCTCTAGCATTCAAGGTTGCTTTCTTCAAGGTATCTTCATCCCATTCTTCAATCTTTGTCTTTGGTAGCATGTATGAGTTGTTCACCATTTGCCACATCTCAATACTTGATCCTTGGATGTAGAATTGAAGCCTTCTTCTATAATAGAGGAAATTGCTCCCATCAAAGATTGGAAGGCTGATCAAGTATCTCCCTCCTTAGTAGTCACCCATCTTCTCCTACTTGTTGAAGTATGCTTGGAGAAGCCTGCTCTGATATCAATTGTTGGATCCTAGATGGGTGATTAGATGCTCTAGAGGGGGGTGAATAGAGATAAATGCACTTAAACAAAATTCATTAGACCTTCAAGATATATCACAAGATAAGGTTGCTAAATAGGTAACTTGAGTGCAACTAAAACATGCATAGAAAGGATGAGAGAGATTGAGCAAACACAAGTAGACAAGCTATTTAGAGTGGTTCCACACTTCAAACTAGAAGTATGTTAGTCCACTTACCTAGAGAGGTCAACCTCTAGGATTTCCTAACCATTGCATTCTTATATTCATTCATAAGACTTACAATACATGACCAAACAAAGGACTTACCTATCCAATACAGAGAGTCTTCAACCTTACCAAGGACTTACCCACTTTGCAAGAGTCTTCTGCCTTCTTCCAAGGACTTACCTACTCTTGCACAAGTCTTCAGCCTTGCAGGAATTACCCACTCTTCTTGGATCTTCCGCCTTTGACTTCACCTTCACTCGGAGAAGCTTCCACCAAGGACTTACCCACTTGAGCAAGGAGTCTTCTGCCTTCACCAAGGGCTTACCCACTCTAGCTCCAAGTCTTCAGCCTTGATCTTCACCAAGGGACTCCTTCCCTTGTTCTTCTTCACCTCTCTTGGACAAGAGAGAGAACCTTCATCTTCATGGTTGAAATGAGAGAAAGGGAGGTGGTGGAAGTGAGAGCCTGACAAGATATACATGTAGGACTAGCTCTCTTACAAATCTCCTACTCACTCTAATGGATGTAGCAAGTGATGAAGCTTAGAGAGAGAGGAGGTTGTAGGAATCACTCAACTATAGAATAGGAACCTCACATAGAGTTTGCATTGAATGCTCAACCTTGGAATGAATCCCAAGGGGTCCTATTTATAGCTGGGGATGCCTCTTAGCCTTTGGGAACACTTGAGAATGAAAACTAGCTGTTTTGTGGCTTGCAACAGATATATTTTCACTTGTTGCAACTCCACAACGGCTAGAAGAACTTTTCTGCACTTTTCCGTACTGTGCAATCGGTTGAGTTTCTATAAGGGTAACTCGACCGATAGAGTAAAAGACAAAGCCGATATTCATACCATCGATCAAGTTTGTCCTGGGGAAACTCGACCGACCAATGAAAATAGAATTGGTCTAGTACTCCATCGGTCGAGTTCTGTGAAGTGTAAACTCGACCGATCAAAAGTCATTTTCAAGATCCAATCAGGATCGGTCGAGTTTGCAACTCATAGAACTCGACTGATGAACAACCTGATGTGATTTTTGGAAAATGGATTTTGAGTGCTTAAACATTCGATCTAAGTGCTCCGAATTTTTTCTAAGCTTAATTACAAGTTATACAATCATTACAAGTGATTTACAACATGATTCTAATAGATTTACATCATATTACACAAATGTGCACTTGTATTGACTTTGACTTGTCTTTTCTCCAATTTGATATGCGCAAGTTAGGGCATTTGGAGTGTGTCTATACCTAATCTGAAATCACTCAAGTAGAGACATTAGACACCAATATGTGGAATGGTTAGTCATCATCAAAACACGAGTTTAGTCAATTTAGACGTGAGTCAACATTGACCTAACTGACCTTGAGTCAACAGATCTTACACTAATGTGTGAGAACAATTCTTAGTTCCCTAAACTAATGGTTGAATTTATTATCTTTTAGTTTTTCTTACTCAAGGACAAATCTCAGTGAAAAGGGGTTGTTGTTTGTGTTGATTTTCCTTTGATATTCAAGAAGTATTTGTAAGAATTAATGTTTGATTTGATAGAGTTTTATCGATATTAATTGGTATTCAATTATATATCAATCCCACTATTTTGTTTCAAATTAATAGAGCTCATGATTAATTTGAAAGATTTACATCGTATAATCTTCTAGCATGACAAGATTTAGAATTCACCAAATTATGAATTAGCTTTGGTTGATCGCCCACAACTTGGATGTTTGGGTAGGAAATGGTTTCCAAATGCGTTTGATGCAACTCTTGGTAGATGGATGCACAACCCTTTGTCATAAACATATTTATACCTCTAGGTTCTCAATCCTACAAAGGTCGCCTAGTATTAGTAAGACCTAAACGCCAATAAAATAGAATATGCACCCTGCTTTGGCAGACCCACATATCTATTCTCAGAGTTCCATGAGATAGACAATGTACCAGACTTTGTTGATCCCACACTTTCTTGATCAAGCTTTTCATTTCTATTACACATTGGAAAGCATCTAAGACTTAGTATTTTATTTTAGGGGTTTTATTATTATGCATATACATATTCAAAGACCACATACTTATAATATGTATCATATACACATTGAAAACAATCCCCAATCACAATCGACAATCATACAACATTGATTATGGCCATCTATATGTATTCCACACAAGATTACGATACACTTAAGCTCTATCACATCATATGCAACATCAACCTATGAGCCTACATTTTTGAGCAAAACAATCAACATATCCATGGACTCCCTTGGATCTTTATGGTTTCCTCATCACACAAGTCCTCCAAATCTTATTATATCATATGTAATATTCACATGATATATAGAAATCTCAAGTTACGTTTGATGAGAGAAAGAATGAATAGAAACCACTAAATCTAGAATAAAAAGGATGAGGGAATTTTACTTGTCAACAAAAAAGAGGGATCCATTCACATCCACTTCATGCACAGACAAAAGGGGCCTTTGGTAATAACCATGCACACATCCACAAAAAAAACATATTTCTACATCACTTGTATGATTTATACACATATCATATCTTATACATTCATATATATATATATATATATATATATATATATATATATATATATATATATATATATATATATATATATACAGAGTCAGGCTAGAATACACTCGAGTGTATTCAAAGATGAATACACTCAAGTAGTTTTTCATGATGTAATATTTTTTTTCAAAAATCTAATCCGTTGATCTTCTTAAACATGTGGTGAATAGCTCATACACAAAATTTGAGCACATTTGGACATTTATAGGTCATGTTATAAAGATTGCAAAAATTATGCATTTTGAATTAGTTTCACGTGTCAATTTTGTTTCCCTTGGATGAGTGACTTACACTCATCCAAACGGTTTACATTTTGCAAAAACTAGTCTTGATATGAAAACACACTTGAGTGTATTCATGTGATCTGTACACTCGAGTGTATTCTAGCCTGACTCCATATATATATATATATATATATATATATATATATATATATATATATATGAAATATTGCATCTTTTCATATGGAACAATTCCCATGAATCTTTTTTGACATCCACACAAACAAGGAGGGGTGTGAAGACAAGGTATACAAAGTTTTACTTCAGTAAAGTAGATAATATTCATATTTTTCCTTAGTCAACCCCATCTTCCATATCAAAAATCCATTATGCAACATATGTGATATTTAAAGGATATGTATATCAACAGTTAATGGCTCACATTAAATGTAACATCACAAGCTACATAAAACCAAATTCAATCGCATCAATTATAAATCCCGATATATCATGGATTTAATAGTATCTAATATCACTATAGGAATTCATGAAGATTGAAAGAGGATGTGGAAGAAACAAAATGAAATTTATTTCTCCATGTATCCATGGCTAGATCTCATCAGCAATAAAATATTTAGAAGAAAGGTTTCTAAGAATGTCTCTTTATTGCATAGTAGATCTGGAGACAAATCTCAAAAAGATAAAGGTGGAGAAAGATGTTTTTTACATTCTCCCAACATAGTTGCAAAGGTGTCTACATCTCTATGTATTCCACATAGATGATATGAAATTCACTTTGCACTACAAGAGTCGGCGTGGATGGAGAAACTTCTTCATTGCCAATGTGCTAGGGTTGCATCATCTTCCTCTCTCCTTGTGGGAAACAAAGCTTGGTAGAAGGCATCTCAAAAAGTGTCTTTAAAATCTTGGCCATCATTCCCCTATTCATAGTAAAGGTATGGAAGCAAGATTTCTAATAAACCCTTAGAAATGAAAAGGCATAAGCCACTTTTCAGTGTCTCATTTGTAAAGATATAGTCAGGCGATAGGAAAGGATGGGCTTATTTGTAGTGACCCACCCTGTAACGTACTGAACTTCGGTGCTAAATATTATTTTTGAACTATGAATCATAATCTTCCAAAAAATTGCAATTTCCTTTTTTTTCTAAATTTGTACTCATAATTTCACTCTATTTGAAATATCTTGAAACTCGAGCACCAAAATAAAATTTGTCCTTATTTTGGTCTATTCATCCCATTTAGGACCCACAAGTGAAAAAGGAACTCCATTAGAATTTCATGGCTTTGGAATTGCATAAAAATATATTGTTGAAATTTTATTATTCATGTCTTGATTAATTGTAAGAGTAATTATTTTACAACACTCTAAACTTATGAGTTAAGAGAGTTAATATTTTTGTGAATTGGAGTAATAACAACCGATTTGGTATTAAAAACCTCTAGGGAAATAGAGGTGTGAGTTAATAGAAATAAATTTTAGAAGATTAAGAGGTGTAATAGAAAAATGGGTAATTGAATGGATTAGGCATCCGGTCAAACCAAGGGACCATCCCTAACCCCTCGCTAGTCCTAACGCACAACCCACACCCTATGTTATAGAAATATGGCAACCCACATCCATTACCCCTTGGTCTCTCACCCTTCATTTTGGCTCCCCAAATCTGATGTTCACTTCCTCCAGCCTATCAACCAAATGCAAGGAGGGATCACGACTCCGATAGCCATTAATGGCCATTGATTGCAGAAGAAAAAAGGGTTTTTGAGCCATTACCCAAGCCCTGCACCGCTGCGGACTTGACGAAGAGTACCATGCAGTTCACCTACAGACCAAGACATAAACCCCAACCCAAAGACCCTACAAACACCAACACACTCTGATGGGTGAGGGACAACCTCCATAGATGTCGCATGTCCTCTTCTTCCTCCTCCAAACCTGTAGACTCCCCCCACCAACAACCTCTCTTCTACTCCACAACAACTCTACCACACCACTCTCTCCTTGTGAGAGCATGGTTCAGCCTGGGCAGTTGCCTACCTTAATTATCATCTCTACATATCTAATGCATCGTCAACGTGCTCTAACCCTAAAGAAGAACCACACCTTTATGCCGCCATCACAACATGACAGCAACATCAAGAACAACTGAAGCAACTAGAACCCATCCCACCACCTACGGAGAGATCACCACCACCATACCACAAAGACAACTCCGGTCAGGAAAAACCTAGAATCCAGTCGTGCTAGAAGCTAATTGGACCTCCAACCAGGATCAGCTCCACCTCCCTATGACATCATCCAGGTATTTCAACATCCTAGCCCGTTCCCTTTTTAATATCAATGATCGGGCTTTCTGGTTTAGGCTAATAGTGACTAAAACCTAAATGAAAGTAACTACATCGTAACAGTTCACCTAGTTACCATCTGAATATGTGATATCCATCGTAGATTCAATAGACTTGTCCCAAGAATCATCAACATCACTAGTATCATTACTAATAACATGGAGATGGATAATCTAGATCAAAATGTCTAATAGGATTAAATATTCAATTACTAGGTCACATACAAGGACATGTACATATGTTAATACGTGCATGCTCAATCTCATGCATTTAAATAGCTTTTAGTGTTTTGAATCTAAGAATGACATAGTGCATTGAGTGCTAATAATATTATAAATGGTAATAGGAATCAACTATGTGAATACACATAATGACCTAGACATATCCCAATCTTTTTAGTACATATATATATATATGACATAGATAATTTATATAAGATAAAATGATCGACCATTTAAAGAAGATCAAGGAATTTGCCCATGGTTTATACTGCATTTGTTTATCCTTATTAATAGTTCACATAATGTAGATTTTAAATCTAATAAAGAAGAATATATAAGAATAAGGATATTAAGGGGTATATGTGGAGAAATCAAATTCAATAGATGGAAACCCTAGTTCAAGCTAGCTTAATTTTTTTGCAAATCATAAAATTTATGTTCTTAAATTATATGTATGCATGTGGCCTATAATATTGTATTACATAAGTAGTATTATGTAATGAACATGAGTAGTGAATACTATAATACATGTTCTCAAAGATGTAACTATAGTGATGGAAAGAAAATTAATGATCTCAAGATAACATAATACAACAATAAAAACATGATTATAAGATATCCTACTCACTAAGGGGCAGAATGGTAATTTTACCTAATAAGAACCTAGGAGGTGATTTCAAAGACAAGGACGGGATATTTTCCTTTTTCTACGATTTGAAACTTCAGAGCCCGTGGAACCCTAGCCTTGAAATTATCAGATTTTGCTTTGATTGTAAGATGCTACATTCTCTATTTTTCTTATCGAGTTATTTGATCCCTCTTGAGTTCTAAACTTTTGTTTGGGTGGTGAACCATAAACTTGTTATAAACCTTTCCTGCATTTGAATTCACCACTCCTTAAATCACAATTGTTGGAATTTGTTAAATATTGTGATAAGCACTTGAATTGATCTAGTTGGAGTTTTGCTCCCCTACACTTTGGTCCCTTAGTCTTTGACCCAATTATACCTTTGTGTCTCTTGAGGTAGGGTACGTCTTGTCACTCTGTGCACAAGTTATAATGGATTAGTCATCATCTAGTGGACTTATTAAAATAGTAATTATGCTTTTGTGTCATTCTTTCACAGATGACTGAACATATGGCACTTTATCCCATGAAAGAAATTATATGATAATGCTCAAATCCTAATATTTAAAACTTGATCCTTGTAAATATTTTGATGACGTGATATGTTGAATTATTTTTTGTAGCCTTGTGGAAATTTCATCTTGAATTACAAACACTGAAAGATTTATATCATTACTTTGACAAGTTTCATCACCAAATATTTCCTACCCTAGTTTTGACGTTACCTTGAATCATACTTAGTACCTATATTTTACAAATAGCTCGACATAAGAATGTAGTATTACCAATTGTTGACCCCTTTTCTCTAGATCCATGTCGTGGATTGTTTATCCCTATGGGATATTTCATGGATAGAAGGACCTGCTCATGTGGAGTCTTCTGCTGTGGAGTACTAAGATCAAGCTAGGAAAATGGCAAGGTGCTCTTTGTGTGGCGTAGTACATTTATATTTCTTAGCATGATGGTGTAGTCCCTTATATGGAAAATAATCCTATTTTCCCTTTATCTTATGGATGTCGAGTATACAAACACTATGTTCCATATTGTTGATTTATTGAGAACTTAACTTATCATATTATGTTGTGCATGGTTTGGAAACTATGTTGTCACATGAAATGGTATCAGAGTCATCGACATTTGGCATCATCCTTGATCCAATATAGAATAACTTTTGGGACCCTATAATGATATCAACTCTCTTTCTATTGCCCAGTACTAGAGATCGATTGTTTGATTCTGGGGATGAGTACCATAACTCAAAGAGGAGGAAATGATCCTCATCCTCTAGAAGGTACAAGACCCCTCCCCTGAGTATTCTAAAGGGCCTTCCACTCCTAAGGATGATCCTATCACTCAACTAGCCCAACTTCAGTCCATCCTAGGGATAGCTATGAAGGGCCTTATTGACAAGAATATTGGCCCCAGGGAACACACCATCACTGACTTCATCAAGTATAAACCATCTGATTTCATGGGTAAAAGTGAAAGGGAAATAGTTGAGAAGGATAAGAATTGGATTCTAGACACCCAAGATATCCTTGAGGGTATGCGTTTCCATGAGCACCTACAGGTGAAGTATGTCACCTTTATCTTTTAAGGCTCAAAGAAAGTATGGTGGAAAAATATGACCGACACTCAGCCAGAGTAAACTGCCGCAATGATTTGGGAGGAATTTCTAAAGCTGTTCTGAGAACAATACATTCCTCAATCAGTGTTAATCAAGAAAGAAATGCAATTCAACTCATTGAGATAGGAAAATGACACAATAGCTAAATTCTTCTGTCATTTTACTCTTTTCAAGAGGTATGACATAGGTGTTACGAGCAAAGGAAGATACAAGTGCTTATGTAAGGGCTCAATAAGCACATGATCAATATCTTGGCTCCACAATTTTCAATCACTTTTGAGCGGCTAGTGGCCAAGGCACAATTTATTGAGATGAACCATCAGGAGGCGGGATCTACACCACCAAGAAATAATAACAATAATCAGAATCATGGAGGGCATCAACATCACTCCAACAACAACAGTCAACACCACCACAACAACAACCATCACTGTGGAAAAAACAACAACCACAACAATGGCAATTGGAACAAGTCTCCTCATAATTTTTCCCATCCCAGTCAAGGGATGCATCCCTTCTATCACAATTGTGGCAAGAAACACTCTAGGGACTATTACCATACCACTCCTATATTCTATAATTGTTTCAAACATGGACACCTCCATATGAAGCGCACAAAACCTCAAAGTTCAAACAACGCTCATCCCCATTACGGTAATCCTCCTAACAAATTGGCCATGAGGAACAACTGTCAGAATAACAAGCCGAAGCCAACCAACCAACATAGTGGAAGATTATTTTCTATGACTACTGAAGAGGCTACAAACAACAAAAATGTTATTGAAGGTATGATTTCTATTATGAGCCAACCTCTGAAGGATCTTTTTGATTTTGGATCAACCTATTCTTTCATCTATGTGGTACTAGTAAAGCTTTTGAAATTAGAAACAACATATATGCACTTCACTCTAAATATGAACACCATTAGTGGACACGTGAAATCCATGTGTCATAAAATTCTCTTGATAACATCTCTATTTCTGGGAAAGGCTTTCCTGTTAATCTTCTCTTAATCAATATATTTGATTTTGACATCATTTAGGGAAATGGACTGGTCTTCCATTCACTAGGCCCAACTTTAATGTGGGAAGAATCAAGTTATCCTTGTCCACCCTGATGATGAACAATTAGTAGTCACGGGACATTAGAAATACAATAACATTCTTATCTCGACAATGAAGGCTGAAAAACTAATGGACTCCAGATGCAGAGCATTCCTAGCGGTGGCAGTGACAGAGAAGGAACCCTTTAGGATTGAAGATATAGATATAGTAAGAGAATAACCTAACATCTTCACTAATGAGATTCCTAGGATCCCTCTAGAAAGAGAGGTGGAATTTAACATTGAACTTCTCTCAAGAATAACCCCTTATCAAAGGCACTATACCGCATGGCATCAGAAGAACTGGCAGAATAGAAGAAGCAATTACAAGAACTCCTTGGTTTGGGTTTTATTAGACCCAATGTGTCACATTGGGGTGCATCTATTCTTTTTGTCAAGAAGAAGGATGTATCCATGCAAATGTTCATTAACTATCGCATGATGAACCAAGTCATGATCAATTATTGGTATCCTCTACCAAGGATTGATGACCTCTTCGATCAATTAAAGTCAGCCACGATCTTCTCCAAGATCAACTTTTGTAGTGGCTAACATCAAAGGAATATCAATGAAACTAATATCCCAAAAAATTTTCTCTGTACTCGATATGGGCACTAAGAATATCTTGTTATGCCTTTTGGGCTGACTAATGCCCCTGCTTCTTTCATGGACCTTATGAAAAGGGTCCTTAAACCTCACTTAGATTATTTTATAGTGGTCCTCATCGATGATGTCCTCATAAATTCCAAGATACCCAAGAAACACCAGGAACATTTGATCGTGTTGAACGGTCTCATGGAACATATATGCAAAATTCTCTAAGTGTGATTTTTGGCTCTCTAAAGCAATGTTTTTGGGGCATGTTATCTCTACGGTCATATAGATGTATATCTAGCAAAATTTGAAGCTATTCAAAATGGTAGGCACGTCATAACCCATCTAAGATTTGAAGCTTCTTAGGCTTGGTAGGACAATATCGATGATTCATTCTGAACTTCTCCACAATCTATCTCCATGTGACCAAGCTGATAAGAAAATATGCAAAATTCATATGGGCACCAGAATGTGAAGTCAGCTTCCAAAAGCTAAAGGAATGCCTCATCTCCGATCCAATCTTAACCTTACCCATTGGAGGCAAGAGCTATGAAGTCTTCATTTGACACCCCTTGACATGGTATGTGTTGCATTCTCATGTAAGATAAATAGGTGATAGCATATGGATCATGTCAGCTAAAGCCAAATGAGGCAAACTACCACACCCATGACCTAAAGCTTGCAACTATTGTCCATGCTCTAAAATATAGATGCACTATCTCTATGGTGAACAATTTATAATTTTATCTGACCACAAGAGCCTCAAGTACCTACTCACATAGAAAGATTTAAATATTCGACAACGTTGATGGGTAGAGTACCAGAATGACTATGATTTTACAATCTCTTATCATCTTAGCAAGTCCAACATAGTCATAGATTCCCTAAGTAGAAAGAAAGTTGCAATGTGTGCTGCCATGAGGCAAACTGAGTGGAGAAATATGAATACACTTGTAGAATGGAAACCTGGGAGGATCTTAGGACTATAATTCAAAATGGCTAGACTCTCGATTACACCTAGTAGGATTTATGAGACCATGGAAGCTCAAAAGACTAGCCCAAAATTATAGGAAGTCATGAAATTGGTAGAGAAGCCCCAGATAGAGATGTGAATAGGCTTAGATGGAGCTATCCACCTTCCCCAACGACTTTGCGTGCCTAATGTTTCTGATTTGAAATTCTAAATGAAGTTCATTGTTCCAAATATACTATTCATCCTAGAATGACGAACATGTATAAAAATATTCAATGCTCATTTTGGTTGAAGAACATGAAAAATGACATCACTGAGTTTGTGTCTAGATGTTTGATGTGCCAACAAGTAAATATTGAGCACCAAAGACCAGTAGGCCTTCTAAAAACCCTTGAAATTCCTGAATGGAAGTGGGATAATATTATGATGGAATTCAACACTGGATTCCTGAAGATGAAGTAAGGCTATGATGCAGTTTGGGTCATCATTGACTAACTCACAAAGTCATCTAATTTCTTACCCTTCATGACTATGATGAATGTATATTCCATGGACGAGCTGTATATCCAAGAGATAGTCTGCTTGCATGGGATTCCAAAAATGATTATTTTAGGTTGAGACTTGAAGTTCACTCCCAGACTCCGGAAAGCAGATTCACAATTAGTTGGGTACTCTATTGGCCTTTAGCAGTGCCTATCATCCTCAGACTAATGGATAGTCTGAGCAAAGGTACAAATTCTAGAGGACTTGCTCTATTCATGTGCCATCAATTGGAGTGCCTCATGGGATAAGTACCTTCCCTTCACTGCATTTGCATACAACATAGCTATTAAGCCAACATTGGGATGCCTCCATATGAAGCTTTATATGGTAGACCATGTAGATCTCCCTTACATTGGGATGATGTGGGTGAAATATCCTTATTGAAAATAAAAGAACTAAAGTTCTATATCAAGAAATTTCACCTGATTAAGAAAAGAATGAAAGTAGCTCAAGAAAGACAAAAAATTGTATCTTGATCAACATAGAGTGGATAAAAGTTTCCTTGTGGGAGAATTAGTCTTTCTAAAAGTGAAACCCTTAAATTCTCTTTCTAGGTCAAAGATCAAGGGAAAGTTGAGTTCTAGATATGTAGGACCTTTTGAGATCCTGCAACAAGTTGGGAAATGTGGATATGAGATCCTGCTATGAGTTGGGGAATGTACATACATGCTAGATTTGCCTCCATCTTATGAGAAAATGCATGATGTATTTCATGTTTCTCTCTAGAAGAAATACATCAAGGACCCATCTCATGTCTTGACAATCAAAACTCTAGAAATTTGTGAAGATCTGACCTATGAAGAGTATCTGGTGAAGATCCTTGATATGAGAGACAAACAGTTGAAAAATAAGGATATCAATGAGTGAAGGTACTCTGGAAGAACCATGGTATCGAGGAAGCTACCTGGGAACTACACTCTGAGATGATGAAAAGTTACTCCAACTCTTCACCAACTCATAGATTTTAAGACAAAATCCCCTTGTAGGATAGGTGATATGTTACATACTAAACGTCGATGCTAATTTAATTTTTTTGAACTATGATTCATAGTCTTCCCAAAAAATGAAATTTCCTTCTCCCAAATTTCCCCTCATAATTACACTCTGTTTGAAATATATTGAAACTCGGGCACCAAAATACAATCTGTCCTTATTTTGCTCTACTCATCCCATTGGGACCCACAAGTGAAAAATTGAACTCCATTAGAATTTCATGGCTTTGGAATTGCATTAAAAATATATCATTGAAATTTAATACTCATGTCTTGATTCATTCTAAGAGTAACAATTTGAGACATTCTAAACTCATGTGTTAAGAGAGTTAATATTTTTATGAATTAGAGTAATGAAAATTGAGTTTGTAATGAAAATCGAGTTTGTATTAAAACTCTCAAGGGAAACAAAGGTGTGATTTAAGAGAAATAAATTTTAGAATACTAAAGGGAGTAATAGAAAAAAGGGTAATTGAATGGATTAGGTGGCTGATCAAAGTAAGGGGTTGACCCATCCCTAACCCCTCACCAAGCCTAACGCACAACCCACACCCTTTTCTTCAAAAACACATCAACCAACAATTGTTTCCCATTGGTATCTCACCCCTTATTCTGGCTCCCCAGATCTAGATTTCTCTTCTTCAAGCCTATCAACCGAATGTGAATAGGGATCACAACCCTGACAGGCATTAATGGACAATGACTACAAAAGAAAAAAGGTTGTCAAGTCATTACCCAAGCCTTCCTCCGCCCCAAACTTGACCGATAGTACCATGGGCTTCACCTACATCCCTAGACACAAACCCTAGCCCAAAGACCCTACAAATACCAACACTCTAGTGGGTGAGGGAAAACCTCCATATCTACCGTAGGTCTTCTTCTTCCTCCTCTAGACCTACAGACCCCCCCCCACAACCTTTCTTATGCTCCATATCAACCCTACCACACTGCCCTCTCCTTTTGAGAGTGTGGTCCAGCATGGGTAGTTTCCTACCTCAATTCCCATCTCCCCAAATCTGTTGCATGATTATGTGAGCTAACCTAACAAAAACACCACATCTCTATGCCTCCATCACCACACAATAGCAACATCAGGAGAAATCTAAGAAACTAGAACCCATCACACCATCTACCATTAAATCACCACCACCAATCCACAATGACAACTCTAGTAAGGAAAAACTAGGAACTTAATCATGCTAGAAGCTAGGAGACCTCCAATTAGGATCATATATACCTCCCTACAAAGTCATACAAGTATTTCAACACCGTAGACCATTCCCTCTTTTATATCAATGATTATGCTTTGTAGCTTAGGCTAATAGATATTAAAACCTAAACCTATAACTACATCATAACAGTTCACCTCCTTACCATATGAATATGTGATATCCATTGTAGATTCAATAGACTTGGACCATGCATCCCTGGTATCATTTGTAATAACAAAGAGATAGATAATCTAGATTAAAATGTCTAAAAGGATTAAGTATTCAATTACTAGGTCACATACAAGGACATGTACATATGTTAGTACATGCATGCTCAATATCATGCATTTAAATATCTTTTTGTGTTTTGAATCTAAGAATGATTTAGTACATTGAAGGCTAATAATATTTGAAATCATAATGGCAATCAACTAACTTAGTACACAAAGTGACCAAGACATATTCCAATCTTTTTAGTACATATGTGCATACATATGATCTAGATAATTTATACAGATAAAATGGTCGACCATTTAAAGAAGATCAAGGAATTTACCCATGGTTTACACTACAATTTATTATCCTAATGAGATTCACATAATGTAGATTTCAAATCTAATAAAGAAAAAATGAATGAAAATAAGGATATTAAGGGCATGGAGAAATCAAATTCAATAGATGGAAACCCTAGTTCTAGCTAGCTTAATTAGTTTGCAAATCATAAAAGTTATTTGAACTTAAACTATATGTATGCATGTGGTCTATTCCATTGTATTACATAAGAAGTGTTATGTAATGAACATGAGTAATGAATGATATAGTGCATGTGGTCAAATATATAACTATGGTGATGGAAAGAAATTTAATGAGATCAAGATAACACACTACAACGATAAAATGATGATTACCAAGATACCCTATTCATTAAGGGATAGAATAGTGATTTCACCTCATAAGAGCATAGCATGTGATATCAAATCCAAGGATTGCCTAATGACATGGGATATTTCCTTTTTTTCTAGGATTTGAAACTTCAGAGCTCGTTGAACCCTAGCCATGGAATTATCAGATTTTGCTTCAACTATAAGGTTCTAGATTCTATATTTTTCTTATCAAGTTATTTTATCCCACTTGAGTTATACACTTTTGTTTGGGTGGTGAGCCATAAACTTGTAATAAGCTTGTCCTGCATTTGAAGTCACCATTCCCTTAAATCACAATTGTTGGATTTTGTTAAATATTATGATAGGCACTTGACTTGATCTAGTTGGATTTTTGATTCCATGGACTTAGGTCCATTGGGCTTTGTCCACATTAGATCTTTGGATCACTTGAGGTAGGGTACGTCCCACCGCCATATGCACATGTTATAATGGATTAGTCACCCCCTAGTCGAACGGTTAAAACAGTAATTAGGTTTATTTGTTGTTCTTTCATAGATGACTCAATCTATGGCACTTTAGCCCTTAAAAGAAATGATATGATAGTACTCAAATCCTAATATTTAAAACTTTATCCTTGCAAATATTTTGATAACTTGATATCTTGAACCAACTTTCATAACCTTGTGGAAATTTCATCTTGAAAAACAAACATTGAAAGATTTTTATCCTTACTTTGACAAATTTAGTCCACCAAATATTTTCGACTTAGTTTTTACATTATCTTGAATCACACTTCGTACTTATATTTTATAAATAGCTCGATGTAAGAATGTAGTATCAACAGTCACTAAACCCTTTCTCTTGGTCTGTGTCGTGGATTATCTATCCCTCTGGGATATTGCATGGACAGAAGGACCTAGTCATTCAGAGTCTTCTGCTATGGAGTACTAAGATCAATCTAGGAGCGTGTCAAGGTGCCCTTTGTGTAGTGATGTACATTTGTCTTTCTTAGCATGATGATGTAGTCCCTTATGTGGACAATACTCTTTCTTTTCCTTTATCTTATGTATCTTGAGGAAATAAACATTGTGATCCATATTGTTGATGTTATTAAGAACTTTGATTATCATATTATGTTGCACATGGTTTGAAACTATGTAGTCACACACCCAGATTTCTTGTCGGATGACTAGCTTTCTCTAGTCATCTAAGTGGACTGGGTTAGACGTATTGGATCGATTGACTTATATAGCCAAGTCGGGAGATTGGTCCATCCAATCGATCAATTAGGTGATCTAGTCTAGATAGGTGAATGTACAACCAAGGGACCAATTGGCAGATCTCGTCCTCATCAATCAACTAGACCATCCAGTCAGTCTACCAGCATATCCATTCAACTTACTGGGCTTCCAATCAGTCCATCAGTGATTTAGTCTATTTCCCTAACCTCTTAGAAACCAATTAATCATGTATGTATTGCATACTTTTCTTCCCTATGTATCCTATGTGTGTGACCCTATATAATCCAAATTATGTTGGTAGTGATATCTATATTCATATTATCATTCCATAGAAAATGATTGGTATCTAAAAAGACTTCATTTCCACTCAGGTAATTGGATATGTTGAAGAACAACTTCATCATAGTAATGTGTCCATTGTTACAATCATCATACAATTCCCTTGTGTCTGATATCTAGATTTAATTTGGGTCATGAAAAACCCATCCTCTTAATGCTCAATCATTATTTCTTGATATAGAGTAGACTACTTGATATAGATATGATCCCAATATCATATATTGACTCACATGAACATGGAGATGCGTTTCATAGTATCACTCATCAAGAGGTTGAGATATCACTCCAATAGGATTAGGACAATTTCCATCTACATCACTCACTGTAATCTACATGTTTCATAGTGCATCCAAACACTTCCTTTATGGTAATCCTTATTCAAGGTCAGGTTGGCTAGTATTAGAGTACACTGAACTACATGTTATCATTGTAGTGACTTTAGGTCTAAGGACCACAATCACCATTGTCACATAGAGATATGATTTTGACTACCATTCATGGCTTCCATGTATCATACTCAAAGTGGATCTTTCCATCACAACCTTTTCTCTAACAAGTACACATGTATAAGAGTTGATATTCAATATCATGACTAAAAAGGCATAGTAATAACTTACCATACATGCTAATCTTATGTAGTATTATTGTACCATAACATCTGCTATAATAAGTGATTAAGAGACATAACAATAATGCTTACTCTTATACATATAATCTCATGTTTAGGTCCTCAACCTGAACCACATGCCATCGAGTCAAGAGATTCTTAGGACATTATTATATTTATTTGTTATCTCAGTATTAAATTAAACATAATAATTGGAATTTCCTTTATTAATAATAAAATCAATTATAAAGTCTTGTATTGCAATCATCATATGACTAGATCTAATGGCATTCTACCAATAGGAACCTTTTAGTGATCAAATATTGAGAAAAAGGTGAAAATATTTGCTTTTCATTATTAAGATCTAATATTGGAAACAAAGTATTATATTTATTTTTGAATATTTTTTGATATTCATGTGTTATTTGATATGAATGGTCAAATGGAGTCCAAATTTCTTTAAAATTTGTCAATGCTTCTATTAAAAAAATACCATTTATTATTTAAAATTAGGTTTTACAATAGAGTACCTAATATCCTTGAACAAAGAAATCATATACATTGTTAACTTTATTACTTTTTCAATTACAAGGGATATATATGTTATGGTATTTAGTGAATTTTAATTTGGCATTTATATATAATATATTTTAGGTTAAGGTATGAGTAGATTGTTTATTTGACCATTTTGATTTTTGAAAAGTTGATGACTAATACGAGAAATATGTTAAGGACAACAATTAATCAAGGTTTTTGGTTTTTTCTAGTGTCACTGGTTAGTCACATATGTTTGAGAATATTTGTTTGTTTTTAAAGATGTTATTACTACAACATAGAGAATTTTTGTTATTTGTGACGTTGAAAGATACTAATGCTATTATTTGCCACTTTAAAGAAATAAGGAGGGAAGTAAGAGATAGATTGGTGAAGGTTATTTTCTATATTATTTTTTTCTAACATTATTAATGTTCTTGGCAAATTAAAAAATTGTATTTATTTTTAGATATTTGTTTCCTTTTATAAAGGGACATCTATCCAATTTGTGGCTTGATCATTTAAAGGAGAGATGAGAGACAATTTTTTCTAAATTTTATTATTAGTTATTGGACATTATTATGTTTCTATATGTTAGCACATTTTTTCCATTAAAGAAAGGAGGAAAGAGAAATAAATAATATATTGATGTGTTTAAATGGTTGTATGTTTTGTATCATTTAACAAACACATGATTTAATTAAATATTACCTTAATTTATATTACTATAATTCATATTTGGAACAAAGATTATTTTAGGGTTAAATAGACATAATATGAGTTTCACATATTTAGTGTGTATTATATACTTTGTTTCCATAAATTAAGTCATTACCTACATTTACCATTTTATATACTTGCAAGTTAAATTATCCAACTTATATTAGATGCCCCATTGATATTTTTTTCATCCTTCAAAATATTTATTTAGTTCCTATATATATATATAGTTTATTTAGACATATTTCAACCATTTAAGTATATTTAGGAATTTTTTGAATACTCATGCATTATTTGCATTATTAAGCGCACAAATGAAATTTTCAAGATATGGAGTTGTGTAATCATTTATTCAATGGGATTTAGAGTTGTTTGTATATTCCATTCCATTTATTGTGTTCCATCATCTAGATCATTGTTTAATAATAAATGTCACAATATCTACATGGGAGTTATGTATTAATCATAGGATGAGGGTTAGCACCGAGGTATACACTTTCAATTAGGGCTGGCAAAACCTGACCCGACCCGCTCGACCCGACCCGACCCGACCCGACTAAAGCGGGTTCGGGTCTTGATTTTTTCGACCCGACCCGAAATGACCCGAACCCGAAAAACCCGAAATTATTTGCGGGTTGGGTCCGGGTTTGCAATTCTCGACCCGCAAAACCCGCTCGACCCGAAATTAAATCTTCGTATGTGTATATATTTTTCCATGTTTCTAGCCATATAAATTTTTAACACACACAAACATAAATCTATGATAGTTTATATAAGTCTTTGCTTGCAAAACAATAATTAATAAGCAAATTCTGCAGCAATTTCGGGTCTAGCGGGTTTGAATTTTCGGATTTTTTGGGTTTCTATTTTCGGGTTTTTCGGGTTTGCATTTTCGGGTTTTTCGGGTTTGCATATTATATAATATTTTCGGGTCCATCGGGTTCATCGGGTCAGACCCGCAAATATGAATTTCGGGTTCGGGTCAAGCAGGTATGACCCGTAATTATTTTCGGGTCGGGTTCAGGTCGAGTATATTTGATCTGACCCAAATTGACCCGAAATAGGACCCGCTCAACCCGGACCCGATTGCCAGCCCTACTTTCAATCATCTTAGGCATGTAAAGTTGTCCTAATATGTTTTGGTGATCATTTAACTAATATAGGGTTAACAATTATTTCCTAAGACTATTCTTATCCAAATTAAAGGCTTAATAGATAAATACATCAAGGTTTCAATATGTTACAATAACATATTATATTCATTGAAAATTTCTTAATCATGTGAGAAATGGATTATGATGGATCTTTTTCTTTCTACTAAGGACAGCTTTAAAACACTAAAGATGACCATATGCACTTGCAAATTAAGACACATGTAGCGGTCAGTTTTATAAATGTAAGAGCATGATCATCTAATCAATGAATGGATATATTGTCAATTTCATTATGGTACTATCATTTGTAGCTAGTGAGCATGATGCTTGGGTCATTCGCTTTTAACAATGTATGGTCATGCTAATTGGTTGCGTCATAGATCATGAAGATGGCTTATGACAAGTGGATTTTAGGTTTTTTTAATGAGGGTGGATGAGCTCATCACTAGTGTAGATACAAAAAGGTCTTAGGGGATATTTGTAGGTTACTAAATGCAGGAGGGGCTATCTCACAAGCATTTGTGGTTTTCATTTCAATCTAAAAAATGTTATATCCAATTGTAGGTCACAAAAATCTTTGGATCTTCTTTTTATTAATTCCAATCAGAAAATAAAATAATAGTTTACCATCCGCAATAATAGACATCTACAAATATAACTATACCATGTTCCACAAAAATAATTTGAAAAGAGTTTCCCATTGGTTTACAATATTCACTATGAGTCTTTCATTGCATATGGTGAAGTTTTTTTGGTGCCTCATATAGCTGGTGATGAAGGTGTATAAAAAGGGTTGTTGGTCAATAGTTATCACATCATTTGATAAAATAATATATGATTACTGATGTGGTCTAATTATACATATGATATATCTTGAATAACAAAGTTGTTACCAAAAACAATCAATTTGATGTGAAAGTGTGATGAAGTGGACTTTTGAAATTCTTAAATGTCCAATGACACAAGTGAAATCATGTCCTTGAGTTGTTTGAAGAGTCCAAGTGCCTTATTAAAATATGCATGTTAATTGGTGTGGACATCATGATTAAGATCCTTAAGTTTATACATTCTCAAGGTATCTAGTTGACTGGTCAAATAAGTGAGTCTTGGCACCAACTTTGGATGGGATGTAGCTTGAATGGTAATACAACCATGGTTAAAATTTCATAAAGTTTTGAGGTTCCTAGAAGGAGTTATATAGGATTGAATAATATTAAATAATGTGTACTATTGACCAAGCTATTTGAGTTTTTACCTAAGTTATAGATGTGATGGTGTCACCCGGCCTGGTTGTGGGCTAGTCCACAGATTGTCCTATAGCTGGCATTGATCTAGGCAATCCAAGACATATCTGAGGGCCACAAGCTAGTCAGCTACCTCCCACGATTTGTGGTTTTGACGTGGGGTGACTGTGACCCACCTGCAATGCCACAACCACCCATGACGTGCATTAAGGCAGGAACTGGGCGGATAGTTAGGCTTAGATACGAGTCTTATAACATCAGGATTGAGGAATAGGTGGTTCTAACACCCCTTTTCCCTCACCTACATTATAACACTCAACATGAAGGACCAATGTCGGAGGTAGGAGGCGATTAGAGGAGTCCGCCTCAGAACCCCACCTTCGTGGCGACTTCCATGGAGCTTGTGATGGCTGCCAAACCCCACCTCTACAAGGAGTAGCAGTTGGAAAAGGACTCATGGAGGATCTTCATGGCGGCGACGGGTGTGCGTCAGTTTACAGAATCCTAGAACGACGATGCTTGAGAGCAGGCAATGGCGGCATTTCCAGCCACAAAGAATTGAGTCGGGGTGTGAGGAAGAAGAAGACACCACCACCTGCGGCGCAAGGATCTAACCCAACCAATCAACAGTGATGACTCTGGTCAGGCACAAGGAGGAAGTCAAACATTGATCCTAGGCATCGCTCAGGCACATGGGCGCAACACTGACATCATGTTTGGGCAGTCCTATAGAACACGAGAAGGAGGTGCTCATGGACAACCGCACATCGAAGACCCAGCCACGGCGGCAGTGGTCTTGTGCATCAGAGTCTCCCGGCGGTAGTAGTGAACTGAGGAGGAGAGGGATGCCTATCCCTCATCGGTGCCATGTTCCTCGGCTGTGCCTAGGCACTGCGGGAGATCTGGAAACGAGAGAGCGGCACCGTAGAGGGAGAAAGACCAAAGCTCTTAGTCGTGATGGATCCGGGAGAGGATTCGCGAGGCAGTGGTGTTGAGGATAGAGTCCCCACAGGACTCACGAATGCTTGGCGGAGTGGAGGCTTAGGGTGACAACTTACGTAGTAGATCCATGTCCCGTAGCTAGAGAACAGAGCCGCTGCAGCTGCAGTTCGCTGGGGAACTGACGCTTGTGTATAGTGTCGTGTGTCGAGACTGGGAAACGCGAGCGAAGGGCAAGTAGAGGGCCGGGTTCACACACCTAGAACCGGTCAGCCCAACAACGAGTAGAGCAAGTGCCCTAAACATTAGCTCAATCAGTAAGCAACGAGGCCCATCAGCAGACACGTGGCGCATGACGATTGGCCGATTAAGGTAATATTCTCAGTAATATGCAGTTCTTCATTAAATCGTAGAAAATAGTTCGAGCATCAGAAAAATAAGTATAATATACCAAAATTCTCAAAAAAATGAGTGGAATATAGTATATCTATAATATCAGTCTTTTAATGCTTTAATATTAGTAATATCATGTAAGATGTATTATGCTTGTTTCATAGATAATAAATATCAAATGATGATATAAAATTATGATAAAATGTCAATAAGTCTGTAATCATGTTAATAATGTATATGATGTTAGATATGATCATGATGATGCACAAAAGCATATAATTTGATTAATATGGCTAATTAAGGCTAATAACACTAAAGATAATGCAATGAATACATATGTGCTCAATAAATGATGAATTTCACTGAAAGCCCTCATATCAGTAGCTGGAAGATAATATGTAAATATGAGATCAATATGATACACATAATCCATGTTATACGATGATGTTTGCTCTTAATGTGATATAAACCCTAATATGATTAATACATGTAACATAGGGTTAACATGTGCACATAATCATATTTAACCAAGTAATCAGATTATGTATCCTAATCTGGAATATAACATCAGTAACATAAATCCCACATAAGGATGAATATAAGACAAGTAATGATGAGAATATCATAATGAGATAAGATAAACCCTAAAATGAATATAATTAGGGTTAAGACGAGATGTAAGATGATGAGAACATGATGATAGTATATGATCTTGTCTTGATCAGGTTTAACAAAGATATAGATGACATGAGGAATATGTGATTAGTATATCTCTTTTGAAGGTACGTACCTCTTACTTGGCTTATTATACAATATGCTTGTGTTATATGTGTAGTAAAATACTTGTCATATGATATTGGATGAAATTATTGTTCTTGTATGATATCTTATTTGATTTTCCATACTTATGGCTATGAACACATGAAACATAAGATATTGAATCCATCATATGATAGCACTAAACTCTTTGGGAGTACAGTGCATTGAAGTGATCTCAAACTCTTTGGTAGTAGATCACATGTGTTAGATCTCAAACTCTTTGGTAGTAGATCACACGTTAAATGATCTCAAACTCTTTGGTAGTAGATCATAAGGCCTAAAAACATCAAAGCCCTTGGGGGCAGATGTACGAGATATATGATGGAAATGTGATTAAAAATATGTGTTCTCTTTTGCTAATGAATATCTTTGTGCAAGTATACACTTTTCTTATATTCTTCTGTCTCTACCAAGTATTAGTTTTATCTTATTTGCCAAGATATTATGATAGGTATATAAAAGACACGTAGGCGTACTCAGTACAATAATCTTGAATATTGTGCTGACGTGTACCGCATGTAATCTTTTGTTTAGGTTGTGGTTATGCTCTTGAAGATCCAGGATAGTGAGAGTTGTGTGGCGAGCTGATGTACAGGTGGACCTGTTGTCTTAAGATCTTGTAGTTTAGTTGTAGTACATGTATATGTTAGAAGTTTGTTGTTCAATATGTAATATCAAATGTTGTAACAATCCATGTTGTAATTATATGTTGAATGTTGAACATGTGTGTATGGTTTTATTATTGTTCATGTATATGTGCTACCAATTGTTTCCTTATGACTTCCTCTAATTTTCTTCTTCTTAGCCTAGTGTGTGGTGCTCAAATTGGGATTCTCGATGAGCTGATGGTTTCAATTTGGACGTCACACATCAGATTAAGTTTTAGAAAAATCTGGGGACGTCACAGAAAGATTCCATATACATGCTTTCTCTCTCTATAGCTCTCTCTGTTCCATCTCTAGGTTTGGACAAAATGGAGGGCAGGGTTAGCTTCGGTCTGCGGTCCTTCAGGGGGAGTTGCTACCAAGGCTACGGAGAATGCTCCAGAGAAGTGGAGTGTTGTCAAAGTTGATGTGATGATCGTGAGGGATTGGGCCAAAGTCGTAGAGGGCCTTATGATGCACATTCGTGGAGTCATTGTTGTTGACCTGAAGAAACCCTTTTACAAGGAAGGGGATAAGTGGAGGTGGACCAAATTCATGAGGTTGGTAATGGGTGAGATGGATGACTATCACAGGTTCTCAGTGATTCTCCAAATTGTGGGTACCTTGGTTAATGTTGTACAACTCAAGGGTTGGATGATCATAACATGGCTCCCAGAGGTGAGCTTGAGGTGTGCAGTCTCACTGACGGTCTCATCTTAGCACGTTTTGCCAATGAACTAATCTCAATGTAGCGATGAATAGAGGCTCCTGGTTCTTTGAAGACCAGTTGGTCATGGTTAGGCAATGGACACCGGAGGCTGATATCCGTCGAACTGTGTTGAAATCTACCCCAATTTGGGTTTCCCTATCGAACATGGGGAAACATTGGTCATCTAGGGCTATCAATGTCATTTCCCATGCTATTGGTGAGCTGTCGGTAATAGAGAGGGAGGTGGGTGGGTCACAACTGGGTTTGCACCTATTTCTGTGTGGACATTGATGTTGATGAAGAACCGCCACCAATGATTATAGTGGAGCTACCAAATGGGCGTGAATGGGAGGTCAAGGTCAGATATGAGGCCATGCCTGATTCGTTGTGATACCTGCAAAGTTTTTTGTCATAGTAATGGGGGCTTCCCGCGGGAGAGGATATCTACTCCAGTGTTGTCCCCTCTAATTGTCACCCCTGAGACGAGGCGCCTCCCAAAGAGAAATAAGCACCCTTCCAAGAGTAATGCAAGCAAGAACACCACAAACTGGCATGAGCAAGCTTAACTTGAGCGACATCTTGAGAAGATGAATGTGGATGATAGGAATAAAACTCTGACTATCGAGAATCAGGAGACGATTGTTATTGAAGATGGAGAAATCACAATTGATAGTGATGGAACTAGTGGTACTAAAGTTAATATTGAGGTATTGGGTCTGGTACAAGTTGGCTAAACCATTAGAGGAGGGTGGAGAACCCCTGATTAATGATAGGTAGGTTGAAAATGTGGGTATTATAGTGGAAAATCAGTTCTCTATCCTTAACCAAGATGACGAAGTTGAAGATGTTGGTAGTCTTACGGGTTCTCGTAGCCGAAGCCCAAGGCAAACTAAAAGATCAATACTGAAGACAAAAGGCAGACCCAATTCCAAGGGTGGAGGAGGAGGGTCATCAAACTCTAATAGTTAAATGTCCATTCTTGCTTGGAATGTGAGAGGTGCATCCTTGCCCCGGTTGCGGAATATGATTCTTAATAGCAATCAGGTCGAGATCATTTGCTATTTTGAAACAAGAATAAGGAGGAAGACTACTGACATGGTAAGCTCCATATTTCCTTCTCAATGGAGATGTTCCAACCTCAAAAAGGTTGAAGGTGGAAGAATTGTCATGGGGTGGAATCACATCTTGTGCAAATCAATCTGATTAGTGCAACCGATCAAATCATCACAGAGATTTGCTTTAATCATGGAAGCTTCTCTTGTATATTCTCTATGGGATACAGTGAGAACCTAGAGATGAATTGTGGTAGGATTTGGCATCTACCAAAAGCTACAACACATGATGTGATTCTCTGGATTGTTTTGGGGGACTTCAAGAACACAAGACAAACCAGTGAGAAGTATGGAGGAAAAAGAGTCCCAGGGAGAATTATGAACAACTTCAACTATACGATGGACAAGGTTGGGCTACATCAACTCAACACCATTGGGGGAATTACTACTTGGTCCAATAAATAAGGATGTGGAGTACACATATCTAAGTTCCTGGATAGAGGCCTGGTCAACACAGTTTGGCTAGAAGTGTTACCTAATGTGGCCATCAGATTAGGCTCACACTACTTCAGTGATCATGCTTGGATGAAGGTACATATTAATCACTCACCCAAACCTACATGCCCTTTTAGGTTCTTAAACATGTGGTGCGATTGGAATGGATTCAATAAGCTAGTGGAGAAATGTTGGAAGACAAAGATCATCGACAACCTATTGTTCAATGTTCTCAAGAAACTCTAGCATACTAAGAAGGCCCTTAGGAAATGGTATAAAGAAAAGGCTAACCTCCCTAACATGTTACACAAAGTCAAGATGGAGTACAAGAATGTTGCGAAGGATCTATGGCTTGACCCCTTCTTTGAAGAGGCTATTGAAACTGAGAGGAAAACTGAAGATAGGATGAGAAAGATGGAAAAGTTGGAAGAATTGTGCCTTTGGTAGAGAATTAGGTTGAGGTGGACTATTGACAGAGATCACAATTCTAAAGTGTATCATGTTGTTATTTGAAAGAGAGAGATGAGGGATACCATATATGAGCTCATAGATGACAATGGAGCTATTGTTGAGAGCGGAGAGGATATAGCTGATAGGGCCACTCAGTTCTTGACCAGGATATACAATATTGACCACAGCTACCCAGTAGTGAGGCTTGTCTTCTGGAGAGGAGGGTGACAAATGATATGAATGCAACTCTCTACAGGGAAGCCACTAATGAAGAAAATAAAGAGGCAGTCTTATCGATCCACCATTCCAAGGCCCCTGGCCCAAATGGCTTTAACAACCATTTTTTTCCAAATGATGTGGTCAATAGTTAAAGATGATGTGTGTCGTGTAATGAGATGGTTTTTGACGGGTGGATCCATGGTCATAGATATTAATCACTCTTTCATTAAGTTAATCCCCAAGACCAATAACGCCAATGAAATCACTGATTACAGGCCTATTGAGTGTTCAATGTTATACAAGGTAATTTCAAAGCTTATGTCTAAAAGATTAAGAGAGATACTACCCAACATTATTTTGATGAATCAGAATGCCTTCATAAAAGTAGGAACATGGCTGATTGATCCCTCCTAGCAAATAAGTTCCTCAATGAATTTAATAGGAAGAACTCCACTGCCAAAGATTGCATGAAGATTGACATCAGTAAAGCTTATGACCATGTTAGTTGGGCCTACTTGTAGAAGGTTATGACTGACCTAGGTTTTGACCAAAAATGGATTCTTATTATCAAACAATGTGCAAAAACCTGCTCGTTTTCTATTCTCATCAATGGTATTCCTATAGGGATGTTCAGATCTTCAAATGGGTTATGCCAGGGGGATCCCATTTCCCCATTACTCTTCACCCCTTTGATGGAGGGACTAAAATCTATGTTGAACGAAGTGAAAGATAGGGGTTAGACTAGATCATATAGGGTGAAAGGTGTATAAGCTTTGACACATATCATCTTCACAAATGATGTGTTGTTGTTCTCAGTCGGAAACATTAGAAGGCTCAAAGAATACAAGAGAATCTTCTACATGTTTGGGACTCTTACATGTCTATATATTAGTTCCATCAAATCTTGTGAGTTTCTCTTTAAATCATGCGACAATAGGAGGGGCAAACTTAAATATGTTGTTGGCATGGAGATAGGGGATTTCCCTACTAGATATTTGGGATTTACCCTTGTCATGGACAGGGCTACATCCAAGGATTTTGGTGATTGCCTTGACAGTATTAGGTTGAAGGTTGAGGCTTGGAGTGGCATGAAAATATCAATGGTTGGGTGGCTAGTTCTGGTCTGATCTATTCTTCAGGCCATGATACACTTTTGGATAGGTATGGGGGAGTTTCCCACTCCCATACTACATGCTACGATCCCTCACAAAAAATTTCATTTGGTCTGGAAAGAATCATAGCATAACGTGGGCCACAATAGCTAAACCTTTCTCAGATGGAAGACTCCAGTTAGTCGGGGCTAAGGAGTTATTGCATAAGAGTATGAAAAAGAGGGTGGATAGGTTCCTCACTTCGTCGCAGAGCTGCTGCACTTCTTGGATGAAGAGGAGATATGGCCTCAACCTCTCATGTGATAATGGGTCCATATCGTCGCATGTTTGGAGAAGCATGTGCAGGTATGCCCAGGAGCACCATAACCTATATAGTGTTGATCTGAATGGTGTTTGGTCTCTCCACAGCCAGGCACCACTGATCAACATCAGTACAATGCCTAATCTGATGGTTGAGTGGTCTAATATCTTATGGGAAAGGGATCATTACCCCAAGTGGATCACATTTTGCTATTGGTCTATCTTGGATAGGCTACCATCTAAGGACATGATGGCAAGGTGGGGTTACTCTGTGGATGATATATGTGGCTTTTACAAAGATATTGAGGAGTCCAATAGAAATATTTTCTTCAATTGTAGGTGGACTAAGCATATTTTGATTATCATTTTCCTAAGGAATGGGTTGGGGTAGGATTATCCCACTTTGATGGTCGACGCCATAGAATAGGCCGCTGCCAAGTTCAAACACAATAGAGGTTGAGAAGCTTTGCCAATCTATGTTACACTGGTGCAAGTTATGTATTGTGGAATGAAAGGAATAATGGATTGCATGGTTAGAAAGATAGGAGTCATACCATGTTACTTGATCTTTTGGCCAAAAATCTGAAATGGCATATTAAGTCAAGAAAGGAGATTTTTCACAATCTCAATGCTAACACACGCTTATATTGGGGATTTTTTAGTTAACCCTCCATATAGTCTTTTTTATTTTGGGCTCGTTAAGTCGGGTACCTTGTTTTGTTGTATAGATTTCTATACCCCCTTTTTGGTCTATAATATTTAACTTATTCCAAAAAAATCAATTTGAATTTTTCATTTTATGTACCTATTTTTAGGATATGTAACATAATAAATATAAAGAGAAATATAATGTCCAGATCAAAAATCAATGTTTTGACAATCCTAAATTATCACTAGTATTTATATTATCTAGAAATTTGAATCTAATCAATAAAGAGAAATTTGGATCTAGTATCTCATGGTTATAAATATGTATATGTATATATATATATATATATATATATATATATATATATATATATATATACATACATACATACATACATACATAGATTAAAGCTCATTCTACCGCACATCATCTCTGACTATCAAGGAGCATTCATCGAGGGAAGGAGTATCTCAGATTGTGCTCTACTTGCTAGCGAATTCCTTCTTGAGTTCAATGTGAACAGAGGCTATAAAAAACTTTGCATGAAACTCGACGTCTCAAAGGCCTTTGATAGTGTACATTGGCCTAAACTCTGGTGGATTATGGAAAACATGGGTTTCTCATCTAAATGGATTTCTCTCATGAAGCAGTGCGTATGCAACCCTAGTTTCTTAGTTCTGGTAAACGGCACCCGGACGGGATATTTCAAAGTTCAAATGGATTGAGGCAGGGGGGTCCTCTTTCCCCCTTGCTCTTCACGATCCTCATGGAATACTTCTCCAGGCTCATGCACAGGGCAGAAGAGTCGAAGAACATAGCCAGCTACTCCATCCACAGCACCAAAGCTCTTAGTCACCTCATCTTCGCAGACGATGTCCTTGTCTTCTTGGAAGCAAAGACAAAATACATCAGCAACCTTAGACTACTGTTGAAACACTTCGGCAACCAAACATGTCTTCACATTAACGAGGACAAAACGCAACAGTTCACTTCTTCAAATTGCACTGCGCTTAATGCTTCAATTATGGAGATCTCATGGATTATAATCAGCTCTCTTCCAACTAAATACCTCGGTTTTTCTCTGGTCAGAGGCAAACTGCAGGTTAAAGATTTCACTGGTTGTACTGACAGACTCGAGGAGATGATAGCCAAATGGCCTATCACGAAAACTTCTATGGCTGGTGGGGCCACTTTGATCTCATCAGCTGTAGAAGGCCTACTGCAATTCTGGGTGATGCAAGGGGAAATGCCGACAGCAGTCCTAGACAGGATTGAGATGACTCTGTCAAACTTCCTTTGGGCAGGTAGGACGCATCCGATGAAATACTCAAGACTTGCCTTACCCAAAGAAGAAGGGGGTCTCAGTCTCAAGCTTCCTAGCACCATAGCTGACTGGGGCACGACTAGAAGGATTATCAATTTTCTTGCCAAGAAATCAGTTTGGAGCAAATGGATGTGGAAACGTTACCCAAATGGTCTCGATTTTGAACCCAACACTAGAGAAGGATACTCTAGAATCATAAACAGAATGAAAACTATTTGGAAGAGCATCAAGCATGCTTTCTCGCCACACAGGGAAGGATACTCTACTCTCAAGGACTCTATCAACATATGGGACCTGGTTAGACCTCACGCCATTGATCACAATGGTACTAGATTCCTATGGACGAGGTATGAAGTTCCAAAATGGTCCTTCTACCTTTACAGAGCTGCTAACAATTCTCTATCCACTCTGGACAAAGTCCATGAATGGTATCCGGATTCACCAACTGCTTGTTATCTTTGCGAGGATCAAAATGAAACACAGTGCCACCTTTTTCAGAACTGCAGCTTCACGTTAAGCATCTGGAAGAAGGTGTATGAGGAACTTCACTTCAAACCCTACAAGCTTGCAGATACAAAGGACATGATCTCGAGATTAGGAAGGAACTCTGGTACTCAAAAGAAGAAAATGCTCCTCCTCCTTGCTGCCATATATTTCTACACTTAGAAGGAAAGAAATCAAAGAAGATATAGTGATAGAAAAAGATATGTACAAAGTATTGTAAAGAAAATATGTAAAGTTGTCTTAGGCAGACTACATTGTTAGTTAGTCTCTTTCCTTATTTGAGTGAGTAATGTAGCATGTGTGGACTACATTGTATTTTGACCCTCTTCCTATTTTGGTTAGAGGGAACTTTCGAAATAAAATTACCACATTCTGATACATACATACATACATACATACATACATACATACATATATATAGGGAGAGAGAGAAAGGAGTAAGAACAGAAGGAATGTTTTTCCCATTGTCACCATGTTGGACATTGGAAAAAAAATTCTTATATCATATTAAGTAGTTCACATTTCGTATATGCGTTAAAAAGAAATGGTCCATATTCCCTTTACACATGTATTTGAACATATTTGTTACTTTTTGACCCCTTCTCATGTTCCCCACTAATATTACACCCACAACAAACCTGACAGATATCAGAAGGTTTTAAAAACAACATGAGATATTAAGTAAAATTCTAAATTCATGAAGTTGACCACAATACCAATTTCTTTCAAAAAACTAAGAACTCCAAACAAATCCATCATTTATAGTATCAACTTTCACAAAATGATGACTAGTATATAGAACATCACTACTAAACATATTAGTGACACTTTTCATGGCTTATTTAGAAACATAAGATGATTCTTATAGAATTTTCTTTCCAACTAGGATATTATCTCTCTTATCATAATCCCAACTTCAAAAATTCCTATTAGTCCCTTCTAGAACTAGTAAATTTATCAAGATATCTCTATTCTAGGTATCAACTAATATTTCAACCAAAACATTCAGGATAATATAGAAGTACTCTTCCACTAACCTCTTTTCATATATCTACCTCAATGATGATATCTCTCCAAAGATTGATATCTAATATTTTCCTCATAAAAATGTGAAATCCTACCTACATGAAACACTTCCAACCTATTATATTTGTCTATAATTCATACAAAATCATCTCCAAAGACCCTGAGCAAAAAATAGAAATTGATTATAGATGTCACATCCTCATTTTCCTTAGATATTTAATTTCATCTATTACATAATTTCACCCTTAATGAGATCACATTGCTTAATGTGTTATTTTATGCCTTGTTAGGGTATAATTAGAGATGAAATAAATTTTATGTTAAAGTATCAAATGAGATAAGCTTCATGGCCAATTCTGGCAAGATTATGATATTCCTACATTTAGTTCAGAATTATGAAAGCTTAAACCTAATTAAATTTATTAAGGGTATTGATTGAGACTATTGAGAATCCAAGGCCATAATAATTAACGTGGAACAACAATAAACATATGTTTAGATTTTAGTTAGGATTGGATAACTGTAACTTTTTTTAAAAAATTGTAGAAATAAAAAGGATAATGTTTAACCTTGTTTGACCAAGATATGTTATTAATACAATTATTTTATCTAGTTTCAGACACTTTTGACCAAAGTCTGGCTTGCAAGCAATGTACTTGTCGGTTCACTATACATGGACCATTCCTCAGCTGATAGATGGAGATCTAAGTGATAATCCCTTATCTCCTACCTCCCATGTCTAGTTCGATTATGAAGGAGTTCACAAATCATACTCTTACCATATTTTCTCATGATGTAGCCAACCTCCTTGGAAGATAAGGGTCTTAATGGAATCAGGAGATGATTCTTCAATATAAAGACCCAAGTTTTGAACCCTAACAGGCCATTTCTCAAAAACCCCCAACTCACATCTTCCCCTCTCGCCAATGAAAGTTGCAGACAGGGGTATGGGAACCCACAATGGTAGAAGATGATCATGAAGCTTCTTAAGACCTAAGGTGATCTTCTTCGATGGTAAGTTTGGATTGATCATCACCAATGGGGCGGACCCTATTTTTCCTTCATTCCTAGCTGGGACGAGCTCCATCCAGAAGCACTAGACACCATTGCCAAATTACTCACTCAATACGCTTTCTAACCCTCTATTCTTATTTCTCCCAGTACCAGTTTTACTCCCAACCAACCGGTTTGATCTACCCGAGAGCTTGGGTCCTAACTGGTGCCAACATTTACCACCAGGCCTCTCCTATGGCACACTAACCTTGAAAGGGAGGTTATAAGGTCTAATGGATCCTGAAAAAGCTTTTCCCGACCTCGTGTGAGGCTCTAGTGTCCCAGTTCAAGATCTCGATATCAAGCTTTTAACTTTCCATGTTCTTGATTTTTAGAAGTGTCTTTGGGGTGTTGAATGTCTTCATTTGATGTCTTTCTCTCGTCTAAATTTGTTGATATACTAGTGACATATTTCTATCCTTGGATTGCACCTTTCCCCAATGGCTCATGGACTCTATGATGGTTTGTTTCACAGTCACAATGGCAGCTATAGGTAGGGCATTTGGCTGCCACTGAATGCCAATAGTAGAGGGTTGAGTTTTTTTTAGCCTGGTGAAGTAGATGTAATGGAGACCTCTTCAAGTTTTTATGTGTTTCTCATTTTCATGATCAGAGCTTCATGCTCCAGTACAAATGATCACATCATGGCTGGGACAGGAAGAATCCATGACGTAAAATGTCATGGGTTCCCTCATCAGAATCATGATGTCACACTACTATAAATATTTTGGGAATGCAATATTTCCTTTTTTGTACAAAGTGCAAATGTCCATGTCTGAGTTTAACCAATATAGCCCTCGTCAAGCCTATGATATAAAAATGGAGTGATGGGCATATCCATCATTTGCTTTTGATTTATCCAATCCCAAAATATGATTTGTGGATTTATCTAAGTATTGATTGGCCAATGCAAGATAATTAATATCTTTTTATTGGTATGTCCTATGGGGTCAATTAATATATGGTTTTTTATTAGTTTTTCAAGATCTAGTCATTGGGCTAGGAAAGGAGCCATGTTTTTATACAGGTTTCTTGGATTTCAAGACTTACATAATTAGGGTTTATGAGAAAGTAATTAGGGTTTTGGGTTATAATTACAAGAAGGCTAAAACTCTGAGATCAGGAACCCAGGAGTGAGTGTTCCTACTAGATTAGGTACATGGTTCATGCCTTGGGTTTCAATATACTAAATTCATACAGTTTTGCTCCATTAATCATGTTTAAAGTTCATATTACATATGTTATCATGTGAGAACCTAAATGTTTTAAGAGGTATTTATATATGCACATCTTACTAAGATTTACTGCATTAAGATTCATGTTAAGATCAAATCAGTTAAAAGAACCTATTGCTTCATGTTTAAGATCAGTAACGTGTTTATGGATGAAAATCTTATGTAATATAGGATAAGATTAAGAACAAATGTTTAGGCCCTACTCATGAACCTTTTTATGGGAGGTTGGTGCCTTATGAGCCCCCTTTGCTTTATGGGTTCAAGCCCAATCATGTTCACTTTCATTGTGTTCAGATGAATGTTCACTTTCAATGTGTTTGGTATGTTTACATTATTGTTTACTTTCAGTGTGTTCAAATGAATGTTCACTTTCAGTGTGTTGGTAAGTTCACGTTCATGTTCACTTTCAGTGTGTTCAGATGAATGTTCACTTTCAGTGTGTTTAGTATGTTTACGTTCCTGTTCACCTTCGGTGTGTTCAGATGACTGTTCACTTTTAGTGTGTTTGGTATATTTACGTCCATTGATTAGGTTCCCTAATAAGAAAGCTTAATCAAGTTAAGAAGGCAGCCATAATTAATTTTTATGCAAGTTCATATCATCTTTAAAGATTTATGTTAAGTTATCGTCATATATTAATACTAAACCCAACAACTTACAAATGGTTTGTCGAATGCATGGCTGAGGGCATGATGCCCGCAGGTAAGGAGCAAGCTTAGGGATAAATACATTTGACGTGCAAGGACTAGCTCAAGGATTTGCGTACAAGTTTAAGACCTGGTGGGGTGCCATCTATAATATCCAAGGAGGTTTAACTGTTTATCAATTATATCATATATGATTTTCCCTATTGTAAGCTTTGTAAAAAGAATGTGTATATGAGAATCAATGTAATCATATTTTGTATTATGTTATTTATATTATTACAATGAATGATATATGCTAATTTGTGATGTTCCCCAAGTGTGATCTTTATGGTCCATGCTTCCGTGATGTTTTTTTATAGATTGCACTTGGGGAATGTTAAAAAAGTTGTATCAGAGCAATAATATAGATGGACACCAAGAAATATTCTCATATTCTTATAGTCTTCACCTCTTAGATGAGTCCTAAGTGTAAGACTTAGTGAAGTTAGGCCAATTACTACCAATAAGATCCTCTTAAAGATATAGGTAGATGTTATCAAAATCCCTAGCTTTAACGAATCATGGGAGTTTGAGGACATAGAACATCCTAACTCGTGGTTTCATTATACCCCAAGTTAAATGTCTACCTCTCTAAAAACATAATTTAGAATAAATCAAGTAGGGTGAAATTTCTAATGAGTTGGAGTTTAGGAAAATGCAACGTTAAATAAGTTGATAATATTCACACACAATTACTTAGGGATAATCCCTCAACTTGATACATGGCTCACATTCATCTTGTACAACTCTCAATTTTGGTATTTCCCAAATAATGATTTTGTCCAATTTTATGATTGTTCCTTTGTATACGTTGTGTTTCACTATTAAAAGAAACTATTCCTTTAAAAATACTATATTACAAATGTATTCAAATTTTCTCAAGGTTTTGACTTCTCAAGTTTTTTTTTTAAAGAAGGAATGAATGAAATGCTTTATCTGGATCTCATGTTTTAGAAATTGAAGTTGTTACACAAATAATTAAAGATCCAAAGAGGGATAAGTGACCTTAGGTTTAAGTGTCTTTTGTTATGTGTTTTGAGTAATGGCTTCATATCTCATAGCACGTCCTCTTTCTTTTTCAATAGTTTGTGGTATGGGATGTAGATAAATTAAAACCTTAAAGGATATATGATGAGACACAAACTTATTATACTAATCTCATTCCTTTTAGTTTTTGTGTTATGGTACACTTGTACTATGGGGTGTTGGGGATGAGTATAATACGATATATCATCTCTAGATACATATATATACATGAGTATGTGTCAAGAGACAACATAAAAAGTTAATGCTAGGAACCCATACATGTGGTCACTTGAACCTGATGATACTAGACCTAAATAGGAGTTCACAAATCATGTTTTATAGTATATTCTTTGGTATAAAGAATAGAATAATGGGATCAAAGTAATATATTATGGTATAATTATAACCCAAAGTTGCAATAGTAAGGCTTCCAAGTATACATGTTCATCTGGTAATGCATTTTCTAGGTTATCTAGAAATAGTCAAGGAATGACAAGAATTAAGTAATTCATGAAAAGGAAAGTAAAATATATCTCTTAACAAGTAAGGGAATTGGTGTAAGTATAGTACTCAATGATGTCTTATCCCAATGGTTTCTTATTAAATGAGATGTTAAGCTATGACATCCACAAGCATTTTGAGGACTTATTGTTCATACTTATGAATCCAAACCTTGAAGGAAAGAATATAATGTCTTCTTAAGGAGGAATACCCTAATACGTTTGTGTATACAATTTTAAGGGGGAAAGGATTATGAAAATCCCAATGTCATGGTTGAGTTCAGTTCAAACAAGATTATGTTACTTACTTATGAAAAATAAATGTACATATATCATGGAACACATTAAGGTAATTAACCTCTAAAGTAAATGAATAAATGTTTTTCACTGATGTATATGTTCTTGTATACATTAAAATTTTAAGATCGGGACAATGTTGCATGTGTCTGCATCATGTTTCATGGACATAAATGTTTATGTTGATGAAAATCTAAAAGTTTAACTAAATAAAGAAAATTGTATGTAGGACTCTATCCTGGATTTCAGCTATATATCTATGTGGCAGGACTTGGTCTTTATAGACTTTGACATCATGTGGTAGGGATATAGCTACTTATGTTTAAGGTGGCTCACATCAAAAGATGGAGACCAACTTATGTTTATATGCACCGTATTGTGTATCTGATTATATCAGTTCCAGGTGTAGATGTTCACATATATATTTCAAGTAATGAATAAGTAATGAGAAGATACATCCATAAATCTATTTAATGAATCATGGTCAAAGATGTTTCATGATGTTAATGTTTGTAAGTAAAAGCTTTTATTAAGAATAATAAGTGAGGAAACACTATGTAGTGTGATACTTAGAGGCATACTTTTAAGGAGTAGATCCCATACATGTTGGGTTACTGGTTTTATGATTTGAGGAAAATCAGATTCTTTATTACTAGGTATGATGACGATTAGGGAACTCACTATGTGCTTGAACCATGATTCCAAGGAGGAACTTATGAGACAAGTGAATCTTTTTAGAGAATATTTGTAGATTGTTGAATCAGGTTGTGTTGTAAGTTTAGGTTTGTAAAGAAGTAGTATAATGGTTTTATATACTTAGTGTAGGTTTGCAATGATATAGTATGAAAAAAACGATGAGTATAAATCTTAGTTTTAGGGATGATTCCTCTCATAAGTGGAATCACAATTTATTTATTTTTGAAAGTATTTGAAGACAATACTAATCATGTTGTGCTTTGAGTTTAAGTTTGTAATGGGATATATAGTATGATGATTACTAGACATTTTCATAGTACCTTTTAAGGTTATACATGAGGAGTTTTTTTTATATCGATGATACATAATATTTGGTCATATAAGTTATGTGTCGATATAGATCAGTGGTCTAGGGTCATGACAACATGAGGTTGTACATGATGTTGATATAAGATGGAATCTAGAAAAGGTGATAGATTATATATTTCTTTTAGTACTCCTAGGGATAATAATAGTTGTATGGCAGTAACTACAAATACCTTGGTCTTATCTAGATAAAAATGCCATAGTAAGAAGGCAAATTTACTAAGAGTAATGTTAAGAAAGTAACATTATTTTAGTGATCCTTTAAGGATTACGATTACCTAGTGTGATGAGAAATTGGGTAAAATGAGCACTTAGGAGCAATGAGCCCTTCAATGCAAGTTTATGAGGAGAAAACACCTTTGTCGACTCACTATTTGCAAGTAACAAGGTCATGGTAATGATAATGAATCATGAAACAATGTTTAACGTGTATTTCAAGTCTACATGTAAGAATCCTTTCTAAAAGTCTTAAAGTATTAGTTTACTTCCTCAGGAGAAAGAACAAGTGATAAACACCACCATGATGATAGAAGATTTGAAAACACATAACAGAATGATGAATGACTCTTACCACCTATGGTATAATCAGGATGTCACAAATCTAATCACATTGAAATCTCATTTTTATAACCTAAGTCAATTTATAATATGGTTATAAGATAGGAAAGTAAGAAGGACTTGTGTGAATTCATATATACTTTTTGGATCTTGTTGGTGATAATATGAAATGATAGATCTCACATGGATTTTTTGGGAGAAAGTTTGAGATTAGAGGTGAGGCGGCAGTCATATTCCTAGAAATTGTATAATGCAGCCTAGTGGTAAGTGTTGATCTTAATAGATGGGATGACTTCTGAGTCCAAAACTAAGCTTAGTGAAAATATCTCATTTTTCTACAATGCATGTTCCATTTTAGGTGAGGGAATAATAGTAGATGTCTGGAGTAGTATCACGAGTAATTCTAGTGTCAATTATTAATGGAGAGTAATGATATTGTTCAAAACTTCAAAGAGATAATCCTAGTAACATGTGCGGCTTATAATGGTTTCACTTGACTTATAAACTTAGTTCAAAATGACTTAAAGGTGACATTACATGATCATTAGATTCATCTAATGAGACATATGGTAAAACTTTGGACACATTGAGTCCTTAGTACGCTTGAATTAAAAGGAAAATAATAATAGGAATCAAGTTTGATGGGTTTTATGTAATCAATACCCAAAGATTTTCAATTCCTAAAGTTTAAACTTATATAAGGAGGGGAGGATTGTCACATCCTCATTTTCCTTAGGTATTTAATTTCATTTGTTACATAATTTCACCCTTTATGAGATCACATTTTTGAATGTGTTATTTATGCCTTGTTAGGGTATAGAAGAGATTAAACAAATTTTATATTAAAGTATCAGATGAGATAAGCTTCATGGCCAATTTTGGCAAGATTATGATGTTCCTAGATTCAGTTAGGGATTATGAAAGTTTAAACCTAATTAAATTTATTAATGATTTTGGTTGAGACTATTGAGAATCTAAGGCCATAATAATTAACTTGGAACAATAATAAACATATGTTTAAATTTTTGTTAGGATTGGATAACCGAAACTATTTTAAAAAATGTAGAAAGAAAAAAGATATTGTTTAATCTTGTTTGACCAAGATATTCTATTAATATAGTTATTTTATCGAGTTTCAGATACTTTTGACCAAATTACAGCTTGCACACAATGTACTCACGGTTTCACTATACATGAACCATTCCTCAGCCGATAGATGGAGATCTAAGGGATAAGCCCTCATCTTCTACCTCCCATGTATGGCTAGACTCTGAAGGAGTTCACAAACCATGCTCTTACCCGATTTTCTTGTGATGTAGGTGACCTCCATGGAAGATAAGGGTGCTAATGGAATTAGGAGATGATTCTGTAATATAAAGACCCAAGTTTTAAACCCTAACATGTTGTTTCTTTAAAACCCCCAACTCGCCTCTTTCCCCTCTCACCTACATTATCTACAGACATGGGTTTGGGAACCCACAATGGCAAAAGACGATCCATGAAGCTTCTTAATTCCTAAGGTGATCTTCTTTAATGGTCAATGTGGATTGTGTTGGGTTTTATGTGGTCGGAGTAGGCAGCAGAAACAAAAAAAATTTACTTGACCATAAACCCATAACCAGAAGATCGCATCAATATCCATGTAATGGGAAGGATGGTTTTAGCGAGATATACCTTGTCATGAGGCTTGCTCAGCGACAATACCTCATAGTAAGTGCGGTCTTCAACCACCTATCTTCGACGACGTATGTGCAGCTCCTGGTCTTGACCCAGACTGCGGTTGACTGTCGTCCTCTTGAGTGGAAGAAGTCTCCCACCTCTATAGATAATCCACACGGACTACCGGGAACTCTAGTCGTCCTGTAGAACATACTAGATGGACTTATCCCCTTCTGTCAGCGTACTAGTCACTGACACCAACTCCCATAATCAGTTGCTTTTCTACAATTGTCTTTCCCTCGCTATTCTCCCTGGATGGGTAGAATTTACTTGGGCTCTCTTGGTTACCACAACCAGAGAGGACAACAACTTTGTAGAGCAACTGATGTTCTGATTTATGTCTATGGAGAAGCCCCTATACCCCTCTATTTATAGTAGAGGGCATGGTCAGGGTTCCCAGTCTATGTGGGAGTAGAAGGGTCTAGAATTTCCATGAACAATTTGCACTTCGGCAGGCGAACTGGTCATTTCATAATTGAAACGGTCGTTTGGCAAGTGGAACTGGTTGGTTGGGAGTGTGAACCGGTCGGTTCACTTAGTGAACTGGTCGTTTCACTTCCCATAATTGCCTCCAATTGACTTTCCTTATTCGTTTCTAATTAACACAAATATTAATTTTGGTCCCAATCAAATTGAACAAATGAAATGAAAAAACCTTTTTCTCACAAACCGGGAAAACTCAATACTGCTCGTTTGGACAAATGAACCAATCGGTTCACTAGAGTGAACTGGTCATCTCATTGACCATGAGCCGATTGGTTCACCTAGTGAACCAGTCAGTTGGTGGTCCAGATTGTGCAGAACACAGTCAATTCAGTTCTCAATCAATCTGACACTCAAATCAGTTGGTTCAGCACTTGAACTTGATGATTCTGAGTCAAGTCTGTTAATTGAATGTTTGATTGAGTACCTAAACACTTTAGTAATCAATCCAAACATCATTCATGGATAAACTCCTCTTCCATGTTAGTCCTTTGTGTGTGACCCTATAGGTCCCATTTCACATTGGTAGTGAATGTCCATAACTAGCTTATGGCATCAAAAGCAAAGAGTGGTTCCTAGTTGCACTTTAGTGCTACCCAAGTGAAAAGGAAAGTTGGAGAACAACTTTCAATCCTATAGTCTGTGATTGGTGTTCTAGTGAATGTATAATTCCTTTATTTCTGATATCCTGAATGAACTCAAGACATGGAGTTGTCATCCTTTCAACGTTCATTCATGTTTCTTCAACTAGAGCAGACTGTCTGAGATATGTGTGACATCAATATCATATTTTGATTCACATGTGCATGTGCATGCCTTTCTCAGTCTCACTTATCAAGTATCCTGGACATCATACTCGATTAGGAGGGACAAATCCATAATCTATCACTCACAGTCTATCTCATGCGCCAATGCCACCCAATCATCATCGTTATAACAACCCATGTTTCATGACTACGTTTGATGATGTCAAAGTGTACCCATCACATTCGATGAGTGCAGTGATTTCAGCTCTAAGAATTACAATCACCACCATCACTATGAGAGATGACTCTAACTAACATGTCATGGTTCCATGTGTCACTCTCATGGTGGGTCTTTCTGATACACTGCTCTCCAACATGTATATGTGTGCTTGGTTTTATATCATATATCATGACTAATAAGACAATGTCATCAACCAACACACACTCTAGTCTTGATGTGTCATTGTTGTCTATCAACCTTCCACAACGACATCCGACTAGGGACATAACAAGAATCTACATACTCTTAGCATCTGTATGATTTCATTGTTCAGGTCCTCAACCTGAAGACATACGACATTGAGTATTATCATTCTTTAGACATTTATTCCACTCCATCATTTATCTCATAATCGATTGAGCTACAATAATTTGGAAGCTTGCCTTTAATACTTATCAAATCAATCATGATGTATGCCAATCCAATCATCATATGATTGGGTCTTAGGGCATACATACTAATAGAATCCCACTTGCACTTAGAGCCAATCACCTTCAAATCATATTCTTAGTGATCTCTAAACATGTCCCACATGTTTCTATTGTGCTAGTGAAAATCCAGTGAGTTAGCAACACTTTTCTTTAGACATATTATTGCATGTTTAACATCTCCTCACTACACGACATTTCATATGAGATGGAGTTTCCGTAATATGCTATCTGATATTCCTTGCCTAACAATTAGCTCCATAGTTTGACTTAGTATTTCTACTTTGTCATCAATGGTTGGAATATCTATAAGTTCATCTGTATGAACTACTAGATCCACATAGTATCCTTTGGTGTTCATAACACAAAGATACTCAACATTGCTTTTAGAATTAAATGGCCTTTTAATGTTACTTGGAACTTTTCCATTTAACAATGCTTATTCACTTTACAATTGAATATAACTTTTGTATTTTGCATTTTGCGATCATCTTTCTGTCATTTTGGAAGCTTACATTAGCGTAACTCATTTACACTCAACTCTTCCTTTTATTACCATAAAACTAATCCTTTAATACTTCATAAGTACTTCAATAAGTTCTTTATGGTATTCTAGTGACTCTCACTAGAAGTAGACATACATCCACTCGTCATGTCCATTGCATACGAGATAATTGGATGAGCATATCATATTGTCATGTCCAATACATACAAGATAATGAATGCATATTTATTTTTCTTGTCATATCTGATACATACAAGATAATGGGATGATTACATACATGATAGATCCAATTGCAAATGCACAAGGCATCTATCTATGTGTTCCTATTCTTCATAAGAATTTGGGACACTAGGAATCTAAGAGACTAACTCCATGTAACATGGACAAGTTTTCTCCCATTGAATCTTTGCATACTGAAATCTTCAGTACAGACTGCCAATGTATGCTCACTCTTTATCAGGTCAAGAGACTTTTGAGAACTATCTCTATAGATCTCTATTCCTATTTCATAGGACATTTCTCTTTATTCCTTAAAGAAGGTATTTCCACATCAGTTTCGTTTTATTCCTCATCATCATGTGGAATATGAATATGCTCCCACTAAATCTTTATAATCACAGATCCCTTCTTTATTTTGATATATCAGTCAAAACTTTTGACTATAAAATCAAAGTAAAGATTCCAGTTATGAGGTGCTTGTATTTAGTCAATCATATTGATTAATCTCTTGTAACTTATAGACTGCATTTGCATTAACAGAATAATAAAACCCTTTAGGTTGTGTCACGTACACATCCTCATGTTATTCCTGCTAGGAATGCAGTTTTAATATCCATATGCCAAATTTCATAGTCTTTAAGTTCCAATAGAAAGCATGATCCTTTATGACCTATAGCCATTGCAATTGGTTAAATAAATCATCATGTTCAACACCTTGAACTCACTTGAATTTATCTCAACCAATCAACTCTTCAAATGTCATCCATGTCAATCTTAACTCTTAAGACCCAATTGCACTTATGGGTGTTATCCCTATGAGTGATACCATTAAGGTCATACCTTATTTGGTTCACATGGAAGACATTTTGGATCTTATGGCTTCAAGCTATAACTTAAAATATGGTTCCTCAACATCATCTAGATAGATTATTGGCCGGTCATCATATGACTAATTAATCACCTTTGAGTTTGTAGGATATCATAATCCATCAAGATCAAGGTGTTTTCTACCAGATATATGAGGTGTATCTGTTACATAAGAAATTTGAGAATCCACAACACTTGTGATTCTTAATCTCCTTTTGTACCTTTATTTAGTGTAAAGCATGCACTACTACAGAAATAGCATTCAGTGTCACTTTTCTGGGCGTCGGTTATTAAGGAAAACTGACGCCTAACATATAAGGCGTCGGTTGTTTAAGCAAACCGACGTCTATATTCGAAGACCAGCCAGACACGGGTACCGCTTTGTATTCAGCGTCGGTTGTTTATAACAAACCGACGCTTAAAGTCGCCCGCGAAATCCAAATTTTGATTAAAAAAAATAGTGTCATTTTCAGCGTCGATTATGTAGGTATAAACCGACGCCTATGTGCGATGAAAATTTGTGCGAAAAGTGTCACTTTCAGCGTCAGTTATCCTTGTATAATCGACGCTGAAGGTGGTTCCCGCCAAACAATTTCATGAAAATATCGTCCAATTGGACGTCGGTTGTTGCAAACAACCGACGCTAAAGATTTTTAGGCGTCGGTTGTTGCAAACAACCGACGCTATTTGGGAATTTTATATCCCGCGATCGCCCGACTCTTCCCCTTTCTTCTGTTCCATTGCGAGCCGATTTCCCTATTTCTCTCTGCCGCCGATTTCTTCTCCGGCGATTTCTTCTCCAGCGCCCCCTTCTCCGGCTATTTCTTCTCCGGCGCCCCCTTCTCTGGCACCCCCTTCTCCGCCACCACTCCTGCTACCTTCTTCTCTTCTCCGCGCCCCTTCTCCGCGCCCCTTCTCCGCCGCCCTGCTGCTCCAGCGCCTGAGAACCGGCGCCTGAGAACTGCTGCTCCAGCGCCTGAGAACCGGCACCGCCACGCCGTCGCGCCGCCGCAACCACTGGACACCTGCTGCTCGCCACCGCTGGACACCTTCTGCTAGTCGCCGCCGCTCCTGCCGCCGTTGGAACCTGCTGCTCACAGCCGCCGATTGACACCTGCTCGCTTCTCGCCGCCGCCGCTTCCGCTCGTCACAGGTACCCTCTTCCTCCTCTTCTTCCACCTATGAGAGAGTAGAATGAATATGGATGTGTTTCTTTCATTAAACCCAGTTGTCGGGCAAGAGGAGCAAATGGAGGAAGCAAACAACAATACATTAGGGTTCTAATCTACCCTTTTGTCCTATATTTGATGATGATTGTGCATATATGTTGAGTTTGGGACTCTAGTGATGGACTTTGTCCTAAGTTGCTAATTTTTATTCTAATATGAACTCTAGTCTCATCTATCCATGTTGCCTATAGTTTATAACATTGCATTGTGAATTATTGCATGTTTGAACCTATTAATTCTTGATTTATTATTTAATAATGCTCTATAGATTAGGTACTTATCATGTCTATTAAAATCCTACCAGTATAATTATGTGATCCCAACATATTAAATTGAATTAGAATGATTTCATGAATTATAGGGTTTTAAAGTTGATAAACATGTACATGCGGAAATAGGGTTATTAAACCAATGGTTATAACATAGTATGATCTTAATCTGATCTGGATGTTCGTAATAATGTAGTATGTTAAATATGATTATTAGGGATACATATAATGTCTAGTAAAGATTCCTAGACCTTTTGTTTGAAACTATTGATTTCTTGATTTATTATTTAATAATGCTCTATTGATTAGGATTAACCATGTTGCCTGTAGTTTATAGACAATTATTGTATATAAGAATGACAACACATGTATTTGTTGGCCTAGAAACCCGTCCAAGATTTACTCATTAGGAGTAAATCTTGGATAGTCCCCGGTTTGGGACTGTTCTTGAACACCTAATCTCACTTAGGATGTAAGTGTATAATGTGTATTGGGTTTTCGAGAAAATTTCGGTAGCATTTCCCCGTTTGTTCTCTAAGTACATATGTACTTAGAGAACAGCGGGGAAATGATGCCGAAATTTTCTTGAAAACCAAATACACATTATACACTTACTAGTGAGATTAGGTGTTCAAGTATGGGATAGGTGGTACACATTTATTATATATAAGAATGACATCAAATGTGTTTGTTGGCCTAGAAACCCGTCCAAGATTGACTCATTAGGAGTAAATCTTGGATAGTCTCCGGTTTGGGACTGTTCTTGAACACCTAATCTCACTTAGGATGTAAGTGTATAATGTGTATTTGGTTTTCGAGAAAATTTTGGTAGCATTTCCCCGTTTGTTCTCTAAGTACATATGTACTTAGAGAACAGCGGGGAAATGCTACCGAAATTGTCTTGAAAACCAAATACACATTATACACATACTAGTGAGATTAGGTGTTCAAGGATGGGATAGGTGGTACACATTTATTATATATAAGAATGACATCAAATGTGTTTGTTGGCCTAGAAACCCGTCCAAGATTGACTCATTAGGAGTAAATCTTGGATAGTCCCCGGTTTGGGACTATTCTTGAACACCTAATCTCACTTAGGATGTAAGTGTATAATGTGTATTTGGTTTTCGAGAAAATTTTGGTAGCATTTCCCCGTTTGTTCTCTATGTACATATGTACTTAGAGAATAGCGGGGAAATGCTTCCTAATCTTTTCCTAATATATACTTGTTTCCTAATATATACTTGTTTTCTCTGATCATAGAATGGATAGATCATGGATGTCCATTCGTAATCGTTGCACCCCAGAGTTTATATCTGGTCTTGATCAGTTTATTAGATTTGCCGAGGAACATAGGAAAAAACCTACATATAGGTTCTACTGTCCATGTAGGCATTGTGGTAACAACTTGAAAGTCAACACTGGTGAGGAAATCAAAAGTCATGTCATGTGCAACGGGATTGTACAAGGCTATACAGAATGGCACTGGCATGGAGAGATTTCAAAATCGAAACCAATAGATGTTGATAGCAGTGCTTGGGTGGAAGAAGAAATTGCCTCCGATGACGTAAATGTGAACGAACCAGTTCCAGCAGACATCGTTGATGCGATGCTGGATAGTTGTAGGGTAGAGCACACCGATCCACCTCCTATCTTTAGAAACATTCTGCATGATGCTGAGATACCGTTATACACAGGCTGTGCTAAGTTTACGAAGCTTAGCGCTTTGTTGAGATTGTATAAGTTGAAAGCTAACAATAGATGGAGCGACAAAAGCTTCACTTCATTGTTGACTTTGTTGAAAGAAATGCTTCCTGAAGGAAACGAGCTGCCAATCTCAACATACCAGGTAAAGAAAATGTTGTGCCCAATGGGAATGGAGGCCAAGAAGATACACGCATGCCCGAATGATTGTGTATTATTTCAAAAGGACTATGTAGATTTGAAAGATTGTCCAAAATGTGGTGTGTCACGGTATAAATTGACGACTTCGGGGGAGTCCAAAACTGGTTCTCCTGCCAAGGTGTTGTGGTATCTACCTATAATATCACGGTTTCAACGCTTGTTTGCAAATCCTAAAGATGCGAAGAATTTGAGGTGGCATGTAGATGTTAAGAAAAATAATGATGGGATCCTGCGACATGTGTCTGATTCCCCACAGTGGAAGAAGATTGATCTATTGTACCCCAAATTTGGTGAAGAAGATAGGAATCTAAGACTTGGGCTTTGTACAGATGGGATGAATCCATACGGGACATTGAGCAGCCAACATAGCACTTGGCCAGTCATGCTTGTTATATACAATCTTCCTCCCTAGATGTGTATGAAAAATAAGTACATTATGTTGTCATTGTTGATATCGGGCCCTAAACAACCCGGAAATGATATTGATGTTTATCTTGAACCTTTGATTGATGACTTAAAGAAACTTTGGGCTGAAGGTGTGATGACCTATGATGCTTTAGCAAGAGAGACATTTCGTTTGCACGCTATGTTGTTTTGCACTATTAATGACTTTCCAACATATGGGAATTTGTCTGGATATAGTGTCAAAGGAGCTAAAGCGTGTCCTATATGTGAAGAAAACACTGATTCCATAAGACTAAAACATGGCGGAAAGACTGTATATCTTGGTCATCGAAGGTTTCTTTCAAAATTCCATCCGTATCGTAGGAAGCGCAAAGCATTCAATGGATGGAATGATGAACGGAGTGCACCTAAACCTATACCAGGGGATGTTGTTTATGAAAGAGTAAAAGACATTGTCAATGAATTTGGTAAGAAATCACAATGTAGTATGGCCACACAGAGTGACAATTCTTCATTCAAGAAGAAGTCAATATTTTGGGATCTTCCTTATTGGAGTTCTTTGACAGTCAGGCATTGTATCGATGTAATGCACGTTGAGAAAAATGTCTGTGATAGCATCATTGGTACTCTGTTAAATATACCAGGTAAGACTAAAGATGGGATAAAATCCAGACTGGACCTACGTGAAATGGGAATAAGGTCAGAATTAACAGAATTACGTGAAATGGGTAGTAAAAGAACATACTTACCTCCCGCTTGTTACACGTTGTCTAGAAAGGAGAAGAAAACTTTTTGTGAATGCTTGGTAAATGTTAAGGTGCCACATGGTTACTCATCCAACATCCGTAGATTGGTATCAATGAAAGATCTGAAGTTGATAGGTCTTAAATCTCATGATTGTCACACTCTAATGCAACAAATATTACCCGTGGCAATTCGATCTATATTGTCGAAGCATGTAAGGTTTGCAATTACCAGAATTTGTTTCTTTTTCAACAGTCTATGCAGTAAAGTTATTGACCCTGATACTCTCGATAATTTGCAAAGAGAAGTGGTTGTTACCCTATGTCAGCTTGAGATGTATTTCCCTCCTTCATTCTTTGATATCATGGTACATCTTGTTGTCCACTTGACTAGGGAAGTGAAAATGTTGGGACCAGTTTTCTTGCATTGGATGTATCCCTTTGAACGATACATGAGCATTTTTAAAGGTGATGTTTGAAACCGTTATCGGCCTGAAGGGAGTATTATTGAAGGTTATGTGGCGAGAGAGGTTATGGATTTTTGCAATGACTTTCTCAGTGGTAATGACACTCCTGATAATGACAAGAATATTGAGGAGGGCAAAGGAATTTTGGGATCACGGGTGAAAGTAATCAGCCGTGAGCAGTTGGAACAAGCTCACTTGTATATTTTACACAATATGGACAAAGTGAGTGTTTATATCGAGGAACATACCAATTTCATAAAGAGACAACATCCTCGAGCAAGTTCAATGTGGCTTGCTAGAGAGCATAATAAGACTTTTACTAAGTGGTTTGAAGATAAAGTCTTACATCAACTATCTCAAACACCAAATGATATTACAGAAACTATCAAATGCCTCGCCTTTAAACCAAAACCGAATGTTATGTCTTATGAAGGGTTTGACATTAATGGATTCACATATTACACAAAGCGCCAAGATGATAAGAGTGTCGTCCAAAATAGTGGGGTCACTCTTCAAGCGTCGACTATGTACTTTGCAAGTGCAAAGGATAAGAGTCCACGTGAAGCTAAAATGTCATATTACGGTGTCATTGAGGACATTTGGGAGTTTGACTACATAGATTTCAAAATTCCGCACTTTAAATGTAATTGGGTTGATAACACCAAAGGAGTTATAGTGGATGAATTGGGTTTCACTTTGGTGAACTTTGAAAAGATTGGCGAGAAGGGTGAACCATTCATATTGGCATCACAGGCGAAACAAATATTCTATATCGATGATCCTGCGAATGAAAAATGGTCGGTTGTTCTTCATGGTAAAAGACAATTCATTGAAGATCCTATAGATGAAGAAGAGTACTATGATAAGTATGATGACTCCAGTCCATTCTCAGTTGGGTTGCCAACTCCACAAAATATTGAAGCTAATGATGACTTATATGTGCGTGGAGATCACAATGAAGGATTGTTAATTGATAAAAGATCACAATTTGAGAGACATGTATGTTTATACAAATGCTAAATGTTTGCCTTTTTCTAGTTAATACAAATGCTAAATGTTTGCCTTTTTAATGACATTTTCAGATGGCTGACCATGATGAGCATGATGTCCATGATGAGCATGAAGTCCATGATGAGCATGTTGTCCATGACGAGCATGGCGAGTATACCAATGTAAGTTCTAAAAACATATCCTGTATTTCTATAAAATTCATTATCTTCTAGGTATGTCATATATCCTATATTTCTATATTGGGCTAATTTAGTGTGTTTATTTTTGTCAAATTTTAGGTTGATGATGTACCTGTACCCACTGAAGCACTGGAGCAACTTGATGCGCAGCACCAAACACTTAACAAGAAAAGGGGCATCACTCTGTTGAAGAAGTTATTAGCGCTAAGTGGTAGTGGATCCAAATTGGTGGTGGAGTTTGATAATGGAGGAAATTCAATTGGAGTGAACCGCAATAATTTTGTAAACTATCTTGGGTGTACCACTCGGAGCCATTGTGGTGTTAAGTATGATAATTGACATAAAGTTCCTCAAGGGAAAAAAGACTTGATATGGAAGGATTTATGCGTGAGTTATTATTATTTGCAGTTCTATTTTGTAGATTACAAATTCTATTATTTGCAATTCTATTTTGGATACTAGTTAATAACATTTCTATTTTACAGAATCTGTTTGCATTGGATGAGAAGTTGCATCGTAAAAGTGTGATGCAACGCGCTGGAAAGATGCTTAGGAATTATAGGACAAATCTGAACAGAGAATACATAAAAGAGGGTGATAAGAAGAAGAAGTCAGCCCTTGAACAATGGAACTTCTTGGACAAAGAAGATTGGGACAATTTTCTTACTTCAAGAAAATCTGAAGAATTCAAGGTATTAGGCATCACTCCCAATTTAATTAATATACATTGTATTCACCTATTCAAGATTAACATTTAGTGCTAATAACCAAATCATTAATGTGCATACTAACTAGGCCCTCAGTGACGCACAAAAAGCAAGGCGTGCACTGAATGTGCATGACCACACTATGGGTCCAAAAGGCTATGCAAGCGTTCGCCAAAGACTACAGGCGGAGTCTGCGGCTACTCAGCAGTCTGCTGCTACTCAGGAGTCTGCTCCTACTCAGGAGTCTGCCACACCCATGCCTCGCCATGATATCTGGATAGCTGGCAGGCAAAATAAGAAGGGTGAAATAAAGAATCCTGTAACTACTGAGGCGGCTGCAAAAATGGTAAAATACAACTCTTAGAGAAATCGTTTGAATATTGATTATTTGTGGTGTTAACTTACCAATTTCTGTTTATGGTGATTAGCGGGAGCTGCACGAGCAGAGGAAACAAGGCACGTTCATCCCTCAGGGCACAAGGGATGAATTGACAGTTGCTCTGGGTAACCCAGAGCATCCTGGATGTGTTAGAGATGTCGGCGCTGGTGTTGGCATCAAAGCATTCTTTGGGCCATCCCAGCGCAAACCCAGAGCGGGACTTTCTCAAGAATAGGTAACCTATTCTTTTTTTAGAATGTTACTGCAAAAGGAAATTCATTAATAAGAAGCTAATGTTTCTTTTATCCATGTATAGGAGAATAAGAGAGTTGAGGATTTAGTTGCTAAGAAGGTCAACGATGTAGTTGCTGAGAAGGTCAAGGAAAAATTGATGCGGTGGCAGGCATCTCAGGCTTCCAATCAGCCTATGGCGACCCACTCTTCTCCTGATGCACAGGCTGTGAGTAATCCTGGAGACCCATTGCCTAGCACGTCTGCTGTAAGTATTGTTTATGACATTGTAGCTAGTCTTTTCAAGATGATATGTTTTCAAGATTATATGTATATATGTATAACATTCTTTACGTAAATTTGTAGGCATTGAAGCCATGCCGCTTAAGAATGCAAGACTATGTTGTTGCAGAGGCGCAGGCTTACCAGTCGCTTCCTGGGGCAACGTTTCATGGGACTCCAATGCCGCATGGCTACATTCGTGTGAGCCCGATACATGTATTACCCGGTTGGAGGGAAGTTGCGTTGCCATATGCCCACCCAGATATTGATACACTTGGTGAGGCAGAAGGCGGGGTCATATTGATACAGGTTAAAAAGAAGACACCAGGAGCACCTAGGCCTCCACCTCCACTTCCCGCATTACCAACTTGGGTTCCAACTGACCTAACATACTCGTTAGGTCCTGCTTGTAGGGGAATGGCATGTTGGCTACGGGCACATAATATACATTGCCCTATAATAGTTTCTTTAGATGCAGATTATGCAGGTCAATCATAAGATAGCTCTTTATTTATACAAGATATTATTGAGTTGTTTATGTATGATTGGCTGAATACATCAATGATAGAGACATGGATAAGGTGAGATCTTGTTTATACATCCATATACCTTGTGTAAGATCCGGTGATCTGGTTTCTTATATATTAATGCATACGCCTATATGTTTTGCAGCTACTTAGTCGAAGATCATTGCAAACAATTTGTATTTGATCATGTGGGATTTTTGATTCCATCATTGATTAGTTTGGTAGCTAAAGACCCTGATAATGTTCAACAATACTGTATAGATGCTTTTACAATTTTTGGTCAGCAAAAAAAGACGATAATAATAGCTCCATTCAATGTCAAGTAAGTTTACTTTATTTATAATTTGGACTTAAGAAAATTCCATTTTTATTTTGCATTTTGAGTTATTAATTGTTAACTTCTTACCTCTAGCGGTAGACATTGGGAGTTACTAGTTATTGTCCCCAGGACATTCACTGTTTATTATCTAGATCCTGCGGGGAGTACATTGAACACTAAAATTGGACACGTAATGAGAATGCCATTATTCTGGTGAGAAATATTTCATTTTTATATCCGTTAACATCTTTTATTACATTACTATTTACTTATGCAATTTATTGTGTTATATTAACATGTAGGGGTTTAGATGCATTCAAAAAGGTTGGAGGAACGGTCCCAAGGAAAAAGAACCAGCCAATAAATTGGCAGAACGTACAAGTAAGTTCCCGACTCGAATATATATATTATTGATGTGAATTGTGCTTAGTTGTATTATTTTGTATGTTTCAATTTATAGTGTGCTACACAAGATAATGGCTGGGCATGCACATACTATGTGATGCGATTTATGCAGATGATTATCAAACATGCCACATTGGACATCGATAGCATACATGAGGTATTATATATAGTCTCATTAGTTAGTATGAAATATATCAATCTTATTTTTATATTATTACTTATATATATACATCATTCTCTTTGCAGGTGTTTAAAACTGACCACACTATAGGTAAACGCTTAAAAAATATACATGCTCCATATACGATGGAAGCATTAAATGAAGTAAGAGAAGAATGGGCAAAAGCCATACAAGCAGTGGCAACTGTAAGATATAATTGGGATGTTGATAGCGATAATGAATGATACTTTGTAAATGAATATTTCTGAATTTTAATACATGTATTTGAATGTTTCTATATGTGTGAATGTGAGAATTGAATTGATGTCTGAATGTATGTACTTGTGTGAAATTTTCCTTGTGACTTTTGCAGGTTTGCGGCCTGTTTGTAGGCTGATATCAATGGATGTCGTAAACCTGCAGTTCAGAAAACTGAACTGCAGGTTCTCATCCTGCTGACCAGCCACAGCAGGCCTGCAAACTGATATGAAAAAAAAATAGAAATAGGCGTCGGTTATTTATAGAAAACCGTCAGCAAAGACCTACAGCGTCGGTTTTTTTCAAAAAACCGACGCCTGATGTGGCCAAAGCAGTCCTGGAAATGGCGTCGGATATTCGTATCAAACCGACGCCTATTTAATCTATAGGCATCGGTCTTTTGGTATATAAACGATGCCAAAAGTGTTCGTGCCACAGAAAATGGCGTCATCTAGGGCACTTTATGCATCGGTTATCTACTAAAAGACCGACGCTATATTCCATATAGGCGTCGGTTGTTTAGTAAATAACCGACGCAGAAAGTGCCCTAGATGACGCCGTTTTCTGTGGCGCGAACCCTTTTGGCGTCAGTTATCTACTAAACGACCGACGCCTATAGATTAAATAGGCGTCGGTTAAAAAACCGACGCCGAAGTGTTCAACCTTTAGCGGCGCCCACATAGGCGTCGGTCGGAAACCGACGCCAAATGGGGTTAAACGACCGACGCAAAATGTCGTTTCTATAGTAGTGATGTTCTTTAAAATAATTCTAGAAGATTAGTTATTTGTTTGATGATCATGCTCTTACTATTTAGAGTATGATTCCTTCTTTGATTTTGACATCATTATGCCTTAATCATGAGTTCTCTATGATACACTATCATAGTTACTCACAAGGTCCTCAAACATTCTCATTCTTTGATCATATCAAAGAGTTAATACTTTTGCCAAGTTTGTTCTTCATTTATGATATTCTTGAACATTTCAATATATTCATATTGGTATTTCATTAAATACCATATCTAAAGTATTAGAATTTATTTCAGTAGGTATGTATATACATCAATATGTATTATACCTAATGGAATAGTCATTCTCCCACTACATCTAGTAAAGATTGACTTGTCATCATGCCCAATAAACAAGACATTCATATCTCTTAATGGTTCATTAACCAAGAGAGTCTAGTTTATCCATCAACATAGAACCTAAAGATGAAATTTTCATTCATTTATTTAGATGATAATGCTAATTTATTGTTGAGTCATCAATAACTTTTAGGTATTATTATTTTATCTCATGCATACCAAATACCACAAGATAAATAAGGCATTGCCATAAAAGATCATATCTTTGAAATTGAAACATGAACTTTATTGATAGACATCCTTGTCATTACAAGATGTAGAAATAAAGTGTTTCTATTTATTGGCAAAATGAAATAGCGGTTCATAACTATATTACATGCCCTTTGGGCTGAAATAAACTAAAAGGTACTACTATAAATGGCAACAACACTTGCTCCAATGATTGATGAGTGTTCCTTTTTGGTCCTTTCACAAATACCATCACTTCTTTTCAGATCATGCACATCATATATGTCATATCTATATCTTGGTATCATATACCCTAAGATAAAGAAGCATTTTAAGTTTATTTCATAATACCTGAGGTGGAGACTTCCATCCCCTCCTTCTTCTTCTTTAGTTCATCTATGTAGAGAGGGAAATTCCTCAATGTCCTAGCTCATGACAATGGTGACATTTTCCTCCTTTGTTCACCCCTCCCTTGGCTTTGAGAGTTGAAGATGACTTGGGTTGCGGGCTAGCATCAAAACCTTTCTTTGCTTTGACCTTACCCTTATCTTTAGACTTTCCCTTCTTTTTGTTGATCATCATCACATGTTTGGGTTTATCTTTCTTCATCTGTGCCTCAACTGTCCTCAACATGCCCAACAACTCTGTCAGTGACCTATCAAAGTTGTTCATGTTGTAGTTCATCACAAACTGACTACAGGATTCTGGAAACGATTGCAGTATCACATCAGTAGCCAACTCTTGGCTCAGAGGGAATCCCAGTCAAGCTAGGTTCTCCACATACCCAATCATCTTGAGTGTGTGAGGGCCTACTGAATCTCCTTCTGTCATGATGCACTTGAACAAAGCCTTGGAGACATCATATCTCTCCTGTCATGCTTGGTCTTGATACATGTTCTTGAGATGTTGAACCATCTAAATGACGTCCATGTTCTCATGTTGTCTCTGCAACTCATAATTCATTGAGCACAACATAAGCACTTCACATCAATGGCATCCTCAGTATGCTTCTTGTATGCATCCCTTTCAAACTTTGGTGCATTGGGAGTGGGTTCTTCTGGCTCTGGTGTATCTAGGACATAGAGCTTTCTCTCTTGAGTGATAACAATTCTCAATGTACTAAACCAGTCATGGAAGTTGTTCCCATTTAGCTTGTCCTTCTCAAGGACCGATTGCAATGAAAAGTGATTGTTGTTGGTAGCCATTTATTCTACAAAAGGAAATTTGCAATTTTAGTGCAAAACTCTTTTGATTTAATTTTATTTGAAATTGATGATATTAATTAGGACTTTAATTAATTATTGCTCCTACTATTATGATCAAATTGATAGCCCACACCATCAATTCAGAAGATTGTAGTGTACAACCTTCTAGTGAGCCAAGATCTAAAACAATAGAGTTATTACCCGGACAATGCCAACATCCATAATCAATTATTAAGGTAGGTAACATTTACCAATTGCATCATATGCAATTCTTGGATGGATGTCATGCACAACTCCTTACCATGTACATTTGCATGCCTCAAGGTGCTTAATCCTATTAAGATCACCTTGTTAAGTCCGACCCAAAAGCCAACACAATGAATATGCACCCTACAAAGGCAAACCCACATATTCACCATCACACTTCCACGAGATAGACAGTGCACCACACGAAGGCGTGCCCACACTTATTCGATCAAGCTTTTCATGTGTGCTACTTTTGGAAGGCATCTTAAACTTAATATTTATATTTGAGGGTTTAAATATGCTTATATATGCATATAAGTATCCAATCATCACATATATAGTATGTAGCATATACATGCTATATCCCACAAATGAAAACATGCAATAATGATAAAGCAATTATTATGGCCACCCTATTGTAGTTCCTTGGAGCCATAAGGAACTACGGTCATCTAAGGTCTACATCACATGCAACCTATTGTTGATGAAGATCTATGCTTAGGCTGTTCCGAGTTAATCAGCTCATCCTATGACTGATCGGCTTGCCTCCTGGCTGGTCAGTTGGTTGTCACCAACTGATCGTCTGGCTCCTCCAAACATTTGGTTCATCGGGTCATCGGGCTCCTCCTCAGGCCACCAACTGCTCCTCAGTCGGTCGTCTCGGTGAAACAAGCGGTCTTCTGCAGTCTTCGTCATAACAAGAAATAAAACTGTCCTACTTTTACATAATCTTTGTGAAACCTCGAGTTACATTTGAGGGGAGCAAAGGTAGAAGAGAATCTCAAGTTCTCTCGAGTTACATTAAGAATAGAAGAAGAGGGCTCAGTGCGTAGGTTGAGATATAAACAACCATAACCAACCACACACATGCACATAGGGTTTATAGGCCATAACCAGGCTACACATCCACCATCAAAACTGTTTTAGGGCGACACGTATCGATTGCATATATGCCATATCATATATGTATATATTAGATTGGGATTATGTGGTATTAATTGGATATTCACATTAGTCATTTAAATATTCACATCGTATATAATAAATAAAAGACGGTAAAACCAAAACCTGATCATATCGATTATCCCAAAACATAGAATATTGAAGTGGCTTTGATACCACTATTGGGTTTTACATGGTCGGAGTAGGTAGCAGAAACAAAAAAAAATACTTGACCATAAACCCATAACCAGTAGATCACATCAATATCTATTTAATGAGAAGGATGGTTTAAGCGAGATATACCTGGTCCTGAGGCTTGCTCGGAGACAATACCTCATAGCAAGTGTGGTTTTCGACCACCTGTCTTCGACGACGTCTGTGTAGCTCCTAGTATTGACTCAGAATGCAGTTGACTATCGTCCTCCTGAGAGAGAAGTCTCCCGCCTCAATAGATAGTCCACACAAACTACCGGGAACTCTAGTCATCCTGAAGAATGGACTAGAAGGAATTGTCCCCTTCTGTCGGTGTACTAGTCACTGACACACTCTCCCACAATCAGTTGCTTTTCTGCAGTTGTCTTTCCCTCGTTGTTCCTCACAAGACGGGTAGAACTTTCTTAGGCTCTCTCGGTTACCACAACCAGAGAGGACAACAACTTTGCAAATAAACTAATGTTCTAAGTTGTGTCTCTGGAGAAGCCCATATACCCCTCTATTTATAGTAGAGGGTAGGGCCAGGGTTCTCAGTCTATGTGGGAGTATAAGGGTCCGGAATTTCTATGAACAATTTGTACTTCGGCAGGAAAACCGGTCATTTGGCAAGTTGAACTGATCGGTTCACTAGTGAACCAGTCAGTTGGGAGTGTGAACCGGTCGGTTCACTTAGTGAACCGGTCATTTCACTTCCCAGACTTGCCTCCAATTGACTTTCCTTATTCATTTCTAATTAACAAAAATATCAATTCTTGTCCCAATCAAATTGAACAAGTGAAATGAAAAAATCTTTTTCTCAAAAACTGAGAAAACCCAATACTGCTCATTTGGAAAAATGAATCGATCAGTTCACCAGAGTGAACTGGTCATCTCACTGACCATGAGCTGATCGGTTCACCCAGTGAACTGGCTAGTTGGTGGTCCAGATTGTGCATAACACAGTCAATTCAGTTCTCAATCAATCTGACACTCAAATTAGTTGGTTCAACACTTAAACTTGATGTTTCTGAGTCAAGTCGATTGATTGAATGTTTGATTGAGTACCTAAACACTTTAGTAATCAATCAAAACATTATTCATGGATAAACTCCTCTTCCATGTTAATCCTTTGTGTATGACCCTATAGGTCCCATTTCATGTTGGTAGTGAATGTCCATAACTAGCTTATGACATCACAAGCAAAGAGTGGTGCCTAGTCGCACATCAGTGCTACCCAAGTGAAAAGGAAAGTTGGAGAACAACTTTCAATCCTACAGTCTGTGATTGGTGTTCCATTGAATGTATAATTCCTTTGTCTCTGATATATTGAATGAACTCAAGGCATGGAGTTGTCATCCTTTCAACATTTGTTCATGTTTCTTGAACTAGAGCAGACTGTCTGAGATATGTGCAACATCAATATCATATATTGATTTACATGTGCATGTGCATGCCTTTCTCATTCTCACTTATCAAGTGGCCTGGACATCATACTCCCTTAGGAGGGACAAATCCCATATATATCACTCACAATCTATCTCTTGTGTCAAAGCCACCCAATCTTCACCGTTATAACAACCGATGTTTGAGGACTGCATTTGATGATGTCAAAGTGTACCCAATCACATTCGACGAGTGTAGTGATTCCATGTCTAAGAATCACAATAACCACCATCACTATGAGAGATGACTATGACTACCATGTTGTTACATCCTTAAAAATCATAGATTTCAAGCCTAAACAAATTAAGGAACATATAGCATTGAAGTGTTGTGAGGGATCTTGGTTGATGATTCCAAATCCTAGAATTCGATGGAATGATCAATATAAGCCAATAATGTGCTTTTGAACATGTGTTCATATGAGGCTAATGTAAGATGCAATGATGATCAGAGCATTATATTGGTAATCAGGAATGAAATTAAGCTCAGGGAACCTTTAGAAAGCCAAGATGTGATTCATGGACCTCAGAGACACTCTTCGGCCCAATTGGTTAATCGAAGGTTGTATATGGGTCCCGGAGATATGATTTTGGATATCGTGGGCACTCCTGATTATAATAAGACTCAGATAATACATGAATGAGTTAAGACCTTATCTTCTTCTTAAGGTTGGATAATATATATAGCAGATTATTGTCCCAGAACTTGAGATAAATAGAGGTGATTTTATGTCTTTTAGGACTCTCGTTAGGAAAGGAGTCCATCTACCTTTGGGAAGGAATATAATGCAAGTGTTTGTTTTCTTTTCTTAGCAATCACATATGAGGGAAACTAGTCCCAAAGACTTAGGGTTCGGTGGAAGGGTTTCATGAGAAAACTATACCTATATATAGGGATATCTCCTCTCATTGAGATTCATCTGACCATGCACTCCATCCCCTTTCTCCTTTGAACGTGACCCTCAAAGTGGAGGGGACCCTGGTGATACATTGCCTAGATCCCTCGATGCACAGGCGGTGGCTGACGTAGCTAGCCCACAACAACACAGAGGAGGTGGTTGGGTAGTCGAACCGTAGCAGTGCGGGGGCGGTGGCTGCAATTGTTGGCAACATAGGGAGTACCAGGCATTGTGTTTGGGGCACGATGATAAAGAAGCTAGCTTCTGATGCTAGGTGGATGAGAAGCTAGGTACCAGTTCATTGTGGCATCGGTAGTGGACGACAACTTGGATGGACAGGACGAGGATAGGAAGAGAATGATGCCTCTACCGCAGCACCTTGGTGCCGCTGGGGATCACCACGGATGGCCGTCGCGACCGTATCGGCAGGGTGCACCCCGCAGCAAAGGTGACACTCTGACCTAGTCAGGAAAGGGGAGGGACGGCTGGGTCTAGCCGTGTTTGATGAGGACTGAAGAGCCTCTGCCTGCTTCTCAATCTCAGGGGATTAGGCGAGCGGGTCGGTGGCATATCGCCATAGCCAATCATCATGGCGACATCGGGAAGCAGGGGGCTGATAGAAGGACCATCAAGGGCCAACAGAATGGTGTGATTGTGCACCCACAAGAGCCTACTTCCCGCATTGAGCTGCATCTGTAGAGCAACCCACTCAGTCAGGTTGTAGGTCTCTTCCCTCCTCATGATGCCCTTCCCTGGAGCCACATGAGGAGCCTACAGTACGCTACCATGACCACACAGAAGTCAAGGCGTCCTGCCAAAGGACCAGTGAAGGATCCCCGATGATGGCGTGAGGGTGCGTGTACGGGATCCCGTAGAGGATGCACCCTTCATGAGGAAGCAGGTGGATAGATGAAGCTACACCGGTGTTCGCTGAAGAGAGATTGGGCAGTAGGAATGCCCTACCTCACCGTCGGGAGGCAACCCCAGGCGGCCATAGTCCTGCAAATGGGGAAGAAGAAGGATCAGATCTGGGTCGCCGGGTAAGCAGACCCTTGTCATGGATCCACAAGCCAGAGAAAAAGAAGGTAATACAATATATTCATTTTGCTTAGGTGTCAGACTACGATTGGCTAAGTTAAGTGTTATCTTGTTAATTTGATATAAAATAATTGGTAGTTCGGATGGGGACATATAATATATGAAGCTCAGGAAAATGAGAGGAATCCGAATAAAATACTATCAGAACTTGATTAAGCTTCATGTTCCAAAAGTATGTGCTATACATGTGTTAAGGTGATTAGTATAAAGGAAAGACCTAAATTCCTATAAATTGATGCTTAATTGATTTAATTCATTTATGTTGTGTTAATACCTGATCTAGACATGTATAATGAGGAAATTCTTGATAATGATGAATAATGATGTTTCTAGGTTAATAATATCATACATGCAGATTTAGGGTTTTGAAACCAATGTGAATACCTTGTCATGATCTTAATGCTAGTAATGTGATCTAGATATAATGAATAGCCTAATATGATTAAGATGATAATTAGGGTTTAACCTAATTCTCAGAACTAGGTTTGTAACCCTAATCCATGGTCCAAACATGAGATAACCCTAAACCCTAATTTAGGAGCACATCTAGATCTGTTTAAAGTAATGCGAGCATAGGGTGACACATATGTAGTATGTGTGTTTCAGATACTGTTGATTACATGTCGTGTTGCTTGGATGTTTGGATGTACTCTTAAAGTACATGTTAGATTATGTATGGTTTTTGCAATGACATAAGGTACGTGGTTATGCTTATTAATACATGTACCGAATTCTAAGTTTGTCGAGGTTTCTCGATGAGACTGACGAATGATAAACTGCTTTATTATTTATTTACTTCTTGCATAGTATAAAGTTCCTATGAGTATCATGTAAAGTAAATAATAATATTCTGAACTCTGGGTTAGATTGATCTTAAGGGTAATGCATACGAGCCCCAAAGGGATAGTGATTACACCTGAGGTAGTAAACCAGATATGTGTTAGAATATGGAAAATAACTTTATGTTCTTATATGCAAGATAAAGGTGTTTGCTTATATGTGTACTTGTGATTATTGGTTGAACCCACGTACTAGTATAGAAATATAATGATTGTGTATTTGTTTGTCGGCGTTTTAGGTACCAGATATACTTGATTCATGGACATGAGGTTATAGAATAATGATGTTGAAAATATTAAAGTGATGGATGAAGTTTTAGAGATAATGGTATATCATCATACTTGTATAAGTTAATCCTTTCTAAAATTTATGTAACTCCTTAGAGGAGGTTTTTATGCAAACATGTAATTATTTGTTCATTAATGGAAATTATTTACTATTATATATTATTTCTTAAATATGATCTTGGAGTATATGAGTAATGATTCATGACTTTAAGGTCTTTTAGACACTCAAAAGTGTGGGTTGTTACATTTGGTATCAGAGCATAGATTCATCAACTAATACTTAATAGTTAATAATTTCAAATCATCCTTGGAAATTGAAGAGAAAATTTATTAAGGCCTAATGTATCTTTTAGGTTTCTCATCTCACATTTTCATCTACTTCTCATCTCTTTGCTTAAAAAGCCTTGAAAAGAAATTGTTAACCAGAGAAGTAAAATATGAAAAGATGTAACCTTTTGTGTAGGTCCCTCTAGAGAGGGTAGACACTAGAAAGATACATGTATGGGTAGGCCCTTTCTTAGAGGAAGGACTTGGTTTGGGGTATGAAAACTCTAGTGGGTCAAGGGATATGGAATTTTGAGAGGTAGAGTATAGTCCCTAACCCTAACCCTAACAATAAGACCTTAATCTTAAATAATGAACATGGTGTGGTGGTATGGGACACCACCCATGTGAAACTTAAAATCAGGAATAAGAAAGATAAATGGATGGGTTTAGGTGACCCAGTCTCCCATGCATGTGTGCATGAGGAGAATAACACTTATGTAAGAGGTATTCAGAAATATATGAACCCAATAGTTATATATATATATATATATATATATATATATGAAAATAAAAGTTTGAATATAACTTTCTCAGACCCCACATGTTGTTTCTAGAAGTCTGGTGATGGTGGACAAGCCCCTAGAGGGGAAGCTCGATGTAGAACCAATCCCCTGGAGGGGAAGGTGACCCAAGTTCATTGAATGGATAGGGACTGTGAGGGGGTATTCCAGAGATTGAGCCAACATGGGTTGAGAAATTTTAATGATATAAATTTATGCATGATGGAAAAAAAAGAATATATATGAAACCTTTAGGGTTAGTGTGCCAACCTAGGGTGGGTCAACCCAAGAGTGGTAAGATGACCTAGGAGGGAGGCAAAATCCTAGATATTGTGATCAGTTTGTGGCTAGAGAGCTAACCCCCTCCTATGAGCCAAAAGGCACCCTAGGCTGGAACTTTTCCTTAAAACGTAAGTGTAAGTGAATAAACGTATTTAAGTATTGAGATAAACATAATCCTCACCTAAAGGGGTGAAGAGTTAAAGATATAAAAATGAAAGAACTTATATTCTTTGAACCCAAGGATGCCATCTCTGAGTGACACAGTTGGTCAAGCCCAGGAGGAAAGACCAGTAAGGCACCAAGCCCAGGAGGGAAGGTGGCCTGAGTGGATGACCAGGCCCAGGAGGGAAGGTCATGAAATGGACAAGGCCAGGAGGGAAGACCAGTAAGACACCACGCCCAGGAGGGAAGGTGGCCCAAGTCTGTAGTGCAGATGTTTAGGATCAAGCCCCTAGAGGGGAAGATCACAGAAGGTCAAGCCCAGGAGGGAAGACCGACATGGCACCAAGCCATGGAGGGAAGGTGGCCCGAGCCTAATGATTGGGACTACACTGCATAATGTGTACTCAAAAGAAAGAGATGAAGGAAATCCAGATTAAATAATTATAAAAGAGAATAATGTGCTTAAAATATGTGAAATCTCAAAAGAAACCCTTAGGGATGGTAGAGTCCTAATGCAATCCTAGAGTCAAGTAGGGTGTATTAGAGGTACATAGGATCGATGGGTAGGGAGTTGATATGCCCTAAATGCACATGACCATGTGGTCGGGAGGTAACAACTAGGTTTACCCAAGTTACATGACTTAGGAGATTAGTTACCTCCATGAGGATCATGTAGCCTAATGGGTGAATGTGAAAGGCACTCTCTTGTTGCATAAGGATGAGATCACTCCAAAGGTACCTATATGCCTAGAGACCTCAAGGAAATAGCTAAGGCTCATAATACGTGAGGTGTAAATATAAAAGATATAATGTAGTTATGAAAAGTTGAGAGAAGTTGTTCCCTAAATTACAAGTAAGAAAAGGGACACTTGACTACATGAGATAGAATAATTCTATGAAATCAAGAACAAGTATGTTTAGAGTGATATCGAGTATGATTCAACTTAATATGTGAAATTAAAAGGTAATGTGTAGATGTACCATCTCCGCTTTTGGAATGGAATGAAATTTGTGTTTGGGCTGCTGTCAAATGCTTATTTCATCTCATTATGAGGGAGGGAGATTGGAAAGACACATGTAATACCTAAAATTGAGAATAAATGTCTTAATTTGAGGTTAATGACATGATCTAGGGTTAGAGGTGACACCTCACCCTTATATATAAAAATAATGAATAATGGGTTGGAAACCTAGGTGAAAAGAGAGATCACCAAGTGGAATTGAAATCACAAAATAAGAATGAAATTATCAAGTGATGATAAGATGTGTATACTAGAGATATGGATATACTTGAATTTCAATTTAGGTGCCAATTTTAGTAATAAAGCGAAAATTTGATATATTAAGGAAAAGTGTTAGAGCCATCTAAGTGGAGTGCTAACTCTAAGTTTGGAAGATAACATGTGTTATCATTCACCTAGGCATAGTAGGCCTGAATTTTGAGGACAAAATTCCTTTTAAGGAGGGGTGAATGTTACATCTTTAAAATTTGTAGATTTCAAGCCTAAACAAATTAAGGAACATATAGCATTGAAGTGTTGTGAGGGATATTGATTGATGATTCCAAATCCTAGAATTAGATGGAATGATCAATATAAGCCAATAATGTGCTTTTGAACATATGTGTTCATACAAGGCTAATGTAAGATGCAATAATGATCAGAGCCTTAGATTGGTAATCAGGAATGAAATTAAGCTCGGGGAACCTTTGGAAGGCCAAGATGTGATTCATGGACCTCAAAGACACTCTTCGGCCCAATTGGTTAATAGAAGGTTGTATATGGGTCTCAGAGATATGATTTTGGATATTGTGAGTACTCCTGATTATAATAAGACTTGGATAATTCATGGATGAGTTAAGACCTTATCTTCTTCTTAAGGTTGGATATTGTGGGTACCCCTGATTATAATAAGACTTGGATAATTCATGGATGAGTTAAGACCTTATCCTCTTCTTAAGGTTGGATAATATATATAGCAGATTATTGTCCCAGAAATTGAGATAAATAGAGGTGATTTTATGGCTTTTAGAACTCTCATTAGGAAAGGAGTCCATCTACCTTTGGAAAGGAATATAATGCAAGTGTTTGTTTTCTTTTCTTGGCAATCATGTATGAGAGAAACTAGTCCCAAAGACTTAGGGTTCGGTAGAAGGGTTTCATTAGCAAACTATACCTATATATATAGGGATATCTCCTCTCCTTCAGATTCATCTGACCATGCACTCCACCCCCTTTCTCCTTTGAATGCGACCCTTGAAGTGGAGGGGACCCCGGTGATGTGCCGCCTAGATCCCACGGTGCACAGGCGGTGGCTGACGTAGCCAGCCCGCAGCAGCACGGAGGAGGTGGCAGGGCAGTCGGGGCCGTAGCAGTGCGGGGGCGGTGGCTGCAACCGTTGGCAACACAGGGAGTACCAGGCGTTGTGTTCGGGGCAACGATGATAAAGAAGCTAGCTTCCGACGCTAGGCAGCTGAGAAGCTAGGTACCAGAGTCGTTGTGGTGCCGGCAGCGGACGGCAACATGGATGGACAGGACGGGGATAGGAAGAGAACGACGCCTCTGCCGTAGCACCCTGGCGCCTCAGGGGATCACCACGACTGGTCATCGCGGCCGTATCGGCAGGGTGCACCCCGCAGCAAAGGCGACACTCTGACCTAGTCAGGCAAGGGGAGGGACGGCTGGGTCTAGCCGTGTTTGATGAGGACTGAAGAGCCTCTGCCTGCTTCAGGATCTCAGGGGATGAGACGAGCGGGCCAGTGGCATATCGCCATAGCCAACTGTCGTTGCGGCACTGGGAAGCGGGGGGCTGATAGCAGGACCAGCAAGGGCCAACAGAACGGTGTGCTTGCGGGACAGCGAATTTGAACCCGTGCTTGCGTGCCCACGAGAGCCTACTTCCCGCATTGAGCTGCATCTGTAGATCTACCCACTCAGTCAGGTTGCAGGCCTCTCCCCTCCTCACGACGCCCTTCCCTGGAGCCGCATGAGGAGCCTACTGTACGCTACCACGACCACGCAGAGGTCGAGGCATCCTGCCGAAGGATCAGCGAAGGATCCCTGATGACGGCGCGAGGGCGCATATACGGGATCCCGCGGAGGATGCGCCCTTTTTGAGGAAGTAGGTGGATAGACGAAGCTACACCGGTGTTCGCTGAAGAGAGATTGGGCAGGAGGAACGCCCTACCTCACCGTCGGGCGGCAACCCAGGCGGGCGCAGTCCTGCCAACGGGGAAGGAGAAGGATCGGATCCGGGTCGTCGGGTAAGCGGACCCTTGTCATGGATCCGCAAGCCAGAGGAAAAGAAGGTAATACAATATATTCGTTTTGCTGAGGTGTCAGGCTACGATTGGTTAAGTTAAGTGTTATCTTGTTAATTTGATAGAAAATAATTGGTAGTTCGAATGGGGACATGTAATATATGAAACTTGCTCATAAAAATGAGAGGAATCTAAATAAAATAATATCAGAACATGATTAAGCTTCCTATTCCAAAAGTATGTGCTATACATGTGTTAAGGTGATTAGTATAAAGGAAAGACCTAAATTCTTGTAAACTGATGCTTAATTGATTAGATTCGTTTATGCTGTGTTAATACCTGATCTATACATGTAGAATGAGGAAATTAATGATAATGATGAATAATGATGTTTCTAGGTTAATAATATCATACATGCAGATTTAGGGTTTTGAAACCAATGTGAATACCTTGTCATGATCTTAATGCTAGTAATGTGAGCTAGATATAATGAATAGACTAATATTCTTAAGATGATAATTAGGGTTTAACCTAATTCGCATAACTGGGTTTGTAACCCTAATCCCTGGTCCAAACATGAGATAACCCTAAACCCTCGTTTAGGAGCATATCTAGATCTGTTTAAAGTAATGTGAACACAGGGTAACACATATGTAGTATGCGTGTTTCAGATACTGTGGATTACATGCCTTGTTGCTTGGATGTTTGGATGCACTCTTAAAGTACATGTTAGATTCTGCATGGTTTCTACAATGACATAAGGTATGTGGTTACGCTTATGAATACATGTACCGAATTCTGAGTTTGATGAGGTTTCTCAATGAGATTGACGAATGATAAACTGCTTGATTTTTTATTTACTTCTTGTACACTATAAAGTTCCTATGAGTATCATGTAAAGTAAATAGCAATATTCTGAACCCTATGTTAGACTGATCTTAAAGGCAATGTACACGAGCTCCGGAGGGATGATGATTACACTTGAGGTAGTAGACCAGATATGGGTTAGAATATGGAAAACAAGTTTATGTTCTTATATGCAAGATAAAGATGTTTGCTTATATGTACTTGTGATTATTGGTTGAACCCACGTACCAGTATAGAAATATACTGATCATGTATTTGTTTGTCGGCATTTTAGGTACCAAATATACTTGATTCATGGATATGAGGTTATAGAATAAAGATGTTGAAGATACTAAAGTAATGCATGAAGGTTTAGAGATAATGGTATATCATCATACTTGTATAAGTTAATCCTTTCTAAAATTTATATAACTCCTTAGAAGAGGTTTTTATGCAAACATGTAATTATTTGTTCATTAATGGAAATTGTTTACTATTCTGTATTATTTCTTGAATCTGATCATGGAGTATATGAGTAATGATTCACGACTTTAAGGTCTTTTAGACACTCAAAAGTGTGGGTCGTTACACATGTCATGGTTCCATGTGTCACTCTCATGGTGGGTCTATCTGATACATTGTTCTCTAACATGTATCTATGTGCTTGGTTTGATATCATATATCATGACTAATGAGACACTGTCATCAACCAACACACACTCTAGCCTTGATGTGTTATTGTTGTCTATCAACCTTCCACAATGACATCCAACTAGGGACATAACAAGAATGTACATACTCTTAGCATTCGTATGATCTCATTGTTTAGGTCCTCAACTTGAAGACATACGACATTGAGTATTATCATTCTTTAGACATTTATTCTGCTCCATCATTTATCTCATTATCGATTGAGATAGAATAAATTGGAAGCTTGCCTTTGATACTTATCAAATCAATCATGACGTATGCCAATCCAATCATCATATGATTGGCTCTCAGGGCATGCATACCAACAGATTGATCATCACCAATGGGGTCGCCCCTATTCATCCTTCATTCCCATTAGAGATGAGCTCCATCCAGAAGTACTAGACACTGTTTCCATATTAATCGCCCAATAAGATTTCTAACCCTATATTCTTCTTTCTCCCAGTACCAATTTTACTCCCGACCAACCGATTTGATCTACCTTAGAGATTAGGTCTTGGCCAGTACAACATTTACCGCCAGGCCTCTCCTATTGCACTACGACCATGGAAGGGCGTTGACAAGGTCTAAGGGACCCCAGCAAAGCTTTTCCGATCTCATGTGAGGCTCTTGTGTCCCAATTTAAGATCTTAATATCAAGCTTTTCACTTTCCATGTTCTCAATTTCTAGCTGCGTCTTTGGGGTGTTGAACGTCTTCATTTGATGTGTTTCTCTCGTATAACGTTGTTGATATCCTAGTGACATATTTGTATACTTGGATTGCACCTTGTCGTAATGGCTCATGGATTCTGTCATGGATTGTTCCACAGTTACAACGACAGCTATAGGTAGGGCATCTGGGTGCTATTGAACATCAGTTGTAGAGGGTTGAGTTTGTTTTAGCCTAGAGAAGCAGATGTAGTGGAGAACTCTTCAAGTTTTTATGTGTATCTCATTTTCATGATTGGATCTTCATGATCCAAGTCAGGCGATCGTGCCATGGCAGAGACAGGAAGAAGCCAGAGCACAAAATGACCTGGGTGCCCCCATCATGTAAATCACGGTGTCACGTTGCTATGGATATTTAGGGAAAGTAGTATGTCCTTTTTTTAGAAAATATGAATGTCCAAGTCTGGATTTAACCAATATAGTCCTCCTCACACAAATGATATAAAAATGGAGTGACAGGCATATCCATCATTTCACTTTTGATTTATACAATCCCAAAATATGATTTGTAGATTTATCTAAGTGTTGATGGGACAATGCTAGATAATTAATATCATTTTATTGGTATGTCCAATGGGATTGAGTAATGTATGGGTTTTGATCATTTTTTGAGATTTAGCCATTGGGCTAGGAAAGGGGCCATGTTTTGACACTAGTTTCTCAGATATCAATACTTAATGTAATTAGGGTTTATGAGAAAGTAGTTAGGGATCTAGGTTATAATTACAGGAAGACTAAAACTCTAAGATCATGAACCTAGGAGCGAGTGTTCCTACTAGATTAGGTAAGTGGTCCATGCCTTGGGTTTCAATATACTGCATTCATACAGTTTTTCTCCTTTAATCATGTTTAGAGTTCATATTACATATGTTATTATGTGAGAATCTAAATGTTTTAAGAGGTACTTATATATGCACATCTTATTAAGATTTAATGCATTGAGATTCATGTTAAGATATGATCATTTAAAAGAACCTACCTCTTGATGTTTAAAATCAGTAATGTGATTATGGTGAAAACCCTATGTAAGATAAGATCGAATTACCAACAAATGTTTAGGCCCTAATCATGAACGTTTTTATCGAAGGCTGGTGCCTTATGATCCCCCTTCACTTTATGGGTTCAAGCCCAATCCTATTCACTTTCAGTGTGTTCTGATGATTTTTCACTTTCAATGTGTTAGGTATGTTTATATTCTTATTCACTTCGAATGTATTCAGATGACTGTTCACTTCAGTGTGTTCGGTATGTTCATGTTCCTATTCACTTTCAGTATGTTCGGTATGTTCATGTTCTTGTTCACTTTGTGTGTTTAGATAACTATTCACTTTCAGTGTGTTTGGTATGTTTATGTTATTGTTCATTTTCAGTGTGTTCAAATGACTATTTACTTTTAGTGTGTTCAGTATGTTTATGTTCATTGAGTAGTTGTCCTAATAAGAAAGCTTAATCAAGTTAAGAATGTGTCATTTATCCATAATTAATGTTTATGCAAGTTCATATTAGTTTTTAGAGCTTTATGTTAAGTTATCTTCATATATTAATATTGAACCCAACCACTTACAAATGGTTCATCGAATGCATGGTTGGGGGCGTGATGCTGGTAGGTAAGGAGCTAGCTTAGAGGTTAAAGTCATCTGAGGTGTAAGGACTAGCTCAAGGATCTACGCAAGAGTTTAAGATCTGGTTGGGTGCCATCGATAAGATCCAAGGAGGTTTAACTAGTTTATGAATTATATCATGTATAATGTTCCCTATTGTATGCTTTGTAAAAAGAATGTGTATATGAGAATCAATGTAATCATATCCAATGTAAAGTTATTTCTATTATTGCAATGAATGATATATGCTAATTTGTGATGTTCTCCGAGTGTAATCTTTATGGTCCATGCTTCTGTGATGATGTTTTATGGACTGCACTTAGGGGATGTAACATATGGGATCTTAGACCCTACTCTAGAACTTTGACCTTTTGGACTTAGCCAAACAAGGTTAAGGTTTTAGACCTAAAGGATGTTTAATATAACCCTAATCAGCTAATGTGTGTATATATCACCCTAATGTAACCTAATGTTTTTACATTAGTCTTAGACCCATAATGGACACATAAAATATGTCACATGAAATAAATGAAGGAATACATAAGAATTCGTGTAAAATAATCCTACATAACTCTTTTGATGGTAATAGTAAGTCATGGAACATAATTGGATGAGCAATAGTGATAATAATGAAAAAAAGTGATAATAATGGCCAAAAATATTAATTGTATCATAACGCATTAAAAGAAATCTCAAAAGTGGAATTTAATTTAAGAATCATGCTCCTTGGGTCCCAATTGCCTTGGGAGTCAAGTTTCACATTATTCACATAATAATAATTAATTTAATTCATTTTGGATAGAGAATATATGTGTTTTCCCCAAAATATCAAATAAAATAATAAATTACTCCAAAAGAGGAGAATAATCTTGGATTCATAATCTACATAATCAATATAGCCTTTGGGTGAATTTTCATCCAATTTGGAAGATGTTTGATTAAAAGATGAACTCGGAAAAGAGAAAGTGTGAAGAACCTTCAAAATATTAAATAAATGTACACACCTCTCTAACATGGAAAATGGATGGCAAATTCATATTCAACACATTAATTATGACTTGTGGGCGAAGTTTCATCAAATTTGGAGAATCTAATAATCATTCATGCATGAGGAAAGAGAAAATAGGATTTGGTTTATTTAACACATAAAAAGTTCTCAAAAGGCAAAACAAATTTCATATTTGGATTCCTCATATCCAAAATAGGTTGGGTGTCAAATTTCATTAAATTTGGAGTTTGTTTTCACCTTCAAACAAAGAGAGAAAAAAAGAGAAATTATTTAAATAACACTTTATTCGATTTTCCAATATTATAAGCTTTAATCTATCACGTGGCCCTTTTCATTTGATTCCTTCTATACATGAGATCCAATGGCTAGGTTCTCTTTTAGCCTAATCCAACGATAGATAAGTCATCTCCTACCTTGAGTAAGAGAGACCGCCTGGGGGTACATTAAAAACCCCTGGTTTTTCGCAAGTAACTTCCTCATTTCTCGACGGTTTCTCAAGATTTTTAGGTTGTAGATTTGGGATAAGATTCCACACAAGATGATCCCCAACTTGTACTCTAGTTTCCTCTTTTGGAGAATTGCCCAATTTTATTCTTGAGCTTCTCTAAGACCCCATGTCCTTAAACCCCAAACCAATGCCACACCTATAAATATGAGTACTCGGATGTTCGTTGCTCGCTGTCTAGCCTTTTATCCCTCTAAATTTCTTTGCATATTCTTGTTTTGGTCCTCTACAATTATGTTTTTAACTTGATACTTGCGATAGCATTCTCGGGTACCTAGTGATACCAGAACATCAATCGTTTGGCTCGGTGAGTTCCTTGGACCTTGGTCTTCAATTCTGCGCCTTTACTTTGTTGAATCATAGCATTCTGTGGAATCTCCCAATTCTTCACAAGCTCCTTCTTACGAGTCATTAGCCATGGCATGGCCTATGAGGAGAATGAACCTCTCACGTATTTTCCTGAATCTACCCTCTTCTTTTCCTCTTTTCTTATTTTCTAATACAAGGGCATAATGGTCTTTTCCCCTTGCTTTGTTTTGCTTTTCCTTGGACGAGTCAAAAGAGCCACTGACCTTAGGATGTGCCCTCCTTTGATTGGGCCATGTCAGCATACCGGTCCCCTCTCTCCCCCTTTCTCATAGTTTCTCGCTTATTTGGCTTTTTAGATTTTTCTGATTGGTCGATCTTTGAAAATTCATAACTAATTCTCTATCTATCCAAAAATTACAAATAAATAATCCTTGGATTCAGAAAAGATTCTCTAGATAATGGTATAAGTTTTATCACCTAATCCAAACTAATTAACATGTGAATTCTAATGGATTTTCCTATTAGGTTATAACTTGTAAAATTCATAACTAAATATATATAAGTCAAAAAAATATAATAAAATATGTTTTGAACTTAGAAAAAGGTAACCTAAAATATGGCATGGTTTTGATAACCTAAATCACATATAAAAAGGTGATTTTTAGGGTTTGAATAATCAATGTAAAATTGGCTCAAAATATACATATATGCTTAATAGGTTCTTTAGAGGCCTATACTTGGATCTAGAAGTTACTTTGGACTATTTAGACTCTAAAGTGAGGTATGTTTGCATCTCCTATTATTCTATGTTGACAATTCACCTATATTCTCTTTCTCTTGGTCCTATGGATATTAGCCTTTACAATATCTTGTTCTTTTAGAAAATATGCTTCATGTGAAGTATCTTATATTGTTAATGATCTTATGATCTTATTTGACATTCTCTTGGACTATTTCTTATACATTGCTTATGGTGGAACATTCTTTTGTGATATGTGCTTCTTTTCCCACCTTTGTAGTGGATGTATATATATGACACATTATGTAATGGCATGGATCCTCTTATCCCACTTTATACTTGATGGATGTTCTCATCCTCCTTATTTGTTTATACTTGCTTATTCTTTTTTTATGCATCATGTAGTAACTAGTAGTATAATGTTGCATGCATTTTTATGTGGATGTTAAATTCCCACATATGAATGCAGATGTTAAATTCTTGCATATTTATATATTTGGGCAGATGTTAAATTCTTGCTCGGGCAGATGTTGACAGACCCTACCACCCCATATTTAGAGTGGATGTACATAGTTCCCTCTCATCCCACATTTATAGTAGATGTGTTATTTCCTACCTACATGTTTATATTATCTAGTTGTGTCACAGGTGAAACACATGAATGATTTATTGTTATACTTTGCTCTTATTCGTCTCTTTTATTGAGGTTTCTTTTCTTTTATGCCCGATTGGTAGTACTTTACTTTTCTATGGGAAGCCTTTTACATTTGATGCCATTTATTCTTTTAAATTGCTTAATTTTCCTATTTAGTATGCACATATCAGCCTTTGTTGATGTTATCTATTTTTCTCTTCTTACTGGGGTATCCTTCCAACCCTAGGTGAAGGACTTGGATGATATGGCATGAAGATATGGACATAGCTTAATGAGTTAAATCTTGGAGACAAAGCTTTTATTGTTTAGGATTCCCTCTATCTTAGATCCTTATATTGTATCATACATGTAAACCCTATCTGGGAGATTAAGATATACTTTTGTAATCTTGTTGAGAAGTTGAATATAGTTATTATTTTCTTCTACTGCTACACTTTGGTTATTTTGAATACCATTAATAAGATTTGAAAATTTTACTCCCACTCCATCTTACCTTTTTGGGTGTGTTTGGGTTGGAGGTTTTATATTTCAAATTTTTAGTAGGGAGTGGTTCCCCTCTGGGATCCCACTCCTTACAACATGTTATCAGAGACCGTGGTAGTCAGAATCTTACTAAATTAATTTTGTCTCCCTAATCAGAACTCGTACCTTGCATAGTTATCCTCTAGGTGAGATGTTCACCCTAGTTTTGACCTATTTATTTCATGAGATGATGAAAGGTTGATATGAGTTTCATTTTGAGTAAACCCTAATAATGTGATGAGGTTAGATGATCATACCCTACCATATAGGTTTTGGTGACATGAATCGTTATATACAGTAGGGTTTGACTTGAGGATGAAATTAGGCTATAAGAATGATGTAGTGGTAGAATTAGGAGATCTCATTATGGAAATTGCGGCTTGGCTTTCGCATTGATTTTGGGCCCTAATTTTAGTTTTTATACACAAAGGTTTTCACAACAAATTATTTTTCCCTTATAATACTATATGTACAAAAATAATGTTTTCTGGATTTTATCTAAGTATTCTTGAACTAAGCCACAATGAAGATTTTCTGGATGTATGGATAGTGAAACCCTATAATTAGTTAGAATAAGATCTTAACCATAGTTTTGGCTATGATGAAGTGACTAGGGAATATGTGAAATTATATAAAGATGTAGTGTACCTACCCTTTATACCCTATGACTTTTTGGATCTTAGGGTTGATAGGTTGCAATGAATGATATATGCTAATTAGTGATGTTCTCCGAGTGTAATCTTTATGGTCCATTCTTCTATGATGATGTTTTATGGATTGCACTTGGGGGTGTAACATACGTGATCTTAGACCCTACCCTAGAATTTGACGTTTTAGACTTAGCCAAGCAAGGTTAAGGTTTTAGACCTAAAGGATGTTTAGTATAACCCTAATGAGCTAATGTATGTATATATCACCCTAATGTAACCTAATGTTTTTACATTAGTCTCAGACCCATAATGGACACATAAAATATGTCATATGAAATAAATAAAGGAATACATAAGAATTTATGTAAAATAATCCTACATAACTCTTTTGGTGGTAATAGTAAGTCATGGAACATAATTTGATGAGCAATAGTGATAATAATGAATAATGTGATAATAATGGCCAAAAATATTAATTGTAACATAACTCATTAAAATAAATCTCAAAAGTGGAATTTAAATTAAGAATCGTGTTCCTTGGGTCCCAATTGCCTTGGAATTCAAGTTTCACATTATTCACATAATAATAATTAATTTAATTCATTTTGGATAGAGAAGATATGTGTTTTCCCCAAAATATCAAATAAAATATTAAATGACTCCAAAAGAGTAAAATAATCTTGGATTCATAATCTATAAAATAAATATAGCCTTTGGGTGGATTTTCATCCAATTTGGAAGATGTTTGATTAAAAGATGAACTCAGGAGAGAGAAAGTGTGAAGAACCTTCAAATATTAAATAAATGTGCAAACATCTCCAACATGGAAAATTGATGGTAAATTCGTATCCAACAAATTAATTATGACTTGTAGGTGAAGTTTCATCAAATTTGGAGAATCTAATAATCATTAATGCATGAGGAAAGAGAAAATATGATTTGGTTTATTTATCACATCAAAAGTTCTCAAAAGGCAAAACTAATTTCATATTTGGATTCCTCATATCCAAAATAGGTTGGGTGTCAAATTTCATTTAATTTGGAGTTTGTTTGCACCTTCAAACGAAGAGAGAGAATAAGACAAATTATTTAAATAACACTTTATTCAATTTTCTAATATGATAAGCTTTAATCTGTCAGGCGACCCTTTTTATTTAATTCCTTTTATACATGATATCTAACGGTTGGGTTCTCTTTTTAGCTAGATCCAACGGTAGATAAGTCATCTCCAACCTCAAGTAGGAGAGACCGCCAGTGGGTATAGTGAAAACCCCTAGTTTTTTGCAAGTAACTTCCTCGTTTCTCGACGGTTTCTTGAGATTTTTGGTGATGTAGATTTGGGATAAGATTCTACATAGGATGATCCACAATTTGTACTCTAGTTTCCTCTTTTGGCAAATTGCCCAATTTTATTCTTGAGCTTCTCGAAGACCCCGTGTCTTTAAACCCCAAACCGACACCACACCTATAAATATGAGTACTTGGATGTTCATCGCTTGTCGTCTAGCCTTTTCTCCCTCTCAATTTCTTTGAACATTCTTGTTTTGGTCCTCTACGACCAGGGTTTTAACTTGAGACTTGTGGTGGCATTCTCGGGTACCTGGTCATACCAGCACATCAATCATTTGGCTCGGTGAGTTCGTTGGACCATGGTCTTCAACTCCGCGCCTTTACTTTGTTGAATCATAGTGTTCTACAAATCCCCCAATTTTTTGTAAGCTCCTACTTTCAAGTTATTGGCCATGGCATGTCCTGTGAGGAGGATAAACCTATCACATGTTTTCCCTAAATCTATCATCTTCTTTTCCTCCTTTCTTTGTTTCCAAACACAAGGGCATAATGGTCTTTTCCCCTTGCTTTGCTTTGCCTTGGATGAGTCAATCGAGCCACTGACCCTGTGATGTGCTCTCCTCTAATTGGGCCATGTCAGCAGACTGGTCCCCTCTCCCCCCCCTCATAGTTTCTTGCTTATTTGGCTTTTTAGATTTTTCTTATTGGTCTAGCTTTTAAAATTCATAACTAATTCTATGTTTATCCAAAAATTACAAATAAATAGTTGTTAGATTCATAAAAAGATTCTCCAGATAATGGTATAAGTTTTGTTGCCTAATTACAAACTAGTTAACATGTGAATTTTAATGGATTTTACTAATTGGTTATAACTTGTAAAATTCATAACTAAATATATATAAGTCAGAAAAATATAATAAAATATGTTTTGAACTTAGGAAAAAGGTAACCTAAAATGTGGCATGGTTTTGATAACCTAAATCACATATAAAGAAAAAGGTGATTTTTAGGGTTTGAATAATCAATGTAAAATTAACTCAAAATCTACATATATGCTTAATAGGTTCTTTGGAGGCCTAGTCTTGGATCTAGAAGTGGCTTTGGACTGTTTAGACTCTAAAATGAGGTATGTTTGCATCCCCTATAATTCTATGTTGAACAATTCACCTATATTCTCTTTCTCTTGGTCCTATGGACATTAGCCTTTACAATGTCTTGTTCTTTTGGAAAATATGCTTCATGTGAAGTATCTTATATTGTTAATGATCTTATGATCATATTTGAAATTCTCTTAGACTATTTCTTATACATTGCTTATGGTGGAACATTCTTTTGTGATATGTGCTTCTTTGCCCACCTTTGTAGTGGATGTATATATATGGCATATTATGTGATGGCATGGATCCTCTGATCCCACTTTATACTTAATAGATGTTCTCATCCTCCTAATTTATTTATACTTGCTTATTATTTTGTTATGCATCATGTAGTGACTACTAGTATAATGTTGCATGTGTTTTTATGTGGATGTTAAATTCCCACATATGAATGCATATGTTAAATTCTTGCATATTTATATATTTGGGCAAATGTTAAATTCTTACCGTAGAAAATGTTGACAGACCCTACCACCCCATATTTAGAGTGGATGTATATAGTTCCCTATCACCCCACATTTATGGTAGATGTGTTAATTCCTACCTACATATTTATATTATCTAGTTATGTCACAAGTGAAACACATGAATGCTTTATTGTTATACTTTGCTCTTATTTGTCTCTTTTATTGAGGATTCTTTTCTTTTATGCCTGATTGGGTAGTACTTTACTTTTCTATGGGAAGCCTTTTACATTTGATGTCCTTTATTCTTTTAAATTGCTCAATTTTCTATTTAGTATGCACATACCAGCCTTTGTTGATGTTATCTATTTTTTTCTTATTGTTGGGGTATGCTTCCAACCCTAGGTGAATGACTTGGATGATATGGCATGAAGATATGGACATAGATTAAGGAGTTAAATCTTGGAGACAAAGCTTTTATGGTTTATACTTCCCTCTATCTTAGATCCTTATGTTGTATCATACATGTAAACCTAATGTGGGAGATTAAGATATACTTTTGTAATCTTGTTGAGAAGTTGAATATAGTCATTATTTTCTTCCATTTCTATACTTTGGTTGTTTTGAATATCAATAATAAGATTTGAAAATTTTACTCCCATTCCATCTTACCTTTTTGGGTGTGTTTGGATTGGAGGTTTTATGTTTCAAAATTTTAGTAGGGAGTGGTTCCCCTCTGGGATCCCACTCCTTACAGGGGATGTTATAAAAACAATTGTATTGATCTAGAACAATCTTGTTTCGTTGTTGGTAGATGTATCCAAGATGCTTACATACTTGTAAATGACAATATCCATAGTTGTCACTCACTTGGAATTTTCATACATACGAATGTATGATCGGGACACTATTTTCAAACCAAGATAACATAGTGATTGGAGTATCATCAACTTTAATATTCTCTCCCACTACTTATCAAAATTATTACCTCCCTTTATGAGAAGAAGACTACAATATGGTACGAACAAGCTTTGATCGTGTAGCAATATTGACACAACCCATGAGATCCTATTAGCTTCTACATTGTCTCACCTACAAGGGACACTTACACTATACACTTTATACATCCATAATAGTATTTTCACTCATCTAGGGTCCTTCCTTAAGATTATATTGGGTTTGATCTTTGGGCCAATTTTGATAAGATTTCAAACAAAAAATTGATAACCATCAATCCTAAATCAAAATACCTTACTTACTCTTTAAGTAGCTTCTCTCTTGAGAGAACAAAAGTAACCTTCTCAGTTTTGCTTCATGGATAATCTTTTTTCCTTTAACAATATCACTCCATCTCTCGAAAAATTTCCTCAATACCCTTGAATCTGTTTGTGTTATGGAGGTGGGGATCTTAATTCAAAATATCTAGTTCCTACATCTTCTATATGGACCCCAAAATTCAGACTTTATTTGGGAAATAATTCCAAAAAATAAAATGTCTTGTGAAAATCCTTGTCCATAATTTCCTTCTAGTTTGAAACAAACTTCTTTTTAGTATGCATTGGTACTCTAGAGGATACATTTTACCTCATTGGTCTCCCCTTGGTTATAAAGTTTCTAGAGAGAGACTTCATATTTTCTAATTTGCTTATATTTTTTTGATTTATGCAATCAATTCTTAGTTCTGGAACCATATACCTGGACTGATTGAATGTCGTTCAATAGTCAATGTCATAACACAACCCAATTTAACAATATAGCTTCCATTCCTACTTGCATTTGGTGTATTTGGTAAGAAAGAAATAAGAGGTTTCATGATAACTTGTTCACTACTTCGATTGAATTGTACCCATACATATCTAGAATATGTTATTCTTGGTTGAATTTTAACTCTTATTGTTTCCTCCACCCACAAGATTCATCCCCTAGGGTATTTTCGATAGAGGAGGAGGATCGTTGAGTATAAAAGGGTTCATAAGGGTTCATATACTTTGAGCCTCTCTTGGAAGTCTATAGAGAGTGGGACCTGAATGAGGATCCACTCAAATGGTATGATAAAAAGAGCCATGTAAAGATAACGTAGCAAAAAAACTAATACAAATTTATAGAGTGTATTATTATACAATTTCTCCTCTCCATAAAATATGGTATAATAAAGTAAAAAAGTTATAGTAAATCTAATAACATAAAAGGCCCATTGCAGAGGGCAACCCAACCATTTGAAGCTATCTTCAAAGTTAATTTTTTTTTAATATGATCCTCTTGAGCCTTTATCTTCTATAATACCTCCACCTAGGTAGAAGGGTAACATAAACAAGAAAATAGGAGACAAAGACATGTATTAGTAAACATTGAGTATATGTACATAAATAAATTTGGGTATTACATTTGGTTACAAGTATAAAAAGGGTGTTCCCGTGAAAAAAAGGCCATGTAAAAGTAGGCAAGTCTAACCAGAGTCAAATCAAGAGATTGAGGTGTGATATTTACATAAAGCAATATTTGAGATAGAATAAACATCTTTAAAACATTCACAATTTTCAAATAAATCATATTTTTGCATGTATAAGCAATATCGACTAAGTTTACCCAAAATAGGTCCACAATACCATTTGATCATGGTCTATAAAGTAAGTGTGGAAACTCACATCCCGGTAGGAATGTGTGTGCCCTATATATGTGGTTGTACATATTTTTTTTACAATGAAACAACTAGATTTTTATTGCATTAGGTCATGATTCACAATTGCATTGAGTTCTCTCGGGAAGTTCTCCAACCTGAGAATTGTTACATTGCTTTGTAGAGCCCTACTAGCTAGGAAGTGACTACATTTGTTGGTATCTCTATATGCGTGCCTAATGTTAAAAGCTAGCATTTCATTGCATACAACAACTATTTCTCAGATGATCAGATCTTCATAACCTTTTTCGTGCTCCTTCCTCTTCACTACTCTCACAAGTTCCAGGTTGTCCGACTCAATACTTAGGGTGTTGAATCCTTCTTGCGTCATCATCTTCATTGCTTCTCATAGTGCCATTACCTCCACCAGTAATGATGAGGTCTCCTGTGCTATCCTTAACTCCAAAGTAGATCTGATCCGCCCTACCTTGTCTCTGATGATTGCCCCCATTGAAGCTTGTGTTCCTAATTTCCAGCAACCATCCACATTGAGCTTGTGAGGATGTCCCCACAGGGCAGTAGCCATCAATCTCTTATCAATTGTGCTCTCATTTTCGTTGAGGTGCTTTGTTCTTGTTGGTAGTTGTTATAATCCCTTACCATGTTCAAAAAGTTCAGTACTAATGCAAGTTCATAGACATGCCTTTCATCAAACATTCTTTTGTTGCATGATGTCCATGCTATCCACATTAGAGTCTCTACTTCTGCTGCTTCCTCTTCAATATTGTGATTCACCGTCTGGATGAGTATGACTTCTCTTGACTCTGCCATCTGTACGAATCTCGAGTGGTCTTCCGTTGCACATGCCCACACACATTGTGTGTACATGCACTGGAAGATTACATGTCATGTGTCTTCATCAACACGTTCGCATCTCGAACACTGGTTGTTCTCCATGACTCTCTTTGTTTGTAGCTTGGTCATGGTAGGTAATATATCTTTGAAGTATCTCCATAGGAAGTGTATCAATTTTGGTGGCCATCACTTCACCCATAGCTTCTTCCACACTCCCTCCTCCTGCAGCGGTGCACTGACGAGTCCCTCTGTCACAGAACTGTTCTTACCCCAATCCCAATCCTACTGCCTAGACAGTAGAAAAAGGATTGAAGCGCCCGTCCCTGAGTGGCCCCATAAGATCAATCACACTGGCATATACAATAAGAAATAAATAACTCAAAAACTGGATAATTTGAAAAACAAACTAACCCAATATGGAGATATATCTGATTTATCCTTATCATCTGAGTGTATGAGTGCGGAAGCGATCGTATTCAGTTTTCCATGTATATTGCCTAAAATCAAGAAAATCGAGACATAATCATGCAATTGCACGGTACGCTATCAAAATCAAGCAAAGCGGTTTATAACAAAATAGTATACTTGGCAGGACTTATATTCAAAAGAATAATAAGCAATTTGCAAAACCAATATTTATTCAACAAGTTTTTCAAGCAATTCAACTTTTATTACGAGTTCCCATTATGCTGTAATTCAAGAAGCATGCTTATATATTTTGTATGACTCTATTACCCCAACGCGATGGGGAAGGTCACTAGGCCCCTTTTCACCATAGGAACATAGGAAGCCAATGTACAAGTCCCACCTCCAAATGAGGTGGTTGTTGTACTCAATATCAACATTATCAACATTATCAATATCATCATCATTATCAATATACGGGCAGTCATAATGGGCATTCAATTTATGTTTTCATGTTTTTCAAAATATAATATAGAAAAATAGAAGACTAATCATAGGGAATAATAGCTCATCCAAATAACTAGCCAAGCATACGGTCAAGAGATACATAAAAGTATCTTCAATACAATCAAGGAGGAGTTATATAAATAGCGTACCTTTCACCGAGATTTTGAGTATTAATCAACTAGAGTAGAAGATCAGGGTCTCAAGTGGTTCCTAGATCAATCAAGATATGGATCGAGGATCAAGATCATATTATAGACCAAAATCAAGTACACCAAATTAGGGTTTTCCAATCCTATTCATCCTTAAGGTAGATCATTCATATATAGTCAACATTATATCAAGATTTCAATATTTACTCAAGTGTCAAGCATATTCGAGGATGGATGATCTACCTAGGTAGTTTAGGAATATATGTCAACCCTAAATATTATCATCATTATTCAAGTCATCAAGTCTTTAGGTCATCATCATGTTCTACATCATTTGTATTCAATATCATATTGATGGGTCAAAATTATTTTGCAAGATCAAGATTGCTCATCATCAAGATTATTATCAAGATTGAATCAAGTAAATAGATCTAGATTCACTAATGATACACTTTCAAGAGTAGATGATTCAAAAAGATCAGATCTAGGTTACAAAATATCATCAGAGTCCAAAATAGGGTTTCCAAAGATTAATCATGATTATGAGTCATTTGACAATTTAAATATGCAAAGGATCAAAGATCTAGAGATATCAATAAGAACCATTTGGAATCAGGTTTCAAAAGCAATTTTAATCGATTCACTGGGTTTTTCTGATCAAAATTGACTACTTATTTGTAATTTTTTGAGTTAGTATTTATTTTCTACAATTAAAACAAGATCAGGACATAAACATGAATATTTGAGTAGAGGGGAGGCAATTACCCGAAAAAGGAAAAGGCTGAGAAAAAGGACAGCCGTTGGATTCTTCCGTCAATGTTGACCAGATCGCGATCCAGTGGCAGGGAGGTTGCCCGCTTCTGATTGCTTGCACGAGACTTGAAGGAGCGGGGGAGGGGGGGGCGAGGACCGTTGATCCGGGTTGGGTCAGCGTGGACCCAGATCCTAGGGTTTCCGTTGATCGTCCAAGCACAAGAACTCGCCCGCAAGCAGGCTTGCTCCGCGGCGGCGCAGCGGCCGGAGGAATTAGGGAAACGTGAGTGAGGGAGAGATTGGGAGAGGAGAAGTGTCGACTGGAGTCGTCAGGGCTCGCGGAAGGTGAGAGCCTAGTTTTTATAGCCTAAAGGGGCTAGGGTTAGGGTTATCGGGGAGTCTGCTCCCATGGCGGCGGCCTCGAGAGGTGGCTCACACTTGCCCTAGCTACGTGGAGATTTGAAGGGTAAAAAGGATGTGATTGCATCCGGATTGGTGGGGAAAAACATCCTGGTTCATTCAATTTTTGAAATGGGTCAAGATAAGTGGAACCGGGTCTCGATCCCTCCCTTGGTCTCCTCCCGTTGGCTGCGGGAGGTAGGGGACGACCCTGCGACCGTCTGATCAGGGCCCCATTCCGCGGGTGCCCGATCCAAGGGCCAGGGATCGCTCCCGCCCACCTCAGAGGATCGCAGGCCCATAAAAGGGCAAAAATAAAAGCAAAACAAGGGGAATTTCATGATTAAATTTCAGAAAATCATAGAAATTCGAAGGAGTGTCCAATTTGAGTGAAATTTGGACCATAGATTCAAAAAAATCTATAGAACGTATACAAAAAGTTTGAGAACCAAAAGACAAAGTTTAATTGACCAATTTGATTCTTTGGACAAAGTGACGAATGAATCCAATTTGAAGTGTTATAATGTGTATAAAATCCACATTGGTCACCATATCTTGGATTTGAGTCTCAATATTGATTATGAAGCCAAGAAAAATTATTTGAGACCATGAGAGAATATAATGAGGTCAAAAGAGTAATTATCTCATTATTTTGCTAAAAACCACTTTGTCACATCCTTCCCTTCTTAAAAAAAGAATTTTGTCCCCAAAATTCAAAACAACCTCAAAGTTAGAATTATTCAAATTCAGATCATATCCTCAATTACTAGAACATCCTCAAATATAAAATCAAAATCATGTCCTCAAACTTCAATTAGTACAATCATCATAATTGATATTCCATGTTCCATATCATAATCAACTTGGTACTAACATCATTTCATCATCGAGCAATTGAGTATCAAGATCAGCACATATATTGTCCAAAGTCAGTATATGAGTCACAAATATGGAAAACATCATATTGATCACAAATTTGGACATATCATATTTTAGGTCAAACAAATAGAGTTCACGTGTACAAGGTGACTTTCAATCCCAATATCTCAGGGTCCTAGCTTCTCCATTGGTCTAGGTGGGTTATGCATCCATGATTTGAGATTTCACATTTCAACATTTCAAGACAACATCATACTTTCAATATCATGATTTTCGGGCTCAAAATCACTGGGAGGTCCCACCCTAGTCCTAATGGGAGCTAAACCCTAACTCATAAATCGAGAAGTCAAAATAGTCATCATTTCGAAAATTTCAAATTTTGGGATTTTGGAGTCATTAGTCATATATCTCAAGGTCCAAATAGTGTGATCATAGGATTTGTATCATTATTGTGATTGATAATCATGAGTCACAAATCTATTAATCAATATCAAGAGTCGAGATTTTAAGCATCAAAAGTTATAGGTCCAAAATTTTGAAGCTAGGGTTTAGATTCCTATTTAGACCTTAGGGATATCATTCATCTATATCCAATTTCGAGCAACATTATTCAAGAAATATTCGAGCAACATATCATAATTTCATTATCATGTTTCCAAGAGATTGATGAATGATCTAGACCTAGGTCTATCTAGGAAATAAACCACAAGCTATAGTCAACATTGACATATATCAAGATCATTATCAAATCGATATTTAGGATCGAGTATCAACCATGGGTTTAACCTTTTAGGCTTAGGTCAACCAATCAAAATAGGGTGGAAGGGAATACCTTTCCAAACTCTAAATAATCAACAATATGAAAATATAGAGGTAGTCAAAATAGGGATGTGACCTAGGTTAGGGGAGTCATGAGTCAACTACTACCCTAATCTAGCACATTACCTACATTAGTCTTTATCAATCGAGCTTATTCAAACAGGGAGAGTACCAATGATCAAAGCATGTTTTACAAGGTCATAACATCAAAATTCAAGATAATAGGGCAATAATGTCAAAATTTGTAATTCTTTCCTTTCATGATCAAGGTAATGATATAATTTGGAAATCGAGGATTTGAATTTGGCATTCAAGGAATCAGAGCATAATGGTGCAAAATCTAGGTCCATAATCATCATATCAAAATCGAAATTGCAAAAGGCATCAATAGTAAATAGGGAAACTACTTTTTGCATCAAAGTTTTACATCATGGTTATGTTAGTACAAGACTTAGTCACTTGATAGCATAGTCATGATGTGCATCAAATAGGATAACAGTTTGCTTAACTATGTTTGAGGTTTAGTCAAAATAATAGGGCAGCATGGATTTGATCAAATAGGGACCTCATCAACAATGAAGTATAAGGTACAAGTCATCCTTATTTCACCAAATAAAAATTTACCTCAACATAGGAAGCATATATTTTAGCTAATGATATTAGGGATCATACATGAGTATTTTATTCTATGGATCAAAATCGAGTTTTCAAACTAGGGTCAGATCATGGTATCAACTTTCAAGATTTAGAGATTCCCATGCTTAAGCTACCCATAATCGAGACATCATGTGGTATAAAGTCACAAGAAAGGACCACATGATGAGATGAGAAGACTACCTAATCTTCATCTACATGGGTGGCTTAGGATAGTCCTTAAAGAAGAGATGAGATGCTAGAAGACTCTCTAGGTTTCACAAGAGAACCTTTAGGTCCAGTTCTGGATCAATTAAGGCCAGGTAGAGTGGGGGATCTCAGCCACCGTGAAAACGGATAGGAGAAATTATGCCAGAACCCCGAGCCTAGACACCTCAATTTTCACCATTATGGACTTCAGGGTTTCTTGGGTGTAAGAGACTTGAGAAATTATTTACTTAAAGTATATGGGAGTGTGTAGGCTCTGATATCAACTGTCACGGAACTGTTCTTACCCCAATCCCAATCCTACTGCTTAGACAGTAGAAAAAGGATTGAAGCGCCCGTCCCTGAGTGGCCCCATAAGATCAATCACACTGGCATATACAATAAGAAATAAATAACTCAAAAACTGGATAATTTGAAAAACAAACTAACCCAATATGGAGATATATCTGATTTATCCTTATCATCTGAGTGTATGAGTGCGGAAGCGATCGTATTCAGTTTTCCATGTATATTGCCTAAAATCAAGAAAATCGAGACACAATCATGCAATTGCACGGTACGCTATCAAAATCAAGCAAAGCGGTTTATAACAAAATAGTATACTTGGCAGGACTTATATTCAAAAGAATAATAAGCAATTTGCAAAACCAATATTTATTCAACAAGTTTTTCAAGCAATTCAACTTTTATTACGAGTTCCCATTATGCTGTAATTCAAGAAGCATGCTTATATATTTTGTATGACTCTATTACCCCAACGCGATGGGGAAGGTCACTAGGCCCCTTTTCACCATAGGAACATAGGAAGCCAATGTACAAGTCCCACCTCCAAATGAGGGGGTTGTTGTACTCAATATCAACATTATCAACATTATCAATATCATCATCATTATCAATATACGGGCAGTCATAATGGGCATTCAATTTATGTTTTCATGTTTTTCAAAATATAATATAGAAAAACAAAAGACTAATCATAGGGAACAATAGCTCATCCAAATAACTAGCCAAGCATACGGTCAAGAGATACATAAAAGTATCTTCAATACAATCAAGGAGGAGTTATATAAATAGTGTACCTTTCACCGAGATTTTGAGTATTAATCAACTAGAGTAGAAGATCAGGGTCTCAAGTGGTTCCTAGATCAATCAAGATATGGATCGAGGATCAAGATCATATTATAGACCAAAATCAAGTACACCAAATTAGGGTTTTCCAATCCTATTCATCCTTAAGGTAGATCATTCATATATAGTCAACATTATATCAAGATTTCAATATTTGCTCAAGTGTCAAGCATATTTGAGGATGGATGATCTACCTAGGTAGTTTAGGAATATATGTCAACCCTAAATATTATCATCATTATTCAAGTCATCAAGTCTTTAGGTCATCATCATGTTCTACATCATTTGTATTCAATATCATATTGATGGGTCAAAATTATTTTGCAAGATCAAGATTGCTCATCATCAAGATTATTATCAAGATTGAATCAAGTAAATAGATCTAGATTCACTAATGGTTCACTTTCAAGAGTAGATGATTCAAAAAGATCAGATCTAGGCTACAAAATATCATCAGAGTCCAAAAATAGGGTTTCCAAAGATTAATCATGATTATGAGTCATTTGACAATTTAAATATGCAAATGATCAAAGATCTAGAGATATCAATGAGAAACATTTGGAATCAGGTTTCAAAAGCAATTTTAATCGATTCAATGGGTTTTTCTGATCAAAATTGACTACTTATTTGTAATTTTTTGAGTTAGTATTTATTTTCTACAATTAAAACAAGATCAGGACATAAACATGAATATTTGAGTAGAGGGGAGGCAATTACCCGAAAAAGGAAAAGGCTGAGAAAAAGGACAGCCGTTGGATTCTTCCGTCAATGTTGACCAGATCGCGATCCAGTGGCAGGGAGGTTGCCCGCTTCTGATTGCTTGCACGAGACTTGAAGGAGCGGGGGGGCGCGCGAGGACCGTTGATCCGGGTTGGGTCAGCGTGGACCCAGATCCTAGGGTTTCCGTTGATCGTCCAAGCACAAGAACTCACCCGCAAGCAGGCTTGCTCCGCGGCAGCGCAATGGCTGGAGGAATTAGGGCAACGCGAGTGAGGGAGAGATTGGGAGAGGAGAAGTGTCGACTGGAGTCGTCAGGGCTGGCGGAAGGTGAGAGCCTAGTTTTTATAGCCTAAAGGGGCTAGGGTTAGGGTTATCGGGGAGTCTGCTCCCATGGCGGCGGCCTCGAGAGGTGGCTCACACTTGCCCTAGATACGTGAAGATTTGAAGGGTAAAAAGGATGTGATTGCATCCGGATTGGCGGGGAAAAACATCATGGTTCATTCAATTTTTGAAATGGGTCAAGATAAGTGGAACCGGGGTCTCGATCCCTCCCTTGGTCTCCTCCCGTTGGTTGCGGGAGGTAGGGGACAACCCTGCGACCGTCTGATCAGGGCCCCAATCCGCGGGTGCCCGATCCAAGGGCCAGGGATCGCTCCCGCCCACCTCAGAGGATCGCAGGCCCATAAAAGGGCAAAAATAAAAGCAAAACAAGGGGAATTTCATGATTAAATTTCAGAAAATCATAGAAATTCGAAGGAGTGTCCAATTTGAGTGAAATTTGGACCATAGATTCAAAAAAATCTATAGAACGTATACAAAAAGTTTGAGAACCAAAAGACAAAGTTTAATTGACCAATTTGATTCTTTGGACAAAGTGACGAATGAATCCAATTTGAAGTGTTATAATGTGTATAAAATCCACATTGGTCACCATATCTTGGATTTGAGTCTCAATATTGATTATGAAGCCAAGAAAAATTATTTGAGACCATGAGAGAATATAATGAGGTCAAAAGAGTAATTATCTCATTATTTTGCTAAAAACCACTTTGTCACACCCTCTCTCAGGAAGGTGTATGTTGAACGGGTGTTGAACTCTCCTTGCAAGTCCACTTCCCAAGCAATGGAGTCCGTCGAGCCTGGACTGCCCACCGGAATTGTGAGGATGCGCTCTGCAACCTGTGGTTGCATATGGCTCCTTACCTTCATTTAATCTCATTTTCCTTCTTTACTGAGCAGGTCTGAAACATGCTCCGGTCCGTCCACAACGTTAGCCAAAGTGTTTACCGGGACATGTAGTCTTGGAACCCATCTATTGAGATTATGACACTTGTGTGGTCCCCAATTGGCCATATGAATTATGCCCTTACTTCCCTCGTTGCTCCTTGTATCCTGCGCCCAGTGTAGTTGTGCCCGTGTCCTGGGTTGCCATCTAAAATTGTTGTTCATCTATAGTATTTTTCCTTGAGCACCCTGCCCACTAACGAGTCTGGATTAGTGGCTAATCTCCAACCCTGTTTAGCAAGTAGGACCCGGTTAAAACACTTAGAATGTACAAATAGAATGGCAGACTAGAATTCTAGTCATAATTTATAACATATATAAAGAAAACATATAAAGAGGGGTCAAGTGACCCATTTAAACATAATAATTCAATGTCCATAAGAGTTCAAAAGATTTCACATTAATAAATGTGGATGCTCAACTTTGGATTTTCAAAAAGAGATAGTAGTCAAGTAAATGCCTCTATATAAGAATTTAGATCACATTTATAATCATGTCCAAAATAAAATAGGGATTGCACATACCTCAACAGTGAGGCCTATTTAATTAAAAGTGTTCCTACATTACATTTTCGGGTCTTTTAAGGCCTAAATTCGTACGTAAGTGTTTTGAGGATTGGTAATGATTCGTATGATTGATAGAACCCTAGAAAAGCCTTTTTGAAAATTTCAAATTAGACCGTAAAAATCATACAATTAAATCATACGTATTTTTTCTGATTTCAAAAATATACATTTATTTTTATAACAAACTGTTGGTTTATAATGAATTTTAAGAATGAAGTAATTCTAATTATTTGATAAAAAGGATGCTGGAAAAATGACTATTATACTCTCACACCTTATTATTAATGAAAAGGCATGACAGGTTAATATCGTCATCTTAGTCATTTGATTGCCGACAAGGGGATATGGCTGAGAGAATAACTAAAATACCCTTTGCCTTCAAGCTCTAGAATGGGCCACGCGGAGGTAGAACGAAAAATATGTAGACGTCATAGATCTCTATCTCATGCGTCATTGTCGGTTGGTTAAGAGCTCAGATCCGTAGCTTTCTCGTACCATCCCCCCCCCCCCCCCCCCCCGCGGCGCGAACCAGTGGTTTACCCTATTGACTTTGTGAGCTCGAGGGGAGCCTAGAAATCCACAGCACTCTGGCAAGAAGTGATAGGAACTTCAGAAGGCCTATTTGCCATTGCCGCCTAGATGAAAGGCACATGATCATGCTCCAAAACTAGACGGGGGGTCAATTGACAAACTGAACAGGTTTGATGAGGGTCCAGCGATGCCTCGGAAGAAGAAGGCAACAACTAAAGAAGCATAGAGCTTTTGGGTAAGAAGGCGAAGTCGAGAAGGCTCTAGGAACACCATAGTTGCTAACTCACGGTCGAACAGATGCATAACTCAACATTGGTCATTTGAGGGTAGTAATCATTAGATTTAATGACTAGGAGCTTTGTCATGACCCCGCAAAGGGCTTGGGCGAGCCGGTAGTATCTGAGGACCCCTGATTCGTGAGGATTCGACTGACCATAACATGGAGATTAGTTAACTGTAGAGGAACCTACAAAGAACCACGTAGAGGCTCAAATGAAATTGGATGATTAGAGGAGTCAGTTTGAGTAGAAAACGTGGAGATTAGTTAACTGTAGAGGGAGAAGATAGTGAGAGAACTTTGGTGCATTGAAGCAGTCACGCGCGCGTGCGGGGAAAGCGGAGGTGGGAGACGAAGTCCACCTGCCCGGTTGCCCGACCGGTAAGCCCACACGAAAAATAATTGGACGTAAGACCTAGTTCGAACGTGTGTGACGCATAAATAACTAGGTTCTTAGTCAAACTGAGCGTGACATCGCGTAAATTCCTTAATTGACATGTAAACTTCCATATTATTTTTAAGGGTGTATTTAATATCCAATTAAGTACAAAATTGATTTGTTAACTAATTAATATGTGAGAAATCCAAATTTAGCATCAACTTCACTTTTATGTTTAATAGTAGTTTTCATTATTTGTACATTAGGCATCTAATTAATGTATTTACTCATCTTAATTACTCAATTGTGACATTGTAATACATACTAAATCGGTCTATCTCATTTTATACTCCTAAGAGTATTTTAGAGTGCTCAGTTAGTATCAACCTTATATTTGAGTATATTTGTAAGTCTTGTTATGGATGTATTATGGTTATTTTATCATATATAAATTATATTTATAAATTCAAGATAATATTTGACTCCATTTTTTTCTAATACATTTTGCATTGGAAAAAGCGCATTGGATAAAGACATAATCGAATAGGGAGCTAGAAGAATAGAAGATTAACCTATATTCTTAGAATTTAGTATGTTACAAAGTCTCGGAATACAAGGCTTGAGATATTCTTGGTCAATTTGAGTCATGATGTCATGAAGTTGTTGATGCTTCTATACATGCCATTTTATATGGTCTCTTTTTATTTTTTTATTCTTTTTCTATGTTTGATGTGGGTTGTTCTAAGGGTGTCCCACTCTCCACCAGTTTATAACAAACTTGTATCACTATTCTTAGTTTTGTTTGTAGCTTATTATGGGACACATAGCTGGTAGAAGATCTCATACTTCTTGTACCCTTTATTCTATGTATCACAAATAATTTTCGTGTGTGTGGTTTCTTTTCTCTTTACAAATGTATAATTGATTATTAAAAGAGTATATATCATGATTTCTCGTTGGTTAGCAGCACAGTTCTCTACAAATGTTGAATTCAAAATTAAAGAAGATTGTTAGGAAACAATGAGAAATAATGATCAAATATCTTATATATACTGAGTAAATATTATCAAGAAAGAATGAGAAATAATGATCACATATTTTATGTGTATTTAGTAACCACTTTTTACATATTTCGACACAAGTATTCAAAAACATTAAATAGAATAAATTCCGTACAAGTAATTCTAAATAAATCAAATATATCTATCTGAAAATAACCACCTTGATTGCAAATACATATAGATTGTGTTTGTACTTGTCAGTTGACCCGACTGATAAGCCTAATCGGATTATTAACCACAAGTCATTAGTTCAATTTCCGGTTGAAGCACGCAGAAAAAATAGAAGAGGTTTATAGCAACATCTAAATACTTAATGTCACATTTGTGGTAATAGGATTGGACTTCTTCCTCATGACCCGATGTTAACAGTAATGAACTAATCGATTCTATGTGTTTAACAAAATGCTCATAATCACAGTGAATTCTAACTAGAGACAGTTTGACGGGTTCATAATTATTTGTTGACTAATACGAATGGCAAAATATTGAGTTTGTAAAAAAAATATTACCTTTTATTACCATTTTTTCATATAAAATAAATAAGTTGTTCCTAAAAGTGCCAGCCAAAGCCATGGAAGACTTGCATACGCTTCAGAATCAGTCTTGATTTTGTTTTTTTTTTGTACTCGCACTTGTGCACGTTTGTGTTCCTACATCTCCACGTTTTTGTCTGCCTCTCCTAATTTTTATCTTTAATTCTAATTCACTTAAATTATTGTTTTAAATGCAGATATTACTTGTCCCAATGTCACTGATTTTTCTATTAGTTGCATTCATCCTTATAGAAATAAAAATTGTTATTTGTTATTCCATAAAATTGAAATTCAAAAGAACCGAAAGGTTCCAAATTTTGTCTGTCTCTTCAGTTCATAAAAAATATAGAAGAGTACTCTTGCAATTGGGAGACTAATTCTTTGAAGGAACTGTTATTGAACAATTTATTTCCCAGGACAATTCAGCCATAATGCTAGTTTTCGTGTGTATGAAATATTACAACTACTTTGGAATAGTGCATTAAAGATATTGATTTTCCGAAAGAATTTAATTGCATGATATGTAATTAAATCGTTGTCATTAATGTAAATTAATTGCAAGAATTTCATTCTCATACCTTGGAAATTTATGAAATGCAACATTTTCAAAACAACCAACTCTTCATCTTCCGAAAGTTATGATAAAAAAGAGTTTGAAGGGTACATATCTGTCCCTATTAAAAGGCACTACATGTTGCAACAAGATGGACGAAAACTTACAGTAGTACATCCACCTAAAAGATCGTTGTTACATTTTGGTGGACTGTAACATTCAGCCTTGACATTATACAATGTGAGTTCTCTTTCCACCTAAACGTAATCTAATCCTAACTTTTCCCGTGATTAAGGTTACGTATGTTGTGGATGGAGGAAAATGGCTGTTGGTTCTTAAATACATATGATGTAGAGGAGTTTGGTTGTATGAAGTTTGTGATAAATGCTGCATTAGAGGTATCAAAGAGGTTATTTTGTCATACAATACAAGACCATACTATACTGACAGACTTGAGTGACTGTTTGGCTGTTTACATGTTAGGAAGAAAATGTATACACCGTTTTCTTGATTGGGACATGCTTATGAATTCATATTGCTTCTTAAATATATGGCCATAATTATTGTATACTTTTACTCTGATCTTAACATTATATTTTTTCTATGCTTCAAGAAAGAATTTGGCTTCTCCATTTGAAGGATGCCCGGCGTAGACATAACCTTTCATCATGGTGGTATTGTTATGCAAAATGAATATATAGGAGGGGAAAAGACAACAGTGCATGTATATAAAGATGCCTTACGCTATGATGAACTTATAAAATTATATGAAAGGATTGGATGCAATACAGTGAACAAGATGTGGTACAAAGAACCAGTCACTGGGAGGATCTTTCCATTGAGCAGGGACACGGACACTTCCATTTTGACCAAGTTTGCGAAAGATCATGGTGAATCAAATGTATACGCTGAGTAAGTGCAGCTCGATCTCAAGGTCTCGTTCTTTGAAAATCACTTTAATAAAAGCTATGTACCTATGTGAGATCATGTCATGATTTGTAAGTAACATCTGCATTCTATATTGTTGTGGAAGATGTTACTCACAACTTGATCATGATATCCTTTAACTCCATATAGTCATATATTGATACCCGACTCTTCTATATTTGCATGTCATACGGGTCTTGTCGTATGTGTTGAATAATGACTTAGTTTTGTATCAGATACTCAGAATGGTACATTCTCTATGGATATCTTGTCATCATTTTTAGATTATCAAGTTAGTTGTCATTTTTGATATAGATTCTAGTATGTTTGATGTATGCTATCATGTCAAGCGTATAAAACTGAGTGAATAGATAACGATGCCAAAGAACCGAAACAATTATTATATATGTTGATTGTGGTAGTTGTTGTCCCCAAATAATGTAACTGATAATATTGGTAAAGCAATAAGGTTTATATAATAAAAAATGGGTCAAGTAATCATAGAATACTACATGTGAATTAGAAAAGGCATCAAAGCATATATAAATTGGTCAAATCAATTTCACACTTTACGTGTAAATGTCTATATGAAAAACTTTTGTCCAAAATATATAAGAATATTCTAAAAAGGTGTATAAAATAATACATATGAGAAAAGACAAGAAAAATGGAATGAGACTCTCCTGGTGAGGAATCGGTGGGAGTTAACTATTGAAAGAAATATCATGTGGTGCAAACGAATCCAAAAGAAGTTCAATGCCTAAGATACTAAAAGCCTTTCTATCTCAAGACTAGGGAAGTTCGTGTTTGAAAGCAAAAGGTTCATTCAAAACAATGCTAAGATTCAGGTATTGAGTGGGCACAACACTAACTTTTGGAGTGATACCTTGGTCAGATTGAATGATTGGATCATGTATCATGTTTTAAGGTCGCTGCCTCCCAATCTACAAGACCTAAATGTCAGAAGCGTGGTAGAATTGAAAGGCAATTGGGACACATGATTTTTTGAAAGAATCACTCAGTCACGATATGGTGAAAGTTGTTGAATTTATCGAAGCCCCTTTATCAAGAAAAATGAAGATCTATGGAGTTGGCACCACACTATTAATAGGAAGTTCCCCATGATGTCAACTTATGATAATTTGAGAATATATAAGAATATTGTTGTTGAGGGAAATTGGAAGATATATGGAATGCTAAAGTGGTGACTAGAGTTTGATGATTGGCCTGGGTTGTAGGCCTTGACACAATGCTGACCAATATGTGAACGAAGGAGAGACATCTTATTGAAGAAGGCATATGTGGTAGGTGCACGTGTGAGGAGGAAACAAAGTTGTGTGTATTATGGGATTGCAAATATTCCAAACCAATATGGAGGTGCATCCTTGAGAGATTGGAGTTGAGCAATTTCTGTGACTATGTGGAGAGAAAGGAGTGGTTAGAAACCTATATGTGGAAATCATTTAAGACCAAAGAACGTTCCTAATAACATGTCACTACGTTTGGCAGTTTAGAAATGTGTAAGTCTTTGAAAATTTAATTATACCCATTAAGCATCAAGTAATGCATATTGAGAAGGAATTGCTATTTCATGAATAGGCATGGCAATGAGAAAACATTAGATGAAAAACATAGCAAGGATGGTTCATGGGTGCACCCACCAACCCGGTGCATCAAACTAAATATTGATGTTGCTTTAGGTAGAAAGGAGCTTCCCTAGCAATATTCGATTGGGATAGGAATGGACTCTGACTGGGAGGCTATGGAAAGAAACATAACATAGAGTGTGCTACTGAAGCAGAACGTGCATGCATTTTTTATGCTATGGAGATTATCGAGGATAAACAATTTAAAGACATCATTGTTGAATCAGATTGCATAACTACAATGAAGATGTTACAGGATGACATAAATGAAAATTTGAGATATGCATGTTGGGTGTTGAAGATCAAGAGGTAGTAGAAGGAGTTGGAAGATTTAGTATGTGCGTAGGGAGAAAAATTGGGCTGCATATAGCCTTGTTAAACACCATCTCATATACTCCAATAGGATTTTCCACTACATAAATTCCCATCTATGATGATGGACCCCATAAGAAAAGAATCATGTAATGGTAGTATCACTATCAAATTTATCTCTCCAAACAATATTAGTGAATGTGGAGACAATATAATCTTACTTGTATAAGGAATGAAGGATCAATAAGATGGCTTCTTGACTTACCCAAAAAAATCATATATTAGAATTGCAATGTATCAATGGGTAAATTTAGAATGAGATGTGTTGATTATATTATTTGATGTGTGTCATTTAACATCAACTTTAATGAAGAGTACATCTTTGGTTGAGGTCATTGAGGTAAAAAGTGTCCATGCAAATAGCAAACCAAGCTCTCGTATGAAACATGTGATTACTACAAAGGGATATTGTAAATATATAGATGTTTAAATGTATATGTCACCAAAAATAATAACATCATACTATAACAAAATACAAAATCCATTTGTTTAGTATAACTAGTTAGAAAAACAACTTAGTATGGTGGTAATATAACCAAATTATTCTACCTTGACCATCTTGTCATCTTGTTGTGGATTTTTCACCTCCTTTTTCATTATGCTTAAGGGAAAAAATTATTCCAATTCAACTCTTCATATGAAAAAAAAATCAACTTCACCTCATAGTGCTACAAGATCAAATCCATGCCTCTTTTAACAACATACTATTGGAAATTATTTCATCATTATTGGCTATATCAGAGAATGGCAAGTTTATTGAAATTGTTTATAAGTTCAATTAACAGATCCATAAAATAAACAACAAGAACAAACATCTTAAGAGAACATAACAATAAAGGAAGATCAAGACAACTAGATCAACTGCTATTTGGAGATGTATTTGATACTTAGAGGAATCAACACTCTTCTACACATAAGGGCATGATGCTCTCCCAATTATTTGGATCACGAATCCGTCGCATGTTCACATCCAATGCATGTGAGGATGACATCAAGATGCTTTACCGGTGTATCTCGACATTCATTAAGTACAGTCACCCAATAGTTCCACCTTCTGATAGATTAGAGTGAGGAAGGAGTTATTGTTGGGTTTTAGCGGAGACAGAAAAGGCAGCGGAAACAAAAAATTTCTTCTCCCAAACCCAGAATAAAGGAATCGTGTCAACGTCTATACAATAGTAAGGATGGTTTGTAGAGGCATACCTTGTCTCGAGGCTTGCTCGGCGACGTTACCTCACGACTTGTGCGGTCTTCACCTTTGGTATTGGATGGTGTCTGTGTAGCTCCTAGTCTCACCGGGACTGTAAGGATTGACAGCTGTCCTCTGAGCGACAGAAGTCTCCCGCCTCTGAAGTAGTCTACACGGACCACCTGGAACTCCGATCTCCTTGTCCCACAAGGAATTGGAAGGAGTCGCACCCTCCTGTCAGTGTACTAGTCACTGACACACTCTCCTATAACCATTTGCCTTTCTACAGTTGTCTTTCCCTTGATGTGCCTCCCTTATCGGGTAGCACTTGCTCGGGCTCTCTCTCGGTTACCAAAACCAGAGAGAATGACAACTTTACAGAGCAACTGGTGTTATGAGTTTTTGTTCCTGAGAAGCCCCCAATAATTGATTAAGTGTTTAATTGAACACTAAACTCCTTTAGTAATCAATCTAAACATCATTTGTGGATAAACTCATCTTCCAGGTTAAATCCTATGTGTGTGACCCTACAGGTCCATTTCACATTGGCAGTGAAAGTCCATAACACTTATGACTTCATAAGCAAAGAGCGGTGCCTAGTCGCACATCAGTGCTACCCAAGTGAAATAGAAAGTTGGAGAACAACTTTTAATCCTACAATCCGTGAATGGTGTTACAACGAATGTATAATTCCTTTGTCACTGATATCCCGAATGAACTCAAGGCATGGAACAATCATCCTTTCAACGTTCATTCATTTTCTTGATCACAGAGTAGATTGGAGGAGATATGTATGCCATCAATATCGCATACTGATTCAAACATGCATGTGCACGCCTATCTCAATCCTACTCATTAAGTGGCCATGGATATCAAACTCCTTCGGGAGGGAAAAATCCCATATCTATCACTCACCCCTCAAAAGCCCCATGTGTCAAAGCCACCCAATCATCACCTTTATAACAACCCATGTTTCAGGACTGCGTTTGATGATGTCAAAGTGTACCCAACGACATGTGTTGAGTGTAGTGATTTCAGGTCAAAGAATCACACTCACCACCATCACTGTGAGAACTGACTGTAACTACCATGTCATGGTTCCATGTGTCAAACTCACAGTGGGTCTGTCTGGTACACTCGTTCTCTAACAAGTACCTATGTGTTTGGTTTGATATCTCCATATTATGACTGACGAGATTTTGTCATCAACCAACACCACAATCTAGTCTTGTGTGTCATTGTCGTCTATCTACCTTCCACAATGACATCTCACTAAGGACATAACAAGAATGTACAAACTCTTAGCATCTGTATGATCTCATCGTTCAGGTCCTGAACCTGAAAGCAAACATCATTGAGTATTGTCATTCTCTAGACATTCAATCTGTTCTATCATTATCTCATATGACTGAACCAGAAAGAATTGGAAGCTTGCCTTTGATCTTTATCAAATCAATCTTAATGTATCCCACCAATCATCCCATGACTGGCTCTCAGGGCATACATATCAACAGACTCCCACTTGCACTGCGAGCCAATCACCCTTGAATAATATTCTTAGTGATCTTCAAACATGTCCCACATGTTAATGTACTCTAGTGCTAACATAGTGAGTTATGGCAACACCTTTCCAAAGTCAGTATTAACTTCATGTCTCTCATCTCTTCACTGTACGTCACACGTATGAGATGGAGTTGCCGTAATATGCAATCTAGTATTCCTTTGCTAACCTTTAGCCACATTGCATGACCAAGTACTCCTTACTTGTCATCAAAGATCAGAATATCTATAAGTTTATCTCATGAACTTCCAGATCCATATAGTATCCACTATTGTTCTCTAACACACAGATACTCGATATTTCCTAAATGACTTTATTGGAACATTTCCATTTATCAACAAACATTCACTTTTATATATATCTCATATATATTTTGTGATTAATTTTCTGTTCTTTTCAGAAGTTCGCATCAATGTAACTCTTTACATTGAGCCCTTCCTTATTTCCATAGAACTAGTACTTCTCAAGTACTTATCAAGTTCTTATGGTATTCCAGTAACCCTTACTGGAACTAGATATACATCCACTCGTCATGTCCCACATATGAGTTATCAGGATGAGCACATCATATTATCATGTCCTACATACAAGATGATGAATGCATTTTATTATTGCTATGTCCATACATGCAAGATAATGGGATGATTACATACATGATAGATCCTTATATATTCTTAGTGTTTCCATTCTTCATAAGAATTGGACACTTGGCCTTGGGATACTAACTCCATGTAACATGGACAAGTTTTCTCCCACTGAATCTATGCACACTGAACCCTTCGGTATAGATTGCCAATGTATGCTATCTCTTTTTAGGTCAAGAGGTTTTTGAGAACTATCTCTATAGATCTCTATTCCTATCACATAGGAAACATCTCTGTCTTCCCTAAAGATAATTTCCACTTTGGATTTCCATTCTAGAACGTATCCATTTCACATCAACATGTGGAATGTGAATACGCTCCCACTAAATCACAGATCCCTTCTTTATCTTTGATATATCAGCCAAACCCTTTGACTATATTATCAAAGTAAAGATCACATTTCTGAGTTGCTTGTACTCAATCAATCATATTGATTAGTCCATTGTAACTTATAGACTTCATTTGCATTAATGGATTCATAAACCTTATAGGTTGTGTCACGTACACATCCTTGTTTTATTCCTTATAGGAATGCAATTTCAGTATATATATGCCAAATCTTTTAGTCATTAAGTTGCAATCAACAAGCATCATCCTTCTCTAAACGTCATCCATGTGTCTTAACTCTTAAGACTCATTCACACTTATGGATTTCATCCCAATGGGTGCTACCATCAAGGTCATACCTTATGGTTCACATGGAAGTCATTTAGGATGTAATGGTCATAAACCATAACTCAAAATCCGGTTCCTCATATTCATCTAGATAGTTGACTCATCACATGACTAACTCATCACATAGATAATCGAGGTGTATCTGTCAAGGATATAAGAACTCACAACCCTTTGTGATTCTTAGTGTTCTTTATTAGTGCAGGGTATTCTTTATTTAAGAAGAAATTAGATATTTGATAATCATCCTCTAACTCCTTAGAGTATGACTCCTTTTGATTTAGACATCACCATGACTTGATCATGATTTCATTATGATACACTATCATAATCACTCATAAGGATCTCAAACATTTGGTCCAAGTATTTCATTCATTGATCTCATTAAGAATTAACACTTTACCAAATTCATACCTCATCTATGATATTCTTGAACACTTCAAGATATTCATATTGGTATTTCTCTAAACACCATTTGAAGTACTAGCATTAACTCCAATAGGTATGTAAATACATCACATGTATTATACCTAATAGGATAATCATTCTCCCACTACCACTAGTGAAGATTGATTAATCATGTCTAAGAGATTCATGTCTCTTACTGGTTCTCTAACCAAAAGAGTCTAGATTTATCCATCATATGGAAACTAGAAATGAATTTCTCATGATTTATGCTAATTTGGTTTTTTGAGTTATCAATAACTTTTAGGTATCTTTTTATCTTATGCATACCAAGTACCACAAGATAAACAAGGCATTGCCACAAAGATCATATCTTTGAAACATCAACTATATTGATAGCCATCTGGTCACTACAAGATGCAACAATAAAGTGTTTCTATTGGCAAATTAAAATAGTAGTTCTCAACTCTATTTTGTGCCCTTTAGGTTGAAATAAACTGAAAAGTAATCCTATATATGGCAGTAACACTTGCTCCAATGATGGGTACTCCTTTCTTGGTCCTTTCGTAAAGGCCATCACTTCTTTGTAGATCTTACATATCATATATGTCAGATCTGCATCTTGGTATCATATACCTCAGAAGCGGTTTATTTCATGATACCTTAGGTGGAGATCTCCATCCCCTCCTTCATCTTCTTTTGTTCTTCAAGATATAGAGGGCAATTCCCTCATACACCCTTTCCCTATGTACCTTGAGACTGAAGATGACTTGGGCTACTGGCTAGCATCAGAACCCTTCTTAGATTTGCCCTTGCCTCTGCCCTTAGACCTACCTTTGTTTCTGTTGATCAAAATCACATAATTAGGCTTGTCCTTCTTCATCTATGCCTCGAGGCTAAAGACATCTTGGATTGCTGGCTAGCATCAGAATGCTTCTTTGCTTTGCCTTTGTCCTTGCCTTTAAGACTTACCCTTCATTGATCACATCAAAGATTAGGGTTTTTCTATCTTCATCTTTGCCTCTACTGTCCTCAACATGTCCAACAACTTTGTCAACGCTTGTCAAAGTTGTTCATGTCACAGTTCATCATGAACTGTATGATTTTCACAACATTTGTAGTATCATACCAATAGCCAACTCTTGGCTCAGAGGGAATCCTTCTTGGTCAGGTTTTTCCACATACCCAATCACATTGAGTGTGTGAATACCTTACTGGATCTCCTTCTATCATGAAATACTAGGACAGTGTCTTGGAGATGTCATATGTCTCATGTTGTCTGTGCAATTCATAGTTCAGAGAACACAACATTAAGCACTCCACATTAATGGCATCTTCGGTATGCTTCCATAAGCATCCTTTAAGCCATTGGTGTGGTGGGATCGAGTTCATCTGGTTCTGGTATAACTAGGATTTAGAGCTTTCTCTCTTCTATTGAGAACACTTCTCAACTTCCTAACCAGTCATGGAATTACTCCCATTTAATTTGTTGGTCTCAAGGACCGATCGCAAAAGAAAAGTGATTTTTGTTTGTTGTCATTTGTACTACAAAAGGAAATATATGCAATTTAGTCCAAAACTCAATTTTGACTTATTTAATTGATTTGAAATGTTGATGATATAATTAGCACTTTAATTAATTATCGCTCCCACTATTTTTGTTCAAATTGATAGCCCTCACCATAAATTCGGAAGATTGTAGCGTACAATCTTCTAGTGGGTCAAGATCCTGAAATCCTATGAGTCATGGACCAGCTAGGGCTGTCACCCATAACTTAGATCTTCCAGGTAGGCAACTTTTGCCAATTGCATCATATGAAACTCTTGAAAGATGTCATATGCAACTCCTTGCCATGATCACCTCCATGCCTCAAGGTGCTAGATCCTATCTAGGTCACCTTATTAAGTCTGACCCAAAGCCAACACGATGAATATGCACCCTGCTAGGGCAGACCCACATATCCATCCTTCACGCTTCCACGAGATAGACGGTGCACCACGCTAGGGCGTGCCCACACTTGGCCAATCAAGCTTTTCACGTGTGTCGTATTTGGAAGGAATCTAAAACTTTAATATTTAATGAGGGATTTGGTTTTATAGGTACATATACATATCCAATCACCACAATATATAGTATGTCTCATATACATGATATATCCCACAGAAAACATGTGAAATGACAAAAGCGATGATTATGGCCATCCTAATGTGATTCCTCAAGCCAAGAGGAATCACGGTCATCTAGGTCTACATCACATGCAACATGTCCATGATGAAGTGCTATAGCCATTTGAGTTGATCAACTCATTACATGAATGACATGCTCACCCTGGCCAGTCGTCTGGGTGCCACCATCCGATCAGTTGGCTCCTCCAACTGATCGGTTCGCCTAGTCGTCGTGCATCTCCTCAGGTCACCACCCGCTCATCTCGCTCCTTGAGCCAATCGTATGGATCGCCAACCGATTGGTTCACGCCTTGAACCGATCGTCTCAGTCGTCGTCAGATTGTCCTCCGTTCTTTGACATAATAAGAAATATAAAAAGATCTATCACATTTACATTTAAATTGGGAAACCCCAAGTTACATTTAGGGGCAACAAAGGTAGGAAAGAAATCTCGAGTTATCTCGAGTTACATCAGGAATAAGGAGGTAGGGAATCAGTGCGCAGACCGAGATGCAAGCAATCACATACAACCAAGCACACATATCGGGTTTATTGGCCATAACCACGCTATACATCCACCACAAAACTCATTTAAGGGTGACACATATTGAGTGCATTAATATTACATATCATATATGTATATTGGGATTTGTGGATTCAGGATTAGACATGCATAAAGCCAATTTAATTCGCATCGTATGCAATAAATAAAGGCGACAAACCAAAATAGATCACATCGATAATCCTAAAGTATAGAGAAGTTGACGTAGCTCAGATACCACTGTTGGGTTTTAGAGGAGATAGAGAAGGCAGTGGAAACAAAAAATTTCTTCTCCCAAACCCAGAATAAAGGAATCGCGTCAATGTCTATACAATAGGAAGGATAGTTTGTATAGGCATACCTTGTCCTGAGGCTTTCTCGGCAACATTACCTCGTGGCTTGTGCGGTCTTCACCTATGGTCTTGGACGGTGTCTGTGCAACTCCTGGTCTCACCGGGACTGTCAGGATTGACAGATGTCCTCCGAGCGGCAGAAGTCTCCCGCTTCTGAAGTAGTACACACGAACCACCTGGAACTTTGATCTCCTTATCCCACAAGGAATCGGAAGGAGTCGCACCCTCCTGTCGGCGTACCATTCACCGACACACTCTCCTGCAACCAGTTGTCTTTCTACAGTTGTCTTTCCCTTGTTGTGCCTCTCTTATCAGGTAGCACTTGCTCAGGCTCTCTCTCAGTTACCAAAACTAAAGAGAATGACAACTTTACAGAGCAACTGATATTATGAGTTGTTGTTCCTGAGTAGCCCCCAATATCCCTATATATAGGAGGGTCATGGGATAGGGTTCTCTACCTCGGGAAATGTGGGATTAAAGCATGAGTAGAAGGGTTCGAAAATTTTCACAAAAACAACCAACTGCGCCAGCTGAACCGATCGGTTCACACCCAGAAATGATTGTTTCGGGCCCTGAGACGATCGTTTGGGACCTGATCCAACTCAAATTGACTTTCATATTTGTTTCCAATTAATTAAATATTAATCCTTGTCCAAATCAAATTTGTACAAGTGAAACAAACTGTATTTGCAAAATATTCTTCTGATTTTCCAAACGATCTCTGTTGGTCATATGAATCGACCGGTTCAACAATTGAGCCGATCGTTTCATGACACATGAGCCGATCATCTCACCAGTTGAGCCGATCGGTTCACCAACCTAAGCCGATCAGTTCATCCCATGAGCCAATCGGTTGGGGCAGCAAACTATGCAAAAACAGTCAATTGCAGTTTTAATCAATCTGATACTCTAATCATTCGGTCCAACACCTTGAACACTATGATATTGAGCTATAAATTGAGTGAGTGTTTAATTGAACTACTAAACTCCTTTAGTAATCAATCTAAACATCATTTGTGGATAAACTCCTCTTCTAGGTTAAATCCTATGTGTGTGACCCTGTAGGTCCATTTCACGTTGGCAGTGAAAGTCCATAACACTTATGACTTCACAAGCAAAGAGCGGTGCCTAGTCGCACATCAGTGCTACCCAAGTGAAACAGAAAGTTGGAGAACAACTTTCAATCCTACAATCTGTGAATGGTGTTACAGTGAATGTATAATTCCTTTGTCACTGATATCCCAAATGAACTCAAGGCATGGAACAGTCATCCTTTCAACGTTCATTCATTTTCTTGATCTCAGAGTAGATTGGAGGAGATATGTATGACATCAATATTGCATACTGATTCACACATGCATGCGCACACCTATCTCAATCCTACTCATCAAGTGACCATGGATATCAAACTCCCTCAGGAGGGACAAATCCCATATCTATCACTCACCCCTCAAAAGCCCCATGTGTCAAAGCCACCCAATCATCACCTTTATAACAACCCATGTTTTAGGACTGCGTTTGATGATGTCAAAGTGTACCCAACGACATGTGTTGAGTGTAGTGATTTCAGGTCAAATAATCACACTCACCACCATCACTGTGAGAATTGACTGTGACTACCATGTCATGGTTCCATGTGTCAAACTCACGGTGGGTCTATCCGGTACACTTGTTCTCTAACAAGTACCTATGTGTTTGGTTTGATATCTCCATATCATGACTAATGAGATTTTGTCATCAACCAATACCACAATCTAGTCATGTGTGTCATTGTTTGTCTATCTACCTTCCACAATGACATCTGACTAGGGACATAACAAGAATGTACAAACTCTTAGCATCCGTATGATCTCATCGTTCAGGTCCTGCACCTGAAAGTAAACGTCATTGAGTATTGTCATTCTCTAGACATTCAATCTGTTCTATCATTATCTCATATGACTAAACTGGAATGAATTGGAAGCTTGCCTTTGATCTTTATCAAATCAATCTTAATGTATCCCACCAATCATCCCATGATTGGCTCTCAGGGCATACATACCAACAGTTATGACACTTGTATAGGAGAAAGAGATCTATACAAGTACCAACTCTATTAGGGATGTAGTTGTAGATGCAACGTAGTGAGTGACAACTAGGACAAACATAAGAGAAATTTCTTAAGTATGTATTTAACCCTAATACCCCAAGAATTATTTATAGCACTAGAAATATCCCATGTCTCATTAACACCTTTTTAATAGGGTACAAACACATATTCACTCTTGTATACAAATAGACACTTTCCTCTTTGATTTAGAAAACTATTTAGAAAACAAAATAAAAAATTAATTAAGTAGTTATCTTTTTGTGTAAAAAGAATCGGAGGACTATTCCCATGAGCCACATGCCCCAACCCAGTCAAGCCAATCGTGGGCATGCACACTTGTTCTTACATGTGTGTTTTGGTCACAATACCGAATGTGGCGAACAACTCACAAAAACATAATTAGCTTAAGCATAAGTGATTACTAACAGCGGATTACTGAAAATCACTAAAAATTAAAACCTTTTTCAAAGAGATCCATTCATAGGAAAACTCTTTCAATAAGAACCAATGTATTACATTTACATTCTGGTTCATAGGTACATATCTTGTATCATCTCTTCTCGAGGGTTACAATATCAACTGCCTTGTTCAAAACTAAACATAGACAAAATAAGAACCTCAAGGCATCAAGCCAAAATCTCAAAATGATTTATTAAAAGCACTAACTATTAACTCCGAGGACCTGAGAGTACAAAGACGACACATAGGAATTCTATCTACAAGACACGACAGACAGTACACTCAACCTAAGTTGTCACTGCTGCTGCTGATGTTCTTCCTCTGCAAGATATTCTCAACCTCCTCCGTGCTTGTCCACCTAAAAAATGTTGGATCCCACGGGGGTGTGACAATTGTAATTGCCCCAGTGGGAGATATAACTCTCTGCCAAAAACATTATTATTGCAATTTAATGATATAAAACTGGGCAGAGGATAAGCAGTTTTAAGCATTCTTATCTTAAAGCATTGTAACTATTTATGATAGAACAATAGATCAACTATTCTCTTAATAAGGAATAGGAAGAACATGTATATCATTTATCCATCATATTATATTATCATGTCAAGCTTTTCTTGTGACACTCATCATCTTCATATGTCACCCATGAGACATTCTCATTTCAATCAGTTGTCCTTAGCCAATCTGCTTAAGCAGATATAGAATTATATCTACCATGTACTCATATATTATTAATACAAGCATTGGGTTATCATCAACACTATGTCATTATTACAGGCATTGGGTTATTACCAATCTTGTGTCATTTTTACAGGCATTGGGTTATTACCAATCATGTGTCATCATTACAGGCATTAAGCCTCTGCCAGGTATTGGACTCTTCCAAACCTGATTACACCGCCAGGCATTGGACACTACCAATCCTGATTTCACAGTCAGGCATTACACCTCTGCCAGGTATTGGACATCTCCAAACCTGATTACACCGCCAGGCATTGGACTTTAACCAATCCTGATTATAGGCATTACACCTCTACCAGGTATTGGACATCTCCAAACCTGATTACACCGCCATGCACTGGACTTTAACCAATCCTGATTACAGGCATTACACCTCTGCCAGGTATTGGACATCTCCAAACATGATTACACCGCCATGCATTGGACTTTAACCAATCCTGATTACAGGCATTACACCTCTGCCAGGTATTGGACATCTCCAAACCTAATTACACCGCTAGGCATTGGACTTTAACCAATCCTGATTACAGGCATTACACCTCTGCCAGGTATTGGACATCTCCAAACCTGATTACACCACCAGGCATTGGACTTTAACCAATCCTGATAACAGGCATTACACCTATGTCAGGTATTGGACATCTCCAAACCTGATTACACCGCCAGGCATTGAACTTTAACCAATCCTGATTTCACAGCCATGCATTGGACTCTAACCAACCCTGATTACAGGCATTACACCTCTGCCAGGTATTGGACATCTCCAAAACCTAATTACACCACCAGTCATTGGACTTTAACCAATCCTGATTTCACATCCAGGCATTGGACTCTAACCAACCCTGATTATAGGCATTACACCTCTTCCAGGTATTGGACATCTCCAAAAGCTTATTACACCCCATGTCTATTTATACAGCGCTGGGCACCTTATTCTTTTACTAGCATTAAACTTTGGCCATGCCAATCATGCTCAACACATTCTTTATTTGTTAGCAGTATTCCTCTTTTCTCCACACATGTATGATCCAGGTTCCATTATTATAATTGTATCCTTTTGTTATTATTATTATGTTACTAAGTTTCGATTCCTTAGTTTATTATGAACATTATCATTCCTTACAAGAGACTTTTATAACCATTTTGATACCTTTCACTAGGTATCAACCTACTCATGTGATTCTCAAAGTTCATTAAAACATTTTGTTACCTCTTACTAGGAAAAAACCATTCTCATGGCTCATAAGGCTCATAAAACACCTTGTCACCTCTCACTAGGCAACATCTAACCATATGGCTCACAAGGACATTACACATCTTAAGTATTCAATCATGTTTATTACTTTTAATATTTATCATTAAATGATTATCAGTACAAGGTATGAGTTCATTTCTCATCCTTATCATGGTATGATTACATCATACTCATTAGTTTGGCTTAATCCCATCCTTAAGGTATATAAGCCTATACTTATATAAGTATATCAAACTCATTACATTTCATTGTAATAGTTTACACAACACACTTCATGTGCTTCTTGTCCAAGTATATTGGATTTGAGGTGTAACAAGGTATATCAATCCTGGAATGCTAAAAGTGATATCTATCACATCTTGATGTATCACTTTCTTCATCACTTCCAACTTTCTTGAGTTATCACCTTATCTTGCATTAAGGTATTTCCCATCTTAATACTTTCATCCACTAACCTATCACTCTGACTAGGAAATTCATAGGTCACACACAAGAATGGTCCAACTATCTTTAATGATATGGACTCATTTCAGGTTACTGCATTGCTTACTTTAAAGTTGTCTATAATCAACCATTTGGGATATTTCACCTTTATAAGGCATTACTCATTATTTTAGCATTAAGGCTCTTTCATACCATTACCTAGTAATTAGGGTTTTGGTTTATCATCATATTGCCTAAGATTAGGGCTTCATGTATTATAACTCAAAATTAGAGTTTCACATACCTTCACCCTGTATTAAGGCTCCTCATCATATCATTGCATAGGGTTTCACATGGCATCACCCTCAATTAGGGTTTCACATGGCATCACCCTCAATTAGGGTTTCACATGGCATCACCCTCAATTAGGGTTTCACATGGAATCACCCTCAATTAGGGTTTCTCATGGCATAATCCTCCTTTAGGGTTTCTCATTCTTACCCTAGATTAGGGCTACACCTAGCATTACCCTAGATTAGGGTTAATGCTCATCGATCTTCATGGTGTAACATTCTCAACTTTGTTGATTATGTCAGCCACACTCTACTTTAGTGTATTGGCCATTATACCCTCATTAGGGTTTACTATTCATCCCAATTAGGATTTTACATCACATTACTCTGAATTAGGTTTACACATATCATCACCCTGGATTACGGTTACATCCTTACCCTGGATTAGGGTTTCACTCAAAATTTCCCTGGATTAGGGTTAGGGTTCAATAACCTTGTCAATTAGGGTTTTATGCTCATGATTAGGGTTTTATGATCTCTTTACTAAGGATCATACCCTTAATCACCACATGAATCATACTTAAGTATGAATTCCATTCTATCATTTTCTCCACTTGATTTGGTTACATAAATCATACAATCAAGTATATACAACTATGATTAACATAGTGTACTAAGTTATTGCTATTATAAGCAATTAGGGTTTATCCCTTTAAAGGTACTAATCATCTAGGTACTTTAGGGATTCAACTTTTATACCTATCATTGATTATCATTTCTATCAATCATTGGATCAATGGAACAATCATCACCTTCAATTTCTAAATGATTGAATCACATTTGACCTCCATTCAGTTTTGGGGTTTTCATCACCAAACGGTTTTGAAACCGTTTGACCCCAAACGGTCTTACGGTTTTGAAACCGTTTGACCCCAAACGGTTTCAAGACCGTTTGGACTCAAACGGTCTCAAGACCGTTTGGGCCAAATTAGTCTCAAAACCACAAGGGTTCATGAAGTACATTCATCAATCAAATTGAATGTAATTTGCACCATTGAACTGACCATTGATTAGGCAATTGAAGGATTCATCAATCAACACCATTAGATCTTTATTCAATAATCAAGGATCAACCATTAACCCTCCAAACGGTTTTGAAACTGTTTGGTCCCAAACGGTTTCAAGACCATTTGGGCTCAAACGGTTCAAAATCATTTGACCCAAATTATCTTGAAATCGTTAGGATCAATCATGGATTCTTCAATCAACTCGATTAGGGTTTCCAATTGAAGGATTGTACATACATTGAATCAATCAATTGGATCCATTGGATCATCATCCAACATGTACTTGGGTTCAGACCTAAAATGGTCAACCTAACCAAACGGTCAACCCTCTCTTGCGGTTTGGAGTCTAAGTCATGAAACAGTTTGCAAACCGTTTGGTCTCCAAACGGTTTTGTGAAACTGTTTGGACCAAAAGTCCAAAACCGTTTGCAACTCAAATTTTTTGAAGTGTGTGATTGTGATGATGTCATCACCATCAAGCTCTAAACCCACGAAACTTGTGATTTTCATGGTGATTGCATCAATCAACCAAATAAAATTTTGAGAATAAGAAAGGATCAACAATTTGATAAGGAATTGAATGCAATAACAATATTAAGGGTTCAAGTTATAAAACCCACCTCTAATTGAGCTTCAAAGCTTGGAGCTTCACGTCAACAATGGTGGATGAAGCTTTTTCAACTCCCCCTAGGCTCGTCCTCAAGCTTTTGGGTGAAAAGATTGGCTAGGGTTGAAGATGGAGTGAAGAAAAGAAGAAATCAAGCATTGATTTGTGATTTCCACCATGAATTCAAGGTGAAAGAGGGTCAAGAAGCTTACCAACAGGTTGGGGTTAGTTATCCTCTTACTACCAAGATCCCAAGGTCGTTTTTCAAGCAAAGGGTGGAAGTGAATTCGAAATTCCCCTTTTACTCTATGGATAAATGAGCTTATATGCAATTTTTATTAAAAATTCAATTAGGAGAGAGAAAGTAGGAATTATCTCCCCCTTATCCTTGCCACTTGCCCCCTTATCTTCCTTATGAAAGATGCTATGCTCTTTGCCTCTTATTCCTCTCAATTATCCACAATTTAAAGAAAAGAAAATTAAGCACCTTAATCCATTTAATAGTAATATCCATAAGTGAGTGGATATTTCTTTTTCTTATAATAATGTGAGTGGGTTTTTCACCTCCTTGAGATATTTCGTGGCCCTTGCAAGGAACAAGGACGTGCACACATATCTGAATTCAACCATTTCAATTTTTTTTGAAGGGCATATTAATTAATAAATTTATTTTTGCATTAAATTGAAGTAAAGTTCCAATTATGCTTAAATCTTGATTATTTTAATATCAAGATTCTCTCTCCTCCAAAGAGAAACAAATGAAACGCCCCTCTCATTTTCTTTGCTATAAATGATTTGATGAAACATTAGGGACTATTTTGAAATGGTAATTTGTATATTGAACCCTAGGTTTTGGGTAAATTGCACATTACACCAAAACTAGGTTTTAATGCACAAACATTGCTTTATCAGCTCTTTCTTGATACTCAGGCTACCACAAGCCATACAAAAACATCATTTTCATTCTTATGATGCTTCAACACTTGAGGAACATCTTATCATGCAACATTTGCAATTTAACCCCTCAACTTGGGTAATTTGCACTTTAGTCCAAACTAGACAATACATTATTTCAACATTGTTCAAAAAGGACTAAAATTGAAACATAAGTTCCTCTTGAGCCTTAATTACTTTTCAAAAGATAAAATAAAACATATAATTATCTTTCTTAAACAAAACACCTAGAGTTAAGGCATAACCCAAGTGAGGGGTGTTACACCCACCAAAAGGGTGGGCACACCTCCATCTTGATCTTTTAGACACTAGTATATGCACTTCCTACATAAAAAGTAGTGTTTAGATCTAGAACTAGGCAATATGGGATTAAACTCCTCTCCCATTCACACCAAAGATAAAAGCCACTTAATCTCCTACTAACACCAAATTTGGGAATTACTCATGGCATCCTTAATTAGTGTATAACTAATAAAGTAAATAATCCCCCACAAATTTTTAAGTGTAAAATGTTCTTATAGTCTGTCCTCTATTTCTGCTTTCAACATAGTGCCTTTTGATTTGAACTATAACTTAGTTATCCATCTTTACCCCTACAAGAACTAGGCGAACATACATCTTGAACCCAAACATTGGGTGTGAGAGTGTATGATGGTAAAATCATAATAGGTTTTGATGAATTAAAGGCCATGCATCCATATGAATAATCATGATTAATATTAGGGAACAACCAACTACCTTATTGTAGCCTACAAAACATCATTCTCTTATTTGGAATCTTAAAGGATGTATTTCTAACATCCTATCCTAGAACTCAAGACCATCAGAGACAGATCTCTTACTAAGATGTAGTTAGGACACTTGTGGAATTCTAGGGGTTAGACACATAGGCATAAGAAGTATCAAAATAAATCATAAAGTGTCATCCAATTCACCTAAAATCTTGTTATAACGACATTGAACCTAATTTTTCTAATATCGAATCATTTGAGTTGATTTCTAATACCTACAAATAATATGGGGTTTTAGTCTCATCCCCAACATAGATTACTTAACTAGGGACAAAGTAAGATCTTTAGTCAAAGGATCAACTATATTGTTATTGGTACCTACATAGTGTATAGCCACAACCCCACTAGACAATGATTCCCTTATGAACTTAAATTTGACTTGGATTTGTCTATAGTGCTTTTATTGTACTTAGAACTTGCTATATTGGTAATGTTTTACAAAGTTGTGGAGAGAGAGAGTGCCACACATGTAAGACCCCTAACCTAGCTTTGTGGTTGAGCATGCTTTCTTACCTTAATTGGATGCTTGAAACCTTAATAAAATCCTAATATGTGCTCGATATCATGTGACAAAGTTGAGTTTCAAGTTTGGTTTAGTTTGGACACTATTTGAGTAAGTTTTTCAATTTATCTACTTATAAGGCTTTTATGCAATTTCTTCATATCTATGATTTTATCTATGATTTTTCACATGTATGTTTATGCTTCAAAAGTTTTCATATCATGTTTAATGTGGTTTCATCTTTGGGCACCTAGATGCATCATGAGATTAGAGATGTTATCTACCTTTGGGTTGAGACTTAGGGATTCTCACCTAGATGTCCTATCTCAATGGTTTCCTTTCTATACTTGGGATCCGATGGACCATCTAGTGTTGGAAAATGATTGTGCTCCTTAGGTTGACATCCCATGGTCTCCCTAGCTTCAAGATTTTATGGTTGACCTAGTTTTGCATGGACATGAGGTTTTGGCTTTGGACACATGGCATGCATGTATTGCCACCTCTACCTATCTTTCTCTCTCACCCTAAGCTTTATATACCTCTCTCCTTCCACCCAAATGAACACTTTAAACACCCTCTTATCTTCTTACTTCTTGGGGATCTGTCCCTTTTTCTTGGTGGAGGAGAAGGAGATCTAGAGGAGAAACCTTGGTCGAGCTTGCTTGCATGTGCTTCTAGGGTTTGATCTACCCTCTCTTGGGTCGTGTGGAGCTTCCTAACCTTGTTCCTTGACCTAGTCAAGTAAGATCATATTCTTTCCTTCATTTTCCTTGCTTCCCTCCTTCTTCCTCTTCCTTCTTGGTCAGATCCATGGTGTTTTTGGTGGAGCTTGAGCTTGAGGTTGAAGAACACCTTCTTTTCTCTCATGTGACCCACACTTTCCTTGTTCTTGGAGAAAGGCACTAGCTTGGATGTGTGGAGTTCTCAAGCTAGGGTTTCTTTATTCTCTCTTTGAGATACCTTGATATATGGACCTTCATCATCTTCTTTGGGGAAAGTTATATAACCTTCTTCACGTTTATTGCTTACTCTTAACTTGCTAAGTATAGTTCTTGCTCTAGAGATGTAGTAATTAGTGGATAGGTTGAATCTTTGACTAGGGTTTGAGCATATGTGGCAGTTCTTGAGTAAATAATCTTCCTTGATGTACTGCTTCACCTTCTACACATTTCTTCCTTGGAAATATGATATCTAGACCTTGCATGTCCATGAATCGATGGTTTCCTTGTAGTGAGAAATGATGGCTTTTCATTAGGTGTTGTAGAATGATTTCTCTGTTGACTTATGAACCGATGGTTTTTGTTCTTGTGAGAATTGACGGTATGTACTTAGTTTATATTTTTGAAGGTTATTTCTTATTCTTGAGAACCGATGGTCATGTTTCCCTCAACAACTGATGGTCTTCAACCCTAACAAATGACAGTTTTCCAGGATGCATAAAATCCATTTTCACCTAGCCTTAACATCTGTTGGTTTACCTATGTTCAAGATCTGTTGGTCTTCCTTTACTTACAATCAATGGTGTTTCTAGCTCAACAACCGATGGTCTCTCTAGGTCTAAGATCTGATGGCCTCTCTAAGCCTAAGATCCGATGGACTCACAAGGTGTATGATTCAATGGTCTCTCTTGACTTATGATCTGATGGCTACCCTAGCCCTATCAAACAATGGCTTCTCTAGTTGCATGATCAGATGGTTTGTTGAACCTTGACATCTGATGATTTTGTATGAGTCCAAGACTTGATGGTTATACCTTGCTTTATGTATGAGTCTATACTTATGTATAGTATGTGATCTGATGGTTGGAGTTGAAGCTTATGATCTGATGGTTTGTGCTTGTAGCATATAATTTGATGGTGGTGTTTTGGCCTAAGTATATCCATGACCCAATGGGTATTATAGGTTTATGAGCTTATATTTTTGACCTAAGTGAGCGTATGATCTGATGGATTTCCTTGAATACTGATTTGTAATCTTAATCCAATTCACCTTGTTGAATCTTAGTTAAATGATTAAGTGGTAATGGTTTGATACATCCACCTTCCTATAGTGTTGTTATGATGGAATGATACCCTTATAATGATATGGTAACCCTACTATGTTACCTTTGTGAAAATTATAGCTCTTATGTTTAAAGAAATCCTATGTTGAACATGTAAACCACAAGTATGATAATGATTTGTTGGACCTTATACAAGGTGTGGAAAAATAATGATGTTCCTGCAGATAATGTGAATGGTATTAGTGACCCTTGGGCATTACTTGAGCCCTAATTGATGTGTAGTCCTCTTCATGTGTGATAAGGATTGGTATCTAGTAATGATGTGATAAGGAATATATCTCATATGTTTTATATCATCTGGAATTGTTATATACCAATGTTTTTGTATAACTCTCTTAGGATTTGTATGTAACTTGATTGATATATTATAAACTCACCCAATTGGCATTAACTAATCAATTGAAACCCTACTCATGTAGTACCATGTGCCATAGAATTATTCAAATGTCAGAACTTGTTGGATAGGGAAATGAGTATTCTAAAAGGGAAGCTTGAAGATGCATATTATTGAGTATGTGTGGGTGTAGGGAGGGTACATACTTGTCATCTTGATCTCAAGGTTATGGAGAATGGTCGATGCCATATCTTAGATGTGTATAGTTTTGTATATGTGATATGATTGAGGACATTACTGGTTGTACCTCGAATGATAAGGTTGTATGCCCTGATTTATAGTGTCATGGCCTATATACCACGCGTGGAATAGGTTGATTGTATCTTGACTATATATATGTATGTATGTATGTATGTATATATATCTATATATATATATATGTGTGTGTGTGTGTGTGTGTGTCGCTATGGCAGACTCTTAGTGACTAAGGGGGAGATATCTTAGGATTCTAGCTCTCCTAGATCTTGTATGGAACTAATTGTGGCTTTGTAGTGGTCAGCTAGAAGTTTGAGTGGTATACCTCAAAATTCCCAAGGCTTAATTAAAGATGTAATCTAATTGTGTAGCATATCTGCTAGGGTTAAATAGTGATACACATTGGTTGATAATCCTTGCTTGTTTCTTATAATGTTTAGTTGATGTATAATACAATAAGATAAATTAGATATTTAGAAGGTGATGGCTTTTTCTGTTCCTCTAAATATCATGTTAATCATGTTTGTTATAATACTATCTTCTTTTATGTGTAATATATTTAATTATTTTACTTGCTTTAATTAATAAATGTTTTTTAGAGTTATATCTCTCACTAGGACTGGGTCTCACCTCGTGGGTCACCACATCTTTTTAGGTGATCGTCAGTGGCGACATCAGGCTTGTGGTGTTGAGGAAGAGAAACATCAGTAGGAGCAGAAGTCTAGTTAGAGTCTTGTGTGTCCTAGAGTCTCCATGTACTCTTAGGTCCCAGCAGGGTATGTTTTGTAGATGATATGTATATCAACTTGAATTTTTGGCAGTATATTGATGTTGTATATGGCATGTATATATGTGGAACAATGCTTTTGTATATAGGTTATGGATGAGGCCACTGGACAAATATGTAAATACCTGGTATGGTATGTGATTTTATGTAGGATGATGGACTTATTTGTAAACATTCCTAGACATGTTTGAGATGTTAATTTGGTTTTAAATATCTCCTTTTCATGTTATATGGTTAATTAGTGATCACTCATGTTTTGGGTTTGGAGTAATCTCGATTATCATGGTGGGGTGTCACAGTTTGGTTGGTATCATATCTTTAGGTTTTTTGAGTCTACAAAGACATAGGACTTAGGTTTTATGTTTGATCTTATGCAATACAACATATCTTATCATAGTTTATGCTTATGTAGATATGTCTGGAGAACGTAAAGAACATGGTGCAGTATTTATGTCACGCCAGGAGGTGACAGTAGGATGTTGGTACGGTGGTACCTGATGGAAGAGTACTTGTGACGGGGCCAGAACAGCCCACACCATCTCTATCTGACGCTTCTACCATGGCCAATTCAGCTTTCCTGTTCATGTTTGGATAGCTCGTGCGACGATTATGCTTCTAGTGGATAGGGTTCCAGCACCTCAACCTAGGACATCTTTCCCTAGTGTGAAATCTCAGGGTCTCGGGAAAATGTTTGAGAGTTTGAAGCATGTGGGATATACTGAGTATGTAGGAACAAAAGACCTAACAAATGTTGATATGTGGTTAATCGAGTTTGAGAAGGCGTTTAATATCTTAAACATCCTAGAAGAGGACATGGTGAAAAATATTGTTAACATTTTGAAGGGTAGTTCTAGACATTGGTGGGCCATATAAGGGGAGAAGAGACTGGGAGTTGTTATGAGTTGGAAAGAGTTTTAGTGGGAGTTCATAAGTCATTGCTTCCCTGAGATGTTTTTGGACGAGAAGACAACCCAGTTCAAATGGTTGTGACAAGGGTCGATGTCTATCAATGACTATGAGACAAGGTTTATGGAGTCATTGAGGTTCTAAATCTACACAAAAACCACATATAAGGAGAGGATCTAAAGGTTTGAGAAGTGTTTGATCTCTAAGTTGTCTATGACACCATCAGATTTGGAGAACAGGGAGAAGTCATCTACCTTTTTGGACTCTATAAGGAGGACTGAGAGGTCTACTCTTGAGAAGTGTGAAGCCAAAGCAAGGAAGAGGCCATCTCAATTCCAAGGACAGACATCTAGTTTCTTTAAGAATCCAAGGTTTTCATCGCCACTGTCACAATAGAGGTCGATCTTTTCTGAGCTGAGATCAAGAGTGTAATGACCCATTTTCAAATTAGTCATCTAATTATGGTTTACTTGGATGATTGTATGCTTAACTAAGTTGATCATTGTTTAAAGCTTGATTAATTATGGTAGTTAGGTTTTGATGTTTTAAATATAATGAGAAGGTTAAATCATACATTGATTCACATAATTAGGGTTAAGATTTGGAAACCCTAATCGGCCCAAATTGTGGTTTTGATGACATATGAATACAGAATTTCATAAGTATAGTGTCTCATTAAATGATTTTTAATATTTTATGTGTAACTCTAATTTAGTTGAAATTTGGATATGATTTGGATATTTAAAATGTGATCTCTCTTAAAAAATATCTGAATTTTTGAAGAATGTTCTGACCTATTTTGTGGTCGAGTTTCAAACTCAACTAATCATATTTTCATATTTATATAGCAGTGTGGTAATTGAATTTTATCTTTTTATTGGTACATCCAATTGATCTCAAATTTTAACTATAGTTTGAAAATCCAATATAGATATACTATTAAATTTTCATAATTTTTGGATGATGTTTGATATCTACACAAAGGGGTGTCGGTCAAGTTCTGTGAAGGACAAACTCGACCAACCATGTTGCAGACTGCAATATAGTAGTGTAGTATTTTATTTTTAGTTATTATTGGTAATTCTAAATGATATAAAATTTGTATTGTTTCTTATAAACTTAATTTTAGATATTTTGTTAAAGTTTCATAATTTTTGGACGATTTTTGAGTTCTGAAAAGTGTGGTGTCGGCTGAGTTTATAACTCAGCCGACCAACCAGACTGGGCAAAATAAAAATATAATGAAGGGCTTGTTTGCAATTGTTCTAAGCACCTCAATTCATCTATATGACTAACCTAACACACAAGGAGCTCTCATAACTCATCATTCCTATCAAAGAAACGAAATTCTAGAGAGAGAACAGAGCTAGGGTTTTAAAAAGAGAAAGTGGTGGAGATCTTGACCTAGGGTTTCTCTATCCAAGATATGATGAAATCAAGTAAGCTTAGCTTCTTTGCATAGCATTTCATGGTGAATCTTCTCTCACATGTAAATATTATGTCCCTCCTCTGATTTGATTTGAAATAACATCAAATCATTCCATTTTCTCACTTTGTCTCTCCTAATCTCCATTTTTAGGGTTTCTGAGTTGAGAGGAGAAAGAATTGGATTCATTTGCTAGAGTTTGATTGGCTTTCAAAAAATTCAGAGTTTGACCTACAAATTTAAGGTTCTTGGCACCTAAGGTGAGTGTTTTTCTCCCTCCTAAGATTTTTATTCATGTTGAAATCCTAATTCTATCCGGCTAAAGTAATCAGAAACCTTGCTTGTATATGTAGGTGATTAGATATTGGTTTGGGAAATATATTAGGGGAAACCATTCTTCTGATTTAGATTATTTCTCTTTGATTGGGACTTTATTAGTTCCTGATATATTTATTGAGGATCCATGGAGAATCCTAAATAGATGAATATGTTGTTTCATGTGAATTGTATTGACATGCTTAAAAATCAGCCCAATGGCCGATATGCTTGGAATTGAATTGACATGTATAGAATCATATTTGAATTGTATTAGAATGTATTATACAAGGGTATTGTTGAATGTTAATGGAATTGAATATGATATACATATAAAGATAAAAATGAGGTGACCACTTTTCCTGATTAGGGTTTGTGTTGTGGAAGTGAATCAAATGAGTCAATTAATCAATGTATACTTATGATTGATGAATGGAATATGTGAAAATGGAATCTAGGGTTTCCATGTGTGTGAATAGCCCTAATTAACCTCTATGCATCATTATGAAATTACTTAGTGATATGGTTCTTATGATGTATTGAGCTAAGGATGACTTCTTAAAAACCCTAGATGTTTAGTATTAAGATGAGTATGAGTGATGAAGCTGGAACTTGTATATGATGTTGTAAATGTGACGAAATGATGAGTGTAAGTATTAATACTTTAATTAAAGATGATCAGTCTTACTAATATGATGTAAGCCTAATGCATCTATTTTAGTACAATTTATGGAATAATAAGTATCCCTCATATGAATGGGGGTCCTTTTATACAAGTTACATAATAGTGATTTGTGAAAGATGATCAGAGATTATGATGTAAGAAGATGTAACCTAAACCATTCTTTTCAGCTAAAGTGATCGTATAACCAAGAATGATCACTTTCGATTATGGAAATGACATTAATAGTCAATGACATGGTACACTTATCTAAATATAAGAGACAATATGAACAAGATGTACTTAATGGTGATTCCAAGTTAAAGATGAAACTAACGAAGTTAGTATGATGAATTATTTTATCTTTTATTTTAATCACATGTGGCTTAATCCAAATTACATGAAATATACAAAGAACTTGACTTTGATAAATGTTAAGTAGAAGAGAAGCATTGTATACAAAGTTAATCAAGAAAGATTGGTCTGAATAATGTACTGAACATGAAATGAAAGAAGTTGAGACTAGTGAATATAAAATGAAGGAAAAATATGGGAATTAGTAGATAATTCTAAGAATGTAACTCTTACCCTAAAATGATGAGTTTGGTGATGCTAGTGAATGATAATCTCAAATGAGGGATTAAGGGATGCACATAATTGTATTTGAATTCAACCAAAAGATGAAATTCAAGTATTTGAATTGATTTACAAGAACGTGTTCCTAAATTGTGAGTTGTACTTTGAGAATGGACTAATAGTACAAACTTCAAATGATAGACAACATGTGTTGATTCGTAACACTGTCTGAAGCATGTGAAATAAAAGAAGAAGAGAACTAAGTCTGTTATGCATGTATATGCATGAAATTTATTTGCATGTATTGAGATTGGATGGAACAAGCATATGTTGTATGATAAATCTATTCTGAGTATGATGAATGATACATGATATCTATATGATTTTAATATTGCTAGTTCTAATGCATCTGCTAATATTTGTTAAGAACTATGATATATAATGAATTTATAAGAAATATGTTGAAATTGAATTTATATGCACTCCTTACATTTGAGAAACCCTGATAAGGGTAAATGTTGCATAATGAGATTATGTCTAGGGGTAAAAGCCCACTGATGATGATAAAGCCTTGATGGGGTAAATATTGGACAATAAGATTATGTCTCGGGCTGAAAGCCCACTATTGATGATTGCTATGAGATGATGTAGAAGATAGAAATAATCATATGTGTTGTAATATATACATTTATTGTGCTTCTTGCTTTGATCATTATCCTTATTGATAAACTTAACATGTTTCATGTTATTCTAGTTAAGTGAGAATACACAAATATGATATATGATGTTTTGAATTATTTTAAGATGAGTAAAAGAGATTAATAACAAGTGAAATGATGGAACATCTAGTTAGGTGCCCTAAACATCGTGAGTTTCCCCTGGGGACCACACTTGGGAAACAAAACAGATCTCCTTGTAGTAATCGATGAATTATGAGAAGGATTTCTAGAGTGTGGATCAAAACCTTAAAGGTTAGACCACCAGGATTTAGGAGTGAGTCATCTGGAGTGGCTCTGGCCCTAAATCCTTGTTGTGAAAGTCTATGTCAAGATGGAATAGACTCTAATGAAATGAAATAGGTGAAATGTTGTGATATGTGATATACTATTTTGTTGATTCCCATCTCATGTACCCGAGATGAGGATGTGAGCCTCTTTAGGAAACCCTGAGGTGGCCAGGGTCTGTTGTTGATATCTTAGGGTGGCTGAATAAACCCTAAGATAGTGACGGTGAGTCATTGACATGAGAATCAGGAGTGGAAAGTTCTACTTGGTGAGGTACAAGCCAAGTAGTTTCAGGGCAAATGAATAAAAGATGATAAGCTGTGTAGAACATTATTTGAATGGTTGTTACATTCCTGGTACTGCTACTTGATGATTTGTCATTGTTGATTATGCTTCTTGTTGTGGAAAGTAATCATGTTTCTATGGACATTTTCTATTTCATATTATGATATGTCATGATGACAAGTTATAAATAATGGGATTTATATCCATTCTAAATATGAGTTGGATTGCTTGCTATTTGATAGTATTGTTGGTAGATATGTATTATGTGTACTTTAGCTTTAGGACTATAGGATGTGTTCCTGGTCCGGCTGGTGGAGTGTCACAAGGATAATGCTATTGTTATGTATTGATTCAAAATGCTTAGAACTTGACTTATTTCTCATGTTGTATGGTTCTTAATTTGAACTAAGAAGTATCTGCTAATTTGTTCATAGGCACACTTTAAAATATGTTTCAAAGTTATAATTGGTTTAAGTGATTACCTTATTTGTTGGATTAGATTACCATTGTAAGGTATATTTGACTTATGATAGAACTATCTGCTAGACTTTTTAATATTTGCATGTTTCTATTAAGCTTATTATACTTAATTTGATGTTGATGCATGTACCTAGCTTGAGTGGGAGGTATCCACTCACTAGGGCTCTATATGAGTCTCATGAGGTTGTTTTAAATGTTTTAGGTATAAGGATATCCAATGGAGAGTTCATGACAAAGAAGATATAAATAGCATAATCTAGATATATTAGAATGTCCATGTACTCTCTCTTTCCTGGGATGGGTTGTAGACTAAGTTTTTTCATCAATGTACATGTATCTGATGTAAATTGAACTACTTATGAAAACAAGATTTGATTCTGGTTTTAATGGAGTTGAATAAGATTTGTGATACCTAAATGTTGTGTCCTAGATGTGACATTGATTTATGAATTTGTGAAGAAAGAAAAAGGGAAAATTTATCTGTGTTTTTCATATATTGTTTAATCATCTTTGTCGATAATTCCTTATTTTATTTCATAATCTAGGTTTAGGTTTTGGGATTATCTCTAATGGTTGGTATTTATGCTAACCAAAAGAGTGGGTCTAAAAAAAGAGTATTGTCACAATGGTCCATGGGGAAATGGAGAGGTTGTAGCTTTCCACTAGCAAAGGCAAACAGTGTAGTTTCAATGTCAATGGTAGGTTTGTATAGGCCATAGTATGGTTTGAGGATGTGTTTTAAGTGTAGAAAAGTTGGGCATGTGAGGTGGACTTACCCAATGAAGGATGAGGAAGTGACACAACATTTGAGGTAGAGTCAGTGGGACTCGTAGCAGTAGCAACAATACAAAAATGGTGGTGGTAGAGGACGTGGTCAGGCATCCTAGGTAGGGTCATCTAGACCAACAAGTAGAAGATGAAGATGACAATAGGTGACAACTAGATTCTATGCTATGAGTCAGATAGAGGGAGTGGTCAACCCACTGGTCGTGATAGGTCATATGGAACTTTTTCATTCTGACCTGTTCACTTCTTATTTTGTATCTGTGTTGGTTGAATAGAGTGTGACACACTCATTTATCACTACAGAGGTGATAATAGTTTCTATCTACCTGTTTGTAGTAGATATGATATCCTTTTGCTTGAAACCCCTTTAATTGGTTTTGTTGAGTTGTGGGAGGTGTGTTCATCTTGAATTTTTTCTTTCTCAGGACACATCATTCAAGTGGGTCTTATGCCACTTGACATGCATGGATTTGATGTGATCATAGGGATGGATACCTTGGAAAAGTACATAGGTTGTTTTGGACTGTAGTTACAAGGTGACAACGTTCTGTGATGGAGATGTCTCTTAGACTTTCCAAGGAGATAGGAAGATGCTTCCTACACCTTTGGTGTGTTAGTTGTGATAGCAGAGAAGTTGATGAGACAGGGGTGTGAGGCTTTTCTAGAACATGTTTTGGATACCAAGATGACAAGTTATAGTATCCAGGAGGTACCAGTAGTGTGTGAGTTCAAGGATGTCTTTTAGATGAGTTTCCTGGTGTTCCACCTTCTAGAGAGATTGATTTTAAGATCAATCTCGTTCCTGGAAAGCAACCTATAGCTCAGGAACCTTATAGGATGGCACCAGTAAAGATGCAGGAGTTGAAGAAATAGTTGTAAGAGTTGTTGGAGAAGGATTTCATCAGACTGAGAACTTCCACTTAGGGTGCTCCATTGTTGTTTGTGAAGAAGAAGGATGGTTCCATGAGGCTTTACATAGATTACTGATAGTTGAACAAGGTCATAGTGAAGAACAAGTACATGTTATCAAGGACTGGTGATTTGTTTGATCAGTTGAGAGGTGCTTAAGTGTTATCTAAGATAGACTTGAGGTTAGGTTATCACTGGTTGAGGATCAAGGCAGATTAGATACCTAAGACTGCTTTTAGGACTAGGTATGGTCATTTCGGGTTTGTGGTTATGTCGTTTGTTCTAACCAATGCACTGGAAACTTTTGTGGACTTGATGAATAGGGTGTTTAGATTGTATCTAGATCACTTTGTAGTAGTGTTCATAGATGATATCTTGATATACTCCAGGGAAAGTCAGCAGCATGAGCAGCATCTTTGCCAAGCATTAGAGTTGTTGAGGCAACACTGGCTACATGCCAAGTTCAACAAGTGCAAGTTTTAGCTGACTGAGGTGTCTTTTCTTGGTCATGTCATATCTTCTAAGGGTGTTTGTGTAGACCCTAAGATGATGGAGTCTATTTTGGAATGGGAGCATCCCAAGACACCAATGGAGGTCCGAATATTCCTAGGTCTAGTGAGATACTATAGGAAATTCATTAAGAATTTTAGTGATGTAGTGTTACCCCTAACTTAGTTGACTAGGAAGGGTGTTCCTTTTGTCTAAGACAAATAGTGTTAGCATTCTTTCTAGTTGTTAAAGGATAAGTTGACAAGTGCTCTAGTGTTAGTGTTGTTAGAGTAAAGGATAGGCTACATCATCTTCTATGATGCTTTGAAGAATAGTTTGGGATTCATGTTGATTGAGGACAAGTATATAATTCCTTTTGCTTCAAGATATCTTAAGAAACATGAGGAGAACTATTCAACTCAAGGTCTAGAGTTCGATGCAGTAGTTCTTGCCCTAAAGATTTAGAGACAATATATGTATAGAGAGAAGTGTTAGATCTTCATAGACCATAAGAACCTTCAATATATCTTCTCAAAGCAGAAACTGAACGTGAGGTAGAAAAGATGGATGGAGCTGATCTAAGATTATGATTGCATGATAGACTACCATGTAGGGAGGGAAAATGTGGTGGCTGATGCACATAGCAGGCAATTATCTTTATCATCATCTATAGACAAGGAACATATATACTCCATGGTGTGTCACAAGCGGGATATGTTAGTGTTGCTATGACAGATGAATGTACAGTTGGAAGTGTCTCTGTTGGCACACTAAAGGTCAAGATGACACTAATACAATAGATCAGAGATGCCCAGAATAATGATACCATGATATAGAATAGCTGATCAAAGTTTGGTAGTAGGAAGCATGATGGCTTTTTTGAGTTAGATGATGGGACAATGTGTTTCCATAATAGAACAGTGGTTCCATTTGTTGATGGCCTGAGGGAGATTGTACTTGAGAATTCTCATTCCTCGATGTATGTGATGCATCCCGACTGTACAAATATGTATCATAATCTGAAGGATTTGTACTAATGGCTAGTTTTGAAGCATGATGTGGTAGAGTTCATTACCAATGGTCCAGTTTGTTAGCATGTCAAGGCGGAGCATTAGAATCATGTAGGGACATTACAACCTTTGCAATACTATAGTGGAAATGGGATCATATAACCATGGACTTTATGTTTTTTCTCCCACATACAACCAAAGTTCATGATTCTATTTGGGTGATAGTTGATTGATTGACAAAGTTAGCCCACTTTCTTCCAATCAAGACAACATATAGAGCAGAGAAGTTGGCACAGATCTATGTTGATGAGATAGTCTGTCAGCATGGTATTCCAGTTACCATAGTATCTGACAGGGGTACTTAGTTTACGAGAAGGTTTTGGGAACGTCTACATACATCTTTGGGGAGACAACTGAGGTTTAGCACAACTCACCCGTAGACAGATGGTCAGTTAGAAAGGACCATTTAGACATTAGAGGATCTCTTGAGGGCATGTGTTCTGTAGTTTTTGGGTAGTTGGGATATTCATATGAGTTTGATTGAGCTTGTCTACAACATCATCAATTAGAAAATTATAGACATGACACCATATGAAGCTTTGTACAGAAGATGTTTTCGATCACCCCTTTGTTGGTATGAGGTAGTTGAGTATCAACTTTTAAGTCATGAGTTGGTTCAACAGACTACATAGAAGATCAAGGTGATACAAAAATAGTTGAAAGCAACCCATAATAGATAGAAGTTGTATGTTGATAACCATCACAGACCATTAGACTTACAAGTTGGAACCATGTGTATCTCAAGGTATTCTCATGGAAGGGTGTGATGAGGTTTAGTAAGAAGGGTAAGTTAGCACCAAGGTTTATTGGGTCTTAACCTATCTTGGGATGAGTTGGAAAGGTGTCGTACAAGTTGGACTTACTGCCAAAGTTGCACAGGTTGCACAATGTCTTTCTTGTTTCCATGTTGAGGAAGTGTCACCCAGATACAGAGCATAAAATACAACTAGTGGAGGTTGAGTTGGATGAGGATGTTTCTTATGTTGATGGTCTTATGTTGATCCTAGATAAGCATGTATAAAAGCTGAGGAAGAATGGCATAACCTTAGTGAATATTTTTTGGCATCACCATGGTGTAGAGGAAGCCACATGGGAGTTATAAGATGAGATGTGTAGGAAGAACCATCTTTGTTTGTGTAGGATTTTAGGGTGAAATCCCTATTAGAGGATTATGGTTGTAAGACCCCTGACCTAACTTTGTGGTTGAACATGCTTTCTTACCTTAATTGGATGTTGAAAACCTTAATCAAACCCTAATGTGTGCTTTGATATCATGTGACATAGACAAGTTTCAAGTATGGTCCAGTTTGGATACTATTTGAGTAAGTTTTGCAATTTTGTGCTTAAAGGGCGTTTATGCAATTTCTCAATATCTAGGGTTTTATCTATAGTTTTCACATGTATGTTGTGCTTCATAAGTTTTCATATCATGTTCAATGGTAACATCTTTGGGCACCTAGATGCATCATCAGATTAGAGGTGTTGTCTACCTTTAGAGTTGAGACTTAGGGTTTCTCACCTAGATGCCCTAACTCGATGGTTTCCTTTGTATACTTGGGATCTGATGGGCCATCTAGTGTTAGAAAATGATGGTCTCCTAGGGTTGACATCCAATGGTCCCCCTATCTTCAAGATTTGATGGTTCACCTAGTTTTGCATGGACATGAGGTTTTGGCTTTGGACACATGGCATGCATGTCTTGACACCTCTACCTATATTTTTCTTTCACCCTACTCTTTATATACCTCTCTCCTTCCACCCAAACAAACCCTTTACACACCCTCTTCATCTTCTTATTGCTTGGAGGTGTGTCCATTTTGCTTGGCGGAGGAGAAGAATCTCTAGAGGAGAAAGCTTGGTCGAGCTTGCTTGCATGTGCTTCTAGGGTTTGGGTCTACCCTCTCTTTGACCGTGTGGAATTTCCTAACCTTGTTCCTGATGAATGCATATTCATCTCAATTTTAGTTTCATTATTAGTCTAATTTAGAAATCATATTGTCTAGTTTTCACTAGAATAGCCTTGTTTCAATCTACTTCATATTTTATGCTAATTTGCAAGAATATGATACTTTTCTTGACTCCCTTTGTAGGTTTTGAATTCTATCACTCTATAGTTAGTTTTCCTAGGGGGGTGCGAAGTAGTGCCCGAAACCGAAACGGATTTTGAGCACTTTCAAAAGGAAGATCAATCTACAATTTTTGTGTCCAAGGACACAATTTGACCCATCAATCAACCTACCAATCGACATCAAAATCATTGAGCAATCAAGACATCCAGGAGCTCGACATCCTTGTCGACCCTCCAGCTCAATATCCCACCAACCCACATGGTCAAAATTTAGAAGAATGACATCAAGACATCCTGATGATCAAGGTCGATAGATCTATCTACCTGTTGGTCGACACACAAGAGCTCGACACTTAGAATCATTGATGATCAAGGTCGACAAACCTATCGACCTCCCTCCTTTGATAGCATCATCGGTCTACAATCGACAAAGAAATCAAGCCATCAGTCAACATGCCATGATTGACATTGATGGGAAGTGGTCGACATCCCAAGATCGACACTGATGGAGAGCACAAGTGGTCGTGTAAAGAAGTGAAATCACCTCTCTACTAATAATGGTTAATAAAACACCAATGAATAGCAGCGGAAGTTAAAACTTTGACTATATTCAATTTAATATAGAATACATCAATATTTTCTAAATAAGGGTGTACATGCTTTATACAAATAAAGGATCTAAGGTAGAGGGAAACTAAACTACATCAATATGTCTCCAATAAAATAACTTAACAAATAAGTCCATGTGGGAAGGATGAACTCCTTTTCCTAGTCTTAGGCTAGTTCACCATGCTCCTGTTGTGCACTCTGATCCGAAACCTAGGTGGTTGGAATCACCTAGCAAGAGGAAAGAAAAGGTATGTGTCATTTAAAGGAATAAGGACAAATAAAGTATACCAAAATGCAAACATGAAGTAAGGATTCCACTATGCTAAAGAAATGTCAATAGTATGAGGCACATAAAAGATAATACTTGCCATAACATCACATATTAATATTGAAGTACGCATGATAAAAGTATGACTACATTATCTAAAGAAGGGACGAGGCAACTACCAACCTCAACCAAAACAAATAGGTGAGGGAGAGTGGTCACATTCCCAAACACCTAAAATATATATATAAAAGTGGGGAGAGTTGTCACATTCCCCAGGGCTCATGCCCAAACTATGGGTGGCTAGTACAGAGGTACACTACAATAGTTAATAATTCATCAAGTTATCATGCTCAATAAATAAAATGGCAATATTAAACAACAAATTAATAGTGACATGGTAGGGGTATTAAACCCAAACAAGTAGTGAAATAAATGTGCCAAAAGAGTATAAACGGGGAACAAGTTATAAGTTGATGCCTCATTAGGAATATTAGGGTTGGATTATGAAATACCCAACTCAAGGATAAGGGGTTGCACATACATAAATAGGGTTGCACATACCTCACTTGATATTCCTAGAGAAGACTTTTCACCAACTAATTGTGTCCAATGTCAGTTTTACCCTAGATACAAGTTTATACACATGGATTAGGGTTTATAAAGCATATTATGTGAGAAACCCTAATTTTGGACCTGCTATGAAAACCATTGATTTAAAACTTAAAACATGGACCAGTCGATTATTCCTGATTAAGAAAACATATTTATTTCTTAAATTTGGAGTTAAAATGAATTTGTTACATATTTTAAGGATTTTTATGTAATTCAAATGGTGTTTATAATAAACATCAAAATAGGGATGTCAATCAATGCTTAAAAACCTTAAATTCATATTCCTTGTGAAAAATCCTTTCCAACGACTATTTATTTGTAGTTTTTTGAGATCGTATGCAAAATTTGTAGATTTTGCAATTTCGACCAATCAGATGGTAAAAAACTATATTCATGTCATTGATTAAACCAAATATAAATGTTATGTAAATAAAAGGACAAATTACCAAAAACCATAGGCATGTGTGACACAATCATTGAAATTGTGGGGTCAAAAGTGCCAATTAACATGGAATCAAGGTCGTCCGTGAAATAGATAAAATGCATGTTTAAATACCAATATTACCCTTGCGTGTAAAATTTATCAATTTGATCAACATGGGCATTTAGGTCATTCTGTGACCGGGTTTCTTCTGCTTCAGGTCATGGCACTTGAATGAGTGGCCTGGAGAGCCATGGCCCTAATCCAGCGCTCTGCTCATCGTTCCTCTGAGAAAGAAAACTTTCCTATTGAGTTTGCTATACTCGAAGAGGTAAGCTCGAGTATAGAAGAGAACAGGGGCTCGAGAAGCTTCACTAGAAGAAGAAGAAACACGAGACAAAGTTTCTTGGAGTCAACTTCTATGAAACTATGAACAGCTATCATGTGAAAAGTTAGGAAACACAATGTTGGGTTCTAGCGTACACGTACGAAGAGAGACTAGGGCCGGAGAAGCACTGTGGTGTCGAGATGGACATTGTCGGTGAGCACCTCTACTGGACTCTATAGGAGACATCAAACTAGGTCTATCTAGGTCAAATTAACCCCAATAAAATGACCAAAAGGTGTCGAAGATTCTTACCAGGCTAGCGATTGGACCAAGGTGGTCGGAGTGGCGCGCATCAAGCCGCCATCGATGAAGAAGGAAGGGAAGTAGGTTGGGGAGTTTGGGGGAAAAGAAGGTGAAATTGGGTGAGGAGGAATGAAGGTGGGAGTATGAAGATGTTTCCAAACCAGTTATATAGGAACGAGGGAAGCTAATGTGACCTCTGCAACTCATGGTGGAGAGGGGTGTGCAAATCTATTTTGGGCATTTCCTCGAGCCAGTGAGAGAGAGAATGAATAAATGGTCATTTGAAATGGTTGAGAGAGATGAAGGTGAAGGGGGAAATCTCACATGAGATGATAGAGTAATGAGACATCAACGATCGGGGAAAGCGTCATCGAGTAGCTGTGTTCAGGTTGGGAAATTGTCATGAGCTTGATGACGGCTTCCTGGTCGTCCGATCATAAGCGATGAAATCATGATCCAATAATAGCACATTGGATGGCGCACATGAGAGGAAGATGAATATAGGTAACATGTTACGTTTGATAAAACCGAAACCATAGGTTACGTTGGTGCATTAATGAAACCGAATTAAAACTAAATTCAAACTATATGTAAATCTTATTTAATTCATTTGAAGGGTCAAGCATTGACTAAATGACCCCAAATTTGGATCATAGGCTAATATTAATGCCTATATTATTTCTACACAATTAGATCTCATTTTATACACAATATGGATCATAATCCTATATTGTTTATTAATCCTAATATTAATGCATTTAAAGTGTGAATTCACTTAAAAAGACTCTTCTAACGAAATCCTTGAGTGAATATTCAAGATAGGCAATATATGTTAATTTCAAGAGTCATAACTCACCATATTATTCTCTTTTAATGTTTTATAGCCACATAGGGGGAGAGAGAAAAGGGAAGAAGATTATTCTCTCATTAATTAACTCCACTCCACATTATTTCTCATTTCTTGTCTTAAAAAGCCATAAATACTCTAAATTAATATAATCTACTAATTATCTCTCACAAAAGGCTATTTTGCATTATTAGGCTCCAATTAAAACACTAGTTGAGATCTTTATGCAAAAACCCATTATTTTAATAAATGTGGGTCAAAAATAAATCACATCAATAAGTATTGTTCAATTTCAACATTGAGGACAAAGAGGATAGAAAAGATAGGAAAATTTAGGGGAAAAGGCCAAAAGGACATGAAGGAAATGGAAAGCTTGAAAATAGGTTAAATTGCAGATAAACCCAAGATTCAATATGTTACAACATCCACCCCTTAAAGAGGATTTTGTCCCCAAAATCTCAACAAGAAGGAAGGGTGAGTACGTAACATCCCAACATTAAGAAACTAGTTGGTTACTTCAAATCTATGGAACTTCGCATACTCTACTCATAAGTCAAGTTTCACTCAGGTTTCCACTATTCATATTACCTTTTATCAAATATAGCACAATTAACATTATGTCTTATTAGCATTATCTTCATTATGAAATTACATCATCCTTATTATTCTGTTAATTATGTCAGGTTATATTCATATTGTTGTCAAAAGAATTATATGTCAACACTATACATACATCACATGTATTTCTTATTTACTAAATAAGAATTTCAAGTACAATTAGGGTTTACTAGGTCATCTCAATATTTATTAATGTATTAGGTCACAATCCTTAATAACTTGAATTTATTCTCCATTATCCTCATATTACCATCATGTAGAATTATCACAGATTATTTTGTAAGAAATAGATAATATTATCCAACAAGTTATTAAGTCTACAATTTCTCCAAGTATGCCACATATTTGTCACATCACATTAATGCCATCATTAATCATTTTCTCTTATTTATACTTTTTATTCTAAATTATACATTTAACATCACCTTTGGCATTTATGCATGCTTATGTGAATCCAATTACTCTTTTATCATATTTGAGTCATTATATGTGTTTTAGTGAATAAGATGGAACACATTAAATATTAATGAATTGATTCATATATCAATTTGTGATTAGGTGATTAATGAGGTGTGTATTAGAGAACAAGGTGATATGTCTTACATATATTCATAACTTGATTAAATTATGATTAGGTGATTATATTCCATTTATATGTATCAAGGTATATTATTGATGATGACACCTAATGTCACTAATTTACCATGAAGGCGTTAAGGATATGTATGTGTATATATGTTAAGGTTAGATGATTACATTTTAGGGATTAGTTCAACATGAACATTACATGTTATTCATTTAGGGTGACATGGTCAACATTATGTGTATTCACAATTAGTGAGTTACTCATATTACATGCATTAATTATATGTTAGAGTTCAAACTTATGAACTATTATTAGATGACTTATTATAGATTCATTTGTATATAAACAAATAGGTTAAATTATAATTATAATTTGTTTGTTTAATACTAATCATATAAGCTCACTAATCTCTTATCTATGGAGTTAGGGTTTCTAAATTTCAAAGTAGCTAGATTTCAATGTACTGTGGGACTCCATCCCCTTAAAAGGATTTCTTCCTCGAAATCAAAAATTCCAAAATCTATCAAGGTAGTACTACTGCTACTACTCCACCCCTTAAAAGGGTTGACCTACCACGTCAAACTAAACTAGAGGTAAAAGAGTGAGTCTAATTAAACCATGTATAAGATCCAACACTTAATTGTTTTACTATTCACTGTTACCAAACCTCAAGGACTAGTATAGGGTATATTATCCCTAAACATGGAGATCTAAGACTCATATAAGGAACTTATGAGACATAAGGTGATTTTATTTGGGTAACCAAATCATCATATTAGGTTCCTACAGATACTCAACATTGAGGTTATTTACCTATAGGTATGCTATTTCAGACAATCAGTATCAGCTTAGGCCAAGTCGGTCTCATATGGATCTGGGAGTCCTCATAAACCAAGCTAGTATCATGAAGGAAAATTTTCCCATCCGCCAGACCCTGACCCTTTGTAGGCACCCTTGCTTTCAACTTATGTCCTAGTATCTACCTAACATGCTAATCACCTAAAAGTTGACTAAAGATATTTCTAATATGAAACTCTTATGGTCCTAATCCAACCTTTCATCATAGGTTAATTATAAGATAAACATATTAACTAAAGGGGAACTATATGAGGTAAGGGCTTCTAACAAGGGAGATAAATTGAAATAGTCAAGACTCTGGATACCATGGGCTCTGATACCATGTTTTAAAGAAGTGAAATCACCTCTCTACTAAAAACGGTAAACAAAACACCAATGAATAGCAGTGGAAGTTAAAATTTGACTATATTCAATTTAATATAGAGTACATCAAAATTTTCCCAATAAGGGTGTACATTCTTTATACAAATAAATGATCTAAGTTAGAGGGAAACTAAACTACATCAATATGTATCCAACAATATAACTTAACAAATAAGTCCATGAGGGAAGGACAAATTCCATTTCCTAGTCTTAGGCCGGTTCACCATGCTCTTGTTGCGCACTCTGATCCTAAACTTGGGTGGTTGGGATCACCCAAAAAGAGGAGAGAAAAGGTACGTGTCAATTAAAGGAATAAGGATAAATAAAGTATAGAAAAATGCAAACATGAAGTAATGATTCCACTATGCTAATGAAATGTCAAAAGTATGAGGCACATAAAAGAGAATACTCGCCATTACATCACATATATAATATTGAAGTACACATGATAAAAGTATGACTACATTATCTAAAGTACGGCTGAGGAACCTACCAACCTCAACCAAAACAAATAGGTGAGGGAGAGTGGTCACATTCCCAAACACCTACAAAAATATATATAAAAGTAGGGAGAGTGGTCACATTCCCCAGGGCTCATGCCCAAACTATGGGTAGCTAGTACAGAGGTACACTACAATAGTTAATAAGTCATGAAGTTATCATGCTCAATAAATAAAATTACAATATTAAACAACAAATTAATGGTGACATAGCAAGGGGTATGAAACCGACACAAGTAGTGAAACAAATGTGCCAAAAGAGTATAAATGGGGAACAAGTTATAATTTGATGCCTCATTAGGAATATTAGGGTTGGATTATGAAATACCCAATTGAAGGATAAGGGATTGCACATACATAAATAGGGTTTCACATACCTCACTTGAGATTACTAGAGAAGACTTTTCACCAACTAATTGTGTCCAATGTCACTTTTACCCTAGATACTAGTTTATACATATGGATTAGGGTTTATAAATCATATTATGTGATAAACCATAATTTTGGACCTCCTATGAAAACCATTGATTTAGGATTCAAAAGTTGAACCAATCGATTATTCCTGATTAAGAAAACATATATATCTCTTAAATTTGGAGTTAAAACTAAGTAGTTACATATTTTAAGGATTTTATATAATTAAAATGGTGTTTATAATAAAAATCAAAATAGGAATTCCAACAAATTCTTAAAAACCTAAAATTCTTATTCCTTGTGAAAAATGTTTCCAAGGACTATTTATTTATATTTTTCTGAGATCGTATGTAAAAGTTATGGGTTTTGCAATTTCGACCAATCAGATGGAAAGAAACTATATGCATGTCATCGATTAAACCACATATAAACGTGATGTAAATAAAAGGCCAAATTACCAAAAACCATATGCACGCATGACACAATCATTGAAATCATGGGGTAAAAAGTGTCAATTAACATGGAATCAAGGTCGCGCGTGAAATAGATAAAATGCATGTTTAAATACCAATATTACCCTTGTGTGTAAAATTTGTCAATTTGATCAACATGGGCACTAAGGTCATTTTGTGATCGGGTTTACTCTGCTTCAGGTCATGCCGCTCAAACGAGTAGCCTAGAGACCCATGACCCTGATCCAGTACTTTGCTCATCATTTCTCCAAGAAAAAAACTTTCCTATTGAGTTCCTGACGTGACTACAGGACCGAAGAGCCTATGCTTAGGTATAGAAGAGAACAAGGGCTCAAGAAGCTTTACTAGAATAAGAATAAGAAATAGGGGATAGATTTTCTTGGAGTCGACTGCTATGAAACTATGAACAACTATTACATGAAAATTCGAGAAACACAATGTTGGGTTCTAGAGAACACGTACAAAGAGAGACTAGGGTCGGAGCATCATTGTGTGCCGAGATCACCATTGTCGGCAAGCACCTCTACTGGATAATATAGGACCCGGAAAACTAGGGTTATCTAGGTCAAATTAACCTCAAGAAAATGACCAAAAGGTGTCGGAGATGCTTACCGGGATCCCGATTGGACTGACGTGATCGTAGTGGCGCGCATCGAGCTATCGTTGGTAGAGAAGGAGGAGAAGTAGGTCAGGGAGTTTGGGGAAGAAGCATGTGAAATTGGGTGAGGAGGAATGAAGGTGGGAGTCATAAGATGCTTCTGAACCAGTTATATAGGAAGGAGGGAAGCTAATGCAACCTCTACAACTCATGGTGGAGAGGGGTGTGCAAATCCATTTTGGGCGTTTCCTCAAGCCAACGAGAGAGAGAATGAATAAAGGGTCATTTGAAATGGCTGAGAGAGATGAAGGTGAAGGGGGAAATCTCATGTGAGATGGTGGAGTAATGAGAGAGCAACGATCGGGGAAAGGATCTTCGGGTAGTTTTGTTCAGGTTGGGAAACCATCCTAAGCTTGATGATAGCTTCCTAGATGCCTGATCATAAGCGATGAAATCATGATCCAATAATAGCCATTGGATGGCACACGAGAGGGGAATATGAATATAGGTAACACATTACATTTAATAAAATTGTAACCATATGTTACATTGGTGCATTAATGAAATCAAATTAAAACTATATTCAAACTATATGAAAATTTTATTTAATTCATCTGAAGCACTATGACAGAAAAAGGCATTTGGCGTCAGTTATTTATAGCCTTTAGCGTCAGTTTCCAAGTGACACTCAAGTGGGCACCGCTAAAAGTCGACACCTTCAGCGTCAGTTTCTAACCGACACCATAACCCTTCCCGCCACTGAAAATGTGCCAGCAAGGGAACTATAAGCGTCGGTTCTTCATGAAAACTAATACTATATCATGGTTAAACACATTGGTTATTAAACAATAAATGACACCATATCCCTACCAGCACGGTCGTGCCTGGCCACAATAGGTTTCAGTTCTTACTGATAACCGATGCCAGCCATGGAAGAGACGTTGGTTTTTTACTAATAAACGATGTCGTATGTCTTTGGTGTCAGTTTTATACAAATAACCGATGCCTATGTTCTGATTTTTTTTCTTATCAGTTTGTAGGCTTGCTGTATGGCTGGTCGCAGAATGTAGAACATACAATTCAGTTCTGAACTGTAGGTTTACAATATATATTGATATCAGCCAACAACATGCCACAAACCTACAAAGTCATTCACATTCAGACACATGTATTGATCAGATACATGTAGAAATATGCAAAGTCATTTACATTCACATTCAGTTCCATTCATTTCATCTCTTTTCACATTCAGAAATTCATGTATTGATCAAAAAAAGTCATTCACATTCACACATATGACAATTAAGAAAAAGTCATTCACATTCACACAAAAATAATTATGAGAACAAAGTTTAGAAATATCATTCTTTATTCATCATCGTCATCATTATCATTATTGTCCCAATTATATTTAAAAATTCCCACTACTTGTAGGGCTTTTGCCCATTCTTCTCTTACAACAACTAATTCCTCCCTCGTATAGGGAGTATGTACATCTAATAACTTTTCACCTGTGCTAAAGTTAGTTTTAAACACCTGCAAAGAGAATGACATATATATATATAATTAATAATATATAATAAGATTGATATATCTTATATTATCTAATGAGACTATATATAATACCTGATGTATAGTATCGATTTTCATTACGGCATATTTGATGATTAGGTCTGTAAATCGCATCACATAGTAGGCACATGCCCAGCCGTTGTCTTGTGTAGCACACTATAAATTGAAACATACAAAATATTCAAAAATACAAATAAGCACAATTCACATAAATAATATATACATTGGAGTCGGGAAATTACTTTCACATTCTCACAAACTAGTGGCTGATTCTTTTTCCTAGGGAACTTTCCTCCAGCTTTTTTGAACTCTTGTAAAGCCCTACATGTTAATGCAACACATTAAATTGCATAATTAAATAGTAATGTAATAACAGGTGTTAACGGATATAAAAATATGAAATATTTCTCACGAGAATAATGGCCTTTTCATTGTGTGTCTATATAATGTATTCAATTCATTCCCCACAGGATCTAGATAATAGACAGTGAACGTCTTAGGGACAATAACTAGTAACTCCCAATGCCTACCACTATAGGTAATAAAGTTAAAAATTAATAACTCAAAATCCACAATAAATATGTAATTTTCTTAAGTCCAAATTATAAGCAAAGTAAACTTACTCAACATTGAATGGAGCTATTATCACCGTCTTCTTATTTTTACCAAAATATTCAAAAGAATCACAGCAGTATGAAGTAACTGAAGAAGGGTCTGTATCTATAAGACTAATCAAAGATGGAACCAAAAATCCCACATGGGAAAATGCAAAATATGTACATATCTTGTGTAAGTGGCTGTTAAACATGTATTACGTATGCATTAATATATAAGAAACTAGATCACCATATATAAAATAAGGTATACGGATGTATAAACACAATCTCACCATATCCACACCTCTATCATAGATGTGTTCAGCCAATCATAACCAAACAACTCCAAAATATCTTGTAAAAATAGCTTGTTTTCGTATGATTGACCTGCATTAATACCTATGTATTAATATGTATGCAAAACTTGTATAAATAGATTGTTATCGTATGATTGACCTGCAGCATCCTCCGGAATTGTAACATTTATAGGGCAATTTTGATCAGGTTCTCCGATCCATATTGCCATACCCCTACAATTAGGACCTAACGAGGCTTGTAGGTCCCCTGGAAGCCAATTTGGTAGTTGAGGAGGTGAATGTGGAGGCTGAGATGTAGCGGGTGTCATCGTTTTGACATGTATATATAATTTCAGATCAATTGACTCATATATACACACTAACAAATTAACGTAATGTAAATTTACCATACAATATTAGTATAGACGACATCCACTTTGGGCTACATTATCATTCTGCCTTCTGCCTCACCAAGTGTTTCAGAATCTGGGTGGGCATATGGCAGTTGAAGATCCCTCCAATCGGGGAGTATATGTATCGGGCTGACACAAACCGCACCAGCTGGTACTGGAGTCCCATGAAACATCTCCCCTGGAAGGTCTGGGTAAGCTTGTGCCTCTGCAATGATATATTCTTTACTTTTTAGACGACATGGCTTCAACCCCTACAAATTTACATAAAGAATGTTATATACATATATACATAAACATATCATCTTGAAAAGACTAGCTACTATGTCATAAAAATACTTACAGAGGATGTTCTAGGTGGTGGGTCAACATGATTACTCCCAACCTCTGCAGTAGGAGTAATAGAAGCACGACACGTCACAGGTACCGTCTGAGTGGTTGTCTGAGATGCCTTCCACTTCACCATTGCTTCTTGGACTTTCCTCTCAATTAATTCATCTACCTATATATGGATAAAAGAAACATAGTCGATTATTGAATTCCCTTTCACAATAATATTCTGAAAAAAGAATAGATTACCTCAACTTGTGAAATTCCCACTTTTGGTATAGGTTTGTGCTGGGATGGCCCAAAGAATGTTTTAATGCCCACACCAGCGCCTACACCCCTAACACGTCCAGGATTCTCTGGGTTACCTAGAGAAACTTTCAATTCATCCCTTGTGCCCTCAGGGATGAACTTGCCTTCCTTCCTCTGCTCGTGCAGCTCCCGCTAATCACCATCAACATAAATTTGTAAGTAAACATAACAATAGTCAATATCAATCGATTTCTCTAAGAGTTGAATTTTACCATTTTTGCAGCCGCCTCAGTAGTTGTGGGCTTCATTATATCTCCCTTCTTGTTTTGCCTCCCAACTATCCACATAGAATGGCAAGGCATAGGTGTGGGACCAATAGTAGAGGACTCCTGAGTAGTAGTAGACTCAACCTGTAGTCTTTAGCGAATGCCTGCATAGCCTCTTGGACCCATTGTGTGGTCATGCACATTCAGTGCACGCCTTGCTCTTTGAGCATCGTTGATAGCCTTATTAGTAAGCACATTGATTTGGTTAGTAACACTAAAGGTTAATCTTGAATAGGTGAATACATAAGAACATATATTAATTAAATTGGGAGTGGCACTTAATACCTTGAATTCATCCATTTTTCTTTGGGTAACAAAGTCCTCCCTGTCTTTGGTGTCCAAGTAGTTCCATTGCTCAGTGGTTGTCTTTTTCCTAAATTTATTTTTTAAAGAGAATACAAAACAATAATTATTAGTGTAGAGTTAGTCAAAAAGTGATCAATGTCTAGAATTAGAAATCAATCAAGAACCTCTTCTCAACATCGTGTATGTAATCTCAGATGAGATTTGTCCTATAGTTCCTTAGGACCCTCCCACAGCGTTGCATCACACATTTATGATGTAGCTTTTCACCCAGATCAAATATACTTTGCAAAATAGAATTGTTGTTAACTAGTATCCTAAAAATTAATAATCTACAAAAATAGAATTGCAAATAATAATAACTCACACATAGTTCCTTCCATATTAAGTCTTTCTTCCCCTTAGGAACTTTATGCCAGGATTCAAAAATAGGACTACAATGGCTGCGAGTAAGAACCCCAAGATATGAAATAAATGAGTTGCAGTTCACTCCAACTGGATTTCCTACATGATCAAAATCCACAGCCAGTTTGGGTCCATTGCCCCTTTGTTGTAGTAACTTGTTCATCATTGTGATGCCCCTCACTTTCTCAATTTTTTTTGCTTCTCATCAAGTGCCCCAATTTCTTTAGGGGGTACATCACCAACCTAAAATTTGACAAAAAAACACACTTACAGAATATAACTATAAATGAACATATAGATAGAAACCTCAGGGATATATTTTTAAAACTTACATTGTGAGGCGGCGCATTGACGTCCTCACCCTCACGGTAATCATTAGCACAGCCATCAGGAGAAAGCTCAGCCATCTGAAAGTTCACATTCACATTGTAAAGTCCACATTGCAAAGTAATTCACATTGTAAAGTTCACATAGTAAAGTTCACATTCACATTGTAAAGTAATTCACATTGTAAAGTTTACATTCAGAAAAATAAAACATATAAAAAAAATATAAACATGCATGCGTCTAATATTGTGATCTTTTATCAATTAACAATCCTTCATTGTGATCTTCGCGCACATACAAGTCATCATTAGCTTCAATATTTGGTGGTGTTGGCAACCCAACTACGAATGGACTGGAGTCATCATACTTATCATAGTATTCTTCTTCATCTATAGGATCTTCAATGAACTGTCTTTTACCATGAAGAACAACCGACCATTTATCATTTGTAGGATCATCGATATAAAATACTAGTTTAAGGTCTTATATATATTAAATGGTTAAAACATCCTAAGTGAGATTAAGTGTTCAAGAACAGTCCCAAACCAGGGACTATCCAAGATTTACTCCTAATGAGTAAATCTTGGACGGGTTTCTAGGCCAACTAATACATGTGTTGTCATTCTTATAAATAATAAATGTGTACTACCATCCCATTCTTGAACACCTAATCTCACTAGTAAGTGTATAATGTGTATTGCATTTTCAAGAAAATTTTGGCAACATTTCCCCACTGTTCTCCAAGTACATATGTACTTAGAGAACAAACAGAGAAATGCTACTGAAATTTTCTTGAAAACCAAATACACATTATACACTTACATCCTTAAGTGAGATTAAGTGTTCAAGAACATTCCCAAATCGGGGACTATCCAAAATTTGCTGCTAATGAGTAAATCTTGGACGGGTTTCTAGGCCAACAAATACATGTCTGTCATTCTTATACCTACAATCCTAGTTTCATCATTCATATCCTGAGTTTTGTGTAACATCATTTAATCATGCTTTTCAGTAAATAATAAACGGTAAATATGCCATGATTCTATATATCAAAGATTTGAATCAAAATGGAGCCTAATGGAACATTGGGAGAGTGAGAATATTATACGTCACTTGAAGGCTGAAGAAGAAATATATGCAAATCAACAAGAAGTCAACAACACCTGCAACAACACAAATGCATGATTCAATTTTGTTATAATGTATTAATTAGGGGTCAATCTTGAAGTTTTAAGTAGAACTTTATATATCAACATACATACTAGGTCACATAATCATTTTAGAAATAGAAGATCCACATGTGAGTTAAGTTTGAGACATCAATGTATCTTTAACACGCATGTTTCAAGGTTCAAAGCACATAATCAAATCAAATTAGGATGCTAGAATGGACAAGTTTGAATCTTATTTCAAAATGCATCAAAATTTATTGAATTAGGTCAAGCATGAGGATTAGAAGCACAAATATATGCTAGCACAAGATTTGTTCATATCATGGGTTGATTTACAATAGCAATATCTAAATAAGTAAACTCAAAGCATTAGATAAATAAATATAATCAATAGATAAACAAATACAAAGCAATAGATAAAAAAGTACATCTCAGTTGATAAACAAATATAAATCAGTAGATGATTAAATAATTTAAAAGAGTAGATGAACAAATACAAAGCCCTAAATTTAAATAATGTGATGAATAAAAAATCATTACATGAACGAATGAGTAGATAAGTAAATACAAATCAATATTTAAGTAAATATAAATCAGCACATAAGTAAATACAAATCAGTAGATAAGTAAAAACAAATCAGTAGATAAGTAAATACAAATCAATAGATATATAAATTCTAATCAATAGATACGTAAATTCAAATCAGTAGATAAGTAAATACAAATCAGTAGAAGTAAATATGAATCAGTAGATAAGTAAATACAAATCAGTATATAAGTAGATACAAATCAGTAGATAAGTAAATACAAATTAGTAGATAAGTAAATACTAATCAGTTGATCGAAATCAGTAAAATAAAAAATGTTGTTACATGCATTACTTTAGGGTGCCCGCTTGTACAACACAGGGAAGAAGAGTGGAGGAAGAAGAGGAACATGCCAGATTGCACTTATAGGTAGCGGCGCGAGCTTGTGGCTCCTCAGCATAGCGGCGATGGCGGTTGTGTGGTAGATGTGTGCGGAAGCGGCGGTTGTGGGTGTCCGACACAGTAGCAGTAGCAGTAGTAGTAGCAGTAATGGCAGTGGCAGCTGTGTGGCGGTGACGACTAGGAAGCCCAAGAGCGGCGATGGCGGTAGCACTAGCAGTAGCAGCGGTAACGACGGTAGAGAGATCGGTGGCGGAGAGAAATCGCCAGACCCTAAACTTTTAATTGGGAATGAAATAGAGAAAGGGGAAGAGTCTGATCCGCGTGGGTTCTATTAAGTTAACAATAGACGTCGGTTATTAAACAAAACCGATGCTTAAAATAAAAGGCATCGGTCAAAAGAAAAAAATTGACACCCATGTTAAATGATAGTTGTCAATTTTAACTAGAATAACTGACGTCTTTCTACATATGCTGACAAAAAAAAAGTTCTCAGATTATGACCATAGTCATCGGTTGCCTCAGAAAATGGACGCCAAAGGGGGGTAAAAAATTTCACGGGGACAGCGCATAAAAACACTTTAGCGTCAGTTATTACAAGAAAACCGACGACAAAAGTGGGCCCAATTTCTGTCTCCCGAAAAACCTTTAGTCGTCGGTTATTTAGTAACAAACCAACGTCGAATGTGAAATTTGGAGGTAATTTTTTTTGCACTGGAAAAATTGGATTTGGCGGGTGATTTTAGGCGTCAGTTTCTCACTGAGCAGACGACGCTAAATAAAAAGTGATACCCATGTCTGGTCGGTCTTCACATATAGATGATAGTTTATGTACTTAACCAACGTTGTAGGTTTTAGGCATGGTTTCTTGGATACAACAGATGCCTCTAAATGTGACGATATAAGTCATTTATGTAGTAGTGAAGGGTCAAACATTGACCAAATGACCCCAAATTTGGACCATTGGCTAATATTAATGCCTAGATTAATGTTATGCAATTAGATCTCCTTTTTATAAACAATATGGTTCATACTCCTATACTGTTTATTAATCCCAATATTAATGAATTCAAAGGGTGAATTAACTTAAAAAGACTCTTCTAATGAAATCCTTGAGTGAATATTTGAGATAGGCAATATGTGTTAATTTCAAGAGTCATAACTCACCATATTATTTATTTTAATGTTTTATTGCCACATAGGAGGAGAAAGAAAAGGGAAGAAGATTATTCTCTCATTAATTAACTCCACTCCACATTATTTCTCATTTCTTGTCCCAAAAAGCCATAAAGACTCCAAATTAATATAATCTACTAACTGTCTCTCACAAAAGGTCATTTTTCATTATTAGGCTCTAATTAAAACACTAGTTGAGATATTTGTGCAAAAACCCATTCATTTTAATAAATTTGGTCAAAAATAAATCACATCATAAGTATTGTTCAATTTCAACATCGAGGCCAAAGAGAATAGAAAAGATAGGAAAATTTAGGGGGAAATGCCAAAAGGATATGAAGAAAATGGAAATCTTGAAAATTGGTTAAATTGTAGATAAACCTAAGATTCAATATGTTACAGGTCAAAATCCTAGAGACAGAACATGATGTAAGGCTAATGATGAGATCAGATTCGAAGAAAAATTTTATCGACCAAGCTAGTTCTAATCGACCTAGAGCCATCGACCTACAGATTTGACTACATCCATTGACCTCCATAGATCCAAATCCATCGATCCCCTTCTCCAAGGTGATCGTTCTCTTTGTGGATCCATTGTCCATTCACTTACTTCTGCTACAAGTTATAGTTAATACCTAAAGGGTAAAGAAGGAAGGAAGTTTGGCATCGCACACCACATCGAGCCACTTCTACTACCATCATGACCATGATGGTGTCCTCTTCCTCTACTAGTGATATTAATCTCGCCATGTTGAGGGAGTTTTCTTTTCATTGGGGTGTGGGGACTAGCTCCACTACTCGTTTCTTGCAATTTCATTCATGTTCCAACTCTTATATGAACTCATTTAGTTAATAGCTAATCATTTATCGCATGTCTTGTGGATTGATCACCCACTTTATGTGATTTATTATAGTCTTATACTACGAGAACTTCAACATGTAAGACTTGAATATCGATTAGCTTTGGTTGATGTCCTGACAAGAACTTCTAATGGGAAGTCTCTAGAGTAATGGATATATGATCTGTAAGTAATGAGACATCAAGCTTACAAGTATATCTACTCATGCAAATTTCTAACACCGAAAGGGGAAAGTTGCATAACTCTAATTATATCTTCATACTTGTTTGGATTTGAATGAAAGTGCAGATTTGAGTAGTGGCAGTGAAACCCAGTTCTACCCTAGTGTTTCCTTCCATTAATACCTAGAACCTTAATCTATCTCTTTGTATTCTTGCAACCTTTGTTAAATAAACCAATCTAAACTTGTGTAATGAATACTAGTTCTAATTAGATAATTCTTAAACAAGTTGTCCCTTGGGTTTTGATCCTCAACTATATTGCGATAAGACCCTTACGCTTGCAGATGACATTATTTCATGTTAGTTTAGGTAAACACTAGCAATTACATTCCTAGTGAATTTGTAGTGTGATAATATCCACATCAGTTCCTTGGCCTAGGCAAGTAAGATCATCTTCTTTCCTTCATTTTCCATTATGTCCTCCTTTTTCACTCTTCCTTCTTGATCATATTCATGGTGTTCTTGGTGGAGCTTGAGCTTGAGGTTAAAGAAAACCTTCTTTTCTCTGTTGTGACCTAGGGTTTCCTTGTTCTTGGAGAAAGGAGCCAGCTTGGACGTGTGGAGTGCTCTAGTTAGGGTTTCTGTTACAACCCCAATTTTTGGGTTCATATGGTTGGAAATGCAATTTCCCCAATAAATGTATGATTATGGGAATTGTATGATTTATATGTATTGAATGGATTCCCTTTGCAATATTTCCTTTTTTCATGTGATTTCGTGGATCATAATATATTAATCAGTCCAATATGATTAAAAGAAAAAGAAGAAATCAAATAATGCCATATTAAGAAGGAAATTTGAGATAATGATGAAAATATGAGAAATATATGGAAATATGGACAATGGAATCATCAAGGATAATATTTCAAGTCCACATGGTTTCTAATGGTAAAAGGAATCCAAATAAAGAAAACAAAAGATCAAGAGAGAGAAAATATACTTAAAATATGCCTTATTAAGAGATAACTTGCATATGAAGAAAAGTCCCTCATAATTTCGTGTTAGAGTCTTAAACTTTTCACACATGAAGTTTAAGTCATTATGAACTTTCCCCTAAAATTTGAGATTAAAATGATAACCAGTTTGAGAGATATGAATTTTGTCATTTTCCTAAAGTGTAAAGGATAACATTAAACGTCACAATTCAATTGTGACTTATGTTTTAATATGAGGCTTGGTAGCCGTTGGATCCTTGATCCAATGGTGGCTGCTCTTCATTCTTGTTTAGGAAAGGAGAATAGTAGGAGGAGGATTCTTAATCGATTTCCTCTATGGACTATCCTTATACGAATCTAAAAGTTTCTCCATTGGATATAGGGGGAAGAAATTGGACCAGAATATCCTTGGTTTCCCCTATTTTCGTGTGAGATTGGGATTTCCACAATATATCTGTTCGAACAGGACATCCAAGCGTGTGATAGAGATCTTGGATTCTCAAGAGTGGTGAGCCATGCCTATATAAGGTGTTTTATTCCAGAGCGAGAGGATGACACCTGACTGCACCGAGGCACTACCTCTACACGATGCGCTTGCAGGTCATGTGGGCGTGGAGTTCCTTTTCTGTTCCATCTGCCCTGTTTCACCGGTGAAATAGGGGACATGATGGAAACATAGATTGGTGGCTCAGGGTCATCCTATCCCTATCGACGGTCACATATGGGTCAGCAAGGTACTCAGGCGGTGGCAGGAGCTGTGAGGGAGAGTGGGCGAGCTCTGCTCGCTGTTGTCCGAGCGATAGGAAACACTTGCGAGCGCACAGGAACAGAGTGCATGGAAGGCACTGGGTCTTGTGGAGACAAAGGTGGAGAGCGGATCTAGGTTCTGGGTAGATGGAACCAGTAAGGGATCTGTGAGTTAGGCTTAGTCGCTGGAAAAGATTAAGGCTAAAGGATGATGTGGCGCGCTACCATTGGCTGAGGGTAAGATGTTTTATGAAAATTCATAACTAATCACTAGTAACTCAGATGAAATAATGATATACATGAAAGTTTATCAGAAAAATACAAGAAATCTAATAAAAATAGTTTTATAGTCTTAAACTGAGCATATTTCGAAAAGTGGTTAAAGTTGTTAATCCTAGTGCTTTATAATGAGTGAAACCCTAATTTGATGTTAAATGAAATTGAGATGATTAATATGGATAATTTATGAGCACATTAACATGTTGTTAATAAGAATATGTTTTGAATGTATAAGTAGGTAATCCATGGCCTAAATAGCTTAATTTAGGGTTTTGATACGCTAATGTGCATTAATGGGCTAAGAAACCCTAATCTAAGTATTAATGGGTGTCAATGAAGTATATTTTGAGATTCTTTGTATAAAAGTGATAATAGGTTAATCCTAAACCAAATAGATATTGAAAATTCTTTAGTGTGATTAAGATGAATAATTAGGATTTTGCACCTAGATCTATCGTTTAGGGTTTTGTGGACATAAAAGAGAAAAGTTGTAACTAGATCTAAAGTAACTCTAATGAAACTCTAATTTGGATTAGAAACCCTAGAATGTGAATCCAAGTCAATAAATTAAATTCTTGATAAGTATGTAGTAAATAGGTTATGTATGCTTTTCAGGATTCTGTGATTGTATGGTTGAATTGCTTTCTCGGATTGGGTTGCTTGATTGGAATTTCTTATTGCTTATGAAATCTACAAATCAGGTATGTGGTTAAATTATGAATACCCGCATTATGTTTCACGACATTTCTTGAGGATTTGTCAACTGCAATGAAAACTAAATTGCTTGGATGTTTCATTACTACAATCTTTAAAGTGAATAATATTATCACAATTTATATATGTGTATGACTCGCTTGAACCTACATACCCCTCTGGATGTAAGATAAGAAACCAAGCCCTAGAGGGAAGGTCAAGGTGGTCAAGCCCCAGAGGGAAGACCACATGGCACCCAGAGAGGTGTCCCCAGGTACCAAGCTTTGGATAGAGAAGGTAGCCTTAAAGTCACTTGCAAGGACTTAACCCTAGAGAGGGTATCCCAGAGGTGGTAAAAGTAGTTGAGGAGTCATACATAAAATGTAATCTTGCATTGCTAACAATTAATTGATGTGAATATCTTGTTAGAATATATGTGCAATGTTTTGTTTGTCCCCACATACCAGCATATTCATTTATGTTGACCGACGTTTTGTTTGTCGATGTTTTAGGAATTATCTAAAATTGGACAAACAGTAAAGTGGAATTTGTAAAGATAAAGTTAATTATTCAAAGGAGGATTAGCTAGTTAGATTTCTACTATGGATAGAAGTCTTAGTACCCATTTTTGCAAGGTATGTAAAAGTTAATTTTTATTCCAGTTTTAAGCAGTCTTTCATAGAATTTATTAATTATTTTTTTATTATTTGTGAAACCATTGATCCTGGATTTTGGGATTACACCTCTAACCTCTTGGTCTCCCTTGATTGGGGGTTACCGGAAAGCGGGGTCAATACAATTGGTATCAGAGTGATGGTTTTCCATTTAATATCCAATAAATATTAAATTTTACAAACTCTTTAGAACCCAAGGGAGTTATTAGAGGATTTTCCAATGATGGAAATGTCTATAAAAGGATCACAATCTGAGGGCTGGCATGATTTCCTCCACCTCGCTAGTTGGTCTACAAGGACTCCCAAATTTTGTGTGACTGCCTAGCTGAAATCGGAGGTTTTGAAATTAAGTAAGATACCTCTAGGACTCTATCATCTGTCTTCTTCCCTTCTCAACCCTAATTCATATAGGATTCCAAGTGCTTAGGGTTTCTCTCTCTCCACACCCCTCTTGTGTTTGGGATAAGATCAATCAGGATTAAGGAATCCTCCACCAAATAATGAAAAGCATGTAAACAAGATGGCATGGCCATAAGTTTTAATAGTTTAAGCATAAACTAAATATTAGTTACATGCTTAGGTTTCATGGTGTGTGTTGTCATGCCCTCAAGAGAGCTCTGAGGATAGACCTTCTTGTAGGAGGACGGGGAGAGAGTTAGTCTTAGAGGCAGAAGCCTCCAAGAAGAGGTAGAGACATGATGCATCCTCTGAGGATGATGCTAACCCTAACCCTAAGTGGAAGTTAGAGAAAGATATGACAGGATGAGTTGGATATCATAGTTGACCATGCAGTATGTACATGGGTTGACATGCATAGAGGTTTTGTGTACCCATGAGAAGCATGAGCTATGTTTGACCTAGTGCTTTTGGTGACCCGACCTTGGGTAGTCGTGCCTATTGAGGGTGAGGAATAGCTCCCTCTTTGAGGAGGTTAGTGGTGACCCGATAGGAACCATGACATACATATACAAGTAGGAAAGAGGCATGAACCTAAGTAGAAGAGGACGGAAACAAGGATGATAGTAGGTTTTAGACCTAGACCCATAGGGTTATGCCTAATGTTCATGAGATGAGCATGCAGAGCTTTGGATATTCTTGGTTGGACATAGGTTTTGGATCATACGTTTCACCCAGGTAGGTGTAGATATGTATCCTTAAAAGCTTGACCCATATTTTAAAAGAGAACCTCCAGTTGTATGTCCAGTTGTTGGGTTCACTCTAGAGGGAGAGCAAGACCCGAGGAAGAAGGTTGGAAGCTTAGACTCTGAGACATGAAGAATCATGAGAAGTTGGGTATGATATGATCTATATTGGACGACCTATGTGGATGTATGTGGTTTCTCATGCACGATCCTTGGAGGCTTGTCTTACCTTGGTTTCCTTTATAGGAACCAAACCCTAGGATGAGAAAGAGGCTTCTCGAACTGATGGATAGATGTTACAGGTGCCTACCTTTTAGGTATAGGAAGGAGAGTTCCTTAGACCGAGGAGGTATGGTAACAAGTTGTGAGGCCTCACACCTTGTTGGTTGTCCTTGTGTAGGACTCGGAGGTATGGTGCACGTAGAATAATAGTAGGAAGTGCATGTTATACCTTGTACATGTTTGGTTGAAAAGTTGAGCATGCAGTTAGACACTTGATGCATAGGAAGTGAACCTATGATTCCTAAACCTAAGAGGGGAAGTAGTAGTACCTAGTGCACCTAATGCTCACAAAGATGTTTGAGCTCCTACGGATTCGAGCATGGAACCCCTCATGTTTAGAGGAAAAGGAAAATCCTTGGACTAAGGTATATGTTTGATGAACCCCTCACACATAGGTTGGTGACATATGCATGTATGATATTGGTCCAATGTTGAGGAATAAGGAACAAGTAGGACATACCGAGGAACCCAGAGTGGCTTAGTAGGTGGTCTTCTTATTAGCTACGTGAATAAGTGGAATGATAGGGCTAAGCATGCACATGATGATGTAAACCTTGGAAGTAAGGTTGTTTCGTGACCTTTGTAGCTATCAAGAGATAGTTTTCTCCCATCCTGGGAAGGAACCCTTCGGTAGGGTGAGTACCAGCTTTTGTTTAGGTTCGAGGTAACCTAAAGAGGTCTCTCATGGGAGCTTGATGATCTAAGTGGAGAACATATAGTATGATCATGAACCTATAGACCCATGTGTGACCATCTCTAAGGGGCATGAAGATATGTTTCCATTCAGGTAACCTTATGGGGCCATACCAAGTTAGGTAGGTTGCCATGATCCCTATGAAAGGATGTAAGTTTGACCATGAGCACCTAGAGAGATGATAGAGGTTCAGGTAAGGATTTAAGTTTGAGATGTACCATGTTGGGATCCTAAGTCAATACTAGGGTTAGGTAGGGATAAGACTGATGGGAGTAGGAGTTGTTCGTTTCCTAGATGCACAAGACCATAGGGTCGGGAGGTAACAACTATCTTTTCCCGAGGACCATGGGTTAGGAGATTGATCACCTTCATGAGTTCATGGGACCCAAATGGCAAATTGAGGTAGGCACTCCCTATATGTATAAAGGAAAGGGATGACCCCAAAAGTATTAGCACCTTACAGACCTTGAGGAGATGACTAAGGATTGTGTGATAGCCCAAGAGTGTTTGGGAACAACCTTTCCATGGATGTAATCATAGATTGGAGATGTTCATAATGTGGAGGCATGCGATGTACTTTTCATCTTAGTTTGGAAAGTGTATTGGCGATGTGTGATGCACCATCTCTACTCTTGGAACAGGAAGAACTTTGTATATGGGTTGCAGCCAAATGCTTATTTCCTCTCGTTAAGGGTGTGAGAGATATGACAAAATGCATGCCATACACTAAGGATAAAAAAGATGTGAGTTGAAACATTGCTACGGTGTTTGAGGAATTTTCCACACCTTTTGAAGAGTATGTTGAATAGATGGTTTGGAAACACAAAGAGAACTAAGGTAGTCATCATGAGGATGTTCTTATCAAGAGTAGTATGGAATTTATGAGGTACAAATTTGGATTTGATAACCAAGATGATGAGTTCAAAGTTTTCTAGACTCAGTTGATGTGACCTCAAGATGCGGATGTTGAGTGGAGTACATCGAGGTTTATGTCTTCACCTATAAGGAAGCTTATGTGGTAATAGATACCCTTAGTTGTGGCACAACTCAGGTGTACAACTGTCTTGTTTAGCCAGTACAGATGCTGGAAGAGGTTGTTAGGTGAACCCTAGGTTTGTTAGAAAGTGAGACATGTACGGATAACACCCAGATACAACCAGACTCATTGGTCAAGTTAGTGGTTACTCAGTTACCCAGCCCAGAGTTTGATGAGATAGAAGGATGGTTGTAAGAACCTCAGAAACACCACTCAAGAAAAGACGCTGATGGAACCCACGACTAGAGTGATTTAGATTTTTTGAGGGGTCAACCTTGAGGAATTATGACATGCAAGAGATCATGATTATAAGTTCACCATATACCATGGTACTACTAAGATAGTAAAAGTTTGCAGTAGTACTTTGGATACATGTGATGAAGAAGTATATAGAGTTGCATGTGGCTTGTCGCCATGCATGCCAGGAGGTGAAGGTTGAATACCAGTAACCTAGTAAGTGGCTATGGATAATGAAGGGTTCTCGAGAGGGAATGGGATTAGTTCACCATGGACGTTGTGGTGAGACTCCCCAGACCAAGAGAGGTCATGATGCAATATGGGTTATGGTAGATCGCCTTACCAAGTTGACTTAACCCCTTACCTAAGAGAGAGGGAAATGTCAGTGTGACAGATCAGGTTGAACTATATATGAGAGAGAGATAGTTCAACTACACCGCGATCCAAGTTCAAAGGTTCTTAAGTATGACCTCAAGATTCACTTCCATGTTGTGGAAGTAGGTATAAGAAGAACTCGATGTTAGATTGATGTTTAAGTAAAGCTTATCACCCCTGACTGATAGATAGTCAAGAGAGTATGATCCAAACTAAAGGGTCTGATGAGAGTGTGTGTGCTCGTTCAGGGTGATACATGGGAGCAGTTCCTGCCCCTAGAAGAGTTTGATGATAGACACCATAGCCAGTATCGGGATGTAAGAAGCTCTGTAAGGGAGGTTGTGTCGGTCACTGCTTCATTAGGATGATGTCGGTGGGAGGACCTTGTGAAGGTCAGAGAGACCATAGTGTGTGTGCAGATGAAGTTGATTTGATCGTGTAATGGCTGAGAAATCCCAGGGGAGACAAGAGTAGTGAGCTGATGTGAAGTAGACTGACATGCAGTTCACTATGGGAGAACATGTGTTATGAAAACCCGACCCCTCAGACATATAGCTGAGAAAGTTGAGTCCCCAATACATAGGTCCATTTGAGATGGATTGGTGGAGATGCTTAAGTTTATCCTTACCCCTCAGGATAGTATGATGTATGATATGTTCCATGTGTCTAATCTAGAGCACCATGTGATGTACATGAGACATGTGTTGAGCCATGAACCTATTGAGCTTCAAGAGAGGCTGAGATATCATGAGTCGCCTATGAGGGTATGAGAAACCAAGGTGAGAGAGAACTCAGATGTAAGAATATAAGATGATAAGGTTCTTTGGAAGAACCATGGAGAGGATGAACCCACATGGGAGCCAATGATGGACATGAGAAAGTCTTATCCTGACTGTTTGTATGTTTGGTGGAATTTTGAGGGAAAAATTCCTATAAGAGGGGAAGGATGTTACAACCCCAATTTTTGGGTTGATAAGGTTGGAAATGCAATTTCCCCAATAAATGTATGATTATGGGAATTGTATGATTTATATGTATTGAATGGATTCCCTTTGCAATATTTCCTTTTTACATGTGATTTCATGGATCCTAATATATTAATGAGTCCAATATGATTAAAAGAAAAAGAAGAAATCAAATAATGCCATATTAAGAAGGATTTTTGAGATAATGATGAAAATATGAGAAATATGTGGAAATATGGAAAATGGAATCATCATGGATAATATTTCAAGTCCACATGGTTTCTAATGGTAAAAGAAATCCAAATAAAGAAAATAAAAGATTAAGAGAGAGAAAATATGCTTAAAATATGCTTTATTAAGAGATAACTTGCATATGAATAAAAGTCCCTCATACTTTCGTGTTTTAGTCTTAAACTTTTCAAACATAAAGTTTAAGTCGTTATGGACTTTCCCCTAAAATTTGAGATTAAAAGGATAAACGGTTTGAGAGATATGAATTTTGTCAGTTTCCTAAAGTGTAAAGGATAACATTAAACGTCACAATTTGATTGTGACTTATGTTCTAATACGAGGCTTGGTATCCGTTGGATCCTTGATCCAATGGTGGTTGCTCTTTGTTCTTGTTTAGGAAAGGAGAACAGGAGGAGGAGGATTCTCAATCGATTTCCTCTATGGACTATCCTTATGTGAATCTAAAAGTTTCTGCATTGGATACGGGGGAAGAAACCGGACCAGAATATCCTTTGTTTCCCCTATTTTTGTGTGACATTGGGATTTCCCCAATATCCCTATTTGAATAGGACATCCAAGCATGTGATAGAGATCTTGGATTCTCGAGAGTGGTGAGCCATGCCTATATAAGTCATTTTATTCCAGAGCGAGAGGGTCACACCCGACTACATCGAGGCACTGCCTCTGCACGATGCGCTTGCAGGTCGTGTGGGTGTGAAGTTCCTTTCCTTCTCCAGCTGCCATGTTTCACATGTGAAATAGGGGATGTGAGGGCGGTGCATCTTGGTGGATCGATGTCATCCCATCCCTATCAACGGTCACAGATGGGTCAGCAAGGTACTCGGGCGGTGACCAGAGCTGTGAGGGAGAGTGGACGGGCTCTGCTCGCTGTTGTCTGAGCGGTGGGCAACACCTACGAGCACGCAGTAACAGAGTGCACAGAAGGCGTTGGGTCTCACAGAGATGAAGGAGGAGACCGGATCTGGGTTCCAGGTAGACGGACCCAACAAGGGATCCACGAGCTAGGCTTAGCCGCTGGAAAAGATTAAGGCTAAAGGATGACGTGGTGTGCTACCATTGGCCAAGGGTAAGATGTTTTATGAAAATTTGTAACTAATCACTAGTAACTAGGATGAAATAATGATATACATGAAAGTTGATCAGAAAAATACAAGGAATCAAATAAAAATACTTTTATAGCCTGAGTTTGAGCATAGTTCGAAAAGTGGTTTAAAATGTTAATCCTAGTGCTTTATAATGAGTGAAACCCTAATTTGATGTTAAATGAAATTGAGATGATTAATATGGATAATCTATGAGTGCATTAACCTATTGTTAATAAGAAGATGTTTTGAATGTATAAGTAGGTAATCCATGGGCTAAATAGCTTAATTTAGGGTTTTGATATGCTACTGTGTATTAATGGGCTTAGAAACCCTAATCTAAGTATAAATGGGTTTCAATGTAGTATATTTCAAGATTCTTTGTATAAAAGTGATAATAGGTTAATCCTAAACCTAATAGATATTGAAAAGGCTTTAGTGTGATTAAGATGAATAATTAGGGTTTTGCACCTAGATCTGTTGTTTTTGGGTTTTGTGGACATAAAAGAGAAAAGTTGTAACTAGATCTAATGGAACCCTAATGAAACTCTAATTTGGATTAGAAACCCTAGAAAGTGAATCCAAGTCAATAAATTAAATTCTTGATAAGTATGTAGTAAATAGGTTACGTATGCTTTTCAGGATTCTATGATTGTATGGTTGAATTGCTTTCTTGGATTGGGTTGCTTGATTGGAATTGCTTATTGCTTGTGAAATCTGCAAATCAGGTATGTGGTTAAATTATGAATAGCCGCATTATGTTTCACGGTGTTTCTCGAGGATTTTTCGATTGCAATGAAAACTAAACTACTTGGATGTTTCATTACTTCAATCTTTAAAGTGAATAAGAATATCACAATTTATATATGTGTATGACTCACTCAAACCTACATACCCCTCTAGATGTAAGATAAGAGACCAAGCCCTGGAGGGAAGGTCAAGGTGGTCAAGCCCCAGAGGGAAGACCACAGGGCACCCAGAGAGGTAACCCTAGGTACCAAGCTTAGGATAGAGAAGGTATCCTTAAAGTCACTTGAAAGGACTTAACCCTAGAGAGGGTATCCCAGAGGTGGTAAAAGTGGTTGAGGAGTCATACGTAAAATGTAATCTTGCATTGTTAAAAATTAATTCATGTGAATATGTTGTTAGAATATATGTGCAATGTTTTGTTTGCCCCCACATATCGGCAGATTCATTTATGTTGACCGACATTTTGTTTGTCGATATTTTAGGAATTATCTCAAATTGGACAAACAGTAAAGCGGAATTTGTGAAGATAAAGTTAATTATTCAAAGGAGGATTAGCTAGTTAGATTTCTACTATGGATATAAGTCTTAGTACCCATTTTTGCAAGGTATGTAAAAGTTAATTTTTATTCCAATTTTAAGTTGAGTCTTTCGTAGAATTTATCAATTATTTTTTATTATTTACAAAACCATTGATCCTGGATTTTGGGATATCACCTCTGACCTCTTGGTCTCCCTTGATTGGGGGTTACCGGGAAGCAGGGTCATTACAATTTTTTTCTTCTCTCTTCAAGCTACCATGTTGTTTGGACCTTCATCATCTTCCTTAAGGCGAATTATACAACCTTCTTGATTTTTATTGCGTACTCTTCACTTGATAAGTATAGATCTTACTCTAAAAATGTAGTAATTAGTGGAAAGGTTGAATCTTTGATTAGGGTTTGAGCATATGTGGTAGTTCTTGAGTAGATAATCTTCCTTGATATATTTACCCCTTAACCTTGTGCACGTTTCTTCCTTAGAAGTAGGAGATCTAGACCTTGCATGTCCATGTATATATGGTTTTGTTGTACTGAGTAAGATGGTTTTTCCTTAGGTGTTATAGATGGATTTCTATCTTGACTTATGAACCGATGGCTTGGATTCTTGTGAGAACTAATGGTGTGTACTTAGTTTCTATTTTGGAAGGATTTTGCTTGTGCTTGAGAACTGATGGTAATGTTTCCCTCAACAATGGATGGTTTCTTAAACCATAACAAATGATGGTTTTCCTTGATGCATAAAATATATTTTCACCTAGCCTTAACATATGACAGATTACCTATGTTCAAGATCTGATGGTCTTCCTTTGTTCACAGTCGGTGGTGTTTCTAGCTTAACAACAATTGGACTCTCTAGGTCTAAGATCCAATGGCCTCTCTAGGCCCAAGATCTGATGGACTCGGTAGATGTATGATGTGATGGTCTCTCTAGACCTATGATCTGATGGTTGACCTAGCCCTATCAAATGATGGCTTCTCTAGTTGCATGATATGATGGTTTATTGAACCTTGACATCTGATGCTTTTTCTTAAGTCTAAGACTTGATGGTTATACCTTACTTTATGTGTGAGTCTATACTCATATATAGTATGTGATAAGATGGTTGGAATGAAGGACATGATCTGATGGTTTGTTCTTGTAGCATCAAATTCTATGGTGGTGTTTTGGCCTAAGTATATCCATGATCCGATTGATGATTCTAGGTGTGTGAGCTTATGTTTTTGACCTAAGCGAGTGTATGATTTGATGGATTTCCTTAAATGTTGATTTGTAATCTTAGTACAATTCACCATGTTGGATCTTAGTTAAATGATTAAGTACTAATGGTTTGATACATCTACCTTCCTATAATGTTGTTATGATGGACGGATACCCTTATAATGATATGGTAACCCTACTATGTTACCTTTGTGAACATCATAGCTCTTATGTTTAAAGCAATCCTATGTTGAACCTATGTATCACAAGTATGATGATGATTTGTTGGACCTTATACAAGGTGCAAAAAAAATAATGGTGTTCTTGTAGGAGACAATGTGAATGGTATTAATGACCCTTGGGCATGACTTGAGCCCTAATTGAGGTGTAATCCTCTCCATGTGTGACAAGGATTGGTATCCGGTGATGATTTGATAAGGAATATATCTCTTAGGGTTTGTATGTAGTTTGATTGATACAGTATAAACTCACCCAATTGGTGTTAACTAATCAATTGAAGCCCTAATCATGTAGTGCCATGTGCCATAGAATTATTCCAATGTCAGAACTTGTTGGATAGGGAAATGAGTATTCTAAAAGGGAAGCTCTCATGTGCACATTTCATAACTACTTTTTGCACACATTTGCATACAACTTCAGTTCATTTTGCCTCTAATCATATTTATCTTGCCATCTTTTAGTTATTTTACTTGTTTCATGATGTTGATCATAGGCACACATTGAAAATGACAAATTGAAGATAGTCCAACCCAAATACGACCTCAGTTGGATCTCCCTTTGACTTGCAGCAAATTTAGAGTTCATCTCGAAGAAATAGCACCGAACATGACATGTCTTTATCAAGACACGACATATAACTTTCCAGAAAGAGCTCACCAAGCAAAGAACATGTCGTGTGTTTTTTAGCACATGGACGTGTAAGTTTCCAGCAGCCTTGATGCCCGAACTATAGAGTAAAAGACATGACGCGTCCTTATTAATGATAAAACCCAAATTTAGGCATTTTTCCTAAGCCTTTATTTATGGTTTTGTGTCATTATAGCCTTAATATGCCTAAAATAACTTTAGATCCTAATGTTTTAAGTAATTTATATCTTTTCATACATAAATTTTCTCAACTATCCAATTTTAGGACTTGCAGGCACCGAACCTCAAAAGACATCTATTCTCCAAGATTTCTCCCCAACACATGATTTTTGCAGCATCTAGACTTTGATCCATCGTGACCGCGGCGGACTAAGCATCGCACTATGTGCACCAGCTTGGGAGACGGTGGTCCCGGCAAAGAAGACAATGCCACGACCACGGCCAAGATGATCTGTCGATCGACACTCGGCATGACTGGGCCCATCTTGACATGGTCGGGTTGAGGCCAAGGTCGTGACAGTGATACCCCAGTGCGACCGCGACCACGGCACATCAGTCTCAACCACGATGTCTATGCATGACCGTGACCGCGTCATAGCCCACCTCGATCATGGCATGACCGTGATCGTGGCACGACCCGCCTCGACCGAGGCATATGTCTTGATCGTGGGATCTGCCTCAATCGTGGTGTTTGTGTCAACCGTGACCCTCAGCATGACCGTGCCCAACCATGCCAAGACCAAGGCCGTGACCGAGGCAGGTGTCGTGACCCTCTTCCACCTTCACCTATAAATACCCATCCCTTATGACCTGGAGAGGGGTTCTGAATTTTGGGAGGTTCCACATTTTTGGTGTCGACCCATTTTGGTTCCCAGAGTCTCGTGGGAGAGTTTCGAGATCCAAAAAGTTTGAAGTGTTCATCGTACGTTTGTTCCTCCAGTTTTCTTCCTTCCACCATCATTTTCCACCACCATTCACCCATATCCTACCATTTCCGACCATCTTCCACCTCCATGCATCCATCAAGCTATTGTTTGGGGTGGAATCAAAGAGAAAGGAGGCCAAGGAGTCCAAAAGACCAAGGAGGACAACCCAAAGATGAGATCCAACCTATACGAAGGCTAAGGAGTGAGAGCCACCTCTCCTCCACGGGCTAAATCTCTTCTTCTTCTTCTCCTTTCTTCTACTGTTCTCCTTTGTTTCTGTATAAATGATGTTCTTCCATCTTTGTTCGGTGCCAACTATGCTTGTTTATGGCTAGTTGATATCCTTCTTGGCTATGTAGCCCGTCTTGGGCATGCTTATGTACTTTTACCATAAGCAAGCAGTTTTATTTTAGATCTAGTACGTTTTTGTTCTATGTTCTCTTTTTGGTTATGATTGCTAGTTTGGTTTATCTCTTTCTTGCTTGAACTTCTATTTCTTCCTATGTCGAGAGATTCATTGTAGAAACAGACAAGAGAAGGTAGTTTGGATTGGAATGTGAAAGGAGGATGGTTCAAGGTGATCTGTGCAGAACCATAGACCTGGAGATGACCGGGCCCAGTCCGGCATGGTCGGGCCCACTATCTGGTTCTGCCCAGATCACACATGTTCCTAGCATCTCAGAATATTTTAGACCTGAGAGGGTATCTAGAATATTCTAGGGTGTTTATTTGTCATCCTCGAGAGAGGTTTCATATCACTGATGGGTTTTAGTCACGCTTCATGAAAGCAAGTGGGATGACTCCACAGGAACAGATACCACAATATGTGATGCATGTGTTTGGATGTAGGTTGCTTGTTGGGGTGTTTGAGGGTTGTCTACGCCTGAGAACGGGTGCATAGACTGCCCAACTTGTGTTTACATAGACAAGAACTCATTCTCTCTGATTAGTAGAATCCTACAGACTCTGTTTTGTTTTCTCTTCCTTGTTTTATTTTATTTCGTGACAACCTGCTAGACTAGTTCTAGTTCCAAACTTTTATCTACTATCAGATTGGCTTATGTGACCTAAGAATGAGATCTTAAGCATCCTAAACGTCCCCACATCCATGTTTTTGACCTCGTATATCTACTTCGACCCTGTAATAAAGTTGTGGTGATCCTTGAGGGTTTTAGGTTATAAATTCAAAGTCCGACTGCCCTCTGGAGATGCGATCAATTAAGACATGGCATCTCCTCATGATTCGAAGGCCGACTTCATCTTGTTGGCAACACACATGGTCATGTGTTTAATAACACATGACATGTGCTATCTTCCCAGATCAACTCCACTAGCAGCTACTCAGTGTGTCCCTATTGGAACATGTTGTGTACTTATCGTGAGGATGCAGTTCAGCAGCCGGTCACATGATGTGTCTCCTCAAATACATGTCGTGTCTCCATTAGTTTTCTATAGATTTCAGCAGCAACCGCCCCTCATTTTAAAAGCGAGTCTAGCCACTTGGGGAAGTTATGACTCATCATTTGAGACATATTTCGTCCAAGAGAAGTTGCAAAGGAAGAGGAGGGTGATTTTAGAGAGGAAGAAGAGGTTTCTTGGAAAAGAACTGCCATTCTTCACCATTTCTTCTCTAAAAGGTGCAGCAGGGCTTTTCTTCTCATTCAAGCTTCCCAGGAGTGAAGATTGTTTTAGTTGAAGCAGCTCCAAGGGTGAAATTTTGTCCTCTAGCTGGAGTTCTGCTTCCCTTGTCTTCACCTTTGGTTTCCTTAGCTCTTTCTTCTCTTTAATTGTGCAAAACTCTAAAAATTATGTAATGTGCTTGTGTCTCTCCAAATGTACGAGTAGAACCTTCTTCTTGGTCATGGGAGAGCAACTCCCACGCCATTACTTAAGTAAACTCAAAATTTATATCGAATGCTAGTTAATTTGCTTCTCTGTGGATGCCTATGGTATTTTATTACTTGTATGCTTGGTTGGCCACCTTTTATATATGTTTTATGATTCCGTGTGCTATTCAGAAGGATGTATGAGGGAGTAAGGAGTAGGATTCATGGCAATATACTCTTCACCATAGGAGTCACTAGAGAATGTTGAGGGTTCAAGGTTGTGTTCGAATCTAAGCATAGACATGGAAGTATTATGCGAGGATGAGAACCATCTCATGTCGTCAGGAGGTGCATGACGATAACAACCTCCTTGTGAGTTAATGGCATGCTTTAATTTTTTAGTTACACATGATGTGATGGTGTGGTAGTGAAATCTTACGTACAAGACTCTCTAAAATATTAATTCAACCTTTAATTTAAGTTCTTTGTTGTTTACTTATCTTTCAACAAAATTCCAACCAAACTATACTGTTGTAATCGACTTAGATTGTTGAACGTTAGTCCTTTTGCACCTAGCTAACCGTGCTCCCTATGGTTCTATCTCGACTATAATTGATCCCGTATACTTGTGGGGGATTGACAAATTTAAACATATAAATGTTAAAACTCATTGCCTTAGGCAATCAAAAAGATTGGAGTCGCATATTGTTGAGTATGTGTGGGTGCAAGGAGGGTACATCCTTGTCATCTTGATCATAAGGTTATGGGGAATGGTTGATGCCATATCTCAGATGTTTATGGATCTATATATGTGATATGATTGAGGACATATGTGGTTGTACCTTGAATGATACGGTTGTATGCCCCGGTTTATAGTGTCATGGCCAATATACCAAGTGTGAACTAGGCTAATTGCAGCTTGACTATATATATATATATATATATATATATATATATATGTTGCTACTACAGACTCGTACTGACCGAGGGGAAGAGATCTTACAATTCTATCTCTCCTAGATCTTATACAGAACTAATTTTGACTTTGTAGTGGTTAGTTGGAAGTTTGAGTGGTATACCTCAAAATCCCCAAGGCTTAATAAAAGATGTAATCCAGCTATATAGAATATCTGCTAGGGTTAAATAATGATTCACATTGGTTGATAGCCTTTGCTTGTTCTTATAATGTTTAATTGATGTATAATTTGGTAAGAGAAATCAACTATTTAGAAGGTGATAGCTTTATCTTTTCCTCTAAATATCATGTTAATCATGCTTGTTGTAATACTATCTACTCAATCTATTTAAGTATATAACCTACTTTAATCAATCAACATTATTGAGAGTTATATCTCTCGTCGAGGCATGGGTCTCACCTCGTGGGTCACCACATCTTTTTAGGTGATTGTCAGCAACGGCGTTAGGTTTGTGGTGGTGAGGAAGAGCATCTTTGAGATCAGTAGGAGCATAAGGTTGCCTAGAGTTTAGTGTGTCCTAGATTCACCCATGTACTCTCAGGTCTGAGCAAGGGAGGTTTTGTAGATGATATGTATATCGACTCGAGTTTTTGGTAGTATATTGGTGTTGTATATGGCATGTATATATGTGAAACAATGCTTTTTTATACAGGTTGTGGCTGAGTCCACTGGACACATATGTAAATACCTCATGTGGTATGTGATTTTATGTAGGATGATGGGTATGTAAATATTTTTGGACATGTTTGAGATGTTAATTTGGTTTTAAGTATCTCCTTTTCCTTCTATGTGGTGAATTAGTGATCGTTCATGTTTTGGGTTTTCAGTAATCTCAATTAGCGTGGCAGGATGTCATAAGGCACAGTGAAAATAGTTAACAATGATTTTTTGTCTTTCCAAATACTTATTCATAGATGTCATCGACAACAATATAGAGGAAAGGAATGTTGTAAGTTTATTCCTTTGTCTTAGAGTAGATCTGGTGATAGAGATCAAAAGAATAGAGGAGAAAGATGGTATCAAAGTAGTTCTCCCAATGTGACTACACGTTCATGTATCTATACCATCCACATAGATGATAGGAAACTCCATGTTGCACACCAGTAGGCAATGAAGAAGGAGTTCACTTTCTAATGTCGATGTGTTAGCATTGTACAACCTATCATCTTCCCTTCTTTCCTGGATGGGAACAATGCCTGGTCAAAGACCTCCCTAAGGTGCCTCCTTTTGTATCACAAAATCTATCACAGAAGACGTATAAGTTGTGTATAAGATTGTCATCGTGGCCCTATACTTAGGAAAGGAAGGGAAGTAGGTGTTGTAATAAACCTTCAGAAAAAAGAAGGCACAATAGACATTTTGCAATAGCCCGCCCCTGGACATTCAAGTCAGGCGATTGGACTCAGTCCATTCGAACGAGTTGGCCTAGTCCAGCTGAACTACTTCATTCAGTCCAGTTGGATGATTGAATCCAGTCTAGTCGGTCGTTGGACCTATTCTAGTTGATCCAGTAGATGTAGTCTAGTCGGTCTACTGGACCAACTCTACTTAACCGAATGGACCTAGTCCACTTGGGTCACTGGACCCATTCTTGTTAGTTGACTAGACCTACTCCAGTTGGCCGATTGGGCCTAGTTCAGTTGGGTGACTAGACCCAGTCCAGTGGATCGATTGGACTATCAGTCAGTCCATTAATGATTCAATTAGTTTCCAAGATATTTTAGCTACCAATTAATCCTTTTCCCATGATTTTACTCCTCTTTCCTATGCATCCTTTGTGTGTCACCCTATAGGCTCCAAATCATAATGGCAGTGATGTCAATGATCGTATTATGACTTCACAAAAATGATCGATATCTAACAACACTTCATTGCCACCCCAGTGAATGAAGAAGTTTGAGAAATGTTTCAACCTAGTATTGTTATAAGTGTTATAGAGACCATATTCTCCCTTTGTCACGATATTCAAATTGAAATTGAGACATGGATTTGTCACCCTCTAATCATTCAAGCTACTTTTCTTGAGGTAGAGTAGACTATTCAAGATATTGTGACCTTAATTCATATATTGACTCACATGATCATGGACATCATTTCCATAGTCTTGCCTATCAAGTGGTTGGGCAAGAAGCAAACTGAGAATGTCATTTTTTATCACCTCAGCCAATTGCATATTTAGGATTTTGGTACAATACATATCAATGACTCATTTCCTAATGACCACTTGATGAAGGTATCTACATTTACCCCATGGCATGTTGACTTCGTAAATTATCTAGTTGCTTGAGTCATTCAACTAGACTACATAGGAAATGAGAACAAGTGGTTCATGTTAGAAATTTTCCACTACTATTGGGATGATCCCTACCTATTTTGGCTCTATTCAGAAGGCCTCTATTTTCATTGCATCTCTAAAGAAGAAGCTCCTCTTATTCTTGAGCAATGTCAGTCTGGCTCAACTGGAGGCCACATGAGCTCTAGAAAGACTACATTTAAGGTCCTCCAATGTGGGTTGTTCTGGCCCACTATCTTTAAGGATGCTCACAGATATGTCAAGTCATGTGACCAGTGACACTAATATGATAATGTACTAAGAGGGACGAAATACCCCTCAATCTTTGGCAAGAAATGGAGATTTTTGACGTTTGGGGTGTGGACTACATGGGTCCATTCCCCTCCTCTTGTGGTTTCTCCTACATCTTGGTCTATTATGGTAATGTTTCCAAAAGGGTAGCACCCATACCGAAAAAGTCTAGTGACTCCAAGCCGATTATCAAACTTTTTAGGGACATCATCTTCCCACGATTTGGAGTCCCCCTTATGGTCATTTCTGATGGGGAATCACACTTTCTTGAACACAGCTTTGAAGCATTTTTTTTTCAAGTATGGCGTCTCTCATCATGTGGCTACTCCATATCACCCTCAAACCAATGGTCAAGTGGAGGTTTTCAATTATCATATCAAGTCCATTATGAAGAAGACACTCGGCAGGACACGACAAGGTTGGGCTCACAAAATGAAAACATATCAAGGTGTATTGAACTACATTCAAGACTCCCCTTAGCACTACACCTTTATGTCTCATTTATGATAAGTCTTGTATGTTGTTGATGGAGATTGAACACAAAGCTCAATAGGCCATCAAGAAACTCAAATTTGACCTCCATGCAAAAAAAGAAAAATGTCTACTTCAATTGCAAGAGTTAGAAGATATTGTCTAACATCTTATGAAAATGCATGCATCTATAAGGAGCGGACAAAGATGTGGCATGATGGCCACCTAAAGAGGAAAGATTGACACATCATAGATCAAGTATTATTGCAAAGTTTTCATTTATGTCTCTTTATCAAAAAGCTCAAGACCAGATTCTTGTATCCATTCATAATAAAGCATATCTTCCCTTGAGGAGATGTTATAATTTGGAGTGAGAAGATTGAGGAATTCATAGTCAATGACTCAAACATTATCTCATTTGTTTGTGATATGCATGCCAACAAAACTCTCTCACTTCTCCCTCCAACATATCATGATTGGTTTTCAAAAATTGAGCATCAATGTTAAATAATTTAAGGCACTTCTCAAGATGCAACTCGTGTAACAAACTAAATCCAGATGTATTTGTAATCGAACCCTTTCTTGAAGTTATCCTATCTTTCCTATCATTTTGTACTTAATGTTGAAATTGTGGAAATTAAATGGTTTGGAGTAAATATGCATGCCAATATAGGGGTTTTTGCACAATTACCTCAACTAGCATTGTTATCAATGGTCCATGTTGCAAATGACCGCTAAAGAGAGATATTAATTAGATTATATTAATTTAGAGTTTTCTATGGCTTTTTGGGGAAAGGAATAAGAGATAGTGTGGTTTTGAGTTAGTTAATGAGAATAATAATCCTCTTTTATTTTCCCTCTCCAATTAGAGGGAAATAAAGCATAAAAAGGGTATATTAAGGTGAGTTATGACTCTTGAGTTGGTGTGTGATGACCATCTCAAATTTTCACTCATTAGAAAAACTTTTTCATATTTACTCACCCTTTTATACATTAATATAGACATTAATGGCCAACAAGTGATTAAGAGGATGGCAACATGAGCAAAACTAAGATTTAATTGCATAAGAATATTCTAGACATGAAATTAGTCTATGGTCCAAATTTGGAGTCATTGTGAATCTATTTGACTCTCCAAATGAATTAAATGAGTTTGTATATAGTGTAGCTAAGGTTTTTATTTTGATTTTATTAATGCACAACATTTAACCTATAGTTCAATTGGGTTACATTCATTGAATCGACTGATGCATGTTCCATTGCGCCCCTTGATCTGCAATTCAACTATCTGGGAGTCTTCACCTATCTCTATTCGTTTCACGAGTCAGAATAGTTTCTCGATGCTTTGAATCCTTGACCCATTCTCCCTCTCTACTCCATCAATTCACTTGCTTTCTTTGTCACTAAGTCTGCTTCACTCCACTGGTTCATCAAACTATAACGCATGTGCTAAACACACTGTGTACGAAATGCCTAACCTTGAGTTCGAAGCTCTCTCACCCTCAACTCAATTACAACATGGGTCGCCCCACCTAATAGGTATGCGCACAACTTCTTTGACACATATGAATTTTCTTCCTCACACCACTTTGACTAAAGCTTCATTGCACATACACCACCAACTCAATCTTCACCCCATTGCGATAGTGTCATCCCTGAGGTCTCGAGATATCGGCATCCAAATTGATAGCCGAGGTGAGTTCGGCATCCATTGACCCTCCTTCTTCCATCTTCAATTCCTCCTCCCATCGTGAACTGTGGAATTACCCAAGTTCACTCTGACTTGCTCAAAGCCATTGTGATGAGAGCTTGAGGAAATTCTCCTCGATGGTTTCTCTATTTTACCCCCACCTTCTTCTCTTTTCTTTTGTTTTCGCACAGAGGTAATTTCATCATTTCTCTCACTTTTGTTTGTCGTCTGACCAAGGCCACATGAGCGCTGACCCGCTACTTGGCCACCCATGATTAGGCTAGGTCACACGGGCCCGACCTCTATGTATTTTTCTTTTCACCTATTTTCTTTGCCTACATGTCATTTTTGAATATTCTGATTAGTTGATCTTAGATAATTCATAACTTTTGATCTGCTTATCTAAAAATTACAAATAAATATGTTCTAGAATCAAAAAAATATTCTCTATGTAATAAAAATGATTTCTTATCCTGATTTCCATGATTTCAAGGGATGATTTTTAGGAACTAATTTATTTATATTAAAAGTCTTCAAAATCGTAACCAACTCATTTTAACTCCAAATTAGGCAATCAAATATGTTTTCTTGATTAGAGAAGTCTAATTGATTGATTGGTTTAGGTTTTGAGTCTAAAATCTGATATTTTCGTAGTAGGTCCAAAAATAGGGTTTTTTACGCTTTTTGCTATATGAAATTCTAATGCATATGAATATATTGTAATTAGGTTAAAGTGGTCTTGGATACAAGTTAGTTGGTGTAAAGTGTTTTTTAGGACCTTGAAGTAAGGTATGTGCACTCTTAACCTTAAGTTGGGAATTTTATTATCCAACCCTAATTTCCCAATGAAGCATGGATGTATACCTTAGTCTCAATATTTCTCTTTTGCTACTTCAATAATTATAGGGTCTTTCACCCCACCTACAATATTTCATTTATTTAAATCTGCCATAATAACTCTTCTAGCATGATGATTTATTTGACTGTGTAGCTACTATAGATAGTAATTATGTACAACCACCCATAGTTGGGCATGAGTTATTTTGCCCAGGGGAATGTGATTACTCTCCCCACTTTTGTATATATTGTAGGTGTTTGGGAATTTGTAAATCTCCCTCACCTATTGGTTGAGGTTAGGTAGGTACCTCAACCCGACATAGTTAAAGTAGTCATAATATTAATCATCCATGCAACTTTATTATTATTTGTCATGGCAGAATTCTTATTTCTTTTATGTGTCTCATACTCTTGAACATCCTCAGTATAGTTGAATCTTTATCACATAGCAATTATTGTTATCTGTCATTTTTCCCTTTTTGACACATACTTTATTTCTCCTCTTGATGGGTGATCCCAACCACCCAAGTCTAGGTCAAGGAGTAGGACCAGAGAAAGGAGTGCTTGACCAGGGGTAGTCTTGCTGAGATGACTAGGTTGCTACTGCTAGATCATGTAGCTTACTTTTCTTGTTTATGTTTCATAATTCTCATAATTTGAACTTGGTCTAAAGCTATGTAATAGCCTGGAAAAATTCTTTCCACTACTTCTATTGACATTTTGTATTTGATTCATTCTTATTTAAATGGGATTATCATGCATGCATCCTTCATGATGAAATTTTCTTATCTTAGATGGATGTTGTGTATTTTCCATTAATTTTAGTAAGTGGGTGATCTCGCCTCTTTACAGCATGGTATCAGAGCATGTTAGGTAGCTACTAGGGCATAAGTTGAAAGTGAAGGTGACTAGAAAGGGTCAGAACTTGGGGGTTGGCATTATTTTCCTCCGTGGCACTAGCTTGGTTTACATGGACTCATGGGCTCATATGACACCAACCTAGCTTGAACTAATATTGACTATCTAAAATAGCATGCCTAAAGGCAATAGTAACCTTAGATATCTTTGTTGAATACTCCTGGAAATCTTATGTTAAGACCTTATCTTTTAGGAGGGGTGACCTATTTGAAGATATGAACAACTCATCCAACTCTGACACCACCAACAACCAAGACACTCATGTGACTCCTATTACCCCAACTACTCCTATGACTCCACCAGTTTTGGCCCCAGAACAAGAGTTGGCCATGTTGCGTCAACTGCTCTCTACTCCCTTTGTGGGTCAACTCTCAGTTGTTGTAGCCTCTGCTAGCAAATCTAAGGAGTTTACTCTGACTGATTTCATTAAGATGAAACCACTCTACTTCAAAGGAGAGAATGAGTCAAATATGGTAGATAAGGCTGATGACTAGGTGTTGGCCCTGGAGTGTACTTTCGAGGGCATGGCATGTCCTCCACATCCATAAGTTCAATTTGCAACTTATGAGATGGATGGACCAACACGTATCTGGTGGAATGGAATACGCCATACTCATGATACCATTGCTATGACTTGGGAGCAGTTCATCAATTCATTCTGTTAGAAGTACATTTGTCATGTCTATCTAAAGAAGAAGGAAGCTGAGTTTTACGATTTGCAACAAGGAAGTATGAGTGTTTCTGAATACATTCAACATTTCCTACTCTTGGAAAGTTATGTTGTTGAGCTGAAAGTAGAACGAAGATCAAATCTCTTTCTGGAAGGACTCAACTATAGTGTGGGTCACAACCTTGTTCCCCAACTACCCCTTACCTTTCAATAAATGGTGGATAAGGGACTCACAATAGAGTCCTATCATGGGTTTTCATCTTCTGGACAAAGTAACAACAACAAATGGAAGAACTCTGGTGGATATCAAGGGCATGATAGATGAAACTGATGTTCTCGATCTCATGTACCTGGGAAGTGCCCTGCAGGCAATGCCCCGCCCCGAAGGGATGAACAACCTACACTTATCTATCATGAGTGTGGCCAAGATGGACATATTCGACTTAACTATCCTAAGCTTTAGAGAGGATAGGTCATGTCTCAGCAGCCAACTCAACAGGCTCCATAGCTGTAGAATCTACCTCCACAGAACAACAACAACAAAAACAATAACCATAACCAGTAAGGTCTCTGCCCGCCTATGGAAAGGCGGAATGGAAGGGTGTTTGTCCTTAATGTTGAAGAAGATGGAGAGGGCAATGGAGTTATTGAAGGTAGTTTATACCTTAATATGCATCCTATCAAGGCACTTTTTAATTTTGGATCATCAAATACCTTCATATATACACAATTGCTTCAATGTAAGAGATAGAATCTGAATATATGGATCACATCTTACATGTCAAAACCTCTAGTGGTAGAATCTGCTCTTCTTTTCTCAAACTTCCAACCATGAACCTCTGTATCTCTGGGAAGATTTTCCCTTCAGACTTCATTCTGCTTGATATGACTGCCTTTGATATAATCATGGGGATGGATTGGCTAAAGAAATATAAGGTAGTCCTATTCTATGAAGAATCGAAGTTTAGTTTGTTACACCCTAATGGAATGAGGATGTGTATCAAGGGTAGGAAATGTGAAGATTGGAAATTTATCATCTTCTCTATCAAAGCCTAAAAGTTGGTCTTGCAAGGGTGTAGGGCATACTTACATCTATAGTTCTCAATTTCACACCTCCTTGTCTAGATCATATAGAAGTGGTGAAGGATTTCCCTGAGGAATTTCTTGGGTTGCCCCCTACTCGCGAGGTGGAGATTTCCATCAAGCTTACACATGGGACTTCACCTATCTTGAAGCCTCCTTACCACTTGGCACCATTTGAACACATTGAGCTTAAGAAATAGCTTCAAGAGCTTCTTGATATGGGCTTCATTTGCCCTAGCATTTCACCTTGGGGAGCCCTTGTTTTTTTCATGAAGAAAAAGGGTGGGTTTTTGCAGATGTGCATGGATTACCGCATCTGTTATGACCCCACCTTCCGGTAACCCCCAATTAAGGGAAACTGAGAGGTCGAAGCCGCACCCATAATTTGTGGATCAAAGGTTCGACATTTAACCAAGAACAATTATTAAATTTTAACAGACTATATTGGAAAGTTGTAAGAAAATAAACTTTTACATACCTTTTGAAAACTTGGATCTCTAAACTTCTATCCACATATGAATTCTACTCTAACTAATCCTCCTTGTATTTTACTTCATGTATTTCGCAATATGACGATTTATTATTTGTCCTTTTGGCTTGAACCTAAAATGCCGACAAACAAAACGTCGGTCAGCTGAAGCTGGTATGTGGGGAAACAAAAATCGTGCAACTATGATAACAATGTATTGCAACCAATTACCATTTAACAAACAATTTTACGTTTTAAATATAATTGTGTGATCCATGCATTCCCTATCCTCTGTGCTGTCTCTATAGTGGGCTTGGATGCTACTTTCCATATAGTAGATCCCCATTAAACCCCTCATGGTCCCACCCATAGGTGAACCAGTTTCTAGGGTTGAGTCACATGGGACTACCCGTAAGTAGCCCACTCCTTAACTCATGGCATGCTAAAGGGTCTCATGGCACTACACTTGGTAGCCCAATTTCTAACCCATGATAACCTAGACCTTACTCTAGGTTACCCCTTTTTAGCCTTTACAAGTCACAGAGGTGGATTCGGATCTAGCCAGTTATATATATATATATATATATATATATTCATAGTAATAATCATAGTCACTTTATAGTTGCATGAAATAAAAGACATCCAACAATTATTTTCAAGCAATCGATAAAAACATTCAAAAATCACCGTGAAACTAAAGCGATTATTCATAAGCGTAACCACATACCTGTTCAGTAGATTTCATAAGCTAATATCAATTCCAACCAAGAAAGCAATCCAAGCAAGTAATTCAACCACATCATCAAGAATCCTGAAAAACACATGTACTCTATTTACTACACACTTTATCAAGATTCTTTCTATTCAACTTGAAATCGATTCCTAAGGTTTCCGTATCCATTTTAGGGTTTTGTTTGCAATTAGGGTTTCCCTTCATCTTTTACCATATTAAACCCTAATTTTATGCCATTACTCATAAACCCCAATTATCTCATTTATTATTCAATATTAAGGTTATCTTAACAACATATAACCCTATTTTCATCTTAAAGGCACCGTTAATCATCAATAAATTTCATTAAGCTTCTTTTACATTAAAGCTATTATTTTTATCCTTTTAATCCATGACAAGATCATTATGTGCGTCTAACACTAATTCAAAGTTCATTAGGGTCTAATTAACATATGAACTCATTTTGCCATCAATTCCACCCTTTATTTGTGAAAAGACCCTAATTACTACATTTAGGGTATTTATCTAGAATTAAGGACTTTTATATACAAATAACTTAGAACCATCATTTAACAACATATTTTCACAATTTTCAAATTAAATATGATCTTATCTTCTTTTAACCTAAATTAGGGTTTCTAAATACTTAATCATTCTTATATATGGTAAAAACCCTAAATCATGCAATTTTACATCTAGATGAGGTTCGAATCTAACATTATCATTCAACAGGTTATTAATACTTCAATTAACCCATTAAGCATACTATATTCAGCCTTTTATCACAAATAGGGTTTTTAACTTAACTTTAATGCACTTTTCATCAACTTGTTTTACTTTTGCAATTAGGAATGAAATCAATCTTAACTATCATTTTTATTGGATTCCTCTCGTTCTCTTGATCAAAATACATATATTATTCATATTTATCCGAGCTACGGTTTATGAGATATGAATTTAGCAAAAGATACCTTTTTGGACCAACCAGTAGCTGCCACGTCACCTCATGCATGCAACACGGCTTGCTTGAGTTTATAACCAAATTACGATCATGCCCCCGTGTAAGCGAGCAGTGTTTCAACCCACGGAGGGGTAAAAGCATCCAATGCCTCCTGGCTTCATCTTCAACCTCACGCAGCCGACGGCTGCTGCCCTAGCTGCTTCATGGCGCGGCTCCAGCTCCTACCTTGGACCCCTTCAACGATCGGCGGTAGTCCCCTTCGATCATTTGCCCTCTGCCGCACCCACTGGTGCCTAAAACCATCGCCATGGTGGTGGAAAATAGGCCGGACAGACCTATCACACAGCCGCCCTAAGTAGCCGTGCTACTGCTACCACGGTCAGCTAGGGCAAGGGAACGCTCACCCAAGCGCCTTATGTCATCGTGGAAGTGGCAGGCCTTCCTCGCTTCCCTCCCTAGCCTCATATAGCTCCAGGTTAGGGCTACGTTCTAGGTTTAGGGTTTGAAGATGAAAAGAGAAAGACGAAGAAGAAACATAAATGTGGGATTCCTTTAGACTCAAACCAGAGGGTCTCCCCTTTATATAGGGGTGAGGAAAGAAGCCCTAGGTCGACTATTCATTAATCAAAGAGTCCCTTTCCAAGTAGGAAATCAATTCCTTCAGTGAGAAGTATATTCTCTCTCTTTCTTTTTATCCTTTGGATATTGGGAAATTCAAAATTCCTCTTTCTTATCCTCTTTATTCTTGCTCTTTAATCCATTAGCATGAATTTCTATTTTCTTTTAATAGAAATTACTTCCTTTTTAATAATACCATGAAATTCATTAATTAAGAATCATATTATCTTCTTATTTGACATTATCAATATTTTCTCTTTCCTCTTCCTTCATTGGGGCTCCTTGTACCCCAAGAAACTCTATTATTTCAAAATCCTTTTTATTGGACACTCATTATCCTTCTAGATGCATCTAAATGCATTATTTCTCATTATCATGTTTATTTCTCATTAAATTATCTCTTTTTGAGAATTTCTCTTTATTTCTCTTTTATTTTCCTCATTGCTTGTCCCTTTTAATGTTAGGAATCCTTGGGATACGAATTTCTACCAAGGATAACTCAATCCTTTTCCACTTATTTTCCACATTTTATCATTGTTTTCAATTTCTTTCTTAATAAAGAAATACTTCATTGATCTTTTCTTTTCTTATTGTGTTCTCTATGCAACTTTGGACTCCTTGGAACCCAAGGAACCCAAGAGGCACGAAATCCCTCTTTGGATTTGCCTTCTAGAGGTTTCCACATTTTTGTTTTCTCAAATATTCAATTATTCATTCACTAATTGAATTTTCTTGTTATTTGGGCCCAATAGCCAATAAAGCCCACAACACAACATCAAGGCTATTGTAAAAAAAATCCATGTATTCAAAACAAATTATATCATTATTTGTTCAAATATCTTTAATATGAGAAATTACATTTCTCACCAAATGAACCCAAAATAAGGGTTGTAACATCCTTCCCCTCTTATAGGAATTTTGTCCTCAAAATTCTATCAAGCAAATAAACAATTCAGGACAAGACTTTTCCACATCCATCATTGGCCCCTATGTGGCTTTACCGTACTCATGGAGTTTCCAAAGAACCTTTATCATCACATATTCTTTTCTCTGAGTTCTTTCATCCTGGCGTCTATAAACTGCACAGGTGACTCAAGCCATAACAGCCTCCCTTGGGGCTCACTAGGTTCATTGCTCAGCACATGGTCGGGGTACCTCACATAGTGCTCTAAATTGGACACCTGGAACTCATCACACATTACTTTATCCTGAGGGGTAAGACCAAACTTAACCCTCTCCACCAAACCATGACAAAAGAACCCATGCATAGGGGTCTCAACTCTCTTAGCTATAACTTAGAGGGGTCAGATTTTCATGTCACATATTCTCCCACAGTGAACTGCATGTCAGTCTACTTTGCATCTGCTCACGATTCTCGTCATCTCTAGGCTCCTTTCAGCCTTTGCACGATCAAAGTGACTTCATCTACCCGCACTGTGGTCCTTTTCTAACCATCACATGGTCCTTTCACCAACATCACCTTACTGAAGTGGTGACCGACACAATCTCCCTTACACAGCTTCTTTAAAACTCGATACTGGCTATGGAGGTGATCATCATGTCTTACCAAGGACAAGAACTGTCTCTATGTATCACCTTGAACGAGCACACATGCTCTCATCAGACCCTCTAGTCTGGATCACACTAACCATTAGTTAAGGGTGATAAACTGTACTAAGATAGAGTTCTTCACGTTTCTACTTCCACCTCACAGAAGTGAATCTTTAGGTTAAACTTAAGAACCTTTGAACTCGCTTCATGGTGTAGTTGAACCATTTCTCTCATGCGTAGTTCAACAAGATCTGTCCCTTGACAGAACTCTTTCTTTCTCATGTCATCTAGGTAAGGCGATCTACCATAACCCATATTGCATCTTGACCTTCCTTGGTCCAGGGGAGACTTACAACATCTATAGTGATGAACTCCCTTTCTCCTTTGGGGACTCTTTATATTTTATATCAATGCATCAGGTTACTGGTGTTCATCCTTTTCCTTCTGTCATGCATGGCAACATACCACATGAAGCCTCATCTTAAGCATCCAAAGTGCTATTATCATTTACTATCTTGGTAGAACCACGGTGTATGGTGATCTTCAATCATGATTTCCTATATGTCATGATTCCTCTAGATCGATTCTCTGAAACCCTAAACCACTCTCATCAGGGTTTTATTACCTTCTTTTCTAAAGAAGTACATCTAAGGTTCTATCACCATCCTTTCATTGCATCAAGGACTAGACTGGCTAACCAAACAACCATTTACTAATCTCGTTACATCATATTGTTATCCAACATATCTTCTTTTCCAAACTTAGGGTTAGTCTAACAACCTCTTCTAGCCAAACTAGGCAGATATATCTCAACCAGAGCATCCATTACCACTTCACCTTCTTATGTATTAGGTAACATTGAAGACATACACTTCCATGTATTTCGCTTATCGTCCCACATCAAACTCTATGTCTATCTTCATTAAGAACACTCTCTGATTTCATCATCATGGTGATCAAAACTCAACCTGGTATAACTTGTAAGTTCCACATAGCTCATGATAAAAACATCCGTATAAGGTGACTACCTCATTCCTCTTAGTGTTTGTAAACCATCCATGTATCATTCACTACACCAGGGTATGTTATCTTCTTTGTCCCCCTATCTCGTGGCAACGTTCCACCCACATCATCTTTATCCTTGGTGTATGGCATGCATACTGTCCTATCTCTCTCTCCCATAATAAGAGGAAATAAGCATTTGGCTACAGTCCAAATACAGAGTTCTTCCTATTCCAAGAGTAGAGATGGTACATCCCACGTTGCCAGTACACCTTTAAATTTAAGTTGAAACATGTCGTTTATGCCTCTATATTAAAATCATCTTGATATCAAAGTTACCTCCATGGAAAACTAGTCTTAAACTTACTGAGGTTTACACACATCCCTTGGTCATCTCCTCTAAGTCTATAGGGTGCCGAGATTTTAGGGGTCATCCCTCTTCCCTTATGCATCCAGAGAGTGCCCTACTCATCTGCCCTTTGGGTCCCATGAGTTCATGAAGGTGATCAATCTCCTAACCCATGGTCCTCAGACAATGATAGCTGTTACCTCCCGACCCTATGGTCATGTGCAACTAGGGAATTAGGCAACTCCTACTTCCATCGGTCTCATCCCTACCTGACCCTAGGATAGACTGAGGATTCTATTATAATACATGTTTAACTTAGAACCTTACCCAAGCCTTCATCATCTTTCTCTCTACATTCATGGGTTGACTTTCATCCTTTCATAGGGGTCATGGTGACCCGCCTACCTTGGTCAGGCCCCATATCGGTTACCTCCATGGTAACACATCCACATGCACTTAGAGATGGATATATATGGGTCTACAGGTTCATTGTCATACCATGTACTTTCCACTTAGCTTCTCAAGATCCTATGAGACCACTTTAGGTTTCCTCAAAACCCACAAAACTGGTATACACCCTGCCAAAGGGTCCCTCTCCCAGGATGGGAGGAAACTACAACTCTTGACAACAAGGTCACAAACATCCTTAGGGTTTACATCCATATGAACATGCTTGACCCTAGCAATCCATTAAGGCACAAGCGGACCACCTGCTAAACCATGCTAGGTCACACTTATTCTCATCCTCAACATTGGGTCAAGATTATACCTTCCCATGTCGTCAACTTAGTTGTAAGGGGTTCATCGAACATACCTTAAACTTAAGGGGCTTCCTTTTCCTCTACACATGTGGAGTACCATGCTCAAAACTATAGAAACTTAATTCTCATCATAAGCATTAGGTATACCACTTCCCCTCTTAGGCCTAGGAACCCTAGGTTCATGTTCTTGATGTCTAGCTGTCTGCTCAACCTCTTAACCACAAACCAAACATGTAACGGGTATGACATACACTTCCTGTCATCCTTTTTCCTTGATCAACACTTTAAATTTGAGTCCTCCTCAAGGACAATCAACAAGGTACAAGGCCTCATAACCTATTACTGAACCTCTCCAGGGTATACAGAACGTCTTCTTCCTTTCTCAGAAGGTAAACACTTATACCATAGGCACATATGTGCCAAAAGCCTCATCCTCTCTCTAGGGTTTGGTTCTTCTAAAGGAAACCCAGATATCATCAGCCTCCAGGGGTCAAGAATAAGGCAATCACTATCATCCACTTAGGTCGCATCATCCTCAACTCCCTACTTCTCCTCGTATCTCAGAGTCTAGGATTCCAACCTTCTTGCTTGGTTCCTGCTCTCTCTTTCTAGAGCTAACCCTTCAACCAACCTCACCATTAGAGGTCCTTTCTTCGTGAAGGGTCACCCTCAAAAGCATGCCCCTACCTGGATGAAGCCTATGTTCAACTCATGTTCGCTCAAGGTTATCCATAGCCCCTTAGGCTTATCACATAAGCTATCCATCAAACTCTCCCGTCCATGGTTTTATCCTATTGCTTGCACTACTGATACATTCTGGGTGCCTATTATGCCCATATAAGCTCATGGGGTTTCCATAGGTTCTTCTTTAACCTCATATATGAAGGAGTTATCATTCGCTCAAACATGCATGACCCTTCACAGGGTTATGTCGCCAGAGGTACTAGGTCATCTAACCTCTCATGGCTCATACGTCATCCAAGGCATGTCCATTCAAACACCCAGTCAACCATGACATCTAACTCATCATGTCATCTCTCTCTCTAACCTTCACTTAGGGTTAGGGGATAACATCATCCTCAAAGGATGTGCTAGGTCTCTACTTATAATGGAGATCTCTGCCTCCATTACTAACTCTCTTTACTTATCCTCATGACAAGAAGGTCTAGCCTCAGGTCTCTACTGAGAGCATGACAACTTATGTCATATGACCTAAGCATGTATCTATTCTTTAGTTTGCACTTAATCTATTAAACTTATGTCCATGCCATCTTATTTACATGCTTTTCATTAATTTGATGGAGGATTCCTTAGACCTTATTAATCTTACACATACCTCAAGAGGGTGAGGAGAAGAGAGAAAACCCTAAACCATAAGGTCCTTAACAGAATTTGTGATGAGAAGGGATGAATAAGATGAAAAAGTCCTAAAGGTATCTTATTTCGATTCATACCCTAAGACTTTGGCCAGGCAGTCACATAGATCCGGGAGTCCTCATCTTCCGACTAGCAGTGCGGAGGAAAATATTGCCATCCCCCAGTCGTGATCCTTTTCTAGACACCTCCGTCATTCGGATAATCCTCTAATAACTCCCTTGGGTTCTATGGAGTTTGTAAAATTTAATAATTATTAATGGTTAAGTGAGGAACCTATGCTCTGATACCAAATGTTACGTCCCCACCTTCTGGTAACCCCCAATTAAGGGAGACTGAGAGGTCTAAGCCGCATCCATAATTTCCGGATCAAACGTTCGGCATTTAACCAAGAACAATTATTCAATTTTAACAGACTATACTGGAAAGCTGTAAGAAAATAAAATTTTGCATACCTTTTGAAAATTTGGATCTCTAAACTTCTATCCACATATGAATTCTACTCTAGCTAATCCTCCTTGTATTTTACTTCATGTATTTCACTATATGACGATTTACTGTTTGTCCTTTTGGCTTGAACCTAAAATGCCGACAAACAAAGCGTCGGTCAGCCGAAGCTGGTATGTGGGGGAAACAAAAATCGTGCAATTATGATAACAAATGTATTGCAACCAATTACCATTTAACAAACAATTTTACGTTTTAAATATAATTGCACGATCCATGCATTCCCTATCCTCTGCGTTGTCTCTACAGTGGGCTTAGATCCTTTCCATATAGTAGATCCCCATTAAACCCCTCATGGTCCCACCCATAGGTGAACTAGTTTCTAGGGTTGAGTCACATGGCACTACCCATAAGTATCCCACTCCTTAACTCATGGCATGCTAAAGGGTCTCATGGCACTACACTTGGTAGCCCAATTTCTAACCCACGATAACCTAGACCTTACTCTAGGTTACCCCTTTTTATCCTTTACAAGCCATAGAGGTGGATTCAGATCTATCCATCTATATATATATTCATAGTGATAATCATAGTCACTTTATAGTTGCATGAAATAAAAGGCATCCAACAGTTATTTTCAAGCAACCGATAAAAACATTCAAAAATCGCCATGAAACTAAAGTGATTATTCATAAGCGTAACCACATACTTGTTCAGTAGATTTCATAAGCTAATATCAATTCCAACCAAGAAAGCAATCCAAGCAAGTAATTCAACCACGTCATCAAGAATCCTGAAAAACACATGTACTCTATTTACTACACACTTTATCAATATTCCTTCTATTCAAATTGAAATCTCTTCCTAAGGTTTCCGTATCCATTTTAGGGTTTTGTTTGCAATTAGGGTTTCCCTTCATCTTTTACCATATTAAACCCTAATTTTATGCCATTACTCATAAACCCTAATTATCTCATCTATTCTTCAATATTAAGGTTATCTTAACAACATATAACCCTATTTTCAGCTTAAAGGCACAGTTAACCATCAATTAATATCATTAAGCTTATTTTACATAAAAGCTACTATTTTTATCCTTTTAATCCATGACAAGATCATTATGTGCATCTATCACTAATTCAAATTTCATTAGGGTCTAATTAACAAATGAACTCATTTTGCCATCAATTCCACCTTTTATTTGTGAAAAGACCCTAATTACTACATTTAGGGTATTTATCCATAATTAAGGACTTTTATATACAAATAACTTAGAACCATCATTTAACAACATGTTTTCACATTTTTCAAATTAAATATGATCTTATCTTCTTTTAACCTAAATTAGGGTTTCTAAATACTTAATCATTCTCATATAAGTTAAAAACCCTAAATCATGCTATTTTACATCTAGATTAGGTTCAAATCTAACATTATCATTCAACAGGTTATTAATACTTCAATTAACCCATTAAGCATACTATATTCAACCTTTAATCACAAATAGGGTTTTTAACTTAACTTTAATGCACTTTTCATCAACTTATTGTACTTTTGCAATTAGGAACGGAATTAATCTTTAATATCATTTTTATTGGATTCCTCTCGTTCTCCTGATCAAAATACATATATTATTCGTATTTATCCGAGCTACGATTTATGAGATATGAATTTAGCAAAAGATACCTTTTTGGACCAACCGGAAGACGCCACGTCACCTCATGCATGCAACACGGCTTGCTTGAGTTTATAACCAAATTACGATCTTGCCCCCGCGTAAGTGAGCAGTGCTTCAACCACTGTTCGGGAAATCGGTCCGCACGGACGCATATACTCCCGCATATACCTATTCAGTCACCCTACCGCACCGCATATTACTAATCAGTCTACTAAGCGGTCATGGGCCGCATATACTCCCGCTTGGCCGATTAAGCGGCCGATTAAACTCCGCTTTTTGAAAATCCCACAACTAATGTTCATGTATTTCGTACATACATGCATATATATACACACATCTCATTATATATGTAAATTAAGATATATAGTCATTGAATTATATGTATACATTGTAATACATATAAAAATTTTCCACATGAATTTGTACATTTATTCAAATACCTTTTGATATATTAACATGTATAGATATGTATACAATATACCTAAATATACAATCACATATTTGTGCATGTATATATACATTTTGATTTATTCACATTAATACACACTATACATATATTTGTACATTGATTTACCTACATTTTAGTATTTGTGCATATATTACAAACACATTCTATATATAGACATATATACATATATTAGCATATCATACATCATACATGCATATTAATATGTTTATAAATAAATAGATGTATGTGCCTACTCTATATATTTTAATTTATGATCTCACTATATTATATTATATATAATTAGTTTATTGAAATAAAAAAAATCCAAAATCGCATATACTCCCGTATATACTCCCGCATACTGCATATACTCTATGCAGTACCCTCTCCGCCCGTACAACGCATACCACTTTCTTGAACCATGGTTTCAACCCATGGAGGGGTAAAAGCATCCAATGCCTCATGGCTTCATCTTCAACCTCGCGCACCCGACAGCTGCTGCCCTAGCTGCTTCATGGCGGGGCTCCAGCTCCTGCCTTGGACCCCTTCAACGACCGGCAGTGGTCCCCTTTGATCATTTGCCCTCCGCCGCACCCACTGGTGCCTAAAACCATCACCATGGTGGTGGAAAATAGGCCGGACAGACCTGTCACACGGTCACCCTAAGCAGCTGTGCTGCTGCTACCACGGCCAGCTAGAGCGAGGGAACGCTCACCCAAGTGCCTTATGTCGTCGTGGAAGTGACAGGCCTTCCTCGCTTCCCCTCCCCAGCCTCATATAGCTCCGGGTTAGGGCTACGTTCCAGGTTTAGGGTTTGAAGATGAAAAGAGAAAAAAGAAGAAGAAACATAAACGTGGGATTCCTTTGGACTCGAATCAGAGGTTCTCTCCTTTATATAGGGGTGAGGAAAGAAGCCCTAGGTCGGCTATTCATTAATCAAAGAGTCCCTTTCCAAGTAGGAAATCAATTCCTTCAATGAGAAGTATATTCTCTCTCTTTCTTTTTATCCTTTGGATATTGGGAAATTCGAAATTCCTCTTTCTTATCCTCTTAATTCTTTCTCTTTAATCCATTAGCATGAATTTCTATTTTCTTTTAATAGAAATTACTTCCTTTTTAATAATACCATGAAATTCATTAATTAATAATCATATTATCTTCTTATTTGACATTATCGATATTTTCTCTTTCCTCTTCCTTCATTGGGGCTCCTTGTACCCCAAGAAACTCTATTATTTCAAAATCCTTTTTATTGGACACTCATTATCCTTCTAGATGCATCTTTTTTTTTTGCAAACAAACAATCTTATTTAACCATATCACGAAGTAATACAGGTTACCCCTCTACTTATACTCGTCCGGTAGGCTACAGGGCTAGCTGTCGTATGATCAGACAGACTTTCTTTAAGATATAAACTCATGACCCAATTTGGGGGTGTGTTAAAGACCTGGTATTGTGATGCGCAATGAAGTTGGCATTTGGTAATTTTATCAGCAATGAAGTTGCTCTCACGATCTATGTGTTGTGTTCTCATGCTCTCTATCATCACCTTCTTCAAACGACTCATCCAGTATGCATACTTAGGGAATCTTTCTACCTCCTCGTCGCACAGTTGCTTCGTCATCTTACAATCTGTTTCCTCTATGCAATTGCTCCATGTGTGTGCTCGAGCTTGCTCCAGTGCTAGGTGAATACCTACTAATTCTGCAGCTGTTACCGAACTGCAACCTATCTTCTTCGACCATCCCCTGAGCCAACAACCTTGGGCATCTCTAGCTATTGTCGCTACCGCTGCGCCCTTGCCTTTAACGGCTGCGTCTACATTCAATTTGATCATCCTCGGCTCCAGTTTCCTCCAACTATATTCTCTGTCCGGCCGTTAGACTGTGTTATGCCTCACCCAAGCTTCCGTGGTAACTGTGATTGCCTTCTGAGTGAATCGGATTTGGTGTTCCAGCGGCCTGACATCGCTGTCAAAGACTTCTGCATTCCTGAACCCCCACACATTGCTGCAGATAATCCAGAATACTTCCTTCGTGATATTCGGGGTGCCATGTGCATTCTTCAACCATAGCTCAGTAGTAGTCGGCCCAAAGAAATCTGTCAGATTACCAGGGATAAAGAAATGATTCCAGATCATCTTGACTTTCTCACAGTCTCTCAGTGCATGGATAGCAGACTCATCTTCTTTCTTACATCTAGGGCATAGACCGTCCGTGGTCATGTGCCTCGCCAAACGACGTGCGTTTGTCAACAGGGCTCCATGGGTGACCAGCCAGGCGAAGGTCCATATCCTTGCAGGGACTTTTAGCTTCCAAACTGACCCCCAGTCTCCTGGACAGATCTGCTCCTTCCCTTCTATTAGAACCTGATAGGCTGATTTTGAAGAGAAATTCCCATCTGCCGTATGTATCCATGCTCTATAATCTCTGTGATTTGTGATGTCTGGGACATTCAGAGCCAAGATAGTTCTCACCATGTCCTCATCAAACCAGTGATCTAAGAAATCATTATCCCATTCGCCTGTGTTCAACACTAAGCTACTCACCATCAGGTCCTGGAGATCTTCAGGGATTTCTCGCTTACAGTAGTTTTTAAGTTTAGTTCCCACCTCCACCCATACGTCATACCAAACATTGATCATGCTCCCTCCCACCGGAATCATCAACGAATTATCAAGGATAAACTGTTTCCCAGAAATCGTCACCTAACCTAGCCTGGATGTCGAAATCTTCTTCCCATCGACTGCATTATTGAAACGTGTGTTAATCACTTTACACCAGCTAGACTCCCTCCCAACGGCAACCTCCCATGAATTCTTCATAAGCAAAGCTTCATTCCATTCCCTCATGGATTTGATACCCAAGCCCCCATTAGATTTGTCACTCGTAACCTTGTTCCAAGCCACCAAGGATACCGGTCTCATCTTATAACTTCCACCCCAGATGAATCTTCTAATAGTGTCGTCAATTCTGTCGCACAAGCTTAGAGGAAGGGTAGATGTTTGCATCATATACGTTGGAATGGATGTTAGCATGGATTCTGCCAAACACACTCTCCCTGCCAAAGACAAGGTCTTAGCTACCCAGGCTTGAACTTTCCCTTCTACCTTGTCAATGATTTCCGAGTATGTCTGTTTGTTAATTTTGGAATGTAAAATTGGGACGCCCAGATACTTACCCAAATTATCCATAACACGGAACTTGCTTAATTGACTTATTAGTCCTTTGCACTGCTCTTGGCACACTCTTAGAGAAAAGGATTTGAGATTTTACGGCTGATATCTTCTGGCCTAACGCATCTCCGAAAACCTTGAAGCACTATAAGATGGTCCTCATCTAAGAACAACTTGCCTCGGCAAAAAGAATAAGGTCATCTGCGAAACAAACATGGGCGATCTCAAAACCAGTTCTGCCCATTTTAATAGGTTTCCATCTCCCATCTGCAACCATCTCCTATATCATCTGGGATAGTCTCTCTAGATAGAGAACAAACAAATAGGGTGAAAGCGGATCCCCTTGGCGTAGGTCGCGGCTTGCCTTGAAAGACCGAGATTGTTTACCATTCCATACAATAGTTGAGGTACCTTCTATAATGGAGAACATAATGAATTGTCGAATGCTTGTCGGTAGGCCCACCATCCGCAATGTTTCCTCAATGAACCTCCAAGACATTCTATTATATGCTTTGGACAAGTCAATCTTAATGGCCATAGTTTTATCTCCCCTTCAACTCCTCATGCTATAGATAACTTACTGGACTAGTGCAATGTTATCCGTGATTCTTCTTCCTGGAACGAAGCTACTTTGCTCAGCAGAAATCCAGTGAGGTATGAATTGTTTCAATCTCTCAACGATTAATTTGGAGGCTATTTTCAGAATGATATTTTTTAGCGATATCGGCCTGAGTTGCTCGCATCTCTCTGGACGGGGCATCTTGGGAATGAGAACGATAGTGGCATTGTAAACCCCATCATCTGGGCACCTTCCTGCTATTAAGTTCTGTATTGTGTTAGTTACCGACTGACCCACGGCTTCCCAGTTACCTTGCAGAAATTCCACCGTGACACCATCGGGTCCTACCGCCTTGAAAGGTTTCATCCGCTTCAAAGTAGCTAAGACATCTTCCAATGTTGGTTTGATTGCAGTGGACTTCAGGGCATCCAACAAATAGGAATGAAAAAATCCAGGAATGCTAGGAATGTTTGACCTGTCCCCTCTTGGTGGCTCGGTGAGAATATCCTGAAAATGGGCGACGACCATCTCCATTACCTCCGCTTCATTAGAAATCCAGCAACCAGCGTCATTCCTGAGGGATGTGATAGTGTTTTTCCTCCTTCTTTGGTTCACCCAAGCCTGATAGAACCTAGTGTTGTTATCACCATTCTGGAGCCAATGGATATGTGCTTTCTGTTTCCAATCCTCTTCCTCCCTATTAATAAGGGTTTGGAGTTCAGCCTGCATGTCAACACACATTTGGTCAGTAATAGTATCATATTGCTCTGCAAGCATATGCTGCAGAGAGGATATGTTTCGCTGGAGCCTCTGTTTCTCCTTGTACTGGCGTTTTTTCTCTTGCTCTTCTAGCTTAATCAAATCTCGCCTTGCTGTCTGGAGAGTAGCATAGAAATCGAAGGAGTTAGCCCACTTCTCCTTTACCAGGGATCTGATCGCTTTATTTCCGTTCCAGGAAGCTTTCGCAACAAAACGCTCCTTCATAGCCTCCTTTCTTCACGATTTGAGGAGCAAGGGACAATGGTCTGATGAAACCCTTGGTAGGTGTTCCACAAACCATCTAGAGAATTCTCTAGTAAATGCTTCATTCGCAAGAACACGATCCAGCCTTTCCTGTAATCTACCGTGTTTGTAAGTGAAACGAGGACTAGAGAAACCTAGATCTGAGAGGACTGCTTCCATGATAGTTTCCTTGAAAATTCTGGCCTCAGTATAATCATATCTGTTACTGCCCGATTTCTCCGCCGGATACAAGGTTGTGTTGAAGTCCCCCATCACTACCCAGGGGCCATTGACGCTTTCGCTTGTATTAATAATATGCTTCCACAGGAGCTTCCTCACTGTGATATGAGGGTTCGCATAAACAAACGTAACTACCACCTTGTTCCCAACCCTACAAGTTACGAACTGTCTGTGGCTTCTTATGATTTGGACATGTTCCTCCTCTCCCTTCCAGCATATCCAGATGCCCCCTGCAAACCCTCGCGCTTCCACACGGTAAGAGAAATTGAACCCCAGGTTCTTGATGGTTCTGGTAGCTGATCTTCCGCTGATCCTGGGCTCAAATAATGCTACTACATCCGGTTTGTGTTCCCGCATATAATTAGAAACCATAGCACATCGGTCCTTGTTTCTGATACTATGAACGTTCCAACACAAGAGACGCATTAGGTAACTCTGATCCGGGAAGGAGATAGATTCAGAAGGTGTCAGTTCCTAGTGCTCCCCCTCGCTGCTTTTACCTGTAGAAGTAACCTCCAAGCTCTTCCTAATCTCCTCGTTTGTCCCAGACTTTCCAATGGTCATAGAATTCAGGTCATGTGAGCACTCTTCACTTGTCTCCAGGTGGGTTATTCTGCTGCTTCTCCTCCTTGTTGTCAGACCAGGGGGTTTGGCCTTGCCCTTCCTCTTCATTTGATTCCCACTGCTAAGCCCAACTTTCCGTGGTTGCAGAATTTTCTCCTTTTCTCGCGCTCCTTTTTTATTCTTGTCCTTCTTTAGGCGTGATGAGACAGTAGAGTCCCTGTTGGGTAGTTGGGCGGCATTCTCCTCCATAACAACCTCATTAACTGCAAGCTCATCTTCCTCCTCCACCATGATCACCTGGTCAACTTCAGGGTTCACGACAATATGCTTGTCCTTAGACGTCTACTTTTCTTTCAGAGATTTATCAGGTATGGTCCTCGTCTCCTTGTGAGTATTGGTAATGTCTTTAAGTGCTCCTCCTTCGTCTTCCGATTTGCCCTCCTTGGTCGTCGATTTCTTCTTGTGCCAGATTTTTTCCGATATTTCCATAGCTTCAGAACTTTTCCTCTAGAGATTCTCCTCACTAGCTTCCTCCACTCGTTCTTCTAATGCTTCCTGTTGCAACCCCGCGAAGCGGTTTGTCCCCGTTGTGAAGCGTTCATGAGTATTCCTGTCCTTTTTGTTCATCCGTCTCCTATGCGCCTTCTTCGATCTTTGTTGTTTCCATTCATTTGTCATCTCTGTCTCAGTGGGTTGTTATTCACCATGTTGGTTTTCCACAGGCTGTCCATTCATAGTCCCTTCTGTCGTGATAGGCACCCTACAGTTCTTGGATATGTGACCTTCTCTTTCGCATCTAGCGCAGGCCCATGGCAGACTGTCGTATATGACCTCATACTCAATGCCATTGATTAAGATAGAAGGTGCCAGATCCTTGGATGTGTCTATCTCGACCGCCAGTCTCACAAAATGGCTACGTGACCTGTTCTCCGTATGGGCATCCACTTTCACCAGATAGCCCAAGGCCATGCCTAGGTACTCGAACATGGTAGGAACGTACAAATGCAGCGGCAAGTTCATGATTCATAACCACATGACCATGTAATCAGGCAATTCCTCCGAAGGTTTGAAGTTAGGATACCATTCCCACACGAGAACATTGCAACCAAATATTTTCCATAGTCCCCCCACCAGTGCCGCATCGAAGTCCTCACTGTAGGAAAGTTGCACCACGAAGTGTCCATGTTCGAGTTCGAACATGTTGAAGCGGCCCTTGATTTTCCATAGAAGCTTGAGTTTATCCCTAAGGGTCATGTACCCGATCTCGGTCCCTAGCATTCTCACCACCACAGCGTACCTCCATGGGCGTACGAGGTCCTCCTCTGTGTCTGGGTCAATCTGCAATGTCGGGGTGCCGTCGACTTCCTCGAGAGAAACCGCACCCAGCGACATGTTTTCTTCAAAGAGCTTATCAAGGAATAGGGACTCTGAATGTCCTCCTACTACGTCCTTACCTATTCTCGCGTCGTTCCTCTTCATCGCACAAGCGTATGAGACTGCGTCCGCCCTGCCGGCTACCTGAGACGGTGCCGTCAAACTTCCAGATCTGGTATTGAGGGCCTGCGCCTCGGTCCCCGAGGGTTCCTCCCGATTGGTATTACTCTGTCCTTGTTCGCGCATTCCTGCCACCGAGAAATTGAGACCTATCTCTGGGATGGATAAAGTCGTGGTTCCTTTGTGTTTCCCTGTGTTTCTCCTCCGTGGCTGTGCTTCCTCCCTGCCGCACCCGCCGGGCTGGCTCCCCGTCACCTTCTCCGCTTTATTCGTATATGCTCCAGGATCGAAGACTCGATCGTCACCTTCCCACTCGGGATCCCCCCCCGATCGCCCCCTCAAACCCTAGCGTCGCCATCTACCAGGCTTTTTCAGTGTCACCACATAGTATCCATAACTCTCCTTCTAGATGCATCTAAACGCATTATTTCTCATTATCATGTTTATTTCTCATTAAATTATCTCTTTTTGAGAATTTCTCTTTATTTCTCTTTTATTTTCCTCATTTATTGTCCTTTTTAATGTTAGGAATCCTTGGGATACGAATTTCTACAAAGGATAACTCAATTCCACCCTTTTCCACTTATTTTCCACATTTTATCATTGTTTTCAATTTCTTTCTTAATAAAAAAATACTTAATTGATCTTTTCTTTTCTTATTGCATTCTCTATGCAACTTTGGACTCCTTGGAACCCAAGAGGCACGAAATCCCTCTTTGGATTTGCCTTCTAGAGGTTTCCACATTTTTCTTTTCTCAAATATTCAATTATTCATTCACTAGTTGAATTTTCTTATTATTTGGGCCCAATAGCAAATAAAGCCCACAACACAACATCAAGGCTATTGTAAACAAAATCCATGTATTCAAAACAAATTATATCATTATTTTTTCAAATATCTTTAATATGAGAAATTACATTTCTTACCAAATGAACCCAAAATCAGGGTTGTAACAGCATGCTTAACCAAATGACGGTGAATAACCATTATCCTTTGTCATGCATTGATGACCGATTTGACCAACTCAAGTCATCCATTGTGTTCTCAAATATGGATCTGTGAAGTGGATACTATCAGATGCGTGAAAAATGAGGATGTTCTGAACACAACTTATAGAACTCGATACTGGCACTATGAATTTTTGGTCATGCCCTTCGGCCTGACTTATGCCCCTGCTAGTTTTATGGACCTGATGAATTGGGTGTCGCCCTTATCTTGATCAATTTGTAGTAGTGTTCATCGATGAAGTCTTAGTCTATTCATGTAATGTCCCTAGATTCTGCTATCTCGAGACTTTGAGGGCTCGAGAGGACAAATCCAAAAACGTCAACTAATTGTTTCAGAGAGCAATGCATAAGTACATACACATAAATGAACATATAAATATAGACATACACCATAAAATTCTCAATATTCAACATGTTTTTATTACAAAATGAATTATTACAACATGTTATTTACAATTACAAAATGAATGAAAAATATTCAAGTCTGACATGTATGCTAAGATGATCTTAACAATAGGTGCAACATGTACAACTGCTCACTCACATCTTTTCTCCCATGCTAGCTCTGAACCTAGAAAATATGTGAAATAGAGGAATCAACATAAAGTTGGTATGTGGTTGAAAAGATATAGATATTATGTTGGCATACTTGAAATAATTGCAGAAAGAAGAAAAGAAAAAGGAAAACATTATTTAAGGCAGAGAATCAGGTAAATCCAAGTTATTAATCATATTTCAATGAACATACATTACTGTGGTGGATTTTGCACAAACATCACATATATTATTGGGCCCATTCCCCGCGTACCTTGTACCATTAGGGATCTCCCTATGTACCATGTACCATTAGGGAGGTGCTAGTCAACATTGATACTTTCCCTCTCTAATAGGGAGATTGATGAACATCATCAGTAACTACATTTCATTTTCTTTCTTTAATGTTATAATGTTTAAGGCAGTGGAGTACCATAATATACATACATCCAACAAAGTTTATGAAAATAAAAGCAAGTACTCATACTTATATCATCTAGTAAAACTAGTCATATAATCATATCCATGTACCTGAGTTCAGAGATTCTTTATACATCCATGGGTATCTAGATAATCTAGTCATCACCTGATTGGTAACAAATATTCATCATTAATACAAGGTTCACCATTGTGTTCATGGTATTCAGGTCCACTTTAGGGTTTAGGTCAAAACTGTGTTATTGATCTGAAATATGTCTCTAGTATTTTTATATGGATTAGGATGTCATTTTTAGGGTATGTTCCAAAATTCATATTTTTCATATCATTGGTCTATTTTCTAGAATTAATATGAGGTTTAAAGCATCTAATTATGCATTAATGGGAAAAGACCTAATATTCTACAATTATAACTTGATTAGAGTTCATATTTGGTCTCTGAATGACATTAGGGTTCATAAAGGATCTTCTCATATTTAATTTCCATGATATGCTAATTATACCAATAATATGATCTCAAAAAGAAGCATTATCATTAAATTAAATATCATCATTAGTTGTGCTTCAAAAGAACCTCAAACAATTTTATAGGCTCTATATAATCATATATGCCTTTCAAATTAGTTTAATATCACTTCAATATGCCAATAAATCATTTGTCCATCAATAGGTCACCCATTTATATCAAAATCACAATGATATCAAAACCCTAAAATTGAGGTAATCACAATTCTGAATCTGAGGAACAACATCATGAACATCTGTGAATTGTGCTTAACACACTGAGAGAAAATCAACTCTATGCTAAATTTCTCAAAGTGTGAGTTCTGGATAAAAGAAGTGATGTTTTTGGGTCATGTGATTTCTGCCGTCCACATTGTTTTTCATCCTTCAAAGGTAGAAGTTGTGACTAAGTGGAAAGCCCCAAAGATTCCCTATGAGATACATAGTTTCCTCATATTAGTAGGTTACTACCGAATTTTTATCAAGAGTTTCTCCAAATTAGCTCTCCCTATGACAAAATTGACTCGGAAGGAAGTCAAGTTCCTATGGACATCTGAGTGTGAGGGTAGTTTTCAGAAGCTAAAAGAATGCTTGACATCTTCCCTTATCCTTGCATTACCTGTTGAAGACAAACCCTACGTGATTTTCACTGATGCTTCAAAGCAAGGTTTAGGTTGTGTTTTGATGCAAGAAGGTAGAGTGATCACCTATGCTTCTCGTCAGTTGAAACCAAATGAAGAGAACTGAACTACATATGATTTAGAGCTAGAAACCATCATTCATGCTCTAAAGATTTGGCGACACTATTGTATGGGCTTAAGTTCGAAGTCTTCTATCATCATAAAAGTTTGAAATACCTTCTGAGATAGAAGGATCTGAACCTAAGACAACAGAGATGGATGGAACACCTTAAAGACTATGACTTTACCATAACTTATCATCTCATTAAAGCTAATGTAGTTGTGTATGCTTTAAGTCGGAAGAAAGATGCAAGTTGTGTTGTAATAAGTTGATCTATATGGAAGAATCTGGAATATGTTTCATGTTGGAAACCATATCATGTTGATGTCTTTCGAAACGAAGATACCAATAAGTTATGTGTTCACATGGCTAGATTATCTATTACACCATCATGGATCTTATAAATTGTGGATGCTCGGTTAAAAAGTCTAGATCTTGAAGAAACAAAGACCTTAACCGAGAAACCATGATATGACTTTTCAATTGGAGTGGATGGTGTTCTCTGCTTTCGACAAAGATTCTGGATCCCTGATGTTGAAAATTTGTGACAAAAAGTTCTGAGTGAAGCTCATGGGTCTAAGTACACTATTCACTCCAGCACAACCAAGATGTACAAGGACCTACAACACAGTTTCTGGTGGAAGAATATGAAGAAGGATATTGCTTTGTATGTTGCAAAGTGTTTGACTTGTCAACAAGTTAAGATAGAACATCAACGACCTGGTGGTCTTCTTCATCCGGTTTAGATTCCGGAATGAAAATGGAAGAAGATAACTATGGGATTTTTCACTGGTTTCCCTAAGACCGGGAAAGGTTATGACGTTGTGTGGGTAGTGATTGATCGACTTACTAAGTCTACCCACTTTATGTCTTTCAAATCCAATTACAAGGTTGAAGATATGGCTCAATTATATGTGGAGTGGATCGTTCTTCTGCATGGTGTACCCAAAGTGATAGTATCTGATCGTGATCCCAAATTTACCTCTCACTTGTGGAGTCAAATTCAGGAAGAAATGGGAACTGACTTATGTTGCAGTACAGCTGATCACCCATAAACCAATGGCTAGTCAAAAAGAACTATGCAGATTCTGGAGGATCTACTTCATTCTTGTTTTATGTATTGGGGAGATTCATGGGATATTTATCTACCATCAGATGAGTTTGCATACAATAATATCTACTAAGCCAACATTGGTATGCCTCCTTATGAAGCCTTATTTGAAATACCTTGTTGTTCGCCTTTACACTGGAATGATGTGGGAGAATGTATTCTGGTGAAATTGATGACATGCAAATGATGATAGAGAATGTTTAGCTAACCAAAAAGCATATGAAGGTTGCACAAGATTGACAGAAGATGTATGCCGACAAGAATAGGTTTGACGTAAGTTTCTTGGTGGGTGACTATGTGTTCATTAAAGTCAAACCCATATGTTCTATTACATGATCAAAAGTCAAAGGTAAGCTTAGTCCCCGCTATGTTGGACCATTTTAGATTTTGAGTAAAGTAGGCGACTGTGCTTACCGTTTAGCCCTTCCTCCCGCCTATATCAAGATCTACAATGTTTTTCATGTATCTGTGTTGAGGAAGTACGTGAGAGATCCTACTCATGTACTTACCATAGAACCTTTGGAGATCCAAGAGAAGCTGACTTAAAAGAAGTTACATGAGAAGATTTGTGACTCTTGTGTGAAGCAATTGAAGAACAAGGAGATTGAGCTAGTGAAAATCTTTTGGAAGTACCATGGTTTTGAAGAATCAACTTGGGAGCTTAGAGATGAGATGCTACGTACTCACCCTTCTCTTTTTTTTGAGATTTTGGGGTTGAAATACTTATAACGGGTGGAGTGTTGTAACTAATTGAATCCATATCTATTTGTAATTGAACCCTTTCTTAAAGTTATCCTATCTTTACTATAATTTTGTCCTTAATGTTAAAATTGTGAAAATTGAGGGGTTTGGAGTAAATATGCATGCCAATATAGGGTTTTTTGCACAAATATCTCAACTAGCATTCTTATCAAGGGTCCATGTTGAAAATGACCACTAAATAAAGATAATCATTAGATTATATTAATTTAGTGTTTTCTATAGCTTTTTGGGACAAGGAATAAGAGATAGTGTGGTTTTGAGTTAGTTAATGAGAATAATAATCCTCTTTTATTTTCTCTCTCCTCTTAGAGGGAAATAAAGCATAAAAAGGGAATATTAAGGTGAGTTATGACTCTTGAGTTAGTGTGTGGTGACCATATCAAATTTTCACTAATTAGAAAATCTTTTTTCATATTAACTCACCCTTTTTATCCATTAATATACACATTAATGGACAATATAGTGATTAAGGGCTTGTTAATATATCTTATTTATATTTAGATGTTATAACCTCAATTTTTTCTTGTATAGTCTAAAATGCAATTTTTCCAATAAAATGGAGTAATATAGATTATAAAAACGGAGCCATAGGTGAGCGTTGACCTGCCTTGGCGGCGGCCGCCGTCGGCACCCCTCCGGGTGGACACCCCGTCCACCGGAGTCCACCCAGATCCCTAGCACCCTTGTTTTCTTCATCCTAACCGACGGCTGGGTAGAGATGCTGCCTTCACCGCTGCTAAGGAGGGTTACGCGTCAGAGCATTCAGTATAGGAGGGCGCAGAGCACGGTGGTCGAACGACGCAACAACTTCATTTCATCTTCTATATCAACGGAGGCGGTGATCCCCGACATCAGAAATATTCTCGGATCTCCCACGCGGCAGACATCGATCGAGGAGACGCAGCCCGTGGTCAATACGTTGGTGCAATATTCTATGACGAATCCTTCCTCTTCTCAGTCGGTGAATGAAGATCTTACGTCGACAGTGCAACAGTCGACTTTGGAGAAGGAGCAAACTCGAGGAGATAAGAGTTTGACGGAGGGGAACGTAGAGGGCGAAACCGATCTTTCTATGAATCAACCTAGCGGTATACCCGCTGAGATTTCTATCGAGCATAGGAACCCAACAGCGACGAACGGGGATGAACAGGTGGCCGAAGACAATAGAGAGAACCCTCTGAAGATCACCGCTGCGGGAGAGTAGGATAGCATGAAGAAGAAAGGATCGGTTTATGGTATACCTAAGGATACATGCTACAATTGCATGTCCAAAGGACATTGGCAATCACAATGCACACGTCGAAGGGTTTGTTACAGATGCAAACAGCCTGGACATGAAGCAAGACGCTTCCGTGTTATTATCAACAACAAACCGCCAGAACTATCTTCATACCAGGCGTTTCCCCCTTTACCTGTCAGTATACCAGCTCGAGGAGGGAATCTACACATGGCTAGAAGGATCGAGGTTGATATAGGACCAGATGATGAGATGAGGAAGAGGAGAGAGTCATCTTTATCTAAGGCCTTAGAGATTTCATGGCACCCGAAGATTCTGTGGGATGATCTGGTGAATCCAGTCAAGAGAAGATGGCCGCAAGCTGTTGATTTTTATAGATTCGCACATACAAAAGCGGTTGTCTTCTTCAACTCTACAGAAGAAGCGAGATCGGCTGTTTACGAAGGCCTTTTGGACCCATGGGGAGCGCCCTTAACCTTGAAGACAATGGAAGGTGGACAAGACTGTCAAACCCGGGAACACTTCTGGTTCTGGGTTTCTGGGATACCTATTATATGCAGCGATAGAGACTCAATTGATAAGATGATGACAGCTTTTGGGGATATGAGGAGCGTTTCTACCTGGAAGAGATAGGAGAATGATGTCTCTGGTGTGCTGATTGAAATGGAAGCATTCGCGGAGGATGTCCCACAATTTATCAACCTGAACTATGGTCATAGAAGATCTTTGATCAAGATACAGATGGTGGCGCGAGGAAAAATATCATCCTTGGATGTTATTATGACTGAAGAAGGAAAGGAGATCGGCATACCAATGGAGATAATATCGTACACCCCTAATGAGCACCGAAAGGAACTTAGCAGGGACACACACGTTGTGGAAGATCGGACAGTACAGAGAAACGAGGAATCTGAAGTGGAAGAGAGATCGTCTGTGTTTGAAGATAGCAGGTTGGTTATGAACCAGGAAGGACATAGAATGACACTCAGACACTGGAGTTTGGAGGACTACCTGTGCTTTGAACCTAGGGAAGTGTCGCATCGTAGAAGAGGAAGATCCAGAAATGATAATACACAGAGATATAGACCGGGGCAGGACCATATGGACAAACTGAAATATCGCCGACCTATGAGGAGGAGGTCTGTAGATGATGTACGATGGTTTTCTGATGACGGATATAGTGAGGGGGAACATCATATGTCCTGAAGGTTTTCTTTTGGATGTTTGGGTCATTCTTATTTTTATGGAATTGAAGGCCTTATTTTGGAACATTAGAGGGGCTGCGAATAATCCTACACGTAGAGTCCTTGGTAACATATGCAGGAGACATAAGCCGGAGATTATTTGTTTCATGGAGCCTTTTATCCAAGCTAAAAGGGAAGAGGAACTTCTTGATATAGTTCGTCTGGACTGGTTTACTGATAATGCCTCGGAAAGAGGCAAGATATGGATGTATGTTGATCGTAGATTTGATCCTCAGGTGGTTTGCTCTCATCGTCAACACATAACTATCCGCATTACTGATTCGAATGGCACGCATGTCTTCTATACAGGCGTGTATGCTAGCTGTGATACTTACAGAAGGAGGGAGTTGTGGGAGTCCCTCAGGATCTTATCAGCTGATATTGGTGATAGAAGATGGCAGATTGGAGGCGATTTCAATGCAGTGCGGAAGATAGAAGAAAAGCGAGGTGATACACCTCCAGGTGAGGTTGATATGTCGGATTTCAATAATTTCATTGCAGACGCAAATCTGAATGAGGCAACATTTGATGGCAGTAGATTCACTTGGGTTAATAAACAATACCTCACTCCGACGACTTGGGAACGGTTGGATAGGATTCTGTTCAATGCAGCTTGGTGTGAGGCTCACCCTGCGTCACGTTCATCTCACCTCACGCGATTTAGGGTATCTGATCACTTCCCGATTCTATCATGGGCTAGATCGTTGGAGAATCAAAAACAACCCTCTCACTTTGCTTTCCAATCAGCATGGTTGCTAGACCTGAGGTGTCGTCCTATTATAGAAGAAGCTTGGGCCTCTGAGGTGGTGGGACATCCTTCATATGTTTTCTATGAGAAGCTTAAAAAGACAAGAAGAGCTTTGAAGAGGTGGAACAAGGAGGTCTTCGGGGACATACATCAAAAGAAAAAGGACATGGAGGATGTGGTTCATATTACCCAGATGGCGTTTGATGAGAATCCTAATGGCATTAACGAACAAAATCTTCTGCAGGCAGAAAAGGAGCTCCAAATGATCCTAGATCAGGAGGAATTGTTTTGGAAGGATAAGGCGAGAGTGTCGTGGTTAGAAGATGGTGAGAGGAACACTAGATTCTATCACTCCACGGTCAAATATAGAAGAAAGAAAAGAAATATTATGCATATTATCAAACCAGATGGGAATACAATTGATGATCCTTTAGAGATTGCAAAAGAAGCAGCATATCAGATGAAATGCTTATAGGATGAAGATGTGGATATAGACTTTTCCAAGCTGGACCAGTTCACGCAGATGATTCCTGAGCTGATATCTTTAGAAGACAATTTTCTTATTTCTGCAATTCCTTCGGTGGAGGAGGTTTGGGAGTGTATGAAAGGAATGGACCCGTATACTGCCCCTGGACCGGATGGTTTTACTCTCCCTTTCTACACCCACATGTGGGAGTGTATATAGACTGATTTCATCTCCATGGTCAGTGAATTCTTCAGAGGATGACAGTGTCATAGAAGTCTTTTTTGTTGCCGCACGGTTTTAATACCAAAGATTGAATCGCCCGTGGACTTACAGAAAGATTTTCGCCCGATCTCCATTGAGAACATGGCGTTGCGCATCATAGCCAGGATCGTTAATAACAGGATGGCTGAGCTTTTACCTAAGATTATTTCGCCCTTCCAAGGGGCGTTTGTTAAGAATAGGGATATCTCTCATCATATACGTCTTCTTCAAGAACTCACTCATGATCTTAAGCAGGGTCCTCAAAAGTAGAATATGATCATCAAGTTAGATATGTTGAAAGCATATGACAGAATTTCCTGGGTCGTGTTGGAGAAGATCATGGAGAAATTTGGCTTTATAAAAGACACCATAGATCTTTGTTCCAGGTTCTTCAAAGAAGCTTGGACGACGGTGTCAGTTGGTGATTTCACTGATGGTTTTTTCTCCTTGAAGAAAGGTCTCAAGCAAGGAAACGCGTTATCCCCATCTTTGTTCATTATTTTTGAAGATATGTTAGCCAGAAGGCTTATCCACTTACAGGAAGAAGCTGTCATTGATTCTTACTTCACAAGGGGTTCTGGGACTGCACCCCCGATTCTCATGTATGCGGACGACCTGGTGATGCTTCTAGCCACGTCGAATGGATCAGTTGAGATCCTTAAACAGGTGATATATGATTACGAAAGGGCGACAGGCCAGAAGATTAATAGAGCTAAGTCTGTATGTGTGCTTGGTATCTCGGATGACTCGGAGAGGGATCGTATCAAAGATGAGATTGGGATTGACCATATTGTTGATTCCTTGTCATACCTTGGGGTCCCTATTTCTGTGGGGAGGACTTTGAAGAGAGATTTTGAATACCTGTCCGTTAGAATCCAACACAGGGTGGCATCGTGGAAAGCAAGGCTTTTATCCTTTGTTGGTAGAAGATTGTTGATTAAGCACGTCTTGGCTAGTACTGCCATCCATACTGCATCGGCAGCAGGAATTCCTATCTCAACTTGCAACAAGATAGAGATGATGATGTCTCGCTTCTTATGGGCTGACAGAGAATACCATGACAGAAGAGCGTGGGTGGCTTGGAACAGGGTGTCCATACCCACGAATGTTGGAGGCTTGGGGGTTCATTCTCTTCGGATTACCAACCAAGCTTTCATTGCCAAGGCTTGTTGGGAGATGCTTACAGGAGAATCGCTATGGGCTACTTTCTGCAGATAGAAGTATGGTTCGCGAACCAGAAATAATTCGGGCATATACCCTCCTCTTTTGAAGAAAGGTGCCGGAGCGTCCCCTTGTTGGAAGAAGATTTGGGAGATGTTTCCTTCTATTTATCCGAGATGCAGATGGATTATAGGAGTTGGTGATATTTCTTTTTGGGACTCCTATTGGTGTGAAAGCAGGATGGTTGATCACGCTTTACACAGGTCCGACAGAAGCATGAGATTTCTTGTCAAAGACTTCTGGTCCGAGGAACATGGATGGGACTGGCAGGCTCTGAGTATGATTATTGATGAAGATGGCATGGCGATTATCAAATGAACAGGATGTTTCCTATCCGATGATAAAGACTTTCTTAGCTGGACGCTAACAGAAAATGGGAAGTTTGATATCAGATCTGCTAAGAAGTTATTGTTCATTCCTTCTTTGGCTGAGACTGTGGACCTGGAAAATGTGTGGAAGTTGGACTGTCCTAGAGCAAGCGTCATCATATGGAAGATGATGAACCGTGCACTTCCAACGGATGATAATGTTAGACGTTGCAATATTCAAATGGCATCTAGGTGCTCGTGCTGTGATGATCCCTCATCAGAGAATGTTATTCACCTTATATTCGAGAGTCAGATAGCGAGATTTTTCTGGGAGAAGTACTCTTATTTGACTCAGGATCCCGCCCCACAGGACCTAGCTCATCTCGTTGCTGTCTACAGTAACATTCACACCCGATCTGCACGACGCTGGTTAGCGAGCAGGTTGGCTGCCATCATTGTGGAGAGTATTTGGAGGCTTCGATGTCGAAGTAGGTTCGAGAATGATAGAAGAAACTTTCGCTTTGAATGGGAGTACATTACCATGAGGATGAACATTATGATGAAGAAGAAATGCTTTGTGATTAAAGAAGACCCTTTATTCTTTCAGGCGTTAGCCGAGAACAGGATGGAACCTTCATGGAAAGTCAGGAAGATAATGTTGTTGAGATGGACTCCACCGGACATACATAGTCTCAAGATGAACCTCACCATTGGACGAACAGTTGACCCGGAAGGACACCGTCGAAGATGGGCGGCGGGGATAGTGAGAAACAGAAGAGGTCAGGTGCTGATGGTTTTTAGAACTTGGCTACAGGCAGAAGATTATACGCTTGCATATTTACAAGCGTGTGTTGTGGGTCTTAAGATTCTGGAAGACAAATTTTTGAAGATTTCTTATATGGAGATAGATGATCAACGCACCTATGATATCTTATGGGGATCTGTTGATGCACCTTGGAAGGCGATGCCATTTTTCAGAGAGCTGAAAAGAAAAATAATCACGGACGATATCAATGGTTCCAAGATTCACAAAGTAATAAATTCTATTCCTAAAGAACTAGGAATATGGGGGTCGTACATGGAGGACATATATATCAGTTCTATTCCAGAAAATCTGCCACAGAAGATTAGGGGTATGTTGATTATGGAGAGGCGCAATATTCCGTATGTTCATGTGGATAAGGGGTGATTTTGTTTTGTGGTTGGGGGTAATATATGTATAGAGATGTGAGATTCTTTGGGTGAATACCTGCATTTTATAAGCAGGAGTTGTACATGTTTTTCTTGGTGATTTAGCCTACACGAGGAGGGTAGGGTGAATAAAAGCACCTCCTGGCTTAACCAAAAAAAAAAGTGTATGTATGGAAATTTTATGATTTATGTTCAATGAATGGGTTTCGTTTGCAATATTTCCCTTGATTGTGTGTTTTTGTGGATCCTACTATTTTAGGGAGTGCAATGTGATAAAAGGGAATAAAAGATAAAAGAAATATGATACTAAAAAAAGAAAAAGAAAAAAAAGAAATAAAGATAATAGTGAGAAATATGTAGAATTCTCTAGAAAGTGGTATGAATGACCTTCATGGATTAATTTTTGAATCCACTTGGTTTCTAATGGTAAAAGGGGAATCCAAATAAAGGAAATAAAAGATAAAGAAAGAGAAAATATGTGTTTTAATGAAAAATACATGCCTTAAGAGTGCATGACTTGCATATGAATAAAAGTCTCTTTTAGTTTCAAATATTGATTCCAAACTTGGCACGCAAGTAGATTAGGTTATCAAAGAGGTTCCCTTAAAATTTGGGTTTAAAAAGATGTGCAGTTTATGAGTTATGATTTTTTTGAAAGTTTTCTAAAGTGAGAGTGATATTCCTGAATGTCACAATTTGTAATCAAATTAGAATTGGATTTATTCAGTTAAAAATATGCATGCAAGATGAGGACCATCAGATCTGAGATCTGACAGCTCTGATTCATCCCTCACCTCCAATTGCATAAGGCGACAGGGAACAGGAAAGATGTAGAGTCTCAATCATATTTCTCTACACTCGAAGGATGAGAAAGCATGGGACAGTCCCATTGACTCTGGGAGATTAAGGCAAGCACATCCATGCCAAGTTCCATTGGGATTGGGAGACTACAAGGGATTTTCCCAAATCTGTGCCTCCACGCACTGACCCTTAGGTATATATAGGGGAATAGAGCCCCTGTATGAACCAACAAACTTGCTAGTAAGCATCTACGAGACCACATGAACTCAGTGTTGTGTTCAATTACAACTGACATCTCGATCTTCATCGTCGTTCACGCCGCCAACCTCACCAAAGAACTCCTCCGTCGTCCCGATGACTCCGAGCACTCCACGAGCAATTGGAGGCATCAGCAAGTTTGTGGGAGGCCGATGAAGGTGACAAGATCTTCACTTCATGAGAAGGAGGATGAGAATGTGAAGTCAACCCCTTTGTTGACCGGGTGTCTCATGGAGCAGGAAGACAGAGGTTGAAGAAGGTGACTTGGTGAGTTACCAATCTTCCCTCGACCTCTCTTCACAAAGGTAAGACCTTTTCGGTCTTTTCCCATTGTTTTGACACGGTCTCGCGGTCCTAGCCACGTCAGTAGGGAAGACATGTTGGCTCAAGCCAATTGGCTTGGTTCTGTCATGTGGGCAGAGCGGGTTCAGGCATTTGTGGCCCAGGTGGTGGCCTATGATTGGTCAGAAAAGGATTTTCTTGTGAAAAATTGTAATTAATTATAGGATTATCCAATGGGGACATGTTATATATGGTTTTTAATCCGAAAAATTTATAGAATCTAATAAATATATAATTGAGGTCTGAATCTACTTATAGTTTGAAAAGTATGTAAATATGCCATCTTTAATGGTTTTGATTGATTTAAACCCCTAAGTTTTAATTATATATAGATCTAATGATGTTCTCTGAGTATTTTGAGTTAAATATTAACATGTTGACATAAAAAGGATGGATTATATTTATATGAATAATTTGTGTGCATAATTTGTTTAATTAGGGTTCCATGAATATAAAAATTCATTTAATGGGTTTAGAAACCCTAATTTTGATAATTGTGTGTTTTAATGCTTTTAATTATAAAAATCCATTAATAAGATAGAGATATGAAGTTCTTAAACTAAATTGAGAATAAAGACCCTTAATGTGGATAATTTGAGTAATTAGGGTTTTTATGAGTAGAAAGGTGTTTTTAGGGTTTGTTGACCTTTTTTGAAAGGTAAATAGGTGTAATTATATTAGGCAAATCCATACAACATCTACAGCGTTAGTGAAGAACAATATAAGAGATTGGGACCAAAGAGTAATCAGAGAGCTAAGACTGGAGTGATAACTTGTGCTTCTACTCAGGATCCTTGAACAAAGTATGGACTCATCTTTTTGGCAGAATCCTTCATCAGTCTTTGACATAGAAAGATCAAAGAAATATTTGATCCCTACCGCCCATGACGTCTCAACAATCACCATAGTAACAGCCATCCAACTCACTTAGAAACAACACAAGCACCTACAACACACCTAACCTAAATAAGAGCATAGGGAACCTCAATTGTGGTAGTAGAACAGGGGGAAAACCCCAAACCACGAACCAGACTGGAGACACCCTACTACCAGTCTAATTCCTAAAAGATGATGAGGGAACATGGCGCCCACCCAAGCTGCACAGCAGTGACCACGAAAAAAAACAAATGAGGAAAAAATGGAAAAAAGGAGGGAAGGTCGTGGCCGCTTCAACCTCTGGGCTCCCTTTCGATCCTGGCTGGAGACCATTGAAGCTTGGTTCGAGTGATGAGGAGCGAACACAAATGGCCATGATGGGGGGAGAACCACCCCGAAGCCCCGACGTCGAGCACCCAAAGCTTGTCACCACCCAGCACAAGAGCTCATCCAGAAGACACCTTGATTCAAAGTTGATTGAACCTCCGAGGGGATGTAGGGGAAGGGGGATGAGATGAGGGAGGGCCTGGGGGAGAAGGGGCAAGGGTAAGCCAGCGGTCTCTATCCCTCTCCTTCAAGCCATCATCGATGCACATAGAGCCCTATTCGCATAGGCGATCAGGGGGGCAGACCTAAAACATACGAGAATGGACTTTAGGGTTTGTTGACCTAAAAGGGGTAAAAGTTGGAAAATAGAATCAAGAAACCCTAATAAGGCTTAGAAACCTTAGAATGGAATTCCAAGTCAATAAGAGTTGTTTGGAGGTTATTGTAACAATTAGGTATTATATATGCTTTTTAGGATCAAGATTTTCTTGATTGGTTGCTTGACTTGGTTGATTGGACTTCTTGGTTGGATTAGCTATCTTGATTATTTTTTAGACTTCCAAATCAGGTATGTGGTTACGCTTATAGCTAATCTTTCTAGTTTCATGGCAATTTGCAAGGTTTTACCGGTTGCTTGAAATTAACTACTTGGGTGAACTTTAATTCTTGGAACTATAAAGTGACTATGGCTATCACCATCATTATATGCATTTCTAGCTCAGATCCTAGTCCTTTATTATATCTTTGAGTATTCGTGTGAAATTGATGATCTAGGTATTGATCTACCTTATGTTGGGTTCAACAGATTATCATGAGTTAATGGTTGGTCTACCTTTAGGTAGGATCATATGACTATGCATCTCTATGTCTTGGTCTACCTTTAGGGTAGGATCAAATGGGGCTATTTGGAATATACCACATGATAAAGGTTTTATCCATGTCCACTGTAGGGACAGAACAGAGGCTTGGATATGTTAGGATTGAGTAGTTATGTTTAAAGCATAAAGTTTTATCTGTTAAGCAATAATTTGGTTGTAAATGTTGTTACAAATAAATATAAGCTTTTGTTTCCCCCACATACCAGTATAATTCGTTATAGTGACTTACATTTTGTTTGTCAACATTTTAGGGTTACATGCAGTTATATGCTCACTAGAAAGTGGATAATCATTTAAAGTGGCATTGAAAGAACAAATCTAAATAAAGATTGGATGATTGTAGATAGATAGATTCCTATATGGGGTTAAGTTCTCAATTCTCATGTTTTCAAAGGTATGTGAAAAGAAATTTTTTATCCTATTTAAGCTTTGTTGTGGTAGAATTTATTAATTATTTTTTATTATTTGCTAAACCATATGATCCTATTTTGAGATAACAACTCTAGCTGTTTGGCCTTCCTTAATTGGAGGTTGTCAAGAGGTGTGGTTGTTACATCAACTTTATTATATTTTGTAATTTCTATATATTGTTGGACCTCTATGTCATTTCTCCAAGTTCTCCAACTTTATTATATTGTGTATCTTCTTATTTCTCCTCTCTACATACTGCATTGTAGCACCCTATATTTCTTGTTTACATGGTACCAGAGCAACAAGATCCATGGGAATCATAGCCAGCCCTGACCCTAACCAATAGGGCAAGTCGCCATTGCACTACACAACAGCCACCACTTCCAAGAAGCAGCAGTCGTCGCCAGCAGCATCACTGTCATCGCTGGAGGCCCATCACCATCGACCAAGCAGCTGTTAGGATGGTTTTTGCCGGGTGAGGGGCCAAACACGGTTGATTCTTGACCAAAAGGCATGGACTCCTTCAACCTCTCCAATGACCATCTCAAAGTAAAAATCAAGCAGCGTGTGTCTATTTAGAGAATTCCTAATCACAACTCCTCCATGCTTGATTAGGAAATATTTGTTTGGAGGTTGTTCATTTGTCAGAAATGTATCATCTCATCTATATTTAGGTGGCGTGTATCTTTCCATCACTCCCTTCTACAACATGACATGTATCTTTCCATCATTCAGTTTCTCTCTTGATGTGTATCATCTCATCATTCTATTTTCCATTTAGATCATGGAGGACACCAAGGCATCTACCACCTACAATGAGATGTCACCTATCCCCTCCATCAAGCTGAATGGGAAGAATTATCTCTTTGGATGGAAGTTGTCCATATATTGTTGGAATCCTGAGACAAGGCAAAACATGTTGATTCTGATCCTCCTACTTCTACTAACAAAGACTATGTTGAATGGAAGCAACATAATAGTCTGGTGAAGACATGGTTGTGGGGGAGCATGGAACATGCAATAGCTTCTAGGTTCATGTTCTACACTACTTCCAAAGAGATATGTGATGCAGTAAAGAAACATTATTCACAAGAAAAGAATTTTCTTTGTCAGTTTATGATATATGACCATCTATTTGTAGAATGATAGGGAGATGAGCCTTTGGAAGAATATTTTGGAGTGATTCAAGCTATTTCTCAAGAACTAAGCTTTTATCATCAAGTGACTATCATAGAACAAGTCAAAGACAGAGATGACTTGATTACAGCAAAATTCTTATCTAGCCTAACTTCTTCATGTAGTTCATCTCGTAGTGTTATCCTAGCTTCTGACAAACTTCCCATCTTGGAAGAAGCTTACTCAAGGGTTTTACAGTCAAATTTTTAACAGTTGATCCTACAGTTGTTTCATGGAGATTCTCATGCATCTACAGTTGTTGCAGTTAGAGGAGGTTGTATAGGTACAGGACGAGGACGTGGCACACGTCCTAAGTGCACTTTCTATGAAAAACCTAGACACACAGTTGAGAAATGTTGGAAGAAGCATGGCAGACCTGTTGCACCACCTGTGGGGGCAGCAAACTATGATAGCACTACTAAGTCTTTTGAGCCTCCTGCTTCGAGTTTTGAATCTGTTGGCATCACACTCACCAAGGAGGAATATGATAGATTTATTCTGGCTACCCAGCATTTGAGTTTGGGATCATCTTCTTCTTCAGCAAATTTGGCATCTACCACTAGTAATCAGGCTACCTCTTTATTGGCTTCTGGTTCAATTTCTTCATGGGTGATTGACTCTGGAGCATCACAGCATATGACGGGTATGAGGAAACTTCTTCATTCCATTGACTCACATATTCATCACCAATTTGTGACAATAGCAGATGGTTCAGTGAGGATAGTGTTATCCAGTGGATCTGTTTCTTTGACTCCTAGAATTGATCTTAAATTTTTACACTACGTGCTTGTATTTCCATTTAATCTTCTTTTTGTTGCAAAATTGATTGATACTATGAAATGTATGGTGCCATTTGGACCTTCTTGTTATGTATTATATAATCTCAAGAGTATGAGGACGATTGGTGGGGGGCCTAGGAAAGGTGATCTCTACCTCTTCCATGGTGAAAGTCTGCCTCGCCAACTATATGCTCCTACTCCAGCTATCCTTTTAAGCGGTTCTCCCTTACTGTGGCACTACAGATATGGACATCCTTTATTTGAGAGCTTGAGAAAGTTAAAACCTGAGTTATCCCAAGTGTCTTGCTTAGAGTGTCAGTCCTGTAAATTGGGGAAACATCATAGAATGTCTTATCCTAGTCATTTCAATAAACAGGCTTCTTGTCCCTTTGAGTTAGTCCACAGTGATGTTTGGGGTCCTGTAAACGACAAAAACTATAATGGTTTTTGCTATTTTATTTCTTTTTTGGATGATTTTTATTGCATGACTTGGATTTATTTATTGAAGAGTCGAGAGTTTGTGTTATCCATTGTCAAGCATTTTCATCAAGAAATAAAAGTCCACTTTGATTGCAATATTAAAATTCTTTAATCTGATAATGCCTTGGAATATGTTCAAAGTGCTATGGCTGATTTTTGTAGCTTTTTTGGGATGATACATCATACGTCCTGTCCTCACACCCCTCAAAAAAATGGGGTATCCAAGAGGAAAATTCATCGCCTTTTTTATATTGCCAAGACAATTATGTTTCAATCTGATGCTCCTAAGAGATTCTGGTCTGATGCTTTACTTACTGCTTGTTTCCTTATTAACAGGCATCCCTCCTCTGTGATTCAAGGACATACTTCATTCTTTGTCTTCTGTCCCAAGGATCAGCCCTTTCTTGTTCCCCTTAGAGTGTTTGGTTGTACTTCCTTTGTCCATAATTTTGATCCTAAGACTGATAAATTATCCCCTAGGTCAATTAGGACTCTTTTTCTTAGGTACTCCAGCACTAGCAAAGGGTACAAGTGTTATTGTCCCAGTCTCCATCGTGTGTTTGTGTCTAGGGATGTAACCTTTCATGAATCCACTCCATATCTCTAGTGTTCCTAGTAAGGGGGAGAAATTTTGTGAGAGTGAGAGAGTGCCACCATCAAACATTAGTGAGAGAATGCCACCACCACATTAGAGTGAGAGAGTGTCACCTATCATTTCTGACTATGTTGTAGTTTAGGAAGAGCAGCCAGCAAATGGTACCTTAATTTAGAAATATTCACATGTTAATAGTAGATGAGGCAGATAAGATCTAGATGACTAGTGACTCCAGTCTCTTAGCCTTCCCCATCTCCCTCTGCTCAAGAGACTCCTAAAGAACCATATGACCTTGATGTTCCCATTGCAGTTCGCAAAGGTACTCGTTCTTGTACTGTTTGATATCCTATTGCAAGTGTGTGTTGTTTGTGAAAATTATCTAAGAAAACTCGTTCATTCACTCTTGGGATTGATTATGTGGTCATTCCAAGAAATCATCTTAATGCTATGAAGGATATTGGCTAGAAACAGTCAAAGCATTTAGAAATGCTTACTTTTCTACAAAACCACACTTGGGAACTTATTGACTTACCTCCAGATAAAAATGTTGTGGGCTGCAGATGGGTATTCATAGTGAAACATAATCCAAATGGTTCAGTGATGTTGTACTAAAAATGAGCTTTTCTCATTCTATGACTGCTCACTCCTTATTCTATTCTACCTCTCTTGTTGGATCTATTATTATTGTTATATATGTTGATGATATAGTTATCACCGATAGTGATTCTGTAGGCATATCATGTGTGAAAGAAGGATTGTAGGGGCATTTTCATACAATGGATATGGGCAAACTGAGGTATTTTTTGGGCATTGAAGTACTTAGATCTCATGCAGGTACTAATTTGTCTCAGAGGAAATATGTGTTGATTTACTACAGGAAGTAGGTATGAGTAAGTCCAAGCTAGTATCTGTTGGTATGTATGCCCTGAGAGCCAATCATGGGATGATTGGTGGGATACATTAAGATTGATTTGATAAACATCAAAGGCGAGCTTCCAATTCTTTCTGGTTCAGTCATATAAGATAGTGATAGAACAGATTGAATGTCTAGAGAAGGACAATACTCAATGACGTATGCCTTCAGGTTCATGACCTGGACGATGAGATCATACGGATGCTAAGAGTTTGTACATTCTTGTTATGTCCCTAATCGGATGTCATTGTGGAAGGTAGATAGACAACAATGACACACAAGACTAGATTGTGGTGTTGGTTGATGACAGAATCTCATTAGTCATGATATAGAGATATCAAACCAAACACATAGGTACTTGTTAGAGAACAAGGTACCGGACAGACCCACCGTGAGTTTGACACATGGAACCACGAGATGGTAGTCACAGTCAGTACTCACAGTGATGGTGGTGAGTGTGATTATTTGACCTGAAATCACTACACTCAACACATGTCGTTGGGCACACTTTGACATCATCAAACACAGTCCTGAAACATGGGTTGTTGTAAAGGTGATGATTGGGTGGCTTTGACACATGGGGCTTTTGAGGGGTGAGTGATAGATATGGGATTTGTCCCTCCTGAGGGAGTTTGATATCCAAGGCCACTTGATGAGTAGGATTGAGATAGGCGTGCGCACGCATGTGTGAATCAGTATGTGATATTGATGTCATACATATCTCGTTCAATCTGCTCTGAGATCAAGAAAGTGAATGAACGTTGACAGGATGACTGTTCCATGCCTTGAGTTCATTCGGGATATCAGTGACAAAGGAATTATACATTCACTGTAACACCATTCACGGATTGTAGGATGAAAGTTGTTCTCCAACTTTCTACTTTCACTTGGGTAGCACTGATGTGTGACTAGGCACCGCTCTTTGCTTGTGAAGTCATAAGTGTTATGGACTTTCACTGCCAACGTGAAATGGACCTGCAGGGTCACACACATAGGATTTAACCTGGAAGAGGAGTTTTATCCACAAAGCAATGTTTAGATTAATTACTAAAGGAGTTTAGTAGTTCAATTAAACACTCAATCAGTCGATGGCTCAATATCGTATGGTTCAAGGTGTTGGACGCATTGATTGGAGTATCAGATTGATTGAAATCACAATTGACTGATTTTGCCCAACCTGTGCTCCCAACCGATCAGTTCATGTGATGAACCGGTCGGCTGAGGTTGCTGAACCGGTCGCCTGGAGTGTCCAGGCCGATCGGCTCATGCCCAGGTTGAAACGACCGGTTCAAGGGTTGAACCGATTGGCTCAACTGGTGCAACCGACCAGTTGGGAAAAGTCATGTCGGCAAGAATTTTCCTTTGGTTTCAAATTGCCCAATTCGATTGGGAATAACATTGGTATTCGATACCAATTGAGAACGAAACAAGGAAAGTCTTTTTGAGCCAGATTAGGACCATGAACCGATCGGTTCAGGGCACCAACTGATCGGTTGGAGTGCCCCAAATGATCGGCTCAGGTCCAACCGATCGGCTCAATGGCCGAACCGATCGGTTCAGTTGTGAACCGATCATTTCAAGTTGTGAACCTGTTGCTTTTTGTGGAAAATTCTCGAACCCTTCTACTCCTGCTTTAGTCCCATATTGCCGGACATAGAGAACCCTGTCCCATGACCCGCCTATATATATAGGGGTATTGGGGGCTTCTCACAGTACAACTCAATGCAAGCTGGTTGCTTTGCGAAGTTGTCGTTCTCTCTGGTTTTGGTAACCGTGACAGATCCCGAGCAAGTGCTTCCCGAAAAAGGGAGGTGCAGCAAGGGAAGGACAACTGCAGTTGCAACTGGTACCAGGAGAGTGTGTTGGCGACTAGTACGTCAACAGGAGGGTGCGACTCCTTCCACTTCCTTATGGGACAAGGAGAGTGGAGTTCCAGGTGGTCCGTGTGGACTACTACAGAGGCGGGAGGACACTGCCACTCAGGAGGACAACTGTCATCCGACAGTCCGGTAGGAGGAGGAGTCGTCAGTCCCGGTGCGACCAGGAGCTGCACAGACACCGTCCAAGACCGGAGTTGAAGACCGCGCATTGCGCGAGGTATTGTCGCCGAGCAAGCCTCGGGACAAGTAATGATTCCACAAACCATCCTTTCCTATTATATAGACGTTGACGCGTTTCCTCGGTATGGGTTGGGGGAGAAATTTTTTTTGTTTCCGCTGCCTTCTCTGTCTCCCCGAAAACCCAACAGTGGTATCAGAGCCACGTCAACTGCTCTATATTTTAGGAATATCGATATGATCGATTTTGGTTTGTCTCCTTTATTTATTGCATACGATGCGAATAATATTGGCTTTATGCATGTCCAATCCTAAATCCACAAATCCCTAATTACATATATGATATGTATTATTAATGCAATCGATACGTGTCGCCCTTAAATGAGTTTTGTGGTGGATGTGTGTAGCATGATTATGGCCTATAAACCCCTATCTGTGTGTGGTTGTTTGTGGTTGCTTGCATCTCGGTCTGCGCACCGATCTTCCCTCTCTTATTCCTGATGTAACTCGAAATAATTCGAGATTCTTTCCTACCTTTTCTCCCCCCGAATGTAACTCGGGGTTTCCTTTTAAAGCAATGTAATAAATAGAATAGGATTTTATTTCCTGTTATGTCAAAGGTCGGCGGACATCAAGACGACTGTTCAGACGGTCGGTTCAAGGAGTGAACCGATCGGTTGACCTTCTAGATGGTTGGTTCAAGGAGTGAACCGATCAGTTGATAACCGGTTCGAAGAGCGAGACGAGCGGGTGGCGGACATGATGAGATGCACGACGACCAGGCGAACCGATCGGTTAGAGGGGCCAATCGATCGGCTGGTGGCACCCAGACGACCGGCTGAAGAGTACAGATCATTCATGTGATGAGTTGATCTACTCGGATGGCAAGGCACAGAGTTCATCTTGTACAGGTTGCATGTGATGTAGACCTAGATGACCGTGATTCCTCTTGGCTCGAGGAATCACATTAGGATGGTCATAATCATCACTTTTTTTATTGTTTGTGCATGTTTTCTGTGGGATATAGCATGTATATGATACGTACTATGTATTGTGGTGATTGGATATGTTATATAAAAACCAAATCCCTCATTAAAATATTAAGTTTTAGATGCCTTCCAAATGCGACACACGTGAAAAGCTTGTTCGACCAAGTGTGGGCACGCCCTAGCGTGGTGCACCGTCTACCTCGTGGAAGCGTGAAGGATGAATGTGTGGGTCTGCCCTAGCAAGGTGCATATTCATCGTGTTTGCTTTGGGTCGGACTTAACAAAGTGACCTAGATAGGATCTAGCGCCTTGAGGCATGGAGATGATCATTGCAAGGAGTTGTATATGACATCTTATCAAGAGTTGCATATGATGCAATTGGCAAAAGTTGCCTACCTGAGAGATCTAAGTTATGGGCGATCAGCCCTAGCTGACTCATGACTTAGAGGATTTCAAGATCTTGCCCACTAGAAGGTTGTACGCTGCAATCTTCTGAATTGATAGTGAGGGCTATCAATTTGAACTAAAATAGTGGGAGCGATAATTAATTAAAGGCCTAATTTTATCGTCAACTTTTCAAATCAATCAAACAAGTCAAAAGAGTTTTGGACTAAAATTGCATATATTTCCTTTTGTTAAAATAAATGGTTAATCAACAAATCACTTTATTTGTGATCGATCTTCGAGACCAACAAATTAAATGGGAATAATTCCACGACTGGTTAGGATGATGATGAGAAGTGTTCTCAATCAAAGAGCGAAAGCTCTAAGTCCTAGTTATACCAGAACCAGATGAACTCGATCCCACCACATCAATGGATGAAAGTATGCTTATGGAAGCATATTGAGGATGACATTGATGAGGAGTGCTTGATGTTGTGTTCTCTGAACTATGAGTTGCAGAGACAACATGAGACATATGATGTCTCCAAGACACTATCCTAGTATGTCATGAAAGAAGGAGATCCAGTAAGGTATTCACACACTCAATGTGATTGGGTATGTGGAAAAACCTGACTAAGAAGGATTCCCTCTGAGCCAAGAGTTGGCTATTGGTATGATACTGCAAATGTTGTGAGAATCATACAATTCATGATAAACTACAACATGAACAACTTTGACAAGCGTTGACAGAGTTGTTGGACATGTTGAGGATAGTAGAGGCAAAGATGAAGAAAGACAAACCATAGCCTTTGATGAGATCAAAGAAAAGGTAATTCTTAAGGGCAAGGACAAGGGCAAAGCTAAGAAGTGTTCTGATGCTAGCCAGAAATCCAAGCCATCTTCAGCCTCAAGGAACATGGGGAAAGGGTGTATGAGGGATTGCCCTCTATATCTGGAAGAACAAAAGAAGATGAAGGATGGGATGGAGATCTCCACCTAAGGTATCATGAAATGAACTGCTTCTTTATCCGAGGTATATGATACCAAGATATGGATATGTCATATATGATATGCAATATCCACAAAGAAGTGATGGCCTTTGCGAAAGGACCAAGAAAGAAATACCCATCATTGGAGCAAGTGTTGCTGCCATAGATAGGAGTATCTTTCAATTTATTTCAGCCTAAAAGGGCACGAAATAGAGTTGAGAACTGCTATTTCATATATATTGCCAATAGATAGAAACACTTTATTATTGCATATTGTATGACAATGATGGCAATTAATAAAGTTGATGTTTCAATCTCAAAGATATGATCTTTGTGGCAATGCCTTGTTTATCTTGTGATACATGGTATGCATAAGATAAAATGATACCTAAAGTTATTGATAACTCAAACAATTAATTTAGCATATATCATAAGAAATTCATTTCTAGTTTCCATATGATGGATAAATCTAGACTCTTTTGGTTAGAGAACTAGTAAGAGACATGAATATCTTGGACATGATTAATCAATCTTCACTAATGGTAGTGGGAGAATGATTATCCTATTAGGTATAATACATGTGATGTATTTACATACCTATTGGAACAAATGCTAATACTTCTAATGGTGTTTAGAGAAATACCAATATGAATATCCTGAAGTGTTCATGATTTTCATAGATGAAGTACAAATTTGGTAAATTGTTAATTCTTGATGAGATCAATGAATGAAACACTTGAACCAAATGTTTGAGATCCTTACGAGTGATTATGATAGTGTATCATAGTGAACTCATGATTAAGGCATGGTGATGTCTAAATCAAGAAGGAATCATACTCTAAGGAGTTAGAGAATGATTATCAAATAACTGAATTCTTCTTAATAAAAGAATACCCCACACTAATAAAGGACATTAAGAATCACAAGGGTTGTGAATTCTTATATTCTTGACAGATACACCTCAATTATCTATGTGATGAGTTGTTCATATGATGAGTCAACTATCTAGATGAATGTGAGGAATCAGATTTTGAGTTATGGTATAAGACCATTACATCCTAAATGATTTCCATGTGAACCATAAGGTATGACCTTGATGGTAGTACTCATTGGATGAAATCCATAAGTGCAAATGAGTCTTAAGTGTTAAGACACATGGATAACATTTTGAGAAGGATGATGCGTGTTGATTGCAACTTAATGACTGAGACATTTGGCATATGGATACTAAAACCACATTCCTATGAGGAATAAAACCAGGATGTGTACGTGACACAGCCTATAAGGTTTATGAATCCACTAATGTAAATGAAGTCTATAAGTTACAATGGACTAATCAATGTGATTGATTGAGTACAAGCAACTCAGAATTGGATCTTTACTTTGATGATATAGTCAAAGGGTTTGACTGATATGTCAAAGATAAAGAAGGGATCTGTGATTTAGTGGGAGCGTGTTCACATTCCACATGTTGATGTGAAATGGAAATGTTCTAGAATGGAAATCCAAAAGTGGAAATTATCTTTAAGGAAGATAGAGATGTTTCCTATATGATAGGAATAGAGATTTATAGAGATAGTTCTCAACAAATCTCTTGACCTGGAAAAGAGAGAGCATACATTGGCAATCTGTACTGAAGGGTTCAGTATGCACAGATTCAGTGGGAGAAAACTTGTCCATGTTATATGGATATTAGTATCCCAAGGCCAAGTGTCAAATTCTTATGAAGAATGGGAACACTAAGAATAGATATGGATCTATCATGTATGTAATCATCCCATTGTCTTGCATGTATGACATGGCAAGAATAAAATGCATTCATCATTTTGTATGTATGACATGACAATATGATGTGCTCATCCTGATAACTCGTATGTGGGACATGACGAGTGGATGTCTGTCTACTTCCAGTAAGGGTTACTGGAATACCATGAGAACTTGATAAGTACTTATGAAGTACTAGTTCCATGGAGATAAGGAAGAGTTTGATGTAAAGAGTTACATTGATGCGAACTTCCGAAAGGACAGAAAATTAATCGCAAAATATACATAGGATGTATAAAAGTGAAAGTTGGTTGATAATTGGAAATGTTTCAATAAAACTATTTAAAAGGAAATGTCGAGTATCTATGTGTTAGAGAACAGCAGTAGATACTATATGGATCTGGAAGTTCATGAAATGAACTTATAGATATTCCACTCATTGATGACAAGTCTGGAATCCTTGATCATGCAATGTGGCTAAAGGTTAGCAAAGGAATACTAGATCGCATATTACGGCAACTCCATCTCATACGTGTGACGTACAGCGAAGAGATGTGAGACATGCAATTTGTACAGACTTTGGCAAGGTGTTGCCATTACTCACTATGTTGGCACTAGAGCACAGTAACATGTGGGACATGTTTCAATATCACTATGAATATGATTCAATAGTGATTGGCTCGCAGTGCAAGTGGGAGTCTGTTGGTATGTATGCCCTGAGAGCCAATCATGGGATGATTGGTGGGATACATTAAGATTGATTTGATAAACATCAAATATGAGCTTCCAATTCTTTCTGGTTCAGTCATATGAGATAGTGATAGAACAGATTGAATGTCTAGAGAATGACAGTACTCAATGACGTATGCCTTCAGGTTCATGACCTGGACGATGAGATCATACGGATGCTAAGAGTTTGTACATTCTTGTTATATCCCTAGTCGGATGTCATTATGGAAGGTAGATAGACAACAATGACACACAAGACTAGATTGTGGTGTTGGTTGATGACAGAATCTCATTAGTCATGATATAGAGATATAAAACCAAACACATAGGTACTTGTTAGAGAACAAGGTACCGGACAGACCCACCGTGAGTTTGACACATGGAACCATGAGATGGTAGTCACATTCAGTACTCACAGTGATGGTGGTGAGTGTGATTCTTTGACCTGAAATCACTACACTCAACACATGTCGTTGGGCACACTTTGACATCATCAAACGCAGTCCTGAAACATGGGTTGTTATAAAGGTGATGATTGGATGGCTTTGACACATGGGGCTTTTGAGGGGTGAGTGATAGATATGGTATTTGTCCCTCCTGAGGGAGTTAGATATCCAAGGCCACTTGATGAGTAGGATTGAGATAGGCGTGCGCACGCATGTGTGAATCAGTATGTGATATTGATGTCATACATATCTCGTTCAATCTGCTCTGAGATCAAGAAAGTGAATGAACGTTGACAGGATGACTGTTCCATGCCTTGAGTTCATTCGGGATATCAGTGACAAAGGAATTATACATTCACTGTAACACCATTCACGGATTGTAGGATGAAAGTTGTTCTCCAACTTTCTACTTTCACTTGGGTAGCACTGATGTGTGACTAGGCACCGCTCTTTGCTTGTGAAGTCATAAGTGTTATGGACTTTCACTGCCAACGTGAAATGGACCTGCAGGGTCACACACATAGGATTTAACCTGGAAGAGGAGTTTTATCCACAAAGCAATGTTTAGATTAATTACTAAAGGAGTTTAGTAGTTCAATTAAACACTCAATCAGTCGATGGCTCAAATGGTTCAAGGTGTTGGACGCATTGATTGGAGTATCGGATTGATTGAAATCGCAATTGACTGATTTTGCCCAACCTGTGCTCCCAACCGATCGGTTCATGTGATGAACCGGTCGGCTGAGGTTGCTGAACCGGTCGGATGGAGTGTCCAGGCTGATCGGCTCATGCCCAGGTTGAAATGACCGGTTCAAGGGTTGAACTGATCGGCTCAACTGGTGCAACCGACCAGTTGGGAAAAGTCATGTCGGCAAGAATTTTCCTTTGGTTTCAAATTGCCCAATTCGATTGGGAATAACATTGGTATTCGATACCAATTGAGAACGAAACAAGGAAAGTCTTTTTGAGCCGGATTAGGACCATGAACCGATCAGTTCAGGGCACCAACCGATCGGTTGGAGTGCCCCAAACGATCGGCTCAGGTCCAACCGATCGGCTCAATGGCCGAACCGATCGGTTCAGTTGTGAACCGATCATTTCAAGTTGTGAACCGGTTGCTTTTTGTGGAAAATTCTTGAACCCTTCTACTCCTGCTTTAGTCCCATATTTCCGGACACAGAGAACCCTGTCCCATGACCCGCCTATATATATAGGGGTATTGGGGGCTTCTCACAGTACAACTCAATGCAAGCCGGTTGCTTTGCGAAGTTGTCGTTCTCTCTGGTTTTGGTAACCGTGACAGATCCCGAGCAAGTGCTTCCCGCAAAAGGGAGGTGCAGCAAGGGAAGGACAACTGCAGTTGCAACTGGTAGCAGGAGAGTGTGTTGGTGACTAGTACGTCAACAGGAGGGTGCGACTCCTTCCACTTCCTTGTGGGACAAGGAGAGTGGAATTCCAGGTGGTCCGTGTGGACTACTACAGAGGCGGGAGGACACTGCCGCTCAGGAGGACAACTGTCATCCGACAGTTCGGTAGGAGGAGGAGTCGTCAGTCCCGGTGCGACCAGGAGCTGTACAGACACCGTCCAAGACCGGAGTTGAAGACCGCGCGTTGCGCGAGGTATTGTCACCGATCAAGCCTCGGGACAAGGTATGATTCCACAAACCATCCTTTCCTATTATATAGACGTTGACGCGTTTCCTCGGTATGGGTTGGGGGAGAAATTTTTTTTTGTTTCCGCTGCCTTCTCTGTCTCCCCGAAAACCTAACAGTATCTACTCCTGTGGACTATCATGTGAAGGAAACAACTGATGATATTGATTATCCAGATTTGGGATATTATAGGATAATTGTTGGTAAATTGATATATCTGACAGTTACTCACCCTGACATTTCCTTTGTTGTAGGAATGGTGAGTCAGCATATAAGCTCACCACAACAGTCACATTAGACAACAGTTTGTCATATTGTGAGATATCTAAAAGGTACACTTGGTAAGGGGATCACCTATTACAGACCCAAGACCCATGTGTCTACTCTTATTCTTACTGGTTATGCAGATGAAAATTGGGCTGGTAATCTGAATGACAGGAGGTCTACTTTTGGATATTGCATGTTTCTAGAAAATCACCTTATCACCTGGAAAAGAAAAAAGCAGAATGTTGTGGCAAGATCTAGCATAGAGGTTGAGTATCAAGCAATGGCTCATGCCTTTTGTGAGTTACAGTGGGTTCAATATGTTCTTTCAGAATTAAAAATTCTTGTGTTGTCTCCCATAGAGCTCAGATGTGACAATCAAGATGCAATCTATATTGCCCAAAACTCAATCTTCCATGAATTCACTAAGCATAGAGGTTGATTGCCACTTCATCAGAGATTAGATCAAGAATGATATTGTTGTGACTCTGCACGTAAAATCTGAAGATCAACTTGCAGATGTTCTCACAAAGCCATGGAGTCTAGCAGCATTTCAGAACTTTTTCAATAAGCTGGGCATACATGATGTGTATGCTCCATCTTGAGGGGGAGTGTTAATATATCTTATTCATATTTAGCTTTTTTATATTTTGTAATTTTGATATTTTTCTAGACCTCTATGTACTTTCTCCAAGTTCTCTTATTAATAAAAGGGAGAGGGCACATTGCTCCTCTCTACATGTTCCATTGCAGAACCCTATCTTTCTTGTTCATAGGGCCAAAATATGTACAAAACCAAGATTTAATTCCATAGGAATATTTTGAACACTAAAATTAGTCTATGGACCAAATTTGGAGTCATATGACTCTATTTGGCCCTCCAAACGAATTAAATGAGTTTGTATATAGTGTAACTAAGGTTTTGATTTTGATTTTATTAATGTGTCACGTTTAACCTATAGTTTAGTTATTTTCCTCGGTCATGTGTTACATTCATTGAATCGGCTGATGTGTGTGCCATTGTGGCCCTTGATCCACAATCCAATGGTCTGGGGGTCGTCACTTAGCTCCAGCCATTTTACGAGTCATAACAATTTCCTGATGCTTTGAATCCTCAACCCATTCTCCCTCTCTGGTCCATCAATTCACTTGTTTTTTTATCGTTGAGTCCACCTCACTCTACGGTTCATCCGATCCATAACACATGTACTAACACACATTGTGTGTAAAACTCCCAACCTTTAGTTCGAATGTCTCTCACCCTCAACTCGATTAGAACATGGGTCGCCACTCCACCTATAAATAGGTATGCACACAACTTTTTCGACACATATGCATTTTCTTCCTCACACCAATTCGACTAGAGATTCATTGCATATCCACCACCAACTCGATCTTCACCCCGTCACAGTGGTGTCGTCCCTAAGGTCTCAGTGATACTGATGTCCAAATTGATAGCTGAGGTGAGTTCGGCATCCACTGACCATCCTTCTTCCACCTTCGATTCCTCCTCCCACTGCAAACTGTGGAATTTCCCAAATTCACTTCAACCTACTCGAAGCCATTGTGGCGAGATCTTGGAGATGAATCCCCTCGATGGTTTCTTTATTTTACATGGGCTTCTTCTCTTTTCTTTTGTTTTTCACGTAGGGGTAATTTTGTCATTTCTCTTATTTTTGTTTCTCGCCTGACCAAGGCCACATGAGTGTTGATGCACTACCTAGCTACCCATAATTGGGCCAGGTCACACGGGCCCAGTGTCTGTGTCTTTTTCTTTCACCTATTTTCTTCACCTATGTGGCATTTTTGAATATTTTGATTGGTTGATCTTAGATAATTCATAACTTTTGACCTTCTTGTCTAAATTTTACAAATGAATACGTTCTAGAATCAGAAAAATAATCTCTATGTAATAAAAATGATTCCTGGGCCTAAATTTCATTATTTCAAGGGATGGTTTTTTGAAGAACTAATTTATATATATTAAAGGCCCTAAAATGTGTAACCAACTCATTTTAACTCCAAATTGGGCAATCAAATATGTGTTCTTGATTAGAGAAATCTAATCGATTGATTGGTCTAGGTTTTGAGTCCAAAATCTGAGATTTTCCTAGAAGGTCCAAAATTAGGGTTTTCTTACATTTTATGCTATATGAAACCCTAATGCATATGAATATATTGTAATTAGGTAAAAGTGGTCTTAGATACAAGTTAGTTGGTGTAAAGTGTTCTTTAGGACCTTGAAGTAATGTATGTGTGCTCTTAACCTTAATTTGGGCATTTTATTATCCAACCCTAATTTCCCACTGAGGCATCGATTGGGCATTTTATTATCCAACCCTAATTTCCCACTGAGGCATCGATTTATACCTTAGTCTCAATATTGCTCTTTTGGTACATTCATTTCAATAATTCTAGGGTCTTGGACCCCACCTATAATATTTCATTTATTTAAATCTTCCATAATAATTCTTCTAGCATGATGATTTATTTGACTGTTTAGCTAATGTAGTAGTACTTATGTACAACCACCCATAGTTGGGCATGTGTTATTTTTCCCAGGGCAATGTGATTACTCTCCCCACTTTTGTATATATTATAGGTGTTTGGGAATGTGTTACTCTCCCTCACCTATTGGTTGAGGATAGGTAGGTACCTCAACCCTACATAGTTAAAGTATTCATAATATTAATCATCCATGCATTTTTGTTATTATGTGTCATGGTAGAATTCTTATTTCTTTTATGTGCCTCATAGTCTTGAACCTCCTCTGTATAGTTGAATCTTTATCACATAGCAATTATTGTTATTCGGTCCTTTTTCCCTTTTTGACACATACTTTATTTCTCCTCTTGTTGGGTGATCCCAACCACCAAGGTCTAGTACAAGGAGTAGTATCAGAGGAAGGAGGGCTTGACCAGGAGTAGTCTTGCTGAGATGACTAGGTTGCTACTGCTAGATTCTATAGCTTACTTTCCTAGTTTATGTTTCAGAATTTGCATAATTTGAACTTGGTCTAAAGCTATGTAATAGCCTAGAAATTTTCTTTCTACTGCCACTATTGACATTTTGTATTTGATTCATGCTTATTTAAATGGGATTATTATGCATGCATCCGTTTTCCACTGATAAACATGATGAATGTCTCATTTTAACATCTTTTTCACACACCCCAATGTTATATCATACGCATGCTTGTTGTTCTAATGAACTCTCTGAACTTTCATGAAACCCTTAGACATGCTTAGTATTAGGAATAGTGATGAGGAAGTATTTTTGGGAAGAAAATTTTAGAGACGCGGATATGGATAGATGTGTTTTGCAATCTCAGGAAGTTGGGTCATTTGCCTATATCAGGTGGTAGGGAAACAAGCATGATGTGAAGGTGAGGCAACCACATGGGCTCAAAGTAACTATTTGGTGACTATTTCAAATTTTTTGTTACTTGAGGATGAGCAATGTTTAAGTTCAGGATTATTTGATGAATGCATACTCATCCTAGTTTTAGTTGCATTTTTGGTCTAGTTTTGCATATATATTCAACATTTTAATTTAGAACTAGCTTGCATTAAGGTTTTCTCAATTGAATGATATTTTAAAAGATTTTGATCCAAATTCTCAAATGGCATGGTAGCCTTGAACTTCATTGCATGTGAGGATTTTTGTAGGTCGTGTTCCTACTAACTAACTAGTGGGCCAAAGAACTTTTGATTAAATAGACAAAATTTGTAATGATCTTCACCAAGCAACATCGTTGACCCATGTTTTGTCAGTCAAATGTTTTGTCAGTGTAGCCCTGACAACCCATAGTAATAGCCCCCTCTCAGGTGTGTTTACTTCTCCTAGGAATCTCATAGGGCCCAACGGGAATCCATCATTCATTGACCAATAGGATACCTACACACTAGCCACCCATCGACTGAAAGTACTCTTGTTTGACTAGAAAGCAACACCTTATGAAACTCAGCAGCCCACAACGATTCTACCCAATGGGTATATTGCCTTGTCCCCCGATGAGTGCCCTACTCCCACACATTGATGACCAATGGGAATCTTACACATATTGGCTGACGGGTGACCTGCCCAAGAACACATGTCAACTGAAGGGAGACTTACCCAGCAAACACCTATTGACCGATGGGCTACCTGCATTTGTAGACTGATGGCTGACTTGTATTTGTTGATTTATGGGTGACCTGCATTAGTCGAATGACGGGTGACTTGTGCAACAAAAACATGTTTACTGATAGGTGACCTACATTCATCGATCGATGGATAACCTGCACTCCAACCTTATGATAGACCCCCAATGGTATCACTACAAGGGGTGTGAGACCCTTCATCTACTCCCTCCACTGACCCCTCATATACATGGTGGTTGTACAAATTGTCTAGGAAGGGTCCTAAACCCTAGGTTACACCTATAAATAAAAGACCAGAGCCACTAAGAATAGGACCTACCACCACAACTAGGGTTGGAAATGGGGAGGGTATTACCTAGTTACCTTTTATCCACACCATGTAAAGTAAATGTAAGGACATAGATTTTCATTACTCATTCTCATTTACCGATTCCATGTTTACCCACTAAGTTAAGAGGGGAGGATAAGGTATGAACATTACACATGCTATTTTACATGATTACCCATAAATTATTAAGAAATTATATATAATATATTATATAGGGGGTTATTAGTCATTTTTCTGCACTGATGTCTAACATGAGTCACTCTCCCAAGTCTCGATCTGACACTCACACAGGAATCCACTAGCAGCCAAACTTTCTCCCTCAAGTCCCGCACAAGAGGGACTTGATTGTGATTTCTTTCACCAAAAAATGATGGCCATGTCCTCTCCGGTTCTATCACTCGAAGCTCCATGCTCACGTTGTCTCTACGCTCCATGGACCATGCTCAATGATCCAACTCCAATAGTCGCTAATGTCCACAATTCCCTCGACATTCAGCTTAGAAAAGTAGAACCAGAGGTGCCAACATGGTGTTTTCTTCTTCGGATCCCAGGCTTCCAGCACTGCCCTGGTCTGCTACTCCACCTCCCAGTCCATGACAGTGTGCTATATTCCTTGTGACCAACATTAATGCCACGCCAGAGCCCCAGTTTCATAGGAGGTGCCTAAGATACCCACCTACTCCTAGCATTCCCCTAAGCAGTGCCATCTATGCAAGCTTTGGACATGTTCTATACTTACCCCTAAAGAATTGGATCTTTGATATCCTCTCCCCTTTCGTGGTGTTGCTCAGCCCACTAATTGTCTCTATCCTTTTATCATGTGATTTGGAACTCTTTTCTTGGACTACAAATCTATTCCCCTCAAACAACAACAACAAACTTGTGAGACGTAGTTGTGAGACATTTGGTGGATTGGAGCTTTTGGGTTTTCTTTTGTTCTTCTTAATCACTTGGTACATCTCTCAATTGTCTAAATGCATTTAATCATATTATCAATACTACTTTGTTGGTAGTTCTTAAAATTCTGAATTATATTGATTAGTTCTAACTAAATGTAAACTCTACTTTGTGTTTGATGGTTGTTAAGTGGCGATTTGTTATGACTATTGTGCAACAATGTGTGATGATTGTTGTGCAACTATGTGTGTTGATTTTTATGTAATTATGTGTGATGATTGTTAAGTAACTATGACGTCCCCAGATTTTTTAAAACTTAATCTGATGTGTGACGTCCAAATTGAAACCCTCACCTCAATGAGAATCCCAATTTAAAGACCACACACTAGGCTAAGAAGAAGAAAATCAGAGGAAGTCAGAAGGAAACAATCAGTATCACATGCACATGAACAATAATAAAACCATACAACACATGTTCACCATTCAACATATAATTTCATAATGAATTGTTACAACATTTGATATTACATATTAAGTATCAAACTTTTACATATACATGTACTACTACTAAACAATAGGATCTTAAGACAACAGGTCCACCTATACATCAGCTCGCCATACAACTCTCAACTATCCTGGATCATCAAGATCATATGTTCACAATCTAAACAAAATATTACATGTGGTACGTACGTCAGCACAATATTCAATAATATTGTACTGAGTATTCCTACATGTCTTTTATATACCTCTAATTACTAAGTTTGGCAATAAGATAAAACTAATACATGGTAACATTAAACAAATACAAGAAAAAGTGTATACTTGCACAAAGATGTTCATTAACAAAAGAGAACACATATTTTAAGCACATTTCCCATTTTATCTTCCATGCATTTACTACCTGAGAGTTGAATGCATTAAGGCTTTTATGATCTACTACCAAAGAGTTGTATCATTTCACAATGTGATCTACTACCAAAGAGTTGGATCACCTCCAAGTACTTTACTACCAAAGAGTTGAAGTACTTACTTTCCAGCACTTTACTACCAAAGAGTTGAAGTGCTTGGATATAATGGAACACATATATTATGTTTCATGTGTTCATAGCAATAAGTATGGAAAATCATGCAACATATCATACAAGAACAATCATTTCATCCAATATCATATGCCAAGTATTTTACTACATGTATAGAAAAAGCATATTGTATAATAAGCCAAGTAAGAGGTAATGGCATACCTTAATCAAGATAAACCTAATCATCATATATCCATGAGTCAACTATATCCTTGGTCAACCCTGATTAAGATAAGACCATGTACTATCATTAGATTCTCATCATCTTAACCACAGTTGATTCATTTTAGGGTTTGATTACTCATTAGGATATGTGCATAATTACTTGCATTCTTGTCTTAGAATTATCTTAGTGATGTCATTTCCCATATTACAGTTCATTATCTAAACATTAGGTTCCATATCCTTTTTGTGCACATATTAACCCTAGTTTATATACATTATTCAAATTAGGGTTACAACCCATGTATTAAGGGTCATCTTCATATAACATGAATTCTATGAATCATCATGATCTCATAATTAATCTGAGGTTTCACATAATGATATGAGCTTACTCTATAAATTTCATCATTTATTGAGCATGTATGTATTTATTGCATATTATTTAGGGTTATCAACCCTAATTTTCCATATTGAGCAAATTATAAGATTTCATGCATCAACATCATAATTACTGACATTAGATGGATTACAAGTCACATTTAGGAGTTACTAGAACATTTTCATAGTTTTAGTTTATCGTTTAGTATTTATTACTCATGAAATAAGTGTAACATGTGTTACATGATATCACTATTATTAAAGCATGAAAAAATTGAAAAGATGGTTCCATGTTATTCTACTCATTTTTTTGAGAATTTTAGTATATTATTTGTACTTTTCTAATAATCACACTAATTACTATAAAATTATTTATGAACTGAGAATTTTTTGGATTTTTACTTTTTTGGGTCAATGGTGTCTCGCCGCGTGTCCACTTGAGCTGACGCGCATCCTTTGCTTTCTCTTCTCAAGGCGGGCCAGCCGGTTCTTTGACATGGAGCTAGATTTCTGGTGGTTGGTTCAGGGTAAAATGAACGATGGTTCAGGGTCTTCTTCTCTTACTCGTGGCTCATGCGGTTAGCGTGTTCTTCTATTTCTCGAGTTGAGATCACGGCTCCGTTCTCTGTAACATATCTGCCACCGCAGAGAGCTACTCTGATCAAGAATACCTAGGGCTCGCATCCTCCTTGATGTCTGATAATGCCTCCAAAGGATGTGACAGAGTCAAAGGGATCTACACGGCTCCTTCTTTTCTCTACCCCAGCTCCAATCCCTACCGCCCAGGAGCTCACTGCCATGAGAGTCTTCCACGGTAGAGTAGAAGAGGCGTAGTTCCTCTGTAGCACCAAACCTCTACCAAAGGCCTCCATTAGTGCCTCCATACCTTCCTTAACTACACCGACACTTCAAAAAATAGTGGGAAAGGCTACAAATTGTCCCCCTAGCTCGATCTTCTTCTTCCCAAAGATTGGGTTCGTCATCCATGGGGACCTCCACATAACTCCATTGTCAGATTCGGAGCGAACTACCTCAACTCCAAGCTTCATTTCCCTTCTTTCTATTTTCCTTCGATCTCCTCTCTAGATCCATATGTCTCCTCCTTGCATAACATGCTTCACACCATGGAGAGACAGCAGAGGCGGGGAGGTGGAACTGTCTCATGTCTGCTCCAACGGGTTCGAATGAGGGGTCTTTCAACTCCTCTGGTTGATACAGAGATAACTACCGATGTCTTTCCCGCTCTCAAGACATGACTAGCGAGTACCATGATGTGTGTGGTCACCATGGGAGCTTGGCTATAATTTCAAGGAGGGTGATAACCTCTCTTGCCTTTGATCTCGCATCCAAAGGCTATAGCCTGACTCCAATTAAGCCAATTTGTGGCTTCTAAAGGTTGTTGGGTGCGGCCACTAGATCACAGATCTATGGTTGGGAACTAGCGACGCAAACCCAACCAACACACATGGCATGTGACATTGATTATAAGCCACAACTTAGGTCTACAAATCATCAATAAAACACATTATTTCACAAATTTTAAACCTCAATAACTCCCTCTAGGATACTCCAACTGCCACCAAATTTTAACCATAGCTTTACTACCTCTCAAGCTACATTCAAAAAAACAATTAGTGACAAAACTCATCTATTTGATCATCCAACTAAATACTCCAAAAGGTATGAATTTAGGGATCTTAATCATGATATCAACATCCATACCATCCAAACTTTACCAAAGCACTTGTAACTCTCAAAATAACTCAACATTCATGAATTCACTTATGTCACTAATTATTGAGGAATTCCAAAAGTTCATGTCATCACATCCTACACACCTTAAAAGAAATTTTGTTTTCGAAATTAAGCCAAAATCTAGTCCTTCACATCATATACATCTTAAAAGAAACTTCATCCTCGAAATTAAGCCATCCTCTTACTTCAAAGGAAAACTAAAAGATATACAACCAAGTGTTGGGCACTACTCTAGGTGAAACATATCCATGCAAGATACCTAGAACCATATATCCACAACACTTCTAAGAGATTTTAAAAGAATATAAGGTGAACCCCTCAACATATAACATTATTTAGTTTCTTAGGTTGTGTCATGTCATATGTCACATTTTAGGATTTACATCCTCATTTTACCCAAGCATTAAGGGTTCCATCACCTTTAGTTGGTTTTTTTTCACATTCATCATACTTATAAAGAACTAAGATTATAACCTTATATAATATACGGTATCTCATATCACTTCCATATTATATTTTCCATATTCATTACGCACTAACATTAACACCATATTCAAGGTTTATTAAGATGGTCTTTTTTTAATTAGGTCACAAACTTTATTAGTCACTTCATCATTTGACTAACCAACTATACCACGTTATCATCATTATTCATGTATGTGGTTAACCATCTATAGAGAGTTATATCAAAAGAATAATTAGGGTTTTTTTTAATTATGTCATATCTACATATGAAATCTCAAGATAATATCGCATCATTACATATATTATACCATGGTTGTTCTAAACAAAATTATACAAGTGGCTTGTTGAACATACATCAAAACTTTATCTTGTCCAATTGAGGTTCTCATAACCCTTATCCTGAGGGTAGTGTCATGCTCAGTCTCTCTGATCTCACTCATCTCTTTAAGTATCATGTACACACTATCTATATATCCCCTCTTTGGTCTAGGGTTATCAAGTCTACCTCATTGCAACTAGTTGATCAACTTCACAAGCTCTATCCACATAAGAACAAACCAAAACATGCTATGACATTCTATTCATAGGTTCTCTACCCATGAGACATTCTTACCCAAAACTCTCTTATATACACATCCACTAGATTCCTACATGGAACCACCAACTCAAGCATAAGGCTTTACACAAACTTACACAGTTACCTCCTATAGGGTCTTGGGACTCTCTCTCCCACACCCAGATGGTAGGTTCTCATATACTCATATTCACATGTTCATATATAACCAACCTCTCAATGTCTCTAGGGTTTGGTCCTCCCAAGGACACCTAGGGTTCAACAAGACTATAGGAATCATGTAGAAAGCGACTCAACTCAATCACTCAGGAGTATTCTAGTTTAGGACATATCATATCACATATTTCTCATAATTCTCATATCTTAGAGTTTAGGTTCTCTGACCTCCTCCCTTTGGGTTTCACTCTCTCTAGAGTTAACCCTAAAATTGGTCCCAACACTAGAGGTCCTCCTTTGTAAAAGAGATTGAAGCTCCTACTTATTCACATCATTGTCTTGACTTAACATATCTTATCTAATAAAAGCCTAGTTACTTGCATCATAAAACCTTATCTCAAATCCTCAAAACTGAACTTTCCTCAAAGACAAACTGTTATCATCATCAATCAACTTATATCATCTATGTAAGACGTACATCATATCATCAAAACTTATTTCATATATCATACATTCTAACAAGGCTCTAGACATCTAATCTAGAACTGCTCTATCTTCTAAACTAATGCCATTCACTTTCACTTAGGTTACATGACCACCTCCTACTCGTACATGTGTGGGGACACATTTTTTTAATACTTATATATAATAAAATATTATATAGTTTTTCTCCGATTAAATAAGCGTTAGAGAAAACTATTAAGGTTCGATCCGATTGGAATCAAAAACCAAATCTAAAAAATGAGTATCCCACACAAAGTGGTGAGTACGGTGCCATGAAAACTAGTGAAAGGGTGAGAACAAAGTGTAGACTAGTGTAGCTACCCTAGAAAACAATCACCATAAGCCTAGGATTTCTCTTCCCTCGATGTACGTCATTTCCAAATAATGCAACGTCCCATACCGCTACACTATAAGGAAAGAACAACATCTAAGGACTTGTTATACAACAAGAACCAGTCTAGACCTAGCTCTCAGACAGGTGCTAACCTAGAGCTAGGTCAAATCTAGTCTCTAAAAAATAACTAATCTAACCCTAAAGATTTGTTTTAAGTCCAAGGTTCTTTAGCTTTGAGTTGCATAATGAGCAAATGTTAGGCTTTGCTATTTTTCATACTCCGACACCACCTGTGACATCCCCGCATTTTCTAAAACTTAATCTGATTTGTGACATCCAAATTGAAACCCTCACCTCAACGAGAATCCCAATTCAAAAACCACACACTAGGCTAAGAAGAAGAAAATCAAAGGAAGTTAGAAGGAAACAATCAGTAGCACATGCACATGAACAATAATAAAACCATACAAAAATGTTCATCATTCAACATATAATTACATAATGAATTGTTACAACATTTGATATTACATATTGAAAAGAAAACTTTTACATATACATGTACTACCACTAAACACAAGATCTTAAGACAACAGGTCCACATGTACATCAGCTCGCCACACAACTCTCAACTATCTTGGATCATCAAGATCATATGTCCACAACCTAAACAAAAGGTTGCATGTGGTACACGTCAACACAATATTCAAGAGTTTTGTACTGAGTATGCCTATGTGTCTTTTATATACCTCTCATTACTAAGCTTGGAAATAAGATAAAACTAATATGTGGTAGCATTAAACAAATATAAGAAAAAACATATGCTTGCACAAAGATGTTCATTAACAAAAGAGAACACATATTTTAAGCACATTTTCCATTATATCATCCATGCATTTACTACCTGAGAGTTGAATGCATTAAGGCCTTTATGATCTACTACCAAAGAGGTGGATCATTTCACAATGTGATCTACTACCAAAGAGTTGGATCACTTGCGAGTACTTTACTATCAAAGAATTGAAGTACTTACTTTCCAGTACTTTACTACCAAAGAGTTGAAGTGGTTGTATATAATGGAACATATATATTATGTTTCATGTGTTCATAGCAATAAGTACGGAAAATCATGCAACATATCATACAAAATCAATCATTTCATCCAATACCATATGCCAAGTATTTTACTACATGTATAACAAAAGCATATTGTATAATAAGCCAAGTAAGAGGTAATGACGTACCTTAATCAAGATAAACCTAATCATCATATATCCATGAGTCAACTACATCCTTGGTGAACCCTGATTAAGATAAGACCATGTACTATCATTAGATTCTCATCATCTCAACCCTAGTTGATTCATTTTAGGGTTGGCTTACTCATTAGGATATGTGCATCATTACATGCATTCTTTTCTTAGAATTATCTTACGGATGTCATTTTCCAGATTATGGTTCATTATCTGAACATTAGATTCCATATCCTTTTTGTGCACATATTAACCCTAGTTTATATATATTATTCAAATTAGGGTTAAAACCCATGTATTATGGGTCATCTTCATATAACATGAATTCTATTCATCATTACAATCTTATAATTAATCTGAGGTTCCACATAATGATATGAGCTTACTCTATAAATTTTATCATTTATTGAGCATGTATGTCTTCATTGCATATTATTTAGGGTTATCAACCCTAATTCACCATATTGAGCAAATTACAAGATTTTGTGCATCAACATCATAATCACTGACATCATATGGATTACAAGTCAGATTTAGGAGTTATTGGAACATTTTCATAATTTTAGTTTATCGTTTAGTATTTATTACTCATGAAACAAGTGTAACATGTATTACATGATATCACTATTACTAAAGCATCAAAAGACTAAAAAGATGGTTCCATGTTATTCTACTCATTTTCTAAAAATTTAGGTATATTATTTGTATTTTTCTGATAATCATAATTACTATGAATTATATATGAACAGAGCATTTTTTGGATTTTTACCTTTTTGGGCCAATGGTGTCTCGCCACGTGTCCACTTGGGTTGACGTGCATCCTTTACTTTCTCTTCTAAAGGCGGGCCGGCTGATTCTTTGACCTGGACCCAATTTTTTGGCGGCTGGTTCAGGGTAAAATGAACGTTAGTTCAAGGTCTTTCTCTCTTACTCGCGGCTCACGCGATCAACGCGTTCTTCTATTTCTCATGTTGAGATCGCAGCTCCATTATCTGTAACATATCCACCACTACAGAGAGCTACTCCGGCTAGGAATAGCTAGGGCTCGTGTCCTCCTCGATGTCTGGTAATGCCTCTAAAGGTTGCGACGTTGTCAAAGGGATCTACACGGCTCCTTCTTTTCTCTACCCCGGCTCCAATCCCTAACACCCAGGAGCTCACCACCATGAGAGTCTTCTGTATCAGAATAGAAGAGGCATAGTGCCTCCACGGCACCAAACCTCTACCACAGGCCTCCATTAGTGTCGCCATACCTTCCTCAACTTCACTGACATTTCAGAAAATAGTGGGAAAGGCTCCACATTGTCCCCCTAGCTCGATCTTCTTCTTCCCCAAAACTAGGTTCGTCATCCATGGGAACCTCCACAAAAATCCATTATGGGATCCAGAGCGAACTACCTCGACTATGAGCTTCATTTCCCTTCTTTCTATTTTCCTCTAATCTCCTCTCTAGATCAATATGCCTCCTCCTTGCATAACCTGCTTCACACTATGGAGAGACAATAGAGGCGGGGAGGTGGAACTATTTTGTGTCTACTCCAACGGGTTTGAATGAGGGGTCTTTCAACTCCTCTGGTTGAGATAGAGATAACAATCGATGTCTTTCCCACTCTCAAGCCACGACCAGCAGGTACCATGATGTGTGTGGTCTCCATGGAAGCTCGGCTGCCTTTGATCTCACATCCTAAGGTTATATCCTGACTCCAATTAAGCCAATCCATGGGTTCTAAAGGTTGTTGGGTGCAGCCACTAAATCACAGATCTATGGCTGGGAACTAGCCATGTAGACCCAACCAACACATAGGATGTGTGACACTGATTATAAGCCACAACCTAGGTCTATAAATCATCAACAAAACACATTATTTCACACATTTCAAACCTCAATAACTCCCTCTAGGATACCCCAACTGCAACTAAATTTTAACCATAGCTTTACTACCTCAATCTACACTCAGCACAAATTTAGTGACAAAACTCAACTATTTGATCATCCAACTAAATACTCCAAAAGGCATTAATTTAAGGATTTTAATCGTGATATCAACATACATCACCATCCAAAATTTACCAAAGCACTTGTAACTCCAAAATAACTCAACATTCATGGATTCACTTATGTCACTAGTTATTCAGGGATTCTAAAAGGTCATGCCATCACATCCTACACACCTTAAAAGAAATTGCATCCTCAAAATTAAGCCAAAATCTAGTCCTTCAAAGTAACTATTGTTGATGGTTGTTGAGTGTAATATATCTTTTCAGTCCTACTATTTTGTTTATAATTATGTATGAACATTCTTACTAATAAAACACATTCCTATTTGATAGATTCAATGGACAAAAGTTGGGAAGAAAATGAAGCAATCCTAATCATAGTGGCAATTTAACTAATTTTTCTTCTGGTTGGGCACCGAATGATAAGCAAGATAAACCTAAAATTAAGCAAACTTCATCTGATGTATGGCTTCATTTTGATAAAGTGGTCGTTAGTGGTGTTTTCAAAGCCAAGACTAAATATTGTTCACACCTTCTCAATAATAGGCCTAAAGATGGAATCTCTCATCTACCCTATCATCTTAATATCAAACATGATGCTAAGTATACGGGAAAAGGGCGGACAACAATCATTCTAATGCCTATCAGGAAAGATGGTGCAATGGAATTAAAAAATTTACAAGTTTGGTTAAGACTTAAGTCGACAAGATTTGGATAGGATGATTGTGTTGCATGAGTATCCATTTTCAATGGTTTATTTTGTTGGGTTTCATGATTTTGTCAACAATCTCCAACCTCTATTTAAATTGGTCACTAGGAACATTGTAAATAATGATTGCTTGCAATTGTATGAGCAAGAAAATATCAAATTGTATAATATTCTAGATAGGTTGTCTTCTGGAATCTCACTTACATGTAGTATGTGGACAACAAATAGGAACAAGGAATATATGTCTTTAATTTCTCACTACATTGATGATTCTTGGAAACTGCAAAGAAGTATTTTCAATTTTTCATTTGTAGATGCTCCTCACACCCATGATAGGCTCTTACAAGCATTGATAGAAAAACTTTATAGTTGGAACATTGATCAGAAATTGATGTCTATTGTGCTTGACAATTGTGGTACTAATGATGCCATGGTTAAAGTGTTGCAAACTAAGCTTAAATCCAAAGGCTATTTATTGTCAGATGGTACAATGTCACATGTTTGTTGTTGTGCACACATATTGAATTTGATTGTGCTAGAAAGTGTCGATGTGATATCCAAAATGACTGCAAAAATCTATGTGGTTGTGAAACCTATTAGATCTTCCACACTTAGACTTCAAACTTTTAATCAAGATATTTTCCAAGAGAGGGGTCCTACGAACAAGTCTCTTAACTAAGATGTAGGTATGTGTTGCAGTTCAACTTAGATATTGAAGATTGCACTAGAATTCAAAGATGCTTGACACGCTTTTTGATCTAGATCTGAATTTCAAATATACTCCTAGTGATGAAGAGTGGAATAACACTAGTTTGGTTTGGGATGTCTTGGAGAATTTATATGAAGTAACTAATATGTTTTCTAGTACCTTATATCCTTCTACCAATTACTATTTCACTCATATATGTGCAATTTGTATCTGCTTGAGGGTTAAAGCTTCTTCTAATGATTTCTTAAAGAAAATGGATGATGAAATGATTCTCAAGTTTGATAAATATTGGGGTGTTGCTTGTCCTGTTTTGTCTATAGCTTCAATTATTAACTCACACATGAAGATAAAGTTTTCTGAACTAAACATGCATGAGGTGTATATTCTAGAAAGTAATGATGAAGTTGTCATAGCCTGACTTTTTCTATGTCCTCTTTTATACTCCTCTCTCATAAAGTGACCTTATGACTCAATTGGATGTCAATTCCAGATTTTGGATGCAGTGATGCTTCATCTCGATCACATCTATGATTAATTACGCAATGTGTGGCATTAATTTGCATTTTGATCTAAATTATATGCTTTCATGGCTCACCATTTTACCATTGCAATTAAAGCTCATAAAGAAGATATTCTTGCTCTTATTGTATATCACGTCACAAATCTATCAATTGTGAAGCCAACGGTGCAAAAATCACCTCAATCCAATCAATGTAGTCCAAGTTATGACATTTCAAAGTTGGATCAAATTATACTTGAATTTCATCAAATTAACTTGATTTGAGCCTTGATGGGCCCAATTAGAGGGGGCGGCCCAGAAGCCGCAACCCTTTCTTATGGCAGCCTTAGATTTCCCCTAATATTAACCTTTAGATCTCTCCCACATGAATTTGGTCCCAATCCAACGGCTGGTAACTTGTCTCCTATCTCTGAACTTTGTCCCTCCTTCTACTATAGTAGGGACTTTTGGCCGGCCAATAGGTGATGTTCTTGAAACTTTCAGACGCAATTGACTCCATAAATCTCCATATTCCTTCACATGCTTTTGTTTCCCCAGTCTTTCCTTCTATTTCACACCCTAGAGCTCAGTTCACGCACCCTTCACCTTCATCCTTGTTGTGTGGTGCCACTGTAGCACCCTTTTGGGTTTTTCCTCCATAGCTACCCCTGCCACCAGGAAAGGTTGTGGATGAGTTCATTGTTTCATGATGGGTTGAAGTTTCTTGGGTGCCCAAGAGCCAGGTATCCTCTGCCCCCCTCCTTCTCAATGACGGCACTTCTACACATGTGAAGTGCCCGCGTTGTGCTGGTGTAATAGGGACGAAACCCAGGCACTGTGAATCGGGTCACAGGCGGTCCAGATCTGAAGTGCATGGCCCTGCTCATGCTTGTTATGGGACAATTTCACTCAAACACATCACTGCATTCATAGTGAGAGGGCCACATTAGTAAGTCCTTGGATCGGTGAGCGACAGCTATGATCACGACTCCACCTGAGGCGACATGATTATCGACCGCTCGGCTGCAGTCGTATCCAACCAGAGAGACTAGGAAATTATGGTGACCACCACGCAGCCTGGGACCACATAGCATCAGGTGTGATATCTGGGTCATTGGGCCAAGCATCAATGACATGTATTTGTCAAGAAATAATACAAAAATCAGTAATGGCCATATCCACATAGCTTAAGATTAGAAACATTAAAAAATGCATAACTCTCAATCCCTATGGCCAAACCATGCAATATAATATACCAAATCAATCATCTAAAAAAGATCTACAACCTAGACATGGATTCAGGCCCTAAATCTCTTTTTGTTTTTCCTTTTTCCCAAAAACATGATTTTTTACTATGGTTGACTACATCTAAAGCATAATAATGATGAAGCTTGAAACTTTAGTGCATGTTATCCTTCTTCTCATCTGATCGGTAACATTTTTGCACCTATTAACTACATGAGGTTCATAATTACCCCCTTTGCTCATAAATGACCCTAATTGCACTAGTGTGACACTTATATGAACTTTTCCCTATATTTCTAGTTTTGTTACTAATCGACATCTAGAATCACCCTAACCTTGAAGATCAATAACTTTGTTCTCCTATATGATACTAATATCATCCCCTCATATCCTCTTTTCTAGGTTCGATGTACATGGTACTAAATTCATGAATATGATCCCTTTATGGTGATGCATGACTATACCCTACTCAAAATGTGAATCTTATTACTATAATATCCCCTCTCAAATCAGAGTTGATTCTTTTATTCTTGATTACTTTGTTGTGGATGTCCACCTAATTCTTATGTTGACCTGTAATGGCATGTGAACAATGTTGGTGTTTGCAAACATGTTGAAATGTTGATACTCAATGTTGGTTATTTGATGCCTAGACTCTAGGGGACATCCACCTATTTTGGAATGTTTCTTATGAACTAATGTTTCTGATCTAAATCATCTTTGATGATTGGTTCTCGTATCTTGATGATCATGTCCTTATTTTCCCTATTGTGAGTTTTTGACCCTAAATTGTATATAAGGGACTTAAACCTTATATGAGCATATAAAATGAATGGAACCTTCAATGACATGAAACCTGCATGACACCTTCATTGTGGATCCTAAATCAGGATAGTCCCCAGTCCTCCGTCTTAGAGCTCCAAAAGAGGGCTAGAAATCTCATTCTACATACATTCCCATCAGGTTGTGTCTATTTATTCACACGATTCCCCCATCGACCACCTCCATCTTTCACTCAGTTCCATCAATTTCCACCTTCATTCATCCAACCAGTAGACAAAGTAGCATGGTTTGCCAAAATGTCATGAGGTTTGTCACCACCCTCCATACAAGTACTATTCTAAATAAATGAAGAGAAAGGAGGTCGAGGAGTCCAGAAGGCCAAAGAGGATTAGATCAAACCCATCCATAAAATAAGGAGTGAGAACCACCTCTCCTCCATAAGATAATCTCTTCATCTTCCTCTTATGTTCTATTATTCTTCTTTGTTTCTATACAAATGATGTATTTCCATATTTGTTCAATGCCAACTATGTTTTTCTATGGCTAGTTGAGATCCTTCTTGGCTATGTAGCCTATTTTGGGCATGTCTATGTACCTTTGACCCCAAGCAAGTAGTTAATGTTCGGATCTAGTATGCTACTTGTGACGACCCCAATTTCTATACACTTTCCATAGTGACATTCACAGATATGCGTGCACTCATATCTATAGATGTCAAAAGGGAAAATATAAGAGATTAAGGTAATCAACTAAAATCAGAGATTGAGCCAAGATCAAAGTTCACATCATCTCATAAGGCCACACAAACATTCATTCATAAGGATAAAATAAAGTCATTACATAGAGAGAGGAAATATTGTTCTAAAGAAAGATAAATTTTATTACATTTCGGATTTATTACTTCAACAATTATTCTCATCATTATCATTATTATTATCACATGATATTTCATTATTCTCTTTTATCAATTATTAATGTTCTTAATATTATGATTTATGGAGGATATCCTAAAATCCTTATCAGTTGATCCTTAGAACTTTCTAAATAGAGAGACTCTTTCCTAACCTTATAACAGAGGTAAGAGGGAAATTTTATTTTAAAACATAGATGAGAGGGAAAATTTTCCTATAGAAGGGATGAGAGGGAACATCTATAGATGATAAGGTTCCTAAATTAAGGTAAGCCCAAGAATAGGAGGCACTTAGGGTATTGGCCAAGTAGACTTATACTGCCATAAAGGTAGCCTCATGATTGCCAAGCTAAGTGGCTCGGAGACTTTAGTCAGACCCATGGCAGATGCTATCCTAGACACCTACACCCTTCACATCCCTAACTCAAGGACTACCCTAGACTCAAAATAGGGTGAATGAAGTTCATGTGACTTGATGTGTGAACTTGGCTCTGATACCAACTGTGACGACCCCAATTTCTATACACTTTCCATAGAGACATTCACAGATATGCGTGCACTCTATAGATGTCAAAAGGGAAAATATAAGAGATTAAGGTAATCAACTAAAATTAGACATTGAGCCAAGATCAAAGTTCACATCATCTCATAAGTCCACACAAACATTCATTCATAAGGATAAAATAAAGTCATTACATAGAGAGAGAAAATATAGTTCTAAAGAAAGATAAATTTTATTAGTTAGATCTATTCCTTTTATCTTATTCTTGCTAGATGTTAGTTTATTTTTTTTCCTAGTGGATGTTGAGGATGACTGAGATCCTATGTAATAAAATTTATCTTTCTTTAGAACAATATTTTCTCTCTCTATGTAATGACTTTATTTTATCCTTATGAATGAATGTTTGTGTGGCCTTATGAGATGATGTGAACTTTGATCTTGGCTCAATCTCTGATTTTAGTTGATTACATTAATCTCTTATATTTTCCCTTTTGACATCTATAGATATGATTGCACGCATATCTGTGAATGTCACTATGGAAAGTGTATAGAAATTGGGGTCGTCACACGACTATTCTATCTTCTATTTTTGGTCAAGATTATAGGATTTCTTGATCTTATTTTTGCGTGAACTCTCACTTTTAGTAACCTCAAAAGATTAGTGGTAAGAATGGATAGATGAGGTAGTTTTGATTGAAGTTCGAGAGGAAAAGGTTCAAGGGAGGATGTTCCCAGAATTTAAGGTTAGAGAATTTTGACCAACACAACAAACTGACCTTGGTTCATCAAACTAGGGTGGGGTTAGCTATGGTTTGTATTTCTAGCTTATAACTTGTCATTGTTAACACTCATGACCATTTTGGACCTTAGAGATAACCTACAACAATTGGGGGTGCTTGTCCCCATGATCTTGTTGATGGGTTGTTCTTTGCGATAGTGAGTGGGATGACCCCCGTAGGACTAGGTACCATAGTACATGTTGGGTTGGGATGTTAACTACTTTCTAGGGTGTTCAAGGGTTGCCTACACCCAAGAAGGGAGTACATAGATTTCTTGATTCATGGTTGCATAGCTAGGAACTTCTCTCAATTAGTAGGATTTGACAAAATATGCTTTGCTTTATTACTTTGTTTTGTTTTCTTGACTTTTTCTAGTTTTATGCATATATATATCATCCATTTTGCTTAGGTGAGTAAGATTTGAATCTTAGGTGATTAAGCATCCCACATCCCTATGTTTGACTCTATCCCACTGCTTCAACCACATATAGGTTGTGATCATCCCATGGCTTTGGGGTTATAAATTTAAAGTATGATCCTTAAAGGACTCTGTCCAGTCCCAAGGGTGATTAGCTACCTTGTATGAGATTTATGTACAAGTATGGCTAGGAAAAAGGATAGAAAGTGGATACCGTGAAGGAAGAACCTAACCTTTGGGGAGGGAAGTAATAGGTTAAAGGTCAACCAACTCCAAGTTTTGAGATAAAGGCAAGGGGTACAATGAGATAAAAAAGCAACCAAACGCAAATGTAGGTGTACAACTAACATAAAATATATTACTAGTACACATACCATCTGCACCATTGGTTATTTTAGGCCTACAATTCTGGTTATATGATGAAACCTAATTGGGAGACACTAAACTAAGGACCTTTAGCATTGGTTTCTAGGATAACCAACAACTGACAAATCAGATGCAGTGTCTGTCTCTATGAAAGGAAAAACTGACCTAACAATATTCGTGTTTCTTTAGTTTATATCAAGAAACTTACTATATAATCTGATTCAACAACAATTGTAGGATTTTGTTGGGATTATAGACATCAGTTTTTATTAGCAAAATGACAATGTAGGTATGGATTGTTGGTTGGGTAGAGGAAACTGATGTTGAAGTATGGCATGTGTCATCGGTCCTCTTAAGATAACTGACATAGTATGTCCTTATCAGTTAATATTGAACTGATAAGGATATATGTATCATCGGTTTTTATGAAGAAATCGATGACACAGATTCACATCATTGGCTTTTTAAGGCAACTGATGCCGCATGTTTACTTTTTTTATGGTAGGTTTGCAGACCTAATGTGTGATTGTTTAGCAAGGCTCTGTAAGTGTTCAGCTTAACAATAGGCCAGCATTACTTGATGAACTGCATGCTCTGTAAGTGTTCAGCTTAGCAACATGCCAATAGTACCTACAATAACAAACATATAAAAGAGTCCACATCCACACAATTCATTCACACACATGCAATTTCATTCTCATCCACACTTCACTCCATTCTCCTACACATATGCACATACACAATTCATTCACACATATGAAATTTCATTCTCATCAACATGTACAAATGCAATTCTCATTGTATTCATTTCTCTTCACATTTCATATACATATGCATATATACACACATGATTCACATATGCACAAACAATTCATTTGCATCAATTTTAAATTTGAAAAAAAGCATTATCATCACATGAATATAGAAATAATGACATCATAGTTTGAATGACATCATAACTTATCCCAATCAATTATAAAGTTGACTTCTATATGAAGGACTCTTCGCACTCTTCTCATATCTCATCCAAATCTTCTTGTTTATATGGATTTATTGTTTTAAATAGCATGATGAGAATTACATAATTTAAGAGTTTGGTTTTATATTTTTATATTATCAAATGAGACTATTTACATATGGTTCAAGACTATATAGATTACCTTTTGTATACAATAGATGTCTAGTGTCGCTTGTTGATAATTAGGGCCATATACCACATTATGTAGTATTTACATGACCAATTATTATCTTGTATAGGACACTATAAATTTACACTTATGTAAAATGTTAATAAATAAAAATAAGCATAGTTGGCATATATATGCATTGGAGTCGGAAAAATACCTTAGCATTCTCCCAAGCTATTGTTTTCTTATTCTTATCTACCTCTCCTTCAGCTTATTTGAATGCTTTTATACACCTATAAGTTAAAATAATGCATTTAATTGCATTATTAACAATTATGTAATGATGTGGACATAAATACATGTTGATGGATAAAAAATTTACTTAGTTGTAATTGCCACTTGGATTGTGTGTCCCCCACTCCCTAATTTGAGACCCAAAGATCAAGATAATACACAAACTTTGTTTGGGGACAACTACTAATGGTTCCCAATGCCTATTATTGAGTGAAAAGAAGGCAAACAAAAGAAAACTCAAATTTCACAATAAATATAATTTGTAAAATAAAATTATAAGTAAAGGGATCAAAACATACCCAACATTGAAAAGAGATATTAACATGTTCTTTCCCATAGTATAAAAATGCTTAAATGTGGTTGATCATTACTCACTTATAGAAAATTGGTCTCTAAATACACAGATGGTCAATGGTAGAATGAGAAATGCCAAATTAGTTGATGCAAACTATGCACTCACCATATATAGGTAGTTGTAAAACATATGTATGGATTAATATATTAGAAAATAATGCAACATATATTTTTACATTTATAGAGTGAGATATTTAGCCATAAGATTTCACCATATCCAAATTTCTGTCATGTTTGTCTTCAGCCAATCATAACTAAATAGATCCATAATATCTATTAAGAATACACTCACTACTACAGAACAGGCCTTTGGCGTTAGTTAATTAAGGCCTTTAGTGTCGGTTTCCAAGCGACACCCAAGTGGGCGTCGTTAAAGATCGACCCCTTCGGCGTTGGTTCCATAACCGACGTCAAAACATTTCCCGCCACTAAAAATGCACCAGCAATGGAACTATATGTGTCGGTTATTTAAGAAAACTGACACTATAGAATCATTACATACGTCGGTTAGGAAACAAAAACCGATGCCCATATCCCTGTCAGCATGGCCATGGTACCTGGCCACAATAGGCGTTAGTTCTTACTGACAACCGACGCCAAGAAGGGATAAAGACGTCGGTTTTTGGCTAACAACCGACGCTGTATGTCTTTGTTGTCGATTTTATTCAAATAATCGACGCATATGTTCTGATTTTTTTTTTCTTATCAATTTGCAAGCCTGTTGTATGGCTGGTCAGCAGGATGCAGAACCTACAATTCAATTCTGAACTATAGGTTTACAACATCCATTGATATTAGCCAACAACAGGCCACAAACCTGCAAAATTAACAAGATCGATGGACAATATTATATATATGTGATTCACATACATGTATAAGAACATTTAATTCATATTATTTTTCATCACACACATGTAGAAACCAGTAGTTCCATTTCAAATTTCCTACATTTTCACACACATTTAGCAACCTACAGTTCCATTCATTTCATCTCTTTTCACATTCAGACACATGTAGAAATATTCATGTATTCATCTTCACATTCACACATTCAGACACATGTAGAAAATTCATTTAGACATGTATATATAAAAGTTTCACGTGTCATCAAATACAAAAATAATTATGAGAACAAAGTTTAGATTACATCATCAGAATCCCAATCATAATCAAAAATTCCCACTATTTGTAGGGCTTTTGCCCATTGTTCTCTTACATCATCTAATTGTTCCATCGTATAGGAGTATGTACATATAATAACTTTTCACCTATAGTGAAGTAGTATAGGAGAATGATGTATATATATAAGTAATAATATATAATAAGATTGATATATTTCATATTATCTAAAGTAATGTAATAACAAATGTTAACGGATATAAAAATATGAAATATTTATCACGTGAATAATGGCCTTTTCATTGGGTGTCCATATAATGTGTCCAATTCCTTCCCCCATAAGAATCTCACCATATACATAGCTCTATCAATGACAAAGGCTCTTCATTATCAGAAACCTAGCATATGGTCCTGAGATTTAGAGGTACAAATGCATACTCCATACATCCTAGAAATTGTGGGAGTCATATAATATTTCAATAAATAAAAGAAAGGTTGTAGCATTACAAACCCTTAAAAAATAGAATGTCATTTGATGAATTAAGTAGTATATACCCATCATATGCAGCTTCCATAAGCAACTAAGAAGCAAATTCAGAAAAATGAACCACATGCATCTATTAATACAGACAAGTCTAGATAGATAGGCAACTAAATACTACACCAACATGGTCCCGCATCAGTAACTTCAAGGCCTTTTCATTATGGCAATCTTCTCCTGAAGTTCTAGGAAAACAAAGTAGCTATGAGGATTGATTACTTTATGACAAAAAGTATAAACACAAAACAAGACAGGACAATTATATTTGTTAATTGGACCTACTGTGGTCTTTTTGATGATTGTGCTATGTCACGGAGCTCCTCACTATATTTAGATAAATATAAACTAACAGGGGCCTCATCATCAGATTTGCCCGAGCTAATACTATCCACTGTGCGCTCATACCGACGTAGATGATCGGGGGTCTCATTGTTGATGTTGGTTATCCAAACTTTGATGGTATTATGGCCAACTGGACAGACAAAAAGCTTGTCGCTAAGGCCCACTAGCATCTTTCTAATCCAATCACGCCAACCAGATTTTGATACAAGATTTCCTACCAAATCATACTCAACCTCGATAACATGTGAAGAATTGCCAAAATTTACGGTCACTTCACCAGGCTTGTAGTGTCTTCCATTTAGAAAATGCCAATGTTCGGTTATGGTTAGTTGGTTTAAGGAACGATCATCTAGGATGATGTTCAATTGTTCTTCATTAGGGAACATTAACATTAGCATAGAGGCCCAGTTCATAGTGATTGTTGTGGGTGGACAGACACTGAATAATATAAGTACTAACAATTGTAAGTATATATAACAATGTTATATATTTTCAAAAAAAGTAGTAGACAGAGACTGGAAAATATAAGTACTAATGGTTTATCTTGAAAAGTAAATCATAAGCATGTCAAAAATGATAAGCACGTCATACAACTTTGCATAATCTTCAGATATATAGTGAAATTGAAGGAATGGTTTATCTTTTATTTGACAAATTATGTCTTGAAATAAGACACATAATCAAACTAATGATACTGATGCAGAACTTTGTTCACACAAATATATTGAAATGAAGATGGTTCTGCACTGAGAACAAAAAAAAAGTTTGGCGCGATGAGTATGCCCTCTCCTTTCATTATTTTCAATTAATGATCCCACCTATCCCATCCCTACCCTCCTCACACCACCCTCCCTCCTCACCCTCCCCATCCCCTGGCCCTCCACCATACCCCACCCCTATCCTCCTCCCACCCTACCACACCCCTCACCCTCCACTGGCCCTCCACCCTACCCCACCCCTATCCTCCTCCCACCCTACCACACCCCTCACCCTCCCCTGGCCCTCCACCCTACCCCACCCCTACCCTCCTCCCACCATACCACTTACCCTCATTCATGCATAATTAACCCTGATTAATCAATATTAATCAACTACGCAATTTTAGAGAAATTACGTACAAATCTAATTAATTAAGTTCATTAATGCATCATTAACCCAAATTATTCAATAGTAATCAACTATATGGTGGCATCATTAATCCTAAGTTCAAATCTAGTACTGAGTAATTAACTACTCATCGCACTGGTGGATCAAGCAGGTTGTGGTGGCGGTGGCCGGAGGTGGAGGTGGCTGGGATGGAGGTGAAGGTGGCTGGCGCTGGAGGTGCAGGCGGTGGCTAGTGGCGGTGACTGGAGCATCATCATCATCATCAATCATCATCATCATCATCGTCATCATCGTCGTCATCGTCATCATTGTGGCCATCATCATCATCATCGTCATCGTCTTCATTATCATCGCCATCATCATCATCATCATCATCAGAAAGAAAGAAATAAAGAAAGCACTATCAATTAATTAAATCCATTCATGGATGATTAACCCTGATTAATTAATATTAATAAATTACACAATCTTAGAGAAACTAAGTAGAAATCTAATAAATTAAGTTCATTAATGCATCATTAACCCTAATTATTCAATAGTAATCAACTATATGGTGGCATCATTAATTCTAAGTTCAAATCTAGTACTAATTAATTAACCACTCACCGCACTGGTGGATCGAGCAGGATGTGGTGGTGGTGGCCGGAGGTGGAGGTGGTCGGCACTGGAGGTGCAGGCAGTGGCCAGTGGTGGCGACTGGAGCATCATCATCATCATCAATCATCATCATCTTCGTCGTCGTCATTGTCATCGTCGTTGTCATCATCATCGTCGTCATCGTCGTCGTCGTCATCATCATCATCATCATTGGAAAGAAAGAAAGAAATAAATAAAGAAAGAAAGAAAAAACTATCAATTAATTAAATTCATTCATGCATCATTAACTCATATTAACCAATATTAATCGTCAGTTCTTTGCATCATTAACACAATATTAGTCGTCAGTTCTTTGCATCATTAACACAATCTTAGAGAAACTAAGTACAAGTCTAATTAATTAAACTGAGTACATAATCTAATCAATTAAGTACAATTATAATTAATTAAGTTTGCATCATTAACTTAAATGGCTTCCCTAGCTCCCGACGTTGCGAAGTGTAAGGCGACCAGGGGCGCAACGGTGGCTCGTCGACAGCCTCCTTGGGGTGATTACAGACGAAGGGAAAGATTCCACAAAGGGATTCAGATCAATAGCAGAGTCTCAACAACAGAATTAGAGAAGAAATCCATTAACTGGGAGAGCCTAAAGTCGAGATTAGCGGGGGATGGTTCAGATCTGAAAAAATAGCTATATCGCTGGAAGATGGAAAACTGGTGTATCCTAGATCTGAAGTGGAGGAAAATGCGGACAAATGGAGTAGGTTCCTGCTTGGTTACGTTGTCAACTTCCGTCCACACATTCCCACTCTTGTGAGCTACTTCAACAGTGTTTGGCTCATAAGTGGATTCTTTGAAATATTTGACAGAGGAGACGGCTTTTTTCTGGTAAGGTTTGAGGATGCTAATGATATGAAGACTGTTCTTGAAGGCGATTGGTATGTCAAAGACAGGCCGGTTATTCTCAGGAAATGGAACATGGATGAGAAACAAGAAAAGGTTGTTTTATCTGATGTCCCTGTATGGGTAAATTTGAGGAATCTACCGATGGAGCTATGGGATCAGAGGATGTTTTGTAGAATCGGTTCATTCCTAGGTAATCTGGTGAAGATGGATGACTTGATGCTTAATCTGAGGCGGCTGGATGTGGCGAGGATCCAAGTTCTGATGAATAAGGATTCAAAGTTTTCGGAAAGAGTAACGTTAAGAAGTGATGATGGCAAGGAACACTGTGTCTTGATTGAGTATGAATTAGTTCCTTATGTTTGTAGTAAGTGTGGATTAATGGGGCATGATGAATGTCTTCTGAATGGTGTTGTACCTGATCTGGAAAGTAGAGCATTGAAACCAGCTCAAACATGGGAGGTCAAGAAGAAAAATGCAGGTGAAGTGCTTGAAAATATTCCCAAAGGAAATCTGAAGAACGGTGTTGAATATGTTATTGAAGAAATAGAACATGAAGGGGAGATGAGGAGTGGATCAGTTGTTCAGTTGCCTGAAGAACTGGTTATCAAAGATGATAAATTATCTAAAGAGATGAACAAAGGAATAGAATATGATGAGAAAGTTAGAATGGTTATGAAGGATAAATCGGTGACTCTAGAAGCTCTGAATGAAAATGTTATGGCTGATTTTGAAGGGTTAAAGGACATCTCAGAGTAGGTGCATGCTAGTCCCATTATCATTACTCCAAGGGATTCACCTGATAGTGATGGTAGTTCACAAGAATCTTCAAGCTCTGTGAAATGTATGATAAGGCGCGCTGGTCAAAAAGTACCTCCTAGATGTCAAGGTAAACTGAATACCAATATCAGAATCGAGAAACTTAAGGATGCTCCCATTCCACGTGAGTTGGAACTAATTTCTGAAGATATTGAGGCTGTCAGTTCAACAACCGAAGTGTATAAAAGATTTCATGTACTATTTCCTCTTGGAATGTTAGGGGCATAAGTAATAAGCTCCTAAGTTTCCAAGAGGAGGTAAGAAGGGCAAATTGTGATGTATTTGTCCTTGTATAGACAAAGCTTAGAATTAATAAGATTGAAAAAGTGTTGAACAAATTCTTTGAGGGGTACAAATGGTTCTCTAATAGCAGATCTCATGCTTTGGGATGCATTATTGTTTTGTGGAAAGAGGAGAATTGCAAGTTGATTAAAATGGCAGAGTCTGATCAAACTATCCATTTTAGCTTGGAGAAAGATGACATTATGTTTAATGTTTCAGTTGTTTATGGGCACAATGATGATTATGATAGAGAAGGGCTTTGGAGGAACTTGGAGAACAGTAATATGATGAACATTGGTCCTTGGGTGGTTCTTTGAGACTTTAATGCAGTCAGGAAATATGATGAAAAGATTGGTGAGCAACCTCCTTCTAAGAAATCTATGGAGGACATCAATGATTTTATGTTGGACAGTGGTATAATGGAGATGGATATTTTTGGGCCTCGCTTCACTTGGAATAATCACCAGGATGGGGATAAGTTCATTTCTACTAAACTTGACAGAATTCTTTATAACATGGAGTTCCAAAAAAAGTTCGATCAGGTTCATGGTGAAACTATTACGAATACTACTAGTGATCATAATAGGATTATGTTGACGATTGGCAAGCCTCGTAAATACAAATCTCCTCTCAGATTTATAAATAGTTGGGCTGATCATAAGTATTTTCAAATAATTCTGGAGGAGAGCTGGAATTTAGAGGTTCAAGGTCATGCCATGTATAGGCTGTTCAGAAAGTTTGAACATCTTAAAAAGAATTTACAAGATTGGAATAAAAAGGTGTTTGGGAATGTTATGGAAAATGCAGCAGTGATGAATTTGAATGCTTTAGAAGCTCAGAAGAAGGCTGATTTGAATCCTAATGATATTAATCTGAGATCTACTGCTAATAGTTTGAGAAGGGAGGCTAGAGAGGCGTCCATTAGAGAGGAAGCCCTCTATAGACAAAAATCCAGAACCCTTTGGCTGAAAGAAGGTAATATGAACACCAAGTTTTTCTATTCTTCTTTGAAGACAAGGAGAGCTAGAAATTCGATTAACTTCCTTAATGTTGATGGGAATGTCACTAGGGATAATGATGAGATTAAGGAGGCTATTGCTAAGTATTATGAAAACATCTTTTGTAACAGCAACAATGGAGAGGTCTGGAAAGATGACTGGAATGGACCAATGATTACTACGAAACAAAATGTGATGTTGACGAGGAATGTTACTAGAAAGGAGCTTGAGGAGGTTATTGATGGTTTGAATGTGGATAAATGTCCTGGACCCGATGGTTTTAATGGTTACTTTTATAAATCTGCTTGGAAGGTTATAGGGGATGATGTGTTTAGTGTTGTGAAGGAGTTTTTCATTAATAATAACATGTTGAAAGAGGCTAATAGAAATTATTTGACTTTGTTGCCTAAGGGTGCTGATAGTTCTTTGATTTCTAACTGGAGGCATATTGCTCTTTGTAATATTTTATATAAGCTCATCTCGAAGATTCTCTCAAATAGATTGCAGGTGTGCCTCCCTTCAATCATTGATGATAATCAGTGTGCCTTTGTTAAAGGGAGGAGTATCAAGGAAGCTACTCTGCTGATGAATGAGATTTTCAGTGATATCATGAGAAAAAATGGTAGAGGTATGTGTATTCAGGCTGACATCTCCAAAGCCTATGACTCTATGAGTTGGAAGTTTTTCTTTTCTATTATGAGTAGAATGGGTTTTTCTAATAAATGGATTCGTTGGATTGATGTGATCTTAAGAACTACTTCATACCAGATTTTGATTAATGGTGAAACGTTAAGAACGATTGTCCCGTCTAATGGGGTTAGGCAAGGAGACCCTATTGCACCTTATTTGTTTACCATTGCAGTGTAGGGTTTATCTGAGATGATTAAGAGGGACAAGTCTTATTCTCTGATTCATGTTTCAAGCAATATGAGCTGCTCTCATCTTATTTTTGTTGATGATTTGATGATGTTCTCTAGAGTTGGTGTTAGTAATGTTGTTGGCATTAAGGATTTGTTAGATAAGTTTGGCTTGATGTCTGGCTTGTGTGTGAATAAGAACAAAAGCATGATTTTTATGAGACCTGTTTGGGAGGCTGTGGATATTTCTGAGGCTTTGGGTATTAATATTGGTAGTATTGAAGATACCAAGTATTTGGGGATGCCCCTTTTTGCTGGAAAATTGAACAAAAAACATTGTGAAAAATTGTTGGATAAAATCAAGAGAAGAATGGAAGGATGGAAAGCCAAATCTCTCTCCTTTGCTGGCAGGGTTGAGCTTGTTAAGTCGACGCTTTCAACTATGTATATCTATTGGGCGTTGTCCTTTCCTATTCCCTCCTCTACGCTTGACGAGATTGATAAATTGTGTAGAAGCTTTATTTGGGGAAAATCGGATAAGAAGGAGAATTTTCATTTGATTAAATGGGATATTATCACTCTCCCGAAAAAGTAAGGTGGTCTTGGTATTAGAAAAAGTAAAGAGATTGCATAAGCCTGTCTTGTTATGAATGCTTGGGATGTGGCCAGAAAGAAGGACTCTTTATGGGTCAAGTGGATTAATGAGAAGTACTTAAGGAAAGTGTCTTTCTGGAGCATTGATAGTTCTTCTAATTACTCTTGGATGTTCAATAATGTGCTTCGTATGAGGAGTAGTCTCCTTAACCTATTTGAGATTAAGGTTGGCAATGGCAAAATTTTGGATATTTGGGGTGACCCGTGGGTTAATGGAAAGTACTTCCACGAGACTGTTCAGAAGGGTATGTCTATTAGAGCTGGCATCCCTCATGAATCTAGATTGTGTTCTATTATAAGAGATGGTTATTGGAGTATTAAGGATTCGAGATGTTCTTTGTCTATTCTTGAAAAGTTAAAGAATGTTAAGATAGGTAAAGATAGTGAGGATAAGTTTCTTATGAAAGGTCAGAGTGAGGTCAAGATTAAACATGTGTGGGATCATGTCAGATCCAAAGGGGTGCAAAAGGTTATCTTTGAGTGGCTCTGAAAGACTAAAAGTAGTATGAATGCAAAGATTCATACTTGGAAAGCTATTCATAATAAGCTTCCTACCACAGATTATTTAAGAAGAATGGGGATTCTTGTTACGTCTATTTGCTACATGTGTAGAAAGGATTATGAGGATACTCTGCATATTTGTTTCAACTGCAAGTATGTAAAAGATCTTTGGAATTGTGCCCTGGAAGGGAAGCTTATTGATAGTATACCTGATGATTGGGAATCGATTGCTAGAATGAAGGACTTGAAGGTTGGTTCTACTATTCCTTTAATTCTGTATCATTGTTGGTTGGAAAGAAATAGAAGAGTTCATGATAATAATTATAAGGATGTGAACGCTCTCTGGAAGGTTATTGATGTTGATATTAGGATGTTCTTTGTTTGAAGTGTTGGTTTTCTTGGTGCGGTGTTCAAAGGACATTCTGGTTGTTTTTGTTACTGTTCTAAAGGATGTTGGCTTCTTGTTCTTTGGGTTGTTTCTGTTGGTTGCTGAAGTTTGAGCTCATTTGCTGCTGTGTTTCTCTGTGCGATTTAGTGGTTTTTCTCTTCTGTTCTTGAGCGGTCGAGTTTATCCCAAGGGGAGTGGCAGAACTCACTCAAGTTTTAAGATGTCTGTGGTGGTTTATATGGGTTGATTCTGTTGTTTGTTGAAGTTGTGGACTCTCTTACTGCTGTGTTTTCTCTACGCAGTTAGAGGTGGAAGCTTTGGTTCTGTGGTCTTGCTCTTCTGTTCTTGAGTGGTCGAGTTTATCCCATGTGGAGTGGCAGAACTCGCTCAAGAGATCGATTTTGTAGTGGAAGCGTTGAATCTGCGGTTTTGCTCCTATGTTCTTGAGTGGTCGAGTTTATCCCGAGCGGAGTGGCAGAACTCGCTCAAGACCTATCCTTGATGGTAGTTGTTCTCTTCTCATCTTTTTGAAGATTTTGTTTGCTTTCTCATGCTTTGGTGATGGTCGAGTCCCTATCCTTCGTTGGATGTCGACACTCCCCTCTCACTATTTTCTTGATGGCTGTTGAGAGGGTCGAGTCCCCATCGTGTGTGGATGTTGACGCTCCCTTATCACTCCATCTTGATGGTTGGATCTGTTGGTTTTGATCTGGGTTGTTTAGTTGTTGTTGTATCCTGTTAACATGTTGCTCTGATGGTATCGTTATTTGTTTTTGTTTCGAGTGTTGGTCATGTTGTTGATGGGTTTGCTGCTGGGTGCTGCTGGTTGGTTGAAGCTGCTTCTTTGCTTGATGGGTTGATTATCCTTTGCCTCGTGAGGTTGCTGGTCTTGTGTTGAGGTGGTTTGTAGTTGTTGATTGTGATGATGAGTTCCCATCCTGCTCTGGTGTTTCATTTTTTGCCTAAAGTTTTCTTGGTTCTCATCTAAGATGAGTGAAGCTTGTTTGTTCTGCCGGAGAGCTTGGCTTGTGGCGGTTCCTAATGAGTAGTTGCTCATCATTTTTCAGTGTTGTTGTTCTGCCTGTTCAGGAAATAGAGGCCACGATAGTTGCTTTGAATGAGAAGGAAGTGTGAAGGGTTGTTTTCTGAAGTATGTTGGGTATGCTTTCTCTTTTGATCTTTATGAAGTAGTTCTTTAACGATCTGTTGTTGGAGTCATTCTGTCTACTCAGGAAACAGAGGCCTTGAGAGCTCCCTTGGCTGAGAAGGAAGTGTGAAGGGTTGTTTTTCTGAAGTATGTTGGGAGGTTGAAGGGCTTCTCGTCTGGAAGTTCCTGAGCAGTTGAAGTTTGTTTAGTCTGCGATGTTCTGGAAACATCATCCGAGTGGTTTGAGCTTTAGGTGGTGGATCAGTTGATGGTTTTTTCACCTGTTGTCCCTTTGTATAGTTAGCTTTATATTCCTGACTATGTCAGTGATGGAAGTATGGTAGGCCTGCTGACAGTGCTTGGGTTGAGGAACTTATTCCACATAATGTTTTTTTCTGAAGATATCCTTTCTTTGCTTAAGGAGACAGTTTTAGGATGAGGCTGATGTTGTTTTTTTTTGGCTAGAATGGTTGTTTTTTTTTATCTTTTCTTTGCTATCTCTTATACAGATGGTCTTACACTTGGACTTGTACACCTATATTTTTTTCTGTCCTTGCATTGTAAATAGCACAATACAAAAGAAAATACAAAAAAGGAGGGCGAGTTTTTGACCGACCAAAAAAAAAGTTTTATGTAACTTTATTTAATTTAATTCATTCTTCTATTTGAGTTAGTTCATTCATGCATCATTAACCAATATTAATTAACTACACAATCTTGAAACATATACATTAGAGATTAACCTCAATGGAAATATATATATCACCAAGTAACCACAAATCAGTAGAAATCAATAAAACTCACCAAGAAATCAGTGGAAAAATTCATACAATACATTGGATCACATAATGCATTTGTTGTATTCAAGACAAAGATATATGGACAAAATATACCTGGGGAACAGTGGTGGCGAGCATGTAGAGAACGGAGGTGGTGAGCAGAGGCAGCGGGGAGCAGCTAGAGAATGGCGGTGGCAAGCAGCTAGTTGGAGAACGACGGTGGCGAACAGAGGCAGCGGTGGCTGGAGAACGACGGTGGCGAGCAGAGGTAGCGGCGAGCAGCTGGAGAACGGTGGTGGTGACAAGAGGTGGTGGCGAGCAGCTATAGAATGGAGGCGGTGAGTAGAGGTGGCGGCGAGCAGCTGGAGAATGGCAGTGGTGAGCAGAGGCAATGAGGAGCAGCTATAGAATGGCGGCGGCAAGCAGAGGCAGTGACGAGCAGTTGGAGAACGGCGGTGGTGAGCAGAGGCGGCGGTGAGCAGCTGGAGAATGGCGGCGAGCTAGAGATGATGTTGAGGTGATGGTGAGCTTTGACGCACTGGCAGCAGCAAGCAGTTGCGGCGAGCAGTGGGGAAGAGGAAAATTGCCAGAGCCCTAAGCGGGGGGAGGAAATCACAGTGAAATAGAGATTGGAGAGTATTTTTGTGATTAAGTTAGATACTTGGTGTCGATTATAAAACGAACTGACACCTATAGAAAACTACTCGTCGGTTGCTACTTAAAACCGATGCCAATTGGGAAATTTGGGGGGGGGGGGGGGAATTTGCGGGGACAGCGCGTGAAAACTCATCGGCGGCGGTTCGTCTACTAAAACCGATGACAAAATTCGCCCCAATTTCCGTCTCTCGAAAAACCTTTAGTCGTCGGTTCTTTGGTAAAAAACAATGTCGTATGTGAAATTTTGGAGGTAATTCTTTTGCACTGGAAAAATTAGATTTTGTGGGCGATTTTAGGCGTCAGTTGCTTATTAAGGAACCAACGCTAAATAAAAAGTGATACCCGTGTCTGGCCGCTCTTCACAGATAGATGTCAGTTTGTGTATTAAACCGACGCTGTAAGGTTTAGGCATCGGTTTCTTGTATACAACGGATGCCTGTAAATGTGATGTTATAAGCCATTTCTATAGTAGTGACTAGTATCATGATCGTTCCCTACAATGTCCTCCTGAATATGGACCTCACAGTCAACCATTCTTTTATAGAGTCTAGACATAGTTACAACCCCCTGCACTTAGGACCTATCAAGTTGAATAGGACTTGTAAAACATAAGTAGGTTCCAAAGCCTTTGGAGGAGGAGCTATAGGGGACTTCCTAGGTACTATGGTTTGTATGTATTATCATATCAGTTGCCAATGAAATACACAAAAAGAAAAGAACCATAAATACAAATGTGATGTAAAGTTATCATACATTCTCATAGAGAAATTTGGATTTGGGACACTGTGACGTCCCCAGATTTTCTAAAATTTAATCTAATGTGTGACGTCTAAATTGAAACCTCACCTTAGTGAGAATCCCAATTTAAACACCCCACACTAGGATAAGAAGAAGAGAACCAAGGGAGTCAAAAGGAAACAATAGTAGCACATGCACATGAACAATAATAAAACCATACAACACATGTTCACCATTCAACATATAATTACAACATGAATTGTTACAACATTTTTTTTGGTCGGTCAAAAAGGAGTGTTGCTATATATTACCAAAAACTTTGGGCATAGGGTACCCCTTTACATCACAAAAGTCATCAAAATTAAAATTCAACAATGGATCCAGTGCCCCACGCAGGGGGAACACTCGATCCTCAAGATAAAATAGGAAAAAGGAGACCTAAATACTCTAAGCAGCTAGTTCCAGACTATCCTACCAAATGAAAGACTATCTTGAACTGCCATACATACAATATGCACACCCACAAATAGTAAGACAGTTCAACATAGCACATACATCTGTTATCCAATCCAGAAGCAACTCCTGAAGATATAGATCTTCTCTTGTCACTAGATTCCATGTTTCGAGTTAGGATAACACCTGGAGCAAACAAAAAAACAAGATTAAGATCAGTCTTTGCTTCTTAGCACATAATCACTATCAATCAAACCACCCACAAGGTATGGTGACATGCCAAGTACAGGGAATCCTTCAAGCTTCCTTCCTCGAATGCAACACACTATTTTAGATGAATTTTTCTATCATATTGACACTTTATGTAGTATGAAAATCCATTTAAGTCAAATCATTCATAAGATATAACATTCTTTTTTGGTTTAAAGGCTAGCCATTTGATATTTTCAACAACATTATTCAGTGTTTGAGATAGTTGACGAAAGACTTTATCTTCAAACCACCTAATAAATGTTCGGTTATGCTCTCTATCAAGGCACATTAAATTGGCTTGAGGATATTTTTTTCTTGATAAAATTGGTGTGTTTGATGATATAAATACACAATTTATCAATGTTGTGTAAGACATACAAGTGTGCTTGTTCTCATAGCTCGTGACTAATTACTTTCATCCTGCTCCTAAAATCCCTTTTCCAAAATAAGCGTCAATATTCTTCGCGTTGGTAGGAACTTCATTATAACTCATTAATTCACTAAAAATCTCCATGACCTCCTTAGCCACATAACCTTCAACAACACTCCCTTCAGGACGATAATGGTTTTGAACATCACCTTTAAGAACACTCATGTACCATTCAAAAGGATACATCCAATGCAAGCAAAGCAGGCCCAACATTTTCACTTCCCTATTCAAATGAATGACAAGATGTACCATGATATAAAAGAGTGAAGGAGGGAAATACATCTCAATTTGGCATTGGGTAAAGACCAATTCTCTTTGCAACTAACAAATATGATCAAGATCAATAACTTTGATATGTAGAGTGTTGAAGAATAAATAAAGCCTAGTGATTGCAAATCTTACATACTTCAACAGTATGAACTGAATAGCCATAGGAAATATTTGTTGCTAGACCTATAAATAGATCGAATACGAAGCGGATACTGCTATATCTGATGTCTGAATATGGAAAAAAAATCAGTTCTGATATCTGATCCGATATCCAACAGATATCATGTGATAATATCTGAATCCGATCCGACAAATAATACTCGAATTTAGATAAATATCCGATCCGAAACAAAAATCATAAATGTAATTTTATTAATACATTATATATAGAAAACATTGATATCACTATGAATATATATATATATATATATGATAAAATATCTATATTTTATGTTTTTATATATAGATAATATATATTTGATAATATATGTATATATTTTTCAGATTTCAGATTTTTTGGAGTGGATATAGCCATATCCAAAATACTATCCAAAATTTTTGGATATGAAATTTGATATCCTAAATCCAATCTGGATTATGTAGATGTTGGATTTTTTTAATTCCGGACTCGAATCCAGATAGAATATGTAGATTTTGGATATCCATTTACAGGTTTACTTGTTGAATTAGAGTTTAACAATCATGAAACCTAATACCTATCAGCTTTAGATCATTCACTGATACTAATCTACGGACATTGGAAGAGTACTCCATGTGGTACCCTAACATGAAGTAAGCATTTACAAAAAGTTTTTTTCTCCCGTCTAGATAAGGAGTAACAAGGAGGTAACTATGTGCACAATCGTTGCTAACTTCTGTTGTTAATTCTTTCCTTATACCCATTTCACGTAGATCTATTATGGATTTGATGTCGTCTTTAGTCTTACCTGGTATATCCAATAGAATACTAATGACGCTATCACAGACATTTTTCTCAACATGTATGGCATTTATACAATGCCTAATTGTTAAAGAACTCCAATGAGGAATATCCTAAAATGTTGACCTCTTCCTAAATAAAGATCTATCACTCCATGTGGTAATAGTACATTGTGATCTCTTACCAAATGCATTGAAAATGTCTTTTACTCTTTCATATACATCCTCCCCTGATATAAGTTTGGGGGCACTACGTTCCTTAGTTGAGTTGTTGAATGCTTTGTGTAACCTTCAGTAAGGATGAACTTATTGAAGAAACCTTCAATGATCAAGATAAATAGTATTACTATCATATTTTTGGCATATTGGATCAGTGTTGTCCTCATATATAGGATATGGTTTTGATCCTTTTATGTTGTATCTAGACAAATTCCCATATGTTGAGAAATCATTAATAGTGAAAAGAAACATAGCATGCAAAAAATTGTCTCTCTACACAAAGCATCATAGTTCATCACATCTTATCCTCATAGTTTCTTTAAGTCATAATTTAGAGGTTCAAGAAAAACATCAATATCATTTCCAAGTTGTTTGGGGCCCAATATCAACCAGAAGAGCATGAAGTACTTAGTTTTCATACACAACCATAGAGGAAGATTGTATATAACAATCATAACACACCAAGCGCTATGATGGTTGCTTAATGTTTTTTATGTATTCATCTCATCGGTACAAGTGCCAAGTCTTAGAAACTTGACTTCTTCACCAAATTTAAAGTGCCATAAATCAATTTTCTTTGATAATGGGGAATCAGATGCAAGTCGTAGGATCCCATCATTTTTTCTTGACCTATGCATGCCAATATAAATTTTTCACATCTATGGAATTAGCAGACAAGCATTGAAGTAATGGTATTATAGGTATATACCACATCATCTTGGCAAGAGATCCAATTTTTGCCTTACATGAAGTCATCATTTTGTACCTAAATGCCCCACATTTTGGAAAATCTTTCAAATTGTTATAGTTCTTTGAAATAAGACACAATCATTCGGGAATGTATGTATCTTTTTAGCCTCCATTACCATTGGGAACAACATTCTCTTGGTTTTGCATGCTCTGATAGGAAGCTTGTTTCCTTAAGGAAGAATTTCTTTCAACAAAGACAATAGAGATTGAACCTTTTATCGATCCATCTATTGTTATCTTTTAGAGTATACAACCTCAAGACATTGCTTTGCTTCATAAACATAATACAACCTAAGTATAATGGTCTTGTAGCATCATGCACAATATTTCTAAATAAATAAGGTGTATTAATAAGATTTACCCCACAACCTTTTAGCATCGTGTCAACATGTCTATTGGAATCAATTCATTCCCAACAACGTCGTCAAAAATCTCTTCTTTAGCAAAAGTACCACTATCTACATATAAAATCTCATAGTAGAAATCTCTCCATGTTAGTATAAATATGTATATCCCTATACAATCCTATTGTACATGACATGACCTATGATTTCATAAATAGTGTTGATATTAAGTTGTTACTGTAATTCCTACATGCATAATAGAAAATATCTCCAAGTTGTTTACTATGTTCCTCTGCAAATCTTATAAATTGATGAAGACAAGTAATAAACTCCAAAGTGTAGTTATTTGAATGGACATCGATGATCGATCCATTCTATGATCATAAAGAAATTAAGTTTTAAATCAATTGTTAGCTACTTCAATTTAAAATAAAATATGTTCGACATAGATAAGGGTTTAGCATTTAGGATTTAGAATTTAGGGTTTAGGATTAAGGGTTAGGGTCTAGATATTAGGGCTTATCATTTATGATTTAGTAATGAATGTGTCCCACATATCCCATTCTTGAACACCTAGTCTCACTAGTAAGTGTATAATGTGTATTTGGTTTTTAAGAATATTTCAGCAACATTTCTTAGTAGTTTTCTAAGTACAAAGATGTAGATGGGTAAATACCCACATAGATATATACCTCAAGAACAAATAGGAAAATGCTGACAAAACATCTCAAAAACCAAATACACATTTACACTTGCTAAGTGAGATTATGATTTCAAGAATAGTCCCAAACTGGGACCATCTAAGATTTACTCCTAATGAGTAAATCTTGGATGGGTTTCTAAGCCAATAGAATATAGGAATTATGTTTTAAAGTTTAGGATTTAGGGTTTAGCTAAATTTATATATTTCAATATAAATCAAGTTAATTTAGATAAATTCATATCAATTTTAGTGTAAAAATTTCTAGGTGTGATTATTTAACCATACAACATTCAAATAGTTGACAATAAATAATGCACTTAGCATAAATAAAAAAGGAACATTCATCATAGTTTTCATATTAATTATATGCATCATAGTCTCTTGAACCTCATCATTCATCACATGCATCATGATATATGTGTTATAAAAAATAAATAGACCTTACATCATAGGAGAGGAGGAACAATAGTTGCATGCACAAACTGAGAGATGAATAGAGAAAGGAGAGAGAGTGTGTGGCAGGGGACAGAGCTTAAGCTCGAGCTCCTAGCTCCAAGATAAAGTAGAGGCAATGGCGGCAAGCAGATGTGGCAGTTATGGTGTCCGCAAGCAAAAGAAGAGGTGGAGGCATCATCTTCAAGTAGGAGCAGAGGTGGCGGCACTATAGAGAGGAGGTCGGTGGGTGAAGAGAAGCAGCTACCAGTGGTGGAGAAAGGAGCATGAAGAAAAAGTGATAGTAGCGACAGCTGTAATGGAGGTGGTGGAGATAGTTGGAAGTGGAAGAGAGATCTCAAAGCTAGCTCTATGTCGTAACTAGATATAGCTAGCCACTAGGTCACACGAGTTGTCAATACATGGAATGGAGGAATTTCACGTTTGTTATTAGTGACATCTTTGCCTTCAGTTTTTCTAGAAAATTGATGACACAAGCTATGTCATCGGTTTCATATAATACAACTGACCATGAAGGTGACTCTCTATTATCAGCTTACTAATAAGAAACTAACAACATATGTCCCTATCCACCCCACCCTCACTAAGACTTGTGGTGTCGATTGCATGAAGAAATCAATGGCATAACCCAATATGAAGGAGTAGATTTTTTGTTAGGCACCTGGAAGGAACCTTGTATCGTCGGTTCCATCAAGATGAATGGACGCCACATGTCTTTTGGAGGTAAAATAACTTCATGGGCCACATGACCTATATCGTCAATTTTTTTTGAAAATTACCAACGACATAGGTTTTTTGGAGGTAAAATCTATTTCGCGGGGATGTTCTACATCATGAGTTCCTTGTCAACTAACATGACACTTGCTTTACCATAATTTTTTATGAGAAATTGAATATTATGGGTTGTCTGTGACATCTGTTCTTCCTTAAGAAACCAACATCAAAATGAAAGTGGTACCCATGTTTTATTCCTAAATAAAAATACTTAACCAATTGCAATGTTTGTGCTTTGTTAACTAACAAGATATTTTATAGTGTCAGTTTCCCTTGGAAACAAACATTAAGAAAAGTGACACCATAGGTCAAAAGTGTACTAGTGATATAACACATCTTGCCAAATTAACAAAGCCATATTTGTCACCTTACACTTTGATTCTCTTTATTAGCATGAGACAAGTTGTCTATGTTGCAAGGTTATACCATTCACTCTTTTTTGGATGTTACATGCCTATTTTTCCCTTCATTTCCTGTATCATTTTTGGTTTTAATGTAATATATCTCACTTTTACTTGCATTTAGAGATATTTCCCCTCTCTTCCATAGTTACATCTTTTAGTAAGAAAATAACAAGAGTACAATATTCCCATCAGTTGAGAGGCAACTACAACCTTATTCTTCATTCCTGGTATGTGCAAGATGGGACTATTATTGGGGACACGTAGGAGGTGGTTAGGGTGCTTGAAATTATCAAGAGAATTGGTCTAGGTATGGCTCTTGAACTGAATATTCATAAAATTAAAGTATTTTGGCCTACATTTGATGGTAGATAGTATCACGGAGGTTTCTTTCCTAAGGACATTGGGAGGCCTTTACTAAGGGTGAAGCTACTTGGAGGAGCTATTAGCATAGACAAGGACTTTAGTAAAGGGTTGGCTTTGAGGAGGGTTGTCAAAGTTGTTGAGTTGATGTATCTTCTTCCATAGTGGTGTGACCCATAGAGTGTCCTTCTTTTGCTCTGGTCTTACATGAGTATCACAAAGCTTTTATTCAACCTCGTATGTGCCATATTGTACATATAGAGGAGGCAACGATGTTAATAGACAAAGGTCTGTGAGTGTCTGTTGAGGACATTATGGTTTGTGGAGGCCCCTTTTTTGGGGACCTTCAATGGCGTATGGCTTGCTTACCTATTTGTATCTATGGGTTGGGATAGTACTCAGAACTAAAGGACTCATCGTACTCTTTGTGAACTCTAGGGCCTAATCTTGAGTGTTACAAGATCATATTTTATGAGGCAGCGGGATTTGTGATATGGATTCTGATTTTACTAGTGATTTAAATTCTCTTCATGTCATGGTTCTAAATTTCAACCTCAATAATTTTTCTAACAAGGGCACGGTCCCCCCTAAAGTCCATAATGCTTTGGTGAGTGCTTTTTTTTCCAAAATTGTTGAGGATACGGAAGTGAAATTTGATATGACCACTAGACAAAAATAGTTTTTGGATGTCTACAAGTTGATCATGCACAAGACTTCTTCTTGATATTCCTATTGATGGGTTAGGCCTCCACGTGTCACCATTGGAGTATCATGCTATTCTCAAGTATCATCTTATGATTCCTTTGTATCCATTTGATAAGGTATGCCCAATTTGTTGCAAATCAAATTTAGATGCTTTTGAAGAGCACATATTTCATTGTAGGGAGCTTCCAAGTTTCAAGTATAGACATGATCTTTTCAGGTATGTTCTCTATGATATTATTATACAAGCGAGAGTTGTTATTAAGAAAAATCACTTATGAACTTTTTGATTGATCGATAGGATAATAGATCGACATTGAGACCAGTTGATGTCTTGATTTTTGGGTGGATTCATGGGAAGAACACATGTATTGACCTAACTAGGGTTCCTCCATTGGTGGGCTTGAGGGAAGGGTCATTTGTTGTGGGACATGCTTCCTTCAAAGTTTCCTCAGGAAAAGTAGCTAAGCATGATAAAGCATGTACTGACAATCAACATATTAATATACCTTTCAAGTTTGATACCTTTGGTTTCTAAAAACCATATGACATGGAGCTTCTTAAGAGGATTAAAAAAGTTATGAACTACAACATTATGACCCCCAAAATTTATGCATGTAGCATTTAGGAGAATTGTTTTGATATCCAAAAGGGGGTGGCGGCACAACTTTTTGACCACTTGCCTTCTGTCTCATTATAATTATTAAGTAACATATTATCTCATATATCTTGAAAGGGGCAAGCAACTGATGATGCCAATGGTGGCATAGGATGTCAGTAAGGAACAAGACATGGAAACCATTGGTTCCTCCACATATGGAAAAAAAATCTGGAGTTGTTCCATCCCAGATTGAACAAAGGATCAAACATTTCATTAATGTTCACACAAAAGCTTGTGCTACGCACTGAAAAAAATTCTATCAAAGCATTGACGGGATTCCAGACAAGTCTAGCACTGATGCATGGTCTGCTGACTACAAAGATGTTTGGTCTGCAAACTCTAGAAATGATACTTATCCTACATTTCACAAAGATGAATGACTCGCCATCAGCCACCAATGCAAAGTCCTCTTCCCCCAACCAATGATTGAGATTATGTATTCCATCGATGCTTGACCTTTAGCCCTCCACCAATGAAAACATTGACAGCCATTGTAAATCTGATGAAGTCCATACAAACCCTCCGCAGCTATAATTAGTTAAGTGTGTGCCTTGAGGCACATGCCCAGAGACTTGAAGCGCAAGAAAAGTACCCTAATGCCCAAGTTCAATTTTATCATCAACCTCATCGAAAGGCAAGGATGAGAGTTCAAACCTGATTGGTGCTCACTTCTAGATGTGTTTACATCCATCTTTGAGAGAAGGAGGATCACTAAGGCCATCATTTTCTTCATAATTTCAATCTACATGAAGAGGAGGTCTTCATCAAAGGCCAATACCTTTAGGTATATTATTTTGTTGAGTTTCCTCATTCTTCCCTCTTTCCATTCATCTCCTTCCATTTTCCTTTGCATGTCACCTTTGTCATTTGGAAATATGTATTGTTTCTTCTGAACATGAGTATCTAGACCACTTTACTTGGGTTAAGATTAACCACTAAGGTTATTTCAACATGTAAATATTCATATTCCAGTAAGTGTATATACTCTTAGCAATGTTGATATCCTTACTTTTGTTCTTGAATGATTATGTACCACACCGTTTGAACAAATCGTCATTAACTAAGTGGAAGCAATCATTAACAGCGGATTAACAAAAATCACTAAAAATTAAAACCTTTTGCAAAGAGATCCAATTTTAGGAAACTCTTAACAACAAGAACCAAAGTATTACATATACATTTTGGTCCACAAGTACATACCATGTACCATATCTTCTCGAGGATTACATACATCAATTGCTCTGTTAAGTCTACACATGAGCAACAGAAAACCTTGAGGCATTCAAATCAAGATTTCAGATCGATTATAAAAACATAAAGTACTGACTCCTAGGACCTGAGAGTATAGATACGACACATAGGACTCATATCTATAAGACATGACAGTCAGTATCTCCACCTGAGATGTTACTGTTGTCCCTGATGTTGCTGTCCTTTTTCCTACTATATGATTTCTACCTCTTCGTCCGCGTCCACCTAAAAATGTTGGATCCAACGGGGGTGATACAATTGAAATTGTCCCAGCGAGAGATATAACTCTCCGTCAGAAACATTATTATTGCAAATAAACATCATAAAACTGAGCAGGGGATAAGCAGTTTAGAACATTCTCATATTTTAAAGCATTGCAACTATCTATGATAGAGAAGTAAATCATCTATTCTCTTTATAAGGAATAGGAAGAATAGATATATCATTTATCGATCATACTATATCAACATCTCAAGCTTATCCTGTGATACTCATTATCATGGTATGTCATCCATGAATCATTCTCATTTCTATCTGTTGGTATCAACCAATCTGCTAACCGGATATTGAATTGTACCAGTCATGTGAGTATACATCATCATATTCTATCCAGGCATTGGACTATGCCAATCCTATGCAAACATTCCAGGCATTGGATTATGCCAATCCTATGCAAACATTCCAGGCATTGGACTATGCCAATCATGTGCAAACATTCCAGGCATTGGGTTATTACCAATCATGTGCAATTATTCCAGGTATTAGGTTATGACCAATCCTGTGCAATTATTCCAGGTATTGGGTTATGACCAATCATTGTGCAATTATTCCAGGTATTGGGTTATGACCAATCCTGTGCAATTATTCCAGGTATTGGGTTATGACCAATCATGTGCAATTATTTCAGGTATTGGGTTATGACCAATCATGTGCAATTATTCCAGGTATTAGGTTATGGCCAATCCTGTGACATTATTCCAGGTATTGGGTTATTACCAATCCTATGCAATTATTCCAGGTATTGAACTATGTCAATCATGTGCATCTATTACAGGCATTGGACTATACCAATCATGTGCATCATCATTGAATACCACATCACCTTTACTAGGTATTAAACCTTAGTCAAGCCATCATACTTATTCACATCCTTTATGTAATTCAATTATTCCTCGTATCTCCTTTAAGCTTATTTAAAACACTATAGACCTTATTTGGCTATAAACATAAAGCATGTATGATCAAGATTTCATTATTATTATTGTATCCATTAGTTATTATTATTATGTTACTAAGTTTCCATTGTTTATTTTGAACATTATCATTTCTTACATGAGACTTTATAAACATCTTGTTACCTCTCACTAGACAACAACTACTCTCATGGATCACAAGGCCCATTACACATCTTGACACCTCTCACTAGGCAACAACTACTCTCATGGATCACAAGGCCATTAAACATCTTGTCACCTCTCACTAGGCAACAACTATTCTCATCATTTATCATTAAATGATTATCAACACAAGGTATGAGTTTCTCTCTCATCCTTACCAGAGTATAAATACATCATACTTTATTAACTTGGCTTAACCCTTTCTTAATGTATGTTAGCCTACACTTATCAAAGTGCATTAGGCTCATTACATCTCAATGTAACAATTATCATGACACACTTTATGTGTTACTCATACAAGTACATTGGATTGAGGATACATCAAGGTGTGTCAATCTTGAGGTGTTAGATGTGATATCTATCATATCTTGATGTATCACTTCCCTCATCACCTTTATCTTAAGTTCATCAACTTATATTGTATTAGGGTATTTCCCATCCTAATACTTTATGCACTAGTTCATCACATTTATCATGTAATGTATTGGTCATAAGTCACTTATTTGAAACATGCAACCATTGTCAACGATATGGACTCACCTCGAGTTAAGACATTATTGATATAAGGTTATCCATTACCAATCACTTTAGGTGTTTCACTTATCAATATATTAGTCACTATTCCATTATTAGGAATAGGGTTTCCCATATTTATCAATTAGGGTTTACATAACATCACCCTATATTAGGGTTTCACATAACATCACCCTACGTTAGGATTTCACATAACATCATCCTATATTAGGGTTTCACATAACATTACATGAAATTTAGGGTTTCTTAACCCATGGCCAAAATTGGGGTTATGTTTTATCATCATATTGCCCAATATTGGGATTTCATGCATGATAACCCAAAATTAGGGTTTCATATAGCATTACATAGCATCACCCTAGATTAGAGTTTCATGAAGCATTCTCTTAATTTAGGGTTTTTCATTACATCACCCTAGATTGGGATTTCTCATATCATCACCCTAGATTAGGGTTACACCATTACCCTAGATTAAAGTTTCATCTAGCATTGCCTTAAATTAGTGTTAGGGCTCATCAACCTTCTCGATTAGGGTTTCATGATTTCTTTATCAAGGATCAAACCCTAATTATATATTTTATTCATGTTGAAAGTGATGAGGCTTAACCACTACATGATTATTATACATGTATGAATTCCTCTCTCTCTCATCCTCTCTAGGATGTTGATTACTTCAAGCTTGATTAGATTAGGTCAACCCTTCATTCAAGTACACACATTTAGGGTTAGCATAGTGTATTGAGATATTGCTTCCATAAGCATCAAAGGTTAACCTCTCTAAGGGTACTAAACATCCTAGTACCGTAAAGGTACAACCATTGTAATTATCTTTAATAAACATCATTAACAATCATAGGGTTAATTGATCTTTCATAGCTTTGAGAGTATTAGGTCTCCAAATGGTTTTGATACTTTTGAACCTTCAAACGGTTTTGACCTCCTTGTCCTTCAAATAGTTTTGAGATTGTTTGCCCACTAAACGGTCTTGAGACCGTTTGGGCATCTAGGGTTGAGACAGTTTACTCTTAAACAGTTTTGAAACCATTTGGTGCTTTCAACCTTTGAGACTGTTTGATCAAATTATCATTGAAACAGAATGAACAACCCATCATTGAAACCGAATGAACATCAAACGGTTTGAGACCGTTTGCCCTCCAAACGGTCTCAAGACCATTTGCTCCAAACCACCTTGAAACTGAATTGATCAATTAGGGTTCCATCCAACCAATCAATCGATCTTAGGGTATGCACTCATTGAACCATCCAACATTGGGATCATTGAAAGTACATCAAATTACATCCCTTGGATCTCCAACCATCCATCACAGCCCTTGAACTCCAAATAGTTTTGAGTTAATTGTGCCTTTAAATGGTTTGTATTGAAATCTCCAAACAATCTTGAATTAATACCCTCAAACGGTTTGAAACCGTTTAGACCTCCAAACGGTCAACTCCTCCAAACGGTCAAAGTACCCAAATGGTTTTGAAGTTCAATTTACCCATTTGATCTTGAGATCCATTACCCATTTGGTTTGCAACTCAATTATTCATTCGATCTTGAAGTCAATTACCCATTTGGTCTTGAACTCAATTACCCATTCGGTTTTGAAGTAAATTACCCATTCAATTTTGAAATCAATTACCCATTCGATCTTGAAGTCAATTACCCATTCGGTTTTGAAGTAAATTACCCATTCGGTTTTGAACTCAATTACCCATTCGATCTTGAAGTCAATTACCCATTCAGTTTTTGAACTCAATTATCCATTCAGTTTTGAAGCTAAATCAACTCAATCAATTTTGAAACCGAATTAGCTCAATCGGTTTTGAAAATCTTTTGCCCATTCCTTTGTTGAGGTGTGTGCTTAATATGACATCATCATCTTCAAGCTTCAAACCTTTGAAATCAATTGTGATTCTTATGGTGATTTCAACAACTAATCAAAAGGAAATCGAGAAAGAAGAAAGGTTCAACACATGATGAATAAATTCCAAGCAATAATAACATTTAAGGGTTCAAGTTATATAACCCACCTTCAAAATTGAATCCAAGCTTCACGTTCTCAATGGTAAATGAAGCTTCCTCAACTTCCAAAGGCTCATCCTCAAGTCTTTGAGTGAAATGAATGGCTAAGGTTGAAGATTGAATGAAGAAAAGAAGAAATTAAGCATTGAACTTCGATTTCCACCATGAAATTAAAGTTGAAGATGACTATGGAGCTTACCTACAGGTTGGGGAACGTCCTTATGTTTCTCCTAAGCTCCCTTGTGTTCAACCAAAGCAAGGAAAGAAAAAGGAATCGAAAAAGCCTTTCATGTGGGTTGAAAATGGGATGTATATAAGGGAATTTCAATGAGAGAGAAAGTGATAAATAACTCCTTCAACTCCCAAAATTGGTGCCACATACTCCCCTAAATCCCTTGAATACGAAGCCATCTACCCCACCTTGTAATTCCTCTTCATTATCCATGAATTAAAAGAAAACAAATTAAGCACCTTAACCATTTTAAAAATAATATCCAATATTAGTGGATATTACTTTTTAGTTAACTAATGTGAGTGGGCTCTCCACTCACTTTAGATATTTCGATGCAATTGCAAGGCACAAGGACGTCCATACTTATACAAATTCAACCATCACATTTTTGGTTGAAGGGCACTTCCATTGATATTTTTATTTTTGCATTAAATTGAATTAGGGTTTCAATTATGCTTAAATCTTGATTATTTTAATATCAAGATTCTCTTTCCTCCAAAGAGATTCAAATGAGATGCCCCTCTGATTTTCTTGTCTCTAAATGATACCAAGAAACATTAGGGACTCTCTAGAAGTGGTATTTTGCATATTTAACCCTAGTTTTTGGGTAAATTGCACTTTACACCAAAACTAGGTTTTAATGCACAAACATTCCTTAATAAGCTCTTTCTTGGTGCTCAGGATTTCACAAGCCATACCTCTACATCATTTTCATTCTTATGATGCTTCAACACTTGAGGAACATTTTATCATGTAACATTTGCAAGTTAACCCTTCAACTTGGGTCATTTGCACTTTAGTCCAAAATGGGCAAAACATTGTTTTCAACATTATTCAAAAAGAACTAAAATTAAAACATAAGTTCCTATTGGGATTTAATTAATTTTCAAAAGATAAGAGAAAGCATATAATTAACTTTATTAAGCAAAACATCTAGGGTTAAAGCATAACCCAGGTCAGGGATGTTACAAGTAATAAACCCCTAACAAGGATTTCGTCCCCGAAATCCCAGGTAAAGGAAGACAGATATTTTTCATTAATCATATCATCAAGTCTCCACATAACATCTTAATGTCATGGAGATGCCATAGAACTTTGATCAACACAAAGTCCTTCCATACAGGTTTATCATAGAACTTGTCACACAGGATACATACTCTACTGTTTCTTTTCATTATTGATTGTAGAGTCAACTCTGTGTCAGGTAAAACTTTTTCTAGTCAGAGATTCATTATACATACCTCATTTAATTTAGCATTTCACTTTCAAGATAAGTCTAGTGTTACATTTTGTCACCCACTTGTGACTACAAGTCTCTTCATACATCTGGTGTGTCATCCAAACTAATGATACAACACTAAATTTTCTTACTGCTTGTACCAACTATCTTATTAGTTGTACATATTCTTTTCATAAGGGAAGGTTACTTATCAATTAAGAACTTATCTTAAACATATCTTAAAGAATTATTTTTAGCTTGATAAGATTTTCCCATAATGATTTTACAATTGTTCCTTTGACTCATACATCTTTGCTGATGTCATGTTTATGCGGGGCATAAACCCCTAACATATGGTATTCATACTACAGTATGTAACTGGAAAAAATTCAAAGGTGGCCCTTCTAGGTAACCAAACATTACTTCTTATGAGGAGTCATGTTCCCATTTTCTCATATCATTGAAAATTCTTGGATACTAGGATTATTTACCTTGGTATCCATTATATGTGCCAAAAACACATCACATCATCATCATGATTACTAAATTTGGGTATTCAAACCCTCAGTCCATCATTGAACATTGTTACCTCTCATCAGGTAACTGTTACCTCTAGGTCATCATACCAAGGTATACATTATACTATACATCTTCTTTTGTTTATAAATTGATTTATGATTTAACTCAGATCCCTTCGTATATCAATTAGAATGTGGTAGAAATATCCTTGCCACATTTTCTACCTCATTATACTCTTTAGATTGACTCAAAATGACTACTTGATCAGAGTAATCAGAAAGATAGCAATCTAAGAGTGGCATACTTACCTTATCTTCAATATATGAATACCTGGCCAGGGTATTCAAGAACTGAAATTAGGTAATATGTATTGGTTTTTATATTATGTTTCATCTCTTTAAGTTTTACTACTTAGTATCTTAAATTTTCTCTAGGTGTTTCTTCTATATCTCTTCCCTTTTCTATATGAAGAGAGAAATTTCAAAACATACAAGAGAATATTGGATTGAATATAAGTTCTCATCCTTCTTAGCTCTTCCTCATGTCCTCATAAGTTTAATTAAAGGGAGCTTTATGAGTGTATATTCATCATGAAATTCAATTATCACTTCGGGACCAATTCAACTCTATACATACTATTTTACTCAATATGAATCATAATGTGCAAAACTACTTAGTTGATTCGATTATCAAGGTTTTAACTAAATATTGTTCATTTAATGCAAGTTTTGACAAAGCTTAATAAGAAGGCAGGGTCCGCCTTCATCTCTGGCTCTGGTCAAGAAATCTAACCAAGCAATTCCATCCATGCGGTCCTAAGACTGGTTGGGTCCATGCGGTCCCAAGACCGTTTGGGACCGGGACCGTTTGGGTCCATGCGGTCCCAATACTGTTTGGGTCCATGCGGTCCCAATACTGTTTGGGTCCATGCGGTCTCAAGACCGTTTGGGTCCATGCGGTCTCAAGACCGTTTGGGTCCATGCGGTCCCAAGATCGTTTGGGTCCATGCGGTCCCAAGATCGTTTGGGTCCATGCGGTCCCAAGACCGTTTGGGTCCATGTGGTCCTAAGACCGTTTGAGTTCATACAATTTCAAGATCGTTTGAGCAGAAGAGACCGTTTAGAGGAATCTCTCAGCCGCAAGGGATCGAGCAGTGCACAAACTCAAGATTGCGAAGCAGAGACCTGACCACAGTTGTGGCCGTCCGCCATCACCACGACCGTGTGACACGGCCACGACCGTGGTGGATCATCCCCAAAGCCTGACTTCATACTCACCACGCCCGTGCAAGGCAGCACGACCGTGTAGCATCTAGCTCACCACGACCGTGGTGTCACGCCACGGCCGTGGCACAATGTCATCATAGCTCGTTTTCTCACCCACCATGCCCATGCTAGGCGGCACGGCCGTGGGACAGCAGCTCTACCACGACCGTGGTGCCTAACCACGACCGTGGTACATCGTCTTCAACCTCCGACCTGCACACAGTTGTAGATCCTGAGCAAGGTCATTTGGGGATGATTCGCATACCGAATAGGGTCGCCCTGAGGTCGCCGCACCTACAGAAGAAGGTCAGAGATCATTTGATAGTTCGGAGAGCAGCTGGATTGTTTTACCAAGCAGACCCTCTGCTGCTCGTTTGCAGAGCATTGACCGGTTGAAACGATAAGATCGTTTGAGATCTCATTAGCAAACCATTTGGATCATTCAACGCGAAGAACATTTGTAGCGAATCTGAAGACCGTTTGTGCCTAAGTACTCAAGACCGTTTGGTCTTATACGGTTTACAGACCGTTTGCACAGGACCATTTACTCAAGAATGTTTGGTTTTGTGCGGTTTCCAAACCGTTTGCTCAAAATTGTTTGATCCAAACCGGTTGCTCAAGATCATTTTCCCCAAATGGTCTCCATACCGTTTGGCAGCAAATGGTCTCCAGACCGTTTGGAGAAGATATTTCCAGGACCAGTTGGTCTATTTCTACAGACCATTTGGGGTTGTTTTAAATGAAACTGTTTGGTCTCTTTTTATCCTAGACTATTTGGGGTCACTCATGTGCCTATAAATAGGACCCCAAAGGCCCTCACTTGGACATCAATTCCGAGACGCCGATAGGCTGCCTGTACACAGGTCCGATCCAAAATTAGTCCAGTCCGCACCAGTTTCATTTCACCTACTGCCCGTGCTGCAACCAAGGAGGCTGAGGAGAGAAGGAAGATGGAGTGAGGGAGACTGTCCGATCTGTCTTGGTAACTCCCGTTCACGTCCAGATCTGCTCTGACATGACGTAGGAGGTCGTATCTTCTTCACCAAGCTGCGACTACCTTCTGCACCGAGTTCATGGTGGATTTCTCTCTCTTTCTCATTCTTCTTATTTCTCGCATCATGAGCGAGTAGTACCTTTTCGCTGGGGTGCGGGGACTAGCCTCGTTGCCCATGCAAATCATGTTATTTTGTTAAAATCTCCATGGCAATGTATATACCTTTCCATTTCATTGTTAGTTGGTATGTGTGTAGTTGATTATCTACTTGCTTTCATCTTGTTCTTTCCTATATAGTGAAATCTTCTATATGTGGGACGGAATGGCAGTTTACAAGGTTCGACTCTTTGACGAGAACTTATGATAAGATTCCTTGAGGTCGTAAGTGTATGATCTGTTGGGGGACGAGACATCTAGCCTACGGTGACGCTTCTGTGGTCTAAACATCCCTCAGGAAGGACCACAACCTTAGTTGGATTTTGTATCGTCTTTGTTTATCGTCGATGTTAGTTTGTAGATCTATCCCCTACTTGCTTATCGATTAACGCGGTTGACTCCCAAACTAGAAATAGAATGGGATTTCTTCAGAGCCGTAAGTAAGTGATCCGCGTGGCGATGAGACATCTGATGCCTAAGGTGATGCTTACGCGAACCTAATGCCCTAACGGGGGGTTCTGCAGCAGCTCTATTTGGATTGATATATCTTGCGTGGTTTGTTTGTGATTGAATGTGTTTGTGTGTGCAGCGGTGGTGAAACCTGGTACCATCCCAGCGATTCCATATCATTGATCTAAACCCAACTTTAATTCAGCTTTTACTTTCTTGCAATTTTATTAAGTAACCTCAAATCAATCAATCATTCTAAATATTAGTTTTACTTGAGCTAGATTCGATTGACAAGGATTCTTAAAAAGGTTGTCCTTTGGGTTCGATCCTTAACTATACTGCGATAAGACTCGTCCGCTTGCGGGTGGTATTATTGCATTTTGGTTTTGCTAAAAGCTCGGGGATTTCAACCCCGAGTGAGTTTGTTAGTGCGTTTCAAAATACCACGTCAAATTCTAGCGTCGTTGCCGGGGACAACGGAATCAGTTAGTCAAATCTAGTTCTTTTAAGACTAATCTAGGATTTTGCTTTTTTCTTTTGAAACAATCGATCATCTACTTGAATTTGACTCTACCTTGTGGATCTCATTTTCAAAATCTTTCTATTTTTCAAGTACAACTCAAGGCATAGTGTATGCACCGTTCGGATAGCCCCGGACACACAGCGAGCTATGATCCCAAAATAGACAGAACTTTCCACCGACAGATCAGAGAGAATCAAGCAAGGATGGCTCAAGAAGAAGAGCAAGATGCCCAAGAAACAAAAAGACTTGGGATCCTTTGGAATTTCATGTCACATTGGTGACTCATCATGCAAGAAAGGTTTGGCAGATCTCGGCGCAAGCATCTCTATTATGCCACTAAGCCTATGCAAAAGACTAGGGTTTGCATAATTGCTTCCTACTGGCATGACTATACAGCTCGTAGACAATTCGATAAAATGTCCATTAGGATATCTTGAGGATGTCCCGGTCAAGGTAGGCAAGGACACATATGTTCCATGTGACTTCGTCATTATGGACATCAAAGAAGACACCAGATATCCTCTCATCTTTGGTCGTCCATTCCTCACCACTGCAAGAGCCCTAATTGATGTTGAGGCTGGTACCTTACTGCACATATTAGGCAAAGAAACTCTCGAATTTAAAGTTTTTGAAAGTATGAGAAGACCAAGTATGCAAGAAGAAGTCTATTTGATTGACTGCATTGAACAAATGTCACTTCTGACTCAAGAGCATCATGAATCAAACGATCCTTTAGAAATTGCTCTAACAAACCCATCAGTTAATGAACCAATTGACGAACGGGTAAAGGATTGCATCGAATCCCTCAACTCTGCTAAAGAAGATGTTGAAGCCGATAGTGAAGAACTCAAGGCTATGGAAACTATAGAAGAAACAAACGAAAAACCAGAGGCTCCCGAAATGAAGCATCTGCCTGAAGGACTAAAGTACATGTTTTTAGATGATCTCAAGGTTTGTCCAGTTATTATAAATTCCGATCTAACAGCTGAACAAGAAGAGAAACTTCTGAAGGAATTGAGGGAAAGAAAAAAGCCATCGGCAATAAAATGAGTGACCTCACTGAGGTCAGTCAAGCGTTGTGTATGCATAATATCCCTATGATGGAAGATCACAAACCTACTATTGAGCATCAACGGAAATTGAACCCAAGTATGAAGGAAGTGGTCTGTAGCGAGGTCATTAAATTGCTCACCGCTGGAATAATCTATCCAATATCCGATTCGCCATGGGTGAGCCCAGTGCATGTAGTCCCAAAAAAAGGTGGAACAAATGTTATACGGAATGAAAACAATGAACTCATCCCCACTCGAACAGTCACAGGGTGGAGGATGTGCATAGATTATAGAAAATTGAACAATGCAACTCGAAAGGATCATTTTCCAATGCCTTTCCTTGATCAAGTCCTAGAAAGGTTAGCTCATCAAGAATATTTCTATTATCTTGATGGTTACTCTGGATTCTATCAAATACCCATACATCCAGGTGACCAAGAGAAAACAACCTTTACCTGCCCATTCAGAACGTATGCATTTAAAAGAATGTCGTTTGGTCTCTGCAATGCACCCACAACTTTTCAACGGTGCATGGCTGCTATATTCGCCGACATTACTAAAAGTATTATGGAGGTTTGAATGGATGATTTTTCCGTTTACGGAGATTCATTCGATTCATGTCTAAAGCACCTCTCCATGGTCCTAAAATGTTGTGAAGAAGCACATCTCGTGCTAAATTGGGAAAAATGCCATTTTATGGTAAAAGAAGGCATTGTCCTGGGCCATAGGGTCAGCAATAGAGGAATTGAAGTAGATAAAGCCAAGATTGAAGTGATTTATAAACTGGCTATCCCCACAAATGTAAAAGAAGTTCGTGCTTTCCTTGGTCATGCCGGATTCTATATAAGATTCATAAAGGATTTTTCCAAGATAACGAAGCCAATGACGAACATATTACTAAAGGATACTGATTTCAATTTCAATGAAGAATGTGTCAAAAGCTTCAACACACTGAAGCAGGCCCTTACAACCACCCCCATCATTAGAGCTCCCGATTGGGACCATCCTTTTGAAATTATGTGTGATGCCAGTGATTATGTTGTGGATGTTGTTTTAGGGCAATATATAGAGAAGAAACACTATGTGATCTATTATGCATCAAAAACTCTCGATGAAGCCCAGAGGAATTATGCTACTACCGAGAAAGAACTTCTAGCAGTTGTGTATGCCTTTGACAAGTTCAGATCCTACCTAATTGGTTCAAAGGTCATTGTCTACACAGACCACGCTGCCATTCGTTACCTTCTGGCAAAGAAAGATGTGAAACCCAAGTTAATTAGATGGATCCTCCTATTACAAGAATTTGATTTGGAGATAAGAGATAAAAAGGGTACAGAGAATGTTCTAGCTGACCACCTCAGTCGCATCCACACTCTGGATACTGAGAAGATTCTGATCAATGATTCCCTGCCAGATGATCAACTAATGAAAGTCTTAGAAGTTGTACCGTGGTACTCAGATTTCGTGAACTACCTTGTTGCTGGGGTTATCCATCCTCAATGCACTGGAAATGCACTAAAGAAATTTATGCATGATGTGAAACAATATCACTGGGATGAGCCATATCTCTTTAAACTAGGTGTTGATGGCATGTATAGACGATGTATCGCCGAAGAAGAAGCTCAACTTATTTTGGAACAATGTCACTCAGGACCAGTGGGAGGACATATGAGCTATAAAAAGACTGCTTTGAAGGTTTTGCAATGTGGATTCTTCTGGCCAACCATATCCAAAGATTCCTATGACTTTGTCCTGTCATGTGACAAATGTCAAAGATCAGGCAATATAACAAAGAGAGATGAGATGTCGCTGAATCTCTAGCAAGAAGTAGAGATATTAGACATATGGGGGGTGGACTACATGGGTCTATTCCCATCTTCTCATGGATTTTCATACATCCTAGTGGCGGTAGACTACGTCTCAAAATGGGTTGAAGCTATACCAACCGTCACTAGTGATTCCAAACCCGTCATCAAACTATTCAAAGATATTATGTTCCCACATTTTGGAGTTCCATGAACCATGATATCTGACGGAGGTTCCCACTTCCTTGAAAGAAGATTTGAGGCTTTAATTAGAAAATACGGTGTAACACACAAGGTAGCCTCACCTTACCATCCACAAACAAGTGGACAGGTAGAGGTTTCTAACCATCAGATAAAGACTATTCTGGAAAAAAGTGTAGGACGTAATCGAAAGGATTGGTCAACAAAAATCAACGACGCCTTATGGGCCTATCGTACTGCTTATAAAACTCCCATTGGGACTACACCTTTTCGATTAACATATGGAAAAGCTTGCCACCTGCCAGTCGAACTGGAACACAATGCATGGTGGGCAATTAAACAACTGAACTTTGATATGAATAAAGCAGGCCAAGCCAGGATTCTACAACTCCAAGAGCTGGATGAACTCAGGATGACAGCTTATGAGAATGCACGAATCTATAAAGAACGCATAAAACTTTGGCACGATGGACATCAGAAAAGAAAAGACATTCAAGTGGGAGACCAAGTTTTTCTATTCAACTCAAGATTGAAGTTATTCCCAGGAAAACTCCGCTCACGCTGGTCTGGACCGTACATCGTCAAGAGCACCTCCCCACATGGTACCTTCTCATTATGGAGTGAAAAGTCAGGTGAATTTGTGACAAATGGTCACCGCTTAAAGAGATATTTCACCTTAACTGACATAGGCACCAAAGCAACATTGGAACTCACCAATCCAAAGGATCCACCGTGAAGCTGAAGGATCCAGTCGAGCCATCGACATAAAACAAAGGCGCTCGTCGGGAGGCAACCCGATCAATAAATTTGTTTTACTTCCCTTCAATTTTGTTTTTACCTTCTAGTTAATTTTTCATTAAATAAAATTAGCATTGCAAGATGCTATTTTAAGATCTAATTGCTCTTTACCTTTGAGATTTTTAGATAAAAGGATGTTCACTGATCGGAACGCAACCACACTTGGTGGTCATTCTGGCATGATTTTTCCCCTCCATCTTGGATTTAGGGTTTTCTCGGGATGAGAAAATCTCTAAGTTCGGGGTGGAGGGTGGGTGGTACGTACCTTACTTCCCACCTACACCCATCCTTTTCATACTTAAAAATTTTCAAAATTTTCAAAATTTTCAAAATTCTTTAATGATTTTCAAAGATGTGGAACAGATACTTGATGAATTTTTGACACTTCCCATTTCATCAAAAGTCACTCTCTAATTTGCTATGCATTTTCAATCATTATATCCTCCTTAATCGTAGTAAATCCTCAAAAGGACCACTTTTTGAAACAAACCTTTTGATTGAAATCATCTTGTGAAGCTTATGATTCCTAACATCATGATACTTTTGCAAAGTGATAAGTGTTGTCAAACTGATAGGGATCAAACACGTCATGCTTCCTAACTGATTTGTGGAACAATAGCATGGATTCCCCACCGGATCCCCATCAAGACATTATTTGAGCAGAGTTTGATAAAGAGAACAACCCGGTGCATTGAATTGTAAATCAAGTTTCATTCTGACCTGAACTCTCTTCTACACTTCTTATATCATCTTCGTACCCCTCCATCCATCAAAAAGAAACAAAATAGCCGAATATGGTGCCAAACCCTAAGTTCGGGGTGGCACGCCACTTCCCTCTTTATCCGCTTCTTCCATACCCCTCGCAAATAAATAGGGGTGTACCACCAAAAATGTAATCTCGAGTCGAATAGAGGAGAGATTTGCAAACAAAAGATGCCAAAGTGCACACAAAAAGAAATGCAATCTCGAGTCGAATAGAGGAGAGATTCGCACAAAAAAATGCAATAAATGAAATTGCAAAGCAAATAAAAATCTTGAGTCGAATAGAGGAGAGATTTACTTCTTCCTTCCATACCACCTTTCACTCCATTTTCTACCTAATGGCACAATGCATGCCCCCACTATCCTGAAAAACACCAGTGTCAGATCAGATGCACACTTGTTGTTCTACGGGTATATCTGGACTCTTACAAAACTCTTTGACATGCTTATTGTTGGAAAAAGTGGGGAGGAAGTGATATTGGAAAATGAACTCAGGAACGAAGATATGGTAAGATGTGTTTAGTGGTCTCAGGAGGTTGACATACTTAGTCATGTTGAGCAGAAAGAAAACATTCGTGATGTGAAGATGAAGCAATCACACGAATTGAAAGTATTCATTTGGCGATTGTTTCAGATTTTGTGTTACTCGAGGACGAGCAACGTTTAAGTTCGGGGTATTTTGATGAATGTATATTCATCATGAAATTCAATTATCACTTCGGGACCAATTCAACTCTATACATACTATTTCACTCAATATGAATCATAATGTGCAAAACTACTTAGTTGATTTGATTATCAAGGTTTTAACTAAATATTGTTCATTTAATGCAGGTTTTGACAAAGCTTAACAAGCCGGCAGGGTCCTCCTTCATCTCTGGCTCTGGTCAAGAAATCTAACCAAGCAATTCCATCCATGCGGTCCCAAGACCGTTTGGGTCCATGCGGTCTCAAGACCGTTTGGGTCCATGCGGTCCTAAGACCGTTTGGGTCCATGCGGTCCCAAGACCGTTTGGGTCCATGTGGTCCCAAGACCGTTTGGGTCCATGCGGTCTCAAGACCATTTGGGTCCATTTGGTCTCAAGACCGTTTGGGTCCATGCGGTCCCAAGACCGTTTGGGTCCATGCGGTCCCAAGACCGTTTGGTTCCATGCAATCCCAAGACCGTTTGAGTTCATACGGTTTCGAGACCGTTTGAGCAGCAGAGATCGTTTGGAGGAATCTCTCAGTCGCAAGGGATCGAGTAGTGCACAAACTCAAGATCGCGAAGCAGAGTCCTGACCACGGCTTTGGTGGTCCAAAACGGCCATGGTCGTCCACCATCACCACGACCGTGTGACACGGCCACGACCGTGGTGGATCATCCCCAAAGCCTGACTTCATACTCACCACGCCTGTGCAAGGCGGCACGGCTGTGTGGCAGCTACCTCACCACGACCATGGTGTCACGCACGGCCGTGGCACAATGTCATCAGAGCTCGTTTTCTCACCCACCACGCCCGTGCTAGGCGGCACGGCTGTGGGACAGCAGCTCTACCACGACCGTGGTACCTAACCACGACTGTGGTACGTCGTCTTCAACCTCCGACCTGCACACAGTTGCAGCTCCTGAGCAAGGTCATTTGGGGATGATTTGCAGACCGAATAGGGTCTCCCTGAGGATGTCGCACCTACAGAAGAAGGTCGGAGATCATTTGATAGTTCAGAGAGCAGCTGCATTGATTTACCAAGCAGACCCTCTGCTGCTCGTTTGCGGAGCATTGATCAGTTAAAACGACAAGATCGTTTGAGATCTCAGTAGCAAACCGTTTGGATCAGTCAACATGAAGAACGTTTGTAGCGAATCTGAAGACCGTTTGTGCCTAAGTACTCAAGACTGTTTGGTCTTATACGGTTTATAGACCGTTTGCACAGGACCGTTTAATCAAAAATGTTTGGTTTCGTGCAGTTTCCAAACTGTTTGCTCAAGATCGTATGCTCCAAACCGGTTGCTCAAGATCATTTGCCCCAAACGGTCTCCATACTGTTTGGTAGCAAACGGTCTCCATACCATTTGTAGAAGATATTTTCAGGACCAGTTGGTTTATTTCTACAGACCATTTGGGGCTGTTTTAAATGAAACTGTTTGGTCTCTTTTTATCCAAGACCGTTTGGGGTCAGTCCTGTGCCTATAAATAGGACCCCAAAGGCCCTCACTTGGACATCGGTTCCGGGACACCGATAGGCTGCCTGTACACAGGTCCGATCCAAAACCAGTCCAGTCCGCGCCAGTTTCATTTCACCTACTGCCAGTGCTGCAACCAAGGAGGCTGAGGAGAGAAGGAAGACGGAGCGAGGGAGACTGTCTGGTCTATCTTGGCAACTCTTGTTCATGTCCAGATCTGCTCCGACACGACGTAGGAGGCCGTATCTTTTTCACCGAGCTGCGACTACCTTCTACACCGAGTTCATGGTGGATTTCTCTCTCTTTCTCATTCTTCTTGTTTCTCGCATCATGAGTGAGTAGTACCTTTTCGCTGGGGTGCGGGGACTAGCCCCGTTGCCCATGCAAATCATGTTCTTTTGTTAAACATTCCATGGCAATGTATATACCTTTCCATTTCGTTGTTAGTTGGTATGTGTGTGGTCGATTATATACTTGCTTTCATCTTGTTCTTTCCTATATTGCAAAATCTTCTATATGTGGGACGGAATGGCGGTTTACAAGGTTCGACTCTTTGACGAGAACTTCTGATAAGATTCCTTGAGGTCGTAAGTGTATGATCCGTTGGGGGATGAGACATCTAGCCTACGGTGATGCTTCTGTGGTCTAAACATCCCTCAGGGAGGACCACAACCTTAGTTGGATTTTTTATCATCTTTGTTTATCGTCGATGTTAGTTTGTAGATCTATCCCCTTCTTGCTTATCGATTAATGCGGTTGACTCCCAAACTAGAAATAGAATGGGATTTCTTCGGAGCCGTAAGTAAGTGATCCAGGTGGCGACGAGACATCTGATGCCTAAGGTGATGCTTACGCGAACCTAACGCCCTAACGGGGGGTTTTGTAGTAGCTCTATTTGGATTGATATATCTTGCTTGGTTTGTTTGTGATTGAATGTGTTTGTGTGTGCAGCGGTGGTGAAACCCGGTACCATCCCAGTGATTCCATATCATTTATCTAAACCCAACTTTAATTCAACTTTTACTTTCTTGCAATTTTTTTAAGTAACCTCAAATCAATCAATCATTCTAAATATTAGTTTTACTTGAGCTAGATTCGACTGACAAGGATTCTTAAAAAGGTTGTCCTTTGGGTTCGATCCTTAACTATACTGCGATCAGACTCGTTCGCTTGCGGGTGGTATTATTGCACTTTGGTTTTGGTAAAAGATCGGGGATTTCAACCCCGAGCGAGTTTGTTAGTGTGTTTCAAAATACCACGTCAGAACTCAACAACAACTACCTTTCTTATAATTAATAGGCAAAGAGTAGAAAAAGAAAGATGATTCAGAATGAAAAGTTCTATCTTAATGTGTTACCTCTTACGATTTATCTAGTGTCTTATCTGACTCAATACATAGAGTCAGTTATCATATGCTATTACCTTTGTCCTCTACCACCAGAGGTAGATGGACCAAACTTTGACACTTGTCTTCATCCTCGGTCTTCTGCTTCACTAAACTGGGGTCCTTGTGGGTTTTGTAGGTTATTCCTTGACTGTTGGGTCGCCACATTATTTCTTCTTGGAAACTACTACCTAAAATGTCCTATCTGTCCACATTTATGGCAAGTTCGGCCCTCACTTGATGACCACTGCATTGGTATACTATATTGTGGTTGAACCGGTGTTACCGAAAACTTTGGTTGTTTAGTACCACCAATCCACTATTCATGTGCCTGTGTAGACCTCCTTTTGAGGTTTGCCACATGTTTCTTTCTCACATACCTTTCTTTCCTCTGAATTGACTCCACAAATGTGGCAAACTTCTCTCTACTTTCTAATGCAGCTGCCGAGATAGACACCTCATCATTCAGTCCTTTCTCAAAATGTCAAATATTCTCCTGCTCAGTAGCATCCATTTGAGGACAAAACTATAAAAGTTCCAGAAACCTAGCCTCATATTCATTTATTGACATGGTTCCCTGCCGAACCTTCTCAAACTTTGAGATCTTTTTGTCTAAGTATGTTCTTGGAAAATACTTATTGATGAATTCTTGACGAAATTCCTCCCAACCAACCTCTTCATCATTCCTTTTTACTTCTTCTATGGCCCACCAATGGCCAGCACTACCCTGCAAAATGTATACATCATGTTTGACTTTGTCAACATCTAGAATACTAAGGATCTTAAAAGCCTTTTCTAACTCAGTGAGCCATAGATCAGCATCTGTTGGGTCAGTTGTCCCAGCATATTCTATAGCTCCTACACGGCGTAGTCATTCAAAAGTCTTACCAGACCCATGTCCCTCATTGGGATTTGGTGCCCTAGGTGCTGGTGCTGGCATCCGATCTGCCAGATGCCTCATTGTGGTCATGAATTTCCTAAATAGAGAATGAAAGGTTGGGTTTTCTATCATAGCTTCATCAAAATGGGGATTCTCTGGCATTGATTCCTCTCTTGCCTGATCCCTTGCACCTCCTACTGGTGCAGCAACGTGATCCTCGTGCTCTCCAGACATCTTTAAGCTATCTCCCTTCTTCTGCATAAGCAGAAGTCACTATAACATATATTGGAGGACACTAGAATAGACTCAACACCTTAGTCCTATGTCTCTATAGACTCAGTGAACCTAGAGCTCTGATACCACTAATTGTAGCACACTGTTCGAACAAATTGTCATTAACTAAGCGGAAGCGATCATTAGCAGTGGATTAACAAAAATCACTAAAAATTAAAACCTTTTGCAAAGAGATCCAATTCCATGAAACTCTTAACAACAAGAACCAAAGTATTATATATACATTTTGGTCCACAAGTACATACCATGTACCATAACTTCTCAACGATTATATACATCAATTGCTCTGTTAAGTCTACACATGAGCAACACAAAACCTTGAGGTATTCAAGCCAAGATCTCAGATCGATTATAAAAACACTAAGTATTGACTCCTAGGACCTGAGAGTACAAATATGACACATAGGACTCATATCTACAAGACATGACAGTCAGTATCTCCACCTAAGATGTTACTGTTGTCCCTTATGTTGCTGTCCTTTTTCCTGCTGTATGATTTCTACCTCTTCATCTGTGTCCACCTAAAAATGTTGGATCCCACAGGGGTGAGACAATTGAAATTGTCCCAGTGAGAGATATAACTCTTCGCCAGAAACATTATTATTGCCGATAAACATTATAAAACTGAGCAGGGGATAAGTAGTTTAGAACATTCTCATATTTTAAAGCATTGCAACTATCTATGATAGAGCAGTAAATCATCTATTCTCTATATAAGAAATAGAAAGAACGGGTACATCATTTATCCATCATACTATATCAACATCTCAAGCTTATCCTGTAATACTCATTATCATGGTATGTCATCCATGAATCATTCTCATTTATATATGTTGGTCTCAACCAATCTGCTAATCGGATATTGAATTGTACCAGTCATGTGAGTATACATCGTCATATTTTGTCTAGGCATTGGACTATGCCAATCCTATGCAAACATTCCAGGCATTGGACTATGCCAATCTTGTACAAACATTCCAGGAATTGGACTATGCCAATCATGTGCAAACATTCCAGGCATTGGGTTATTACCAATCTTGTGCAATTATTCCAGGTATTGGGTTATGACCAATCTTGTGCAATTATTCCAGATATTGGGTTATGACCAATCTTGTGCAATTATTCCAGGTATTGGGTTATGACCAATCTTGTGCAATTATTCTAGGTATTGGGTTATGACCAATCCTGTGCAATTATTCTAGGTATTGGGTTATGACCAATCCTGTGCAATTATTCTAGGTATTAGGTTATGACCAATCATGTGCAATTATTCCAGGTATTGGGTTATGGCCAATCCTGTGACATTATTCCAGGTATTGGGTTATTACCAATCCTGTGTAATTATTCCAGGTATTCAACTATGTCAATCCTGTGCATCTATTCCAGGCATTGGACTATACCAATCTTGTGCATCATCATTGAATATCGCATCACCTTTACTAGGTATTAAACCTTGGTCAAGCCATCATACTTATTCACATCTTTTATGTAATTCAATTATTCCTCGTATCTCCTTTAAGCTTATTCAGAACAATATATCCCTTATTTGGCTATAAACATAAAGCATGTATGATCAAGATTTCATTATTATTATTGTATCCATTAGTTGTTATTATTATTATGTTACTAAGTTTCCATTGTTTATTTTGAACATTATCATTTCTTACATGAGACTTTATAAACATCTTTTTACCTCTCACTAGGCAACAACTACTCTCGTGGATCACAAGGCCCATTACACATCTTGTCACCTCTCACTAGGCAACAACTACTCTCATGTCTCACAAGGCCATTAAATATCTTTTCACCTCTCACTAGGAAACAACTATTCTCCTCATTTATCATTAAATGATTATCAACACAAGGTATGAGTTTCTCTCTCATCCTTACCAGAGTATAAATACATCATACTTTATTAACTTGGCTTAACCCTTTCTTAAGGTATGTTAGCCTACACTTATCAAAGTGCATTAGGCTAATTACATCTTAATGTAACAATTATCATGACACACTTTATGTGTTACTCATCCAAGTATATTGGAATGAGGATACATCAAGGTGTATCAATCTTGAGGTGTTGGATGTGATATCCATCATATCTTGATGTATCGCTTCCTTCATCACCTTTATCTTAAGTTCATCAACTTATCTTGTATTAGGGTATTTCCCATCCTAATACTTTATGCACTAGTTCATCACATTTATCATGTAATGTATTGGTCATAAGTCACTTATTTGAAACATGCAGCCAATATCAATGATATGGACTCACCTCGAGTTAAGACATTATTGAAATAAGGTTATCCATTACCAATCACTTTAGGTGTTTCACTTATCAATATATTAGTCACTATTCCATTATTAGGAATAGGGTTTCCCATCTTTATCAATTAGGGTTTACATAACATCACCCTATATTTGGGTTTCACATAACATCACCCTATGTTAGGATTTCACATAACATCATCCTATATTAGGGTTTCACATAACATTACCTAACATTTAGGGTTTCTTAACCCATGGCCAAAATTGGGGTTATGGCTTATCATCATATTGCCTAAGATTGGGATTTCATGCATTATAACCCAAAATTAGGGTTTCATATAGCATTACATAGCATCACCCTAGATTAGAGTTTCATGAAGCATTCTCTTAATTTAGGGTTTTTCATTACATCACCCTGGATTGGGATTCTCATATCATCACCCTATATTAGGGTTACACCATTACCCTAGATTAAAGTTTCATCTAGCATTGCCCTAAATTAGTGTTAGGGCTCATCAACCTTCTCAATTAGGGTTTCATGATTTCTTTATTAAGGATCAAACCCTAATTACATATTTTATTCATGTTGAAAGTATTGAGGCTTAACCACTACATGATTATTATACATGTATGAATTCCTCTCTCTCTCTCTTATCCTCTCTAGGATGTTGATAACATCAAGCTTAATTAGATTAGGTCAACCCTTCATTCAAGTACACACATTTTGGGTTAGCATAGTGTATTGAGATATTACTTCCATAAGCATCAAAGGTTAACCTCTCTAAGGGAACTAAACACCCTAGTACCTTAAAGGTACAACCATTGTAATTATCTTTAATAAACATCATTAATACTCATAAGGTTAATTGATCTTTCATATCTTTGAGACTAATAGGTCTCCAAACAGTTTTGATACTTTTGAACCTTGAAACGGTTTTGACCTCCTTGTCCTTCAAACGGTTTTGAGACCATTTGCCCTCTAAACGGTCTTGAGACCGTTTGGGCATCTAGGGTTGAGACTATTTACTCTTAAACAGTTTTGAAACTGTTTGGTGCTTTCAACCTTTGAGACTATTTGATCAAATTATCATTGAAATCGAATGAACAACCCATCATTGAAACCGAATGAACATCAAATGGTCTCAAGACTGTTTGGTACAAACCACCTTGAAACTAAATGGATCAATTAGGGTTTCCTCCACCAATCAATCGATTTTAGGGTATGCACTCATTGAACCATCCAACATTGGGATCATTAAAAGTACATCAAATTACAGCCCTTGGATCTCCAACCATCCATCACAGCCCTTGAACTCCAAACAGTTTTGAGTTAATTATGCATTTAAACAGTTTGGATTGAAATCTCCAAATGATCTTGAATTAATACCCTCAAACGGTTTGAAACCGTTTAGACCTCCAAACGGTCAACTCCTCCAAACAGTCAAAGTACCCAAATGGTTTTGAAGTTCAATTTACCCATTCGATCTTGAGATCCATTACCCATTTGGTTTTGAACTCAATTACTCATTCAATCTTGAACTCAATTACCCATTTTGTCTTGAACTCAATTACCCATTCGGTTTTGAAGTAAATTACCCATTCGGTTTTGAACTCAATTACCCATTCGATCTTGAAGTCAATTACCCATTCGGTTTTGAAGTAAATTACCCATTCGGTTTTGAACTCAATTACCAATTCAATCTTGAAGTCAATTACCCATTCCATTTTGAGGTAAATTACCCATTCGGTCTTGGGATCAATTACCCATTCGGTCTTGAACTCAATTATCCATTCGGTTTTAAAAATGAATCAACTCAATCAATTTTGAAACCGAATTAGCTCAATCGGTTTTGAAAATTGTTTGCCCATTCCTTTGTTGAGGTGTGTGCTTAAGATGACATCATCATCTTCAAGCTTCAAACCTTCGAAATCAATTATTATTCTTATGGTGATTTCAACAACTAATCAAAAGGAAATCGAGAAAGAAGAAAGGTTCAACACATTATGAATAAATTGCAAGAAATAATGACATTTAAGGGTTCAAGTTATATAACCCGCCTTCAAAATTGAATCCAAGCTTCAAGCTTCACGTTCTCAATGGTGAATGAAGCTTCCTCAACTTCCAAAGGCTCTTCCTCAAGTCTTTGAGTGAAATGAATGGCTAAGGTTGAAGATTGAATGAAGAAAAGAAGAAATTAAGCATTGAATTTCGATTTCCACCATGAAATTAAGGTTGAAGATGACTATGGAGATTACCTACAGGTTGGGACACGTCCTCATGTTTCTCCTAAGCTCCCTTGTGTTCAACCAAAGCAAGAAAAGAAAAAGGAATCGAAAAAGCCTTTCATGTGGGTTGAAAATGAGATGTATATAATGGAATTTCAATGAGAGACAAAGTGATAAATAATTCCTTCAACTCCCAAAATTGTTGCCACATTGTAACACCCCCTTAAGCATACATGTGTCAACGGAAGAAATACCCATGTTTTCCATAACATGGGTTACTATATCTCAAAGGGATGCCACAACAAAGATATACATTGCAAATAAAGTAAACAATAACCATGCATAGATATTAAACTTAATTTATACATTGTTAATAAGGGAGTTCTTGAACTAAAACTAATGAAGAAATACATGATTAGACATTATTAATACATGAAGTTATCTATAATATGAGGATCTTCTATTGTAGATGGCACCCCACCATATGTGTCCTTTGGAAACCTTGATTCATTTCTTGATTTGATCTTCATATGATTTATCCTTGGAGTTGTTATGTACCTGTGGGCATCGCGCCCCCAGCCATGCATACAAATAAAAACTACATTAGAGTAAGTGGCATTGAGCATTTTTATAACAACATAATAACTGGGCAATAAAGGAAAACATGAAACTTAATTGAATAGTATATTTGGATTCACATAACATAATCTGGGTGGTCAGTTATAGTATCCTCAATATTATTGCAGCAATGGTGTTCATAAGGCATGTATGATCAACATTAACATGCTGAGGACAAAATAATATGACCTATTGCATGATTCATCATTAACTTGACATAATTAACTTTAATTGGATTTCCATAATCATAACATGAATTCTTGGAGGCAGAACTTGAAAGCATGAGAATCATATAATAACATTATAGCAAGAAGTATCCCAATTGAAGTACATGGCTATGCACATAGTTTAACTTGATCATCATGATTCAATAAATATAAAGTGATTGAAAACTCATATTAAATACTCAAAGTGCATGAATCCACTTACCTCTCTCATAGGGGAGATCTTAATTGTTTTCTTTGGGCTGATGGAACCCTAATCACCCTGTTAATTCAATGATCATCTATTAATGAATAATCCATAACTTCATTTCTAGGGTTTCATGGCTTGTTAAATCCTAATTACACTAAGTCTGATGTTTCGTGAAAAGAAAAACAAAATAGGAACTGGAACCTTGTCCATCATCTAGATCTCGAAAAACTGATCAAAAACGATATATCGATCGTCCCAATTTGAGCTCTAGATTATTTTCTATGATTTTGTAAAGATTAGAGATATTCTGACCAATCAGAGGTGAGGAAAAATCATTCAAGACATTTCTGAGAAATCCGGAAATCAAGGTTCGAAAGACGACTTTGCCCTCACATTATCAAATTGAGACAGGAGGCGTGACAGGGCAAAAGAGTAAAATATTCCTTAGCATACTCGCAACTATATTTATATATAAGTTTCTAAATACCTGTAATACCCCTAGACCTGTGATACATCGATTGAAATCATGGGGACAAGACAGTAATTGACTCATGGGGTTTCTTATTTGCTGGTCATGGCATATCGAAAAGCTCTCCTGGAGCATTGGAGTTCTGATCGAACGCCTAGATCTAGAAAAGACTGCGACTGGGAAACAGCAGTAACGCCTTCTATAGGCTCTTCCGAGCTTAGAGATCCTAGACATACTTGGTGAGACGGTCAGAGGCCAAAGAATGGCAAGCCGCCATGGCTAGAACAGGGGACCCAACTTATAAATGGGTTCCGATTAAACAATGAGAAATCAGAGTAATTCAGGGCATGACAAACTTCGGCCTAATTCAGTGAAGGTGTGAGAAGAAAAATCCTGAAGAAACCATTACCAAAGTGGCCTAGTAGCGACCATATGACCTAGGTAGAGACTGCATTCCGACGGTCTGAAATTGGGTTTGTGGGCGGAGCATATGGGTGAAGAGCACAGGCTAAAGGCTTAAGGGAAACCACTAGTGGAGTCTTTGGATGCTTACTGGAGGTCGAATTCCGTTGGGATGGCCGAAGGTGGTTTCTAGCTCTCGCCATCATCGCTGGAGAAGGTCAAGCTTGCGGTGCTAGCTCGCATCGACTCTGATGAAATTGATGGAATAAGAGGGCCTATCGGTGGCCGTTCTTGCTTTTTGGATCACTAGCTCTCAGTCTGATCGACCCTCGTGACCTGGGGTGGTGGTTGTCGTGCGCACCGGAGGAAGGAGGTTTAGGCATTTTTGCGATAGTCGCTTATAGGGGTCAAGTTAGGATTTGTTGAACTCACGGTGATCTCCAGAACTCATTGGCGGTGTGATAACAATAAACGGTTGAGGCAGGGAGAAGATAACGATGGGTAGGGATTGGGTACTTGTTTCCCTCCTTCACGTGGACACTGCGGGAGGTAGGGGATGAGGGTCTTGCCCTCGGATCCAGATCAAACGTCTCACGAAGAGCCGTGTTTTTCTAAAGAAGCATGTGATGCTTCGTTTATCTGTTAATTGGTAAACAAAATTCAGGATAATCATATACATTACCAAACAATTAGGCCATAAATTAACATTATCTTTCCTTTTCTTCTTAATATATTTTGGAGCATCTATGATTATCCAAATCTAACCAAACTTGGTAGGAAAGCTAATTAGACCATGAGGAATTCATTTATCCCATTAGATTTCGGATATGAGTTAAAGAAATAGGTGTTTTACACCATTAGCTATTTAGGGTAATTAATACATTAATAATCATTATAAAGAAATTTTATTACCAAAATCTGAGGGAATCTATATTATTATATTATCTACTCATATACTAATTAGTGGGGCATATTATACATGTATGTGGCTTCAAACTATCATTCAGTCTCACTAGTCACCATTGCATATAATTAGGGTTATGTTTTTGTGCATTAAATGACACTGATGTGAATAAGTGTTGATGAATCAAAATAAAGGTTCACATACTATCTTGGTGTAGTCTAAACTCACTTTGGCATACTACTTAAGCATGGTCTCCACTTAAATGAACAAATGTAAGAAAAATTCATTCAACCTAGGGTTTCACCTTTATTAAACATCAATAATTTTTGGGACTGAATTTTGAGGGTCGTTACAACCTACCCACCTTATAGAAATTTCGTCCCCGAAATTTTCATGTCAGAATGAGGTACTACCCACCTTAGGGTTTCACTTAGTATGTCCATGTAAAATCTTACTATTATCTTATAGTCTCATTAACATACTTAAGACATGACTTACTCATAGTTAACATAATTTCATAAGAATTTGGTTAATCTTGACATAATTTCATAATGTAATGGAATTTTACTTGAGTTGATATAGTCACTCTCCCGATTGCACCCATAGTGCTCATAAGGCCGGTTAAGGCTCAGATAAGGCCGGTTAAGGCTCACATAAGGCCGGTTAAGGCTCACATAAGGCCGATTAAGGCTCACATAAGGCCGGTTAAGGCTCATATAAGGCCAATTAAGGCTCACATAAGGCCGATTAAGGCTCACATAAGGCCAGTTAAGGCTCACATAAGGCCGATTCAGGCTCACATAAGGCCAGTTAAGGCTCACATAAGGCCGATTAAGGCTCACATAAGGCCGATTAAGGCTCACATAAGGTCGGTTAAGGCTCACATATGGCTGGTTAAGGCTCACATAACATGATGGAGAGGATAATTATCAACATAACATGATTTCTTATACATAGACATGATTTATCATAATTTCATAATTCATAAGCATAGAATTAACACATGATGTTCAATCCGAACACATAATCATAAAATAGAAGAGAACATTGTTTAGTAGCATGTGCGTCATTTTTCTTTTGTATCCCTATCAAATTATCTACCCCTTGTATGCATATTTGGTCTTCTTATGAAATTATGTTTAGATGGTTATATGTCTCAAACTTTAATGTCAACTCTTATCTCAGCACCTCCCTCATGCACATGTCCCATACCACATGCACTTGAGAGGACGAGACAAGTACGATTTTGCACATAACATTCTCTCTACAAAGCCCCATGAGCCTATGTCCCATACCACAAACACGTGGGAAGAAGAGAGAGCATGCTATGTACAAATTCAAAGTTAAAATAAAATCTATAACATCTAGGCACTTAACCCTAACCCTTATCTGACTTGTGTCTTCGGACTAGACCCTACTTTGGTTTCCCATACCTTGAACTTAATATTATATACCTATGACTTAGAACATATGGATGTAATTTCTACATGGTGGCCATCTACTTATTCGTTCTGATACCATTTTTTAACACCCCCTTAAGCATACATGTGTCAACGGAAGCAATACCCATGTTTTCCATAACATGGGTTACTATAGCTCAAAGGGATGCCACAACAAAGATATACATTGCTAATAAAGTAAACAATAACCATGCATAGATATTAAACTTAATTTATACATTGTTAATAAGGGAGTTCTTGAACTAAAACTAACGAAGACATATATGATTAGACATTATTAATACATGAAGTTATCTATAATATGATGATCTTCTATTGTAGATGGCACCCCACCATATGTGTCCTTTGGAAACCTTGATTCATTTCTTGATTTGATCTTCATATGATTTATCCTTGGAGTTGTTATGTACCTATGGGCATCGCGCCCCCAGCCATGCATACAAATAAAAACTACATTAGAGTAAGTGGCATTGAGCATTGTTATAACAACATAATAACTGGGCAATAAAGGAAAACATGAAACTTAATTGAATAGTATATTTGGATTCACATAACATTATCTGGGTGGTCAGTTATAGTATCCTCGATATTATTGCACCAATGGTGTTCATAAGGCACGTATGATCAACATTAACATGATGAGGACAAAATAATACGACCTATTGCATGATTCATCATCAACTTGACATAATTAACTTTAATTGGATTTCCATAATCATAACATGAATTCTTGGAGGCAGAATTGAAAGCATGAGAATCATATAATAACATTATAGCAAGAAGTATCCCAATTGAAGTACATGGCTATGCACATAGTTTAACTTGATCATCATGATTCAATAAATATAAAGCGATTGAAAACTCATATTAAATACTCAAAGTGCATGAATCCACTTACCTCTCTCATAGGAAAGATCTTAATTGTTTTCTTTGGGCTGATGGAACCCTAATCACCCTGTTAATTCAATGATCATCTATTAATGAATAATCCATAACTTCATTTCTAGGGTTTCATGGCTTGCTAAATCCTAATTACACTAAGTCTGATGTTTCGTGAAAAGAAAAACAAAATAGGAACTAGAACCTTGTCCATCATCTAGATCTCGAAAAACTGATCAAAAACGATATATCGATCATCCCAATTTGAGCTCTAGATTATTTTCTATGATTTTGTAAAGATTAGAGATATTCTGACCAATCAGAGGTGAGGAAAAATCATTCAAGACATTTTTGAGAAATCTGGAAATCAAGGTTCGAAAGACGACCTTGCCCTCACATTATCAAATCGAGACAGGAGGCGTGACAGGGCAAAAGAGTAAAATACTCCTTAGCATACTCGCAACTATATTTATATATAAGTTTCTAAATACCTATAATACCCCTAGACCTGTGATACATCGATTGAAATCATGGGGACAAGACAGTAATTGACTCATGGGGTTTCTTATTTGCTGGTCATGGCGTATCGAAAAGCTCTCCTGGAGCATTGGAGTTCTGATCGAACGCCTAGATCTAGAAAAGACTGCGACTGGGAAACAGCAGTAACGCCTTCTATAGGCTCTTCCGAGCTTAGAGATCCTAGACATACTTGGTGAGGCGGTCAGAGGCCAAAGAATGGCAAGCCGCCATGGCCAGAATAGGGGACCCAACTTATAAATGGGTTTCGATTAAACAATGAGAAATCATAGTAATTCAGGGCATGACAAACTTTGGCCTAATTCAGTGAAGGTGTGAGAAGAAAAATCTTGAAGAAACCATTACCAAAGTGGCCTAGTAGCGACCATCTGACCTAGGCAGAGACTACATTCCGACGGTCTGAAATTGGGTTTGTGGGCGGAGCATATGGGTGAAGAGCACAGGCTAAAGGCTTAAGGGAAACTACTAGTGGAGTCTTTGGATGATTACTGGAGGTTGAATTCCGTTGGGATGGCCAGAGGTGGTTTCTAGCTCTTGCCATCGTCGTTGGAGAAGGTCAAGCTTGCGGTGCTAGCTCGCGTCGACTCTGATGAAATTGATGGAATAAGAGGGCCCATCGGGGGCCGTTCTTGCTTTTTGGATCACTAGATCTCAGTCCGATCGACCCTCGTGACCTGGGGTGGTGGCTGTCGTGCGCACCGGAGGAAGGAGGTTTAGGCATTTTCACGATAGTCGCTTATAGGGGTCAAGTTAGGGTTTGCTCAACTCGCGGTGATCTCCAGAATTCATTGGTGGTGTGATAACAATAAATGGTTGAGGCAGGGAGAAGATAACGATGGGTAGGGATTGGGTCCATGTTTCCCTCCTTCACGTGGACACTGCGGGAGGTAGGGGATGAGGGTCTTGCCCTCGGATCCAGAAAAAACGGCTCACGAAGAGCCGTGTTTTTCTAAAGCAGCGTGTGACGCTTCGTTTATCTGTTAATTGGTAAAAAAAATTAGGATAATCATATACATTACCAAACAATTAGGCCATAAATTAACACTATCTTTCCTTTTCTTCTTAATATATTTTGGAGCATCTATGATTATCCAAATCTAACCAAACTTGGTAGGAAATCTAATTAGACCATGAGGAATTCAGTTATCCCATTAGATTTCGGATATGAGTTAAAGAAATAGGTGTTTTACACCATTAGCTATTTAGGGTAATTAATACATTAATAATCATTATAAAGAAATTTTATTACCAAAATCTGAGGGAATCTATATTATTATATTATCTACTCATATACTAATTAGTGGGGCATATTATACATGTATGTGGCTTCAAACTATCATTCAGTCTCACTAGTCACCATTGCATATAATTAGGGTTATGTTTTTGTGCATTAAATGACACTGATGTGAATAAGTGTTGATGAATCAAAATAAAGGTTCACATACTATCTTGGTGTAGTCTAAACTCACTTTGGCATACTACTTAAGCATGGTCTCCACTTAAATGAACAAATGTAAGAAAAATTCATTCAACCTAGGGTTTCACCTTTATTAAACATCAATAATTTTTGGGACTGAATTTTGAGGGTCGTTACAACCTACCCACCTTATAGAAATTTCGTCCCCGAAATTTTCATGTCAGAATGAGGTACTACCCACCTTAGGGTTTCACTTAGTATGTGCATGTAAAATCTTACTATTATCTTATATTCTCATTAACATACTTAAGACATGACTTACTCATAGTTAACATAATTTTATAAGAATTTGGTTAATCTTGACATAATTTCATAATGTAATGGAATTTTACTTGAGTTGATATAGTCACTATCCCGATTGCACCCACAGTGCTCATAAGGCCAGTTAAGGCTCAGATAAGGCCAGTTAAGGCTCACATAAGGCCGGTTAAGGCTCACATAAGGCCGATTAAGGCTCACATAAGGCCGGTTAAGGCTCATATAAGGCCAATTAAGGCTCACATAAGGCCGATTAAGGCTCACATAAGGCTAGTTAAGGCTCACATAAGGTCGATTAAGGCTCACATAAGGCCGGTTAAGGCTCACATAAGGCCGATTAAGGCTCACATAAGGTCGATTAAGGCTCACATAAGGTTGGTTAAGGCTCACATACGGCCGGTTAAGGCTCACATAACATGATGGAGAGGACAATTATCAACATAACATGATTTCTTATACATAGACATGATTTTTCATAATTTCATAATTCATAAGCATAGAAATAACACATGACGTTCAATCCGAACACATAATCATAAAATAGAAGAGAACATTGTTTAGTAGCATGTGCATCATTTTTCTTTCGTATCCCTGTCAAATTATGTACCCCTTGTATGCATATTTGGTCTTCTTATGAAATTGTGTTTAGATGGTTATATGTCTCAAACTTTAATGTCAACTCTTATCTCAGCACCTCCCTCATGCACATGTCCCATACCACATGCACTTGAGAGGACGAGACAAGTACGATTTTGCACATAACATTCTCTCTACAAAGCCCCATGAGCCTATGTCCCATACCACAAACACGTGGGAAGAAGAGAGAGCATGCTATGTACAAATTCAAAGTTAACACAAAATCTATAACATCTAGGCACTTAACCCTAACCCTTATCTAACTTGTTTCTTCTGACTAGACCCTACTTTGGTTTCCCATACCTTGAACTTAATATTATATACCTATGACTTAGAACATATGGATGTAATTTCTACATGGTGGCCATCTACTTATTCACTCTGATACCATTTTGTAACACCCCCTTAAGCATACATGTGTCAACGGAAGCAATACCCATGTTTTCCATAACATGGGTTACTATAGCTCAAAGGGATGCTACAATAAAGATATACATTGCAAATAAAGTAAATAATAACCATGCATAGATATTAAACTTAATTTATACATTGTTAATAAGGGAGTTCTTGAACTAAAACTAACGAAGACATATATGATTAGACATTATTAATACATGAAGTTATCTATAATATGAGGATCTTCTATTGTACATGGCACCCCACCATATGTGTCCTTTGGAAACCTTGATTCATTTCTTGATTTGATCTTCATATGATTTATCCTTGGAGTTGTTATGTACCTGTGGGCATCGCGCCCCCAGCCATGCATACAAATAAAAACTACATTAGAGTAAGTGGAATTGAGCATTGTTATAACAACATAATAACTGGGAAATAAAGGAAAACATGAAACTTAATTGAATAGTATATTTGGATTCACATAACATAATCTGGGTGGTCAGTTATACTATCCTCGATATTATTGCACCAATGGTGTTCATAAGGCACGTATGATCAACACTGACATGATGAGGACAAAATAATATGACCTATTGCATGATTCATCATTAGCTTGACATAATTAACTTTAATTGGATTTCCATAATCATAACATGAATTCTTGGAGGCAGAACTTGAAAGCATGAGAATCATATAATAACATTATAGCAAGAAGTATCCCAATTGAAGTACATGGCTATGCACATAGTTTAACTTGATCATCATGATTCAATAAATATAAAGCGATTGAAAACTCATATTAAATACTCAAAGTGCATGAATCCACTTACCTCTCTCATAGGGGAGATCTTAATTGTTTTCTTTGGGCTGATGGAACCCTAATCACCCTATTAATTCAATGATCATCTATTAATGAATAATCCATAACTTCATTTCTAGGGTTTCATGGCTTGTTAAATCCTAATTACACTAAGTCTGATGTTTCGTGAAAAGAAAAACAAAACAGGAACTGGAACCTTGTCCATCATCTAGATCTCGAAAAACTGATCAAAAATGATATATCGATCATCCCAATTTGAGCTCTATATTATTTTCTATGATTTTGTAAAGATTAGAGATATTCTGACCAATCAGATGTGAGGAAAAATCATTCAAGACATTTCTGAGAAATCCGGAAATCAAGGTTCGAAAGATGACTTTGCCCTCACATTATCAAATTGAGACAGGAGGCGTGACAGGGCAAAAGAGTAAAATACTCCTTAGCATACTCGCAACTATATTTATATATAAGTTTCTAAATACATGTAATACCCCTAGACCTGTGATACATCGATTGAAATCATGGGGACAAGACAGTAATTGACTCATGGGGTTTCTTATTTGCTGGTCATGGCATATCGAAAAGCTCTCCTGGAGCATTGGAGTTCCTATCGAATGCCTAGATCTAAAAAAGACTGTGTCTGGGGAAACAGCAGTAACGCCTTCTATAGGCTCTTCCGAGCTTAGAGATCCTAGACATACTTGGTGAGGCGGTCATAGGCCAAAGAATGGCAAGCCGCCATGGCCAGAACAGGGGACCCAACTTATAAATGGGTTCCGATTAAACAATGAGAAATCAGAGTAATTCAAGGCATGACAAACTTCGGCCTAATTTAGTGAAGGTGTGAGAAGAAAAATCCTAAAGAAACCATTACCAAAGTGGCTTAGTAGCGACCATCTGACCTAGGTGGAGACTGCATTCCGATGGTCTGAAACTGGGTTTGTGGGTGGAGCATATGGGTGAAGAGCACATGCTAAAGGCTTAAGAGAAACCACTAGTGGAGTCTTTGGATGCTTACTGGAGGTCGAATTCCGTTGGGATGGCCGGAGGTGGTTGCTAGCTCACGCCATCGTCGCTGGAGAAGGTCTATCTTGCGGTGCTAGCTCGCGTCGACTCTAATGAAATTGATGGAATAAGAGGGCCTATCGGGGGTCGTTCTTGCTTTTTGGATCACTAGCTCTTAGTCCGATCGACCCTCGTGACCTGGGGTGGTGGTTGCCGTGCGCACCGTAGGAAGGAGGTTTAGGCATTTTCACGATAGTCGCTTATAGGGGTCAAGTTAGAGTTTGTTGAACTCGCGGTGATCTCCAGAATTCATTGGCGGTGTGATAACAATAAACGGTTGAGGCAGGGAGAAGATAACGATGGGCAGGGATTGGGTCCTTGTTTCCCTCCTTCACGCGGACACTGTGGGAGGTAGGGGATGAGGGTCTTGCCCTCGGATCCAGATCAAACGGATCACAAAGAGACATGTTTTTCTAAAGAAGCGAGTGATGCTTCGTTTATTTGTTAATTAGTAAAAAAAATTCAGGATAATCATATACATTACCAAACAATTAGGCCATAAATTAACATTATCTTTCCTTTTCTTCTTAATATATTTTGGAGCATCTATGATTATCCAAATCTAACCAAACTTGGTAGGAAAGCTAATTAGACCATGAGGAATTCAATTATCCCATTAGATTTCGGATAAGAGTTAAAGAAATAGGTGGTTTACACCATTATCTATTTAGGGTAATTAATACATTAATAATCATTATAAAGAAATTTTATTACCAAAATCCGAGGGAATCTATATTATCATATTATCTACTCATATACTAATTAGTGGGGCATATTATACATGTATGTGGCTTCAAACTATCATTCAGTCTCACTAGTCACCATTGCATATAATTAGGGTTATGTTTTTGTGCATTAAATGACACTGATGTGAATAAGTGTTGATGAATCAAAATAAAGGTTCACATACTATCTTGGTGTAGTCTAAACTCACTTTGGCATACTACTTAAGCATGGTCTCCACTTAAATGAACAAATGTAAGAAAAAATCATTCAACCTAGGGTTTCACCTTTATTAAACATCAATAATTTTTGGGACTGAATTTTGAGGGTCGTTACACACATACTCCTCTCAATCTCTTGCATACGAATCCATCTACCCCACCTTGTAATTCCTCTTCATTATTCATGAATTAAAATAAGAAAAATTAAGCACCTTAACCATTTTAATAATAATATCCAATATTAGTGGATATTACTTTTTAGTTAACTAATGTGAGTGGGCTCTCCGCTCAATTTAGATATTTCAGTTCCATTGCAAGGAACAAGGACTTCCATACTTATACAAATTCAACCATCACATTTTTTGTTGAAGGGCACTTCCATTAATATTTTTATTTTTGCATTAAATTGAATCAGGGTTTCAATTATGCTTAAATCTTGATTATTTTAATATCAATATTTTCTTTCCTCCAAAGATATTCAAATGAGATGCCCCTCTGATTTTATTGTCTCTAAATGATACCAAGAAACATTAGGGACTCTCTAGAAGTGGTATTTTGCATAATGAACCCTAGGTTTTTTGTAAATTGCACATTACACCAAAACTAGGTTTTAATGCACAAACATTGCTTAATAAGCTCTTTCTTGGTGCTTAGGCTTTCACAAGCCATACCTCTACATAATTTTCATTCTTATGATGCTTCAACACTTGAGTAACATTTTATCATGTAAAATTTGCAAGTTAACCCCTCAACTTGGGTAATTTGCACTTTAGTCCAAAACGGGCAAAACATTGTTTTCAACATTATTCAAAAAGGACTAAAATTGAAACATAAGTTCCTCTTGGGCCTTAATTACTTTTCAAAAGATAAGATCAAGCATATAATTAACTTTATTAAGCAAAACATCTTGGGTTAAAGCATAACCTAGGTCAGGGATGTTACAGGTTCACTTGCATTATTAACTACTATATTGTGATCCTTGATTTTGTATGCCTTTAAAGAGTGTTATTAGTTCAGATCTAGAGTTAAGGAGTGGTATGAATGCTCAAAAGTGTTAGAAAATTAGAGGTAATTAATATATGTTTGTATGTTTGATTATTTTCTTATCATCCAAAGAGAGGGAGACATGCCTACGATCCATATCTAGGATGATCTTGAGAGAAAGGGAATAGACACTCATGATCATTTGTCGTAAACTATGCTAAATGTATATAATGGGTATGAGTGTTTGCATGTTGGTGAAAGTTCTTAGATGGTGAAACCCAATATAAGTTATATCCATATATTGAAATACATCAAAAAGTTATAACTCAAATTTACCTTGTTAACTTAGTTATATTTATATATTTATTTGCCTTCTTGTTGTTTGGAAACTATATACCATTTGGTTTGACTTAGCTAAGCTAAGGTCTTAAATTTTAAATAGCATGTCACCCTTGTCCATGTGTTTAACCTTGATTACTACAGAATGCCTTGTATTATCATTGTAGGCATCTCAGGTATAGGGTATAAATTTGACGTGTGGTTACTCTTTATTCACCTCCACTTTGGACACGTGAATCGTAGGTGATCAGGATAAGATTGATAATGTAAATTTTAGACAACTAGTTTGGTTTTATGCTGGGAAGATCAACAAAAGATGTTATATATTTGATAATGAGGATTATGAAGAATTATATAAACAAAAGAGATCTTCATATGGTTTTTATTAATATGGAAAAGGCAAATGATTGAGTATCCATGGAAGTGGTATGAGGGCTTTGCACAAAAAGGGTATGCTAGTACAATACATTGACTTGATTAAAGACATGTACGATGGCTCATTGTTAGTGTTAGGACTACTGGAGGAGAGACACACATTTTTCCAATCAATGTTGGGGCTCATCAAGGTTTGGCACTAAACCAGTATCTATTTCTTCTTGTTGTGGATGAGTTGACAAAACATGTTGAAGATGATATTCATTGGTGCATGTTATTTATTGATGATATTGTGTTGACTGATGAAATAAAACAAATATCGAATGACAAATTTAAACTTTAGATAAATGCACTAGAATATAATGGATTTATGATAAGTAGAATCAAAATCAAATATGCATTGCAATTTTAGCCAATCTAAAATTGTGAGTGGTGGGGTGAAGTTGGATGGAATGGATGTACCAATATGTGATATGTTTCATAGCTGGGTTCGTTTATTAAAAGGGTGGGTGATATTCAAGATGATGTTTTTCACAGGATCACAACACGATGCTTGAAATGGAGTAATGCAACTAGATTAGTACATGACAAGAAGATCCTTCTCATATCAAAAAGCAAGTTTTACAGAGAAGCTATACAACCACCCATGCTATATGGGAGTGTGTGTTGTGTAATGAAGAAAGAATGCCTCAACAAGATAAGTGTGGTTGAACTGTGTGTGCTTAGATGGACTTGTAAGAAGACTAGAAAATATCCTTTGAGGAATGAGTATATCAGGAACAAAGTGGGGGTGGTGAGCATTGAGGACAATTTATGAGGGACATCTAAGATGTTATGGACATGTGCAATGCAAATTGAGAAAAAACACATATTTGAAGCAAGGTTATTGAGTTAAGTGCAACTAAAAGAATCAAAGGCCTACCTAAATTAACATGGGAAGAGTTTATAAACAAATATTTTGAATCTTCACATCTTGATCAGAATATGACCCATAATATAGTTGATTGGAAAAGAAGTATTCATGTAGTTAACCCCAACATGCTTGGGATTTAGGCTTAGATGATGTCGGTAATGATGATGAATGAATCCATATATTCCTTTTAATAAAATAGACACAAACTCATTTTTCATGTGATGTTGGAATCGGTCCTTCTATAAAATGTAATTGCAACTAAATCACTTTGTGATGTCTAAAATAACATTAGGTTATCACCTAGGAAATGAATAGTGTAGCACAAAATATCTCAAGGCAAAAAGTATTCAAAAATTCTTAAGCAATTATCAAGTTACAAATATCATTAACAAATAGTTATCCACACACTCCAAATATTACCAAAAAAATGGTTACAAGATCATAAACATTTCTTGTACTTGTTTATCTGGTCTCCAAGGATATCAACTTATACATCAATATTGATACAATTGGAATTCTATCTTATTCAATTTCTTTGTTTATTTCTTATATTTGAAAAGCATATGGTTTTAAAAAAAGAATAAGATTTTTCTTTTATACCACCCCCACCTAAAAGTTAGATTTTTTGGCTATGAATAAACCTCAATTTCCATATACAAACAACCTCCAAAATAATTTGACAAAGAGCTTATCTCACCAGCACTATTTTAATGGAAAAAAGAAACTTTGATATCTTCAATAAAAAAATTGAGTAGGTATTTTCCATTGTTAGTTTAATGTCAAACCAACACCAAAAAAAACACCAACAATCCCTGATCTATATCATTTGTGTACATTACAAATTTTGATTAAATTAAAGATCTAGTGACAGTGCATTGATAAATGATATGACAAGTAAATATCATGTTGTATATGCACTCACAAGGAAAATACTTGTTTATGACATTATATTACATGATCTTTTGATTTAAAAGTAGTGTTTCTTAAAAGGATAACATGGTCGAGATTAGAAATTTAGATTTACTCTTGACCCATGAATACAACTCAATATGATGTAAAAGTAATTGGGTTAAGTATTGGATATTCACAATATGGGTTCCTTACATATTGGGATGTTGATCTTCAAAATAAAACTTATCTGAATTCATGTTGACAAATTCTAAAAATCCAACTTAATAAGTTTTCACAATATATGCTTTTATTTATGAATATTTTGACACTAATGAAATAATTAAATTTTGGTGTAATTTAGTTTAATTATTAAAATTTGAATGTTAATGAATTATGGTAATACTATTCAATAATAATTTGATTCATATATATGTATACACTTATAGGATCTGATTTTATACTATCTTGTGTAGACCCAAGTTCAATACTTGGTTGATGGATTAATTTAAAATCTTATTCAGGTTTAGCTACATGATCGGGCAACATTCTATAAACTTGGTTGAATGAGAGACTCTAAATGGACATCAAATTGGTATTTTGACAGCTCTAACAAAAATGTATTTTTTATGTGGATTTGAATAATAGAAGAAGTATTTGGGTTGGGAATTCACATATTTGAACTAAGGTGGTTGCTACATCTCGATAGTCAACATTATTATACATGTTCTTTGATTGTGAAAATCTTTTAGAGATACTCAATGAGTAGGTCAAGAAAAAGAGAGAGCCCATTTGTAGGACTCTATTTTGGTACTTCTACTTGCTCTATTTACTGGATATGACCAAACTAGTATGAGAAGAAAATAGAAGAAGTAAAAAAATGCATGGGATAAGAAAAACATTCAATTAGTAGGTAAAGATAACATGTAACACCCTCAAATTATTAGTTTTAGGAGTATGTATGCAAACAATAGTTCCATTGATAAAAGATATATAATGTGAAGCACTTGTGATTTGGTCAGTTGTTTTAGGAAACTCATCAATGTGGAAACCCATCAAGCTAAATGAGATTACTCAAAATCAAAATGCCGATCAAACCCTAATTAATCATATTACCACAAAGGTGCATAACCAAAATTGAATAAAATTGCAACATTTCATAAGTACATTTATACAAGGGTCCAACTTCGCATATATATTCATACCATGTAACTTTACATAAGCTCAATGGCCTCAACCACAAGTTGTATGCAAAATATGTTGACCACATATTTACAACATTGAAATGTTCAAAATATACAACCAAAACTTTGAATTGATATACATGATATACACAACTCCTTGGAAGTACCTGAGAGTACATGGATGACTCTAGGAGTCTACACAAACCAACCAGCTTTTTTATCTCTACAGATATTCAGACCGTGCCTCCTGGCCACTCTATGTCTGACTGTATTGTTGATCACCTAAAAATGGTGTGGAAAACCACAAGGTGAGACCCATGTCCTAACGATACGATATAACCTCTAGTAACATTTTTCCCTTTCCAAGGTCATGTACATTAGCAATTTAGGCAGATAGTATTATGGAGTTGAAAGACTATATATATTATACAAAAGAATGGCATAGATAGAGTTTTAAATTTAGTTGATTTCTTTTACCATATTATTAATCATCTATATATCAACAATAAACATAGCAAGGATCATCATCTCATGTGATTCGCCAAGTAACCCTAGCAGTTATGCTACATAGATGAATTAAATATTTTACTAATCCTTATGTATTTGGAGGCATACCACTCAAACTACTAACCGACCACTATGAAGTCAAAGTCAGCCCCCTACAAGATCTACGATGACTAGATTCCTAAAGATCTCTTTCCCTGGGTCAATACGAGTATGTAGTTTCATATCATCCCAGCTACTAAACAACCTAGTCCATCATGGGTACCCAGGCCACTGCACCAGAAACTAGGGTATAACCCCTCATATCTGAGTTACGACCATAGTCGTTCTCAATCACATCAATATATGAGACACATCTTCAACTTCTCTCCAAACCATAAAATCAGGGTGACATGGATATACCCTCCATGCATCCGCATATACTTGACAGTATATGACTCTGAACTCTTTTCGGATTACATGTTTCACTATTCAACAATTTTTGACACTAGAATAATTCTATTGTCACATGGCACTACATGATTAAGATTACACTTGATTACTTAGTCAATTTTACATTTTTTACTGCATCAATCAAGTTACATACAAACACCCTATAGATTGTACAAAGTAATTGGTATTCGCAACCTCAGAAGGAATAAAACTTATAAAAAAATTTCATGTCACTGTAGGCATAAGTGTTTGTATACTCTAAACTTATAATAGATGACTACGTTCAAAACTAGGGTTTTTCCTAACCATTACTATTGCATCATTATAGTAATTAAAAGTCTTACAATTGCAGAAGATGCTAAACATACTGTAATTCATAGTATGTGGGTCAAGTTGCCTTACTGCTTGAGTACCCAAACATCACAGATATGGCATTTTAGGAGTTCCAACACTTATATTCCAAATTTCAAGCCTTTCATACTCAAAGAAGAGTTCAATATTCAGTAGGAAAATGATCATGAAGACTAAGTAAAGCTCAAGAACTCACATCATCATCTTTTTATGTAAAATAGTACTTTAAAATATTATATTTTAGCATTGTAAGATATTATAAAGTAAGATTAGCGACATGCATGTAGAAAGTAGGCAAGAAATGTGTTTAACATTATATCAGTCACCTTTGTAGGATAGAAAACCAAAGTACAGGATGAAAATCCCCAAAAGTAGAGATAGGGCACCGAGATAAGTCCACCAAATCTCCAAGAATGCCTCCCAACTCCACAAAAAGAGTGATTCTAGAGAAGAAGAAAAAAGGAAAAAGGGAGATTTCTTAAACTCAATGTGTTGGTTTTCCACCAAAAATCATCGTGAAACTCAACTATAGGAGAGGAGGTGAAGAACAACAAGGAAAATAGTTAAAATGAAGGTGTCTTACATGAATGAAGTAGGAAACAAGATCAACACCCTTATATCAATCCAAGGAAAACTTCAACTTGAGCATACATTCATGAAATCCCACAATCATTGACTGTGATTGGTTCTCATCGGCCACCTGATCGCACCAGTAAGCTCATAAAAGATGAGAGGAGAGTGAGAGAAAGGGGTATTCATAGATTGATGGAGGTGGGTGTGGTTCAAGCTGGTCATCAGGAAAACATGAACAGAAGATTTGTTGATCACGCATAGTAGAAACTTGTCAATCAATGAAAATCAGCAGTCACTGAAGACCCATCAGTCATTGAACTAATTAAGCCCTAGTTGTTATTGATTTCAACGGTGAAAAGATTCATCAGGCAATGAGGATCTGTTAGTTTTATGATTAGGCTAAAATTCATCGACCGATGAAAACAATATACCACTACAAAACAAACTATGCAAGTATAAATCTTATAAAATGTTCAAAAGCATTCAAAGGAGAAAAGAATTGTAAGATTCTTAAGAAAATTATCAATCAAGTCAAGGAAGTGTTAAAATTATGTTTACACCCCCCAAAGGAGGTTAAATGCATAAAGGTCCACATATTGCAAATATTATATATCGACAACAAACATGCTCTGATTTGATTTTGAGACTAACATCCAATTAAGCCAAACAAATATGTTTATAAGTTAAGCAGGGTTAAGCGGCCTTACAAATATAAAACCCTAATAAGGATGTTTCCCCCAAAATCCTAGGAAAAGAAAGAAGGGTACTTCCTAAGCATCTCACCTACTAATCTTGTGTGGCTTCCTCTACACCATGATGATGCCACAACACCTTCACTAAAGTTGTATCCTTCTTCCTAAGAGTTTGTACTTGCTTATCTAAGACCAAAATTAGACCATCAATGTAGGTAATATCCTCCTCAAAATCTACCTCTATTGATTGTAATTTCTTCTCTGTATAAAGATGGCAGATTCTCACCTCCTGGAATGTAAGGGGCATTAATAAGAAAATTCTTGATGTCCAGGAGGAAATAAGGAGAGTGAATTGTGATATTGTTATCCTTGTTGAGACCAAGATCAGAAGCAAGAAAGTGGTGAAGCTCATGAGTAGGTTTTTTGGAGATTACAAATGGTATTCGAATTTAAAATCCCACGTTCTTGGAAGGTTTTTTATCCTTTGGAAGGAAAGTAGGTGCATTATTCATTTTATCGATGAATGCGATCAAGCTATACACAGTAGGATAGAGAAAGATGGGTGTAGTTTTCTCTTAACTGCAGTTTATGGTCATAATGATGATAATGACAGAGTCAGTCTTTGGGACAACTTAAGTAATTTTGCTAATAATGTTAATGAACCTTGGATTATAATGGGCGATTTTAATGTTGTGAGAAAATCTGAAGAAAGATTTGATTCTTTACCTCCCACTACAAAATCGATGGATGATTTTAATGGTTTTGTTTTAGACTTTGGTCTGTTTGAGCTGAACCTTGATGGAACTTACTTCACTTGGGACAATAAGCAAGATGGAGATCACTTTGTGGCTTCAAAATTTGACAAAATCCTCTATAACAATCTCTTCCAGTCTAACTTCACTCAATTTCATGGGGAAAGTGTCTCCAATACTATTAGTGACCATCGAATAATCTGTTTTCTCTTGGGTGAGAAAAGGAATATCAAATCTCCTTTTAGATTCATAAATGGTTGGATTAAGCACAACGATTTCGATGATATTGTGCGGGAAGCTTGGAAGAGCAAGGTACCTGGTTTTGCTTCTTTTAAGTTCTATAGAAAGCTAGAGAATATTAAACTTAGATTGAAGAAATGGAATTCTGATTGTTTTGGGAATGTGTCTTCTAATGTCACTGTTGTTAAAGAGATTGCATTAGCTACTCAGAAGAAGGATGATCTGAATCCTGGCAATTCTACCCTTAGTAAAATAGCTAATGAGAAAAGGAAAGAAGCTAAGGAAGCTTCCATCATTGAAGAAAGTTTTCTTAGACAGAAATCCCGGGTTCGGTGGTTGAAAGAAGGCAACATGAATACCAAGTTTTTTTACTCGTCCTTAAGAACCAGAAGAAGCAGGAACTCCATTAACTATCTTACGGTAAATGGGTCCACTATTAGAGATCAAGAGAGGATAAGGGATTCTATAGCTGATTTTTATAGGTTGTTGTTCTGTAATGAGGACAAAGGCAGAGTGTGAGAGGCCAGTTGGAACGGTCCCAGAGTTAGTAGTAGCCAAAATGCTTTGCTTACCAAAAATGTTACGAGAAAGGAGCTTGAGGATGTCATTAATAACTTAAATGAGGATAAATGCACTGGTCCAGATGGTTTTAATGGTTGCTTTTACAAGTATGCTTGGAAGTTTATTGGTGATGATGTCTTTGAGGCCATCTCTGAATTCTTCCAAAATGGTAAAATCTTGAAAGAGGCTAATAGAACGTTCATCTCTCTTCTTCCCAAGGGAAACGACTCCAACTTGATTTCTAATTGGCGACCCATTGCTCTTTGCAATGTGTTTTATAAAATCTTATCCAAAATTTTGGGTAATAGATTACAAGTTGTGTTGCCTAATATCATTGATAATGCCCAATGCGCTTTTTTCAAGGGTAGAAGCATTAAAGATGTTGTGTTACTTGTCAATGAGATTCTTAGTGACTTCAAGAAGAAGAACTGCTCCAATATGTGCATTCAATTTGATCTTTCTAAAGCTTATGACTCTGTTAGCTGGAAATACCTTTTCTCGATTCTGTATAAGATGGGTTTTTCCAAAAAATGGATTAGTTGGATTTAAGCCATCTTTACTTCAACTTCCTATCAGATTCTGATTAATGGAGAGCCTTCAAATTTTATTTTTCCAACTAATGGTGTGAGATAGGGTGATCCTATTGCCCCCTATCTTTTTGTTATTGCGATGCAGGGCCTTACAGAACTTTTCAAAAAAGAAGTTGCAAGCAAAGATATTATTCGTATTTCTATCTCTAAGAGCTGTAGTTGTTCTCATATTATGTTTGTTGATGATCTCATGATTTTTGCCAAGGCTTCTAGTAGTAAAGCTAGTAACATCAAGAAGGTCCTGGATAACTTTGCTTGCATGTCTGGTCTGAAAGTTAATAATGATAAAAGCAGGGTGTTTCTAGGAGGTGGTAATAGGGTGGATGATATCCCCAATCTACTGGGTATGAGAGTTGATGATATTGACAAAACCAAATACCTTGGTCTCCCTCTTTTTCATGGAAAAATTAGAAAGAAGCATTGTGACAAGTTGATTGACAGAGTCAAGAAAAAATTGGAATGTTGGAAATCGAAGATGTTGTCTATGGCTGGTAGGATTGAGCTCATTAAGTCTACCCTTTTCACTATGCATCTCTTTTGGGTTATGGCTTTTCCTATTCCTTCCTCTACTCTTAAGGAGATTGATAGGACTTGTAGGGACTTCTTATGGGGTCAATCGGATAACAAAAGGAATATTCATCTTATTAAGTGGGACATTGTTACTTTGCCCAAAGCTGAAGGTGGTGTAGGGTTCAGAAAGTGCAAGGATGTTGCTAATGCTTGTCTTATTCAGAATGTGTGGGACATCGCTAGAAAGAAGGACAATCTTTGGGTTAAATGGATTGGAGAAAAGTATTTCAAAAAAGAGTCTTTGTGGAGTTGTACAATATCACCAAATCACTCTTGGATGATTAATTGCATCATTAGATGCTTACCTTTGCTCAGAAAGCATTTCAGTCTCAAGATTGGGCCTGGCAATAGTTCAAAGATTTGGAAGGATCCCTGGGTGGCAGAGAATTTTCTTTATGAAGTTGTAGATAGGAACTTTAGTATCAGGGTTGGGCTCCCTTCAGATGCTCAGTTGAGTTCCATTATCGTCAGTGGGAATTGGTTTATCAATGACTCTCGTTGCTCTAATATTATGATGGATATCTTGAATAAGATCAACATTCATAAGATTGAGAAAGATCTGCCCTTGTTTGATGGTAAGGAGGATGTTCCCTTTAAGTTCATTTGGGAGTGTATTAGGGTCAAAGGATCTGAAGATAGAAAATTTTCCTGGATTTGGAATTGTAAAAGTCATGCCAACAGCAAAATTCATGTTTGGAAAGCCATTCATAACAAGATTCCTACATCGGATTATGTGAGAAGAATTGGTATCCATGTTGCCTCTATTTGTTTCCTCTGTATGAAAGGTTACGAAGACACTCACCATGTTTGTTTTGACTGCTCTTACTCTAAGGATGTTTGGTCTTTGGCTCTAAATAGTAATCTTATTGATAAAATTCCTACTGATTGGGATGACATTACCTTTATGCCTAGTGTTAATGCTGGTATTATTTCACATCTTATTATTTACCATATGTGGCATGAAAGAAATAATAGAGTTCATATGAATGTCTTCAAGACTCCCAACATTCTCTGGAATATTATCTATGATGAGTTCTCTATCTTAGCTGACTTTGCGGGCGATCAGTAGTTTTTCCTTGGTTTGGTCTTTCCTTCCCTACTGATGTTCTTTTTTCAGATGGATTTTTGGGTTCTTCTGGGCCTTCTGTTGTTCTCTTTTGGATGCTCTGGTCATTTCTATGGATGGTGGATGATATGGTTGTAGGGGTCTGGATGTGGGAGTTTGATTCTCCCCCCTGTTTCTACTCTGGTTTTTTCTCTCTGGAATGTGTCTTGTTGCTTGTGTTGCTCGCTCCCCTCTCACTGCTCAGTGATGGTTGAGCTCTGCTCCCCTCTCACTTTCAGTGATGGTTGAGTCTTGTTCTTCTTCTGGTTCCTGGTTATTTTTTATCATTGCAGGTGTCAAGGTTGTGGTGTTGTGTTCTTTTTGCATGGGATCTCACAGTCTAGGTTGTTCAGTGAAGATCGTTTATCTCTGATGGCTTATATGGTGTTTGGTTGCTCCCCTCTCACTTGTAGTGATGGTTGAGTCTTACTATTCTTCGGAGCCTGGTCTTTCTCTTCTTCTCTGTAGGTTCTGGTGGCTCTCTGTTCCCCTCTCACTTATGTGATGGTCGAGTTCTGTTCTAGTTTCTTAGTTTCGATGCTAGCTCAGGTTGGATGGCGGTTCAACTATGTCCAAGATTGTTGGCTATAGGTGTTGTTGATCTCTTGGAAGATCCTTGCTGCTATATCCTTGCTACTTTTGGGATGGGTGTAGCATTTTATTTACTTTATAGCTCATTTGGTTTATGGTTTTATCTGCTCTATGTCAAGTGTTTGGCTGTGTTCCCCTCTCTCTGCTCAGTAATGGTCTAGCTTTGCTCCCCTCTCACTTTCGGTGATGGTCGAGTCTGTTCTTCTTCAGAGCCTGGTTGCTCTTCATCCCTGTAGTTGTTTGGTTCTGGTTTCTGACTGATCTATTCTTGAATGGCTGTTGGCATTGATCTTTTTCTTGGAAGGATTTCTGCTGTTGTTGGGCTAAGATTTTCTATTTTTTCTCCTACCTGTTGCTGGAGTTGCTGTGTTGCTTATTGTTGGTTTGGTTGAGTTGCCTTGGGTTTCTGCTATTGTTTCGATGAGTGCTGAGTGTTGCTGGGCGCTTATTGGCTGACCTTTGTTGGGTGCTTTTTTTGTTGATACACTTAGGTTGAGTATCTGATACATCTACTTGCTCAGCTGGTTTTTTCTTTCTTTCTTTGATGTGGTTGGCCTCGCTCCCCTCTCACTGCTATTAGCAATGATGGTTGAGTATCTGTAGCCTCACCTTGCGGTCTACCTTGTGCTGCCTGTTGATGCTCCCCTCTTACTGTAGAGGAGTTTCTTTCATAGGGATGGTAAAGTGTGCTTAAGATGAGCTTTTTATATCAGTTGTTTTGAGGAGTTGTCTTTGGTTCCTTGTGATGTTGTGCCCCCCTCTCGCTGAAGATGAGCTTCCTATATCACAGTGTGGGTGCTTTTTCTTTGAGGTGTCTCTTGGTTCTGGTTGCTTTCTCTAGTTCGGATCGTTCTCGTTCAACTTTGGTTCTGCAGTCTAAAGCTTGGATGGATTTGCTTATCTCTATTCAAAGGTTGTATATGGGTCCTTTTGTTGCTCCCCTCTCACTGGTTCTTCAGTGATGGTTGAGTTTATGTTCTGCTGATCGTTTCTAAAGATGAAGTTGTTCTATCTTTGCCCTTTTTCTTCCTGAAGATCCTTGGGTTGAGGAAGGCTAGTTTCTTGTTATTCTTTTGTACTTAATTTCTTTTTTTGTTTTTTTGGCTAGTCTCATTTGAGAGTAGCAAGTTTTGTATAGACTCTTTAGAAAATAAATACAAAAATAGCAACACGAGTTTTTACCGACCAAAAAAAAAAGATGGCACATTCTCAACATAGAACATGGAACCACGATCTATAACTGGTGCAACTATGGTAGTAACTCCAACCTATAAGCCACCTTCCCAACTCAATCTAAGATAGGGTAAGGTCCCATAAGTCTAGGAGCCAATTTACCCTTCCTACTGAACCTCAACACACCCTTCCAAGGGGAAACCTTGAGATATATGTGATCTCCAACCTAGGTTTTCAATTGTCTATGGTGATTCTCTACATAAGACTTCTACCTATCTTGTGTTGCCTCCAATTGTTGTTGAATCACCTTGATCTTTTATGTGGCCTATTGAACCAGCTCTAGACCCAGCAACTAATATTCACCAGTTTCATACCAACAAAGAGGTGACCTACAACGTCTACCATACAAAGCCTCATATAGTGCCATGTCTATTCTCTTTTGCTAACTATTGTTGTAGGCAAACTCAATCAGACTTAGGTGAATATCCCAACTCTATAGAAACTAAAACACACATTATCTTAAGAGATCCTCTAACATCTATATGGTTCTTTCATATTGACCATCTATATGTGGGTGAAAAGTTGTATTAAACCTTAAATGTATTCCCAAGGCAGTATGTAGATGTTCCCAGAACCTGCTCATGAACTGAAGGCCTCTGTATGAAACTATGGTAATGGGTATTCCATGTAGATGAACTATCTCATCAATGTAGATATGTGCTAACTTATTTGTTGTGTAGACAGTCTTGACTGATAGAAAGTGAGCTGACTTTGTTAACCAATTAACGATCACCTAAGTGGAATCATGACCTTTGTATATTGTAGGTAGACCAACCACAAAGTTCATGATTATATGATCCCATTTCCACTAAGGAATTGGCAAGGGCTACAACGTCCCTATAGGATTCCAATGTTCTACTTTGATCAGCTGACAAACTAGGCATTTGGTCTCGAACCCAACCATATCATGCTTCAAACCTGGCCTCCAATACAAATCCTTGAGATTATGATACATCTTTGTACTTCCTAGATGCATCGTGTACATTGAGGAATGAACCTCCTCAAGTACCATCTCCCTTAGGCCATCTACCTCAGGTACAACCATACAATTGTGGAAACACACTATCACATCCTCTACCTCATGAAACCCATCATGACTCTTACTGCCAAACTCTAACTTGATGTTATGTGTCATGGTATCATCTTTCTGGGCATCTCTGTTCTGTTTCCTCAATGTTGGTTTGACTTATAATTGTGCCAATAAACCTGTCAACAAAGATACTCCTAGTTGTATATTCAATTGTGTGAGCAACACCAACATATTGCACTTGTAACAAGCCATGGAGTATCATTAAGCTTGGTCTATAGATGATGATGAAGTTGACTTTCTACACAATGCATTAGCACTACATTTTGCTTTCTAGGGTGATAATTTATCATGTAGTTCCAACCTTGATTAGCTCCATCCACCTCCTTTGCCTCATGTTCATCTCCTATTTCAAGAAGATGTATTATAGGTTCTTGTTGTCTGTGAAGATTTGACACTTCAGTTCATACATATAGTGCCTCCAAATATTCAAGGCAAGAACAACAGTTTCTAACTCCAGGTAATGAGTTGGGTAGTTCTCCTCATGTTTTTTAAGTTGTCAAGAAGCAAAAGAAATCATGTTCTTATCTTTCGTCAACTCACATCCCAACCCATTCCTCAAGGCATCATAGAAAATGTTGTAGTCCTTCCTAGGCTTGGGTAACACCAAGATTGAATAGCTTGTCAACTTCTATTTCAACTACTGGAAAGAATGTTGATACTTTTCACCACAAAAAAAGGGACATCTTTCCTGGTTAATTTGGCCAAAGGTAGATCTACTACACTAAAGTTTTTGATGAACCTCCTATAGTAACAAGACAAAACTATAAAAATTTGAACCTCAGCTGGTGTCTTGGGCTTCTCCCACTCCAAAATCGACTCTGTCTTCTTAGGATCCATAAAAACACCTTTTACGGAGATAACATGACCAATAAAAGACACCTCAGTCAACCAAAACTCACACTTACTAAACTTAGCATACAACCTATGTTGCCTCAATAACTCCAATGCTTGAGGAAGATGTTGTTCATGTTGTTGCATGTCTCTGGAGTACATCAAGATATCATCTATGAACACCACCACTAACTGGTCAAGTTATGGTCTAAAAACTGTATTCATCAGGTACATGAACATTTTTTGTGCATTGGTTATCCCAAACAACATAAATGTGAACTCATAATGACCATACCTAGTTCTAAAAGTAGTATTAGAAATGTCATATGTTTTAATCCTCAACTAGTGATTTCCTAACCTTAGGACTATCTTCAAAAACATTGCAACATCTCTCAATTGATCAAATAGGTCATCTATCCTTGGTAACGGGTACTTGTTTTTCATTGTGACCTTGTTAAACTATTGGTAATATATGTAAAGCCTCATAAAACCATCATTCTTCTTCAAAAACAACATTGGGGTGCCCCAAGGGGAAGTGTTTGGTCGTATGAATCCTTTCTCCAACAAATCTTGCAATTGCTTCTTCAACTTTATCGTCTCAGCTGGAGCCTTCCTATAACGTGCCTGAGCTATGGGTTGTGTACCAGAAACTAGATTGGTTTCAAAATCAATTTATCTCAAGGCTAGAGTACCTGGAAACTCATATAAAAAAACATCCTCAAACTCCCTCACTACATGTACATTATAGATACTAGGAATCCTCACCTTAATATCCACCATGTGTGCCAAGAAAGACTCACATACTTGTCTCCACTACTTCTCTACCATCACTACTGACACTAGACATGTAGGAAGGTTTTATAATCTCTTTGGAAAGTCTAAGAGATCCTCCCCTCACAAAATGTTGCCACTTTAGAACCATAGTCCAAAACAACATTGTACCTATCCAGGGTATCCATCCCTAGATCACATCAAATCCACATATTAAGTGGCATAAGATCCACCAGAATGCTATGTATCGAGAAGGAAAGAATATAATATGGACACACTTCTTACAACTGGATAGAACCAGCCAAAGGGGTTTCTAATGAAAGATTATCAGTTCTACTACAAATAGGAAAATTACAGCTATTGATCACCTCTCAGGTGATAAATAATTGTGTCGCACTCGGGTCAACCAAAATGGATATGAAGGTATATGTAGATAAGTCAGAATGAAAATGTTTCATTTAACCTGTCACAACGTACGGGTTGACCACTCCTTCTGGCTGGCTCATGGCATAGAATCTAGTTGTTTCCTATTGTCGTCCTGTCCTCTACTAGTTGGTACTAAAGACCTTTCCTATGATGACTGGACATGTCCCCTATCGCTACTACTATTAAATTTTTACTACTATGAACCCTATTGGCTCTGCCTCAGTTGTTGTGTAACCTCCTGATTCTTCATAGAGAAAGACCATCGCACACGCCCAACTTGACCACACTTGAAATAGGTCTGTGTATCATATTGTGGCCTAGATGGTCCTATCATAGACATTGAGCGTGAACTACTCATCATAGCTAATGGAAAACTACAACCTCCCCCTTTGCTAGGAGACCAATGTGATTATGTTGAGAACATACATCTTTCTACATTCAAGAAGGGGTACATCGTTCTCCTATATATAGAAGGGGAAACAACAAGGAAGCACGTAGCAAACCCTAATGGGACTATTATACTTAATCCCATATTACATAAGACTAAGTGAAAAAGAAAAATAGAATCAAAGGGAATAAAACAACTAAAGATAATTATATATCTCAATACTCCCCCTCAAGCTGGAGCATAGATATTAATCATGCCCAACTTGCAACATAGATTTGCAACTCTCTTGCTAGAGAGAATCTTTGTAAAAGTATCTACAGTTTGCTCATGTGTAGGCAAGAAAGGGGTAGTGATCTTCTAAGTTAGCACAACATCTTGGAGAAAATGGAAGTTCACCTCAATATGCTTAGTTCTTTCATGAAAATATGATTACTAGCAATGAAGGTGGCATCATGATTATCACAGTACATTGGAATAGCATGAGTAATGGGAAACCTAAAGTCAGACAGAATCAATTTGATCCATAATAGCTCACAAGTAGTATATGTCATTGCATGATACTCAGATTCTGCATTGGATCTTGCAATAACATTTTGCTTCTTACTTCTCCAGGTAACCAAGTTGCCCCCTGCAAATGTACAATAGCTAGATGTGAATCTCATATTAGATTTACACCCAGTATAATCAACATCAGAACATCTAGTCACATCTAGATGTCCATTTCTTTTATAAAATAGTCCTTGTCCAGGTGCAGTCTTCAAATATCTCAAGACTTGGCATGCAGCATGCCAGTGACACTACCTAGGATGTTCTTGAATTTGATAAGAACACCAATAGAAAAACATATATCTGGCCTAGTTTCAATAAGATATAAAAGTTTTCCAACCAAGTGTTTATAACTGAATTTATCTACTAAGTGCTAAGTAGATTCTGCCCATAGATCATGAGCTTGATCCATAGGGGAGACTGCAAGTCTCCAACCAAGTAGTCTAGTTTTATAAAGTAAGTGCAGAGTATACTTTCTCTATGATAAAGATACTCCATCCTTGTTATGTGCTACCTATATGCCAGGAAAATATTGTAGACGCTCAAGGTTTTTGGCTACAAAATGTTTCATAAGATAAGTCTTTGTAGCAGCAATTCCTGCAACATTATTGCCAGACGGGATAATATCATCCACATAACAATAAGAAAAATAATGCTAGAAGTAGTGGTTTTTATAAACACAAAGTGGTAACATTAAGACCGCATGAAGCCAAATTTGTACAGTACAATGGATAACCTATAAAACCAAGCTCAGGGACTCTATTTTAGGCCATAAATGGCCTTCTTTAGAAGGCATAATTTCCCATAGTACTCCCATGAGAAATATAACCTATATGTTGTGACATATAGACAGTCTCTAGTAAATCTCAATATATAAAGGTTTTCTTAACATCTAGTTGATGTAAGTGTGAAACTTTATTAACAACTATAGAAATAAAAATTTAGATAAAACTAAGACAAGCAACTGGAGAAAAAGTTTCAAAGTAACCAATCCCAGCTTCTTGTGTGTATCGCTTAGCAACAAGTATGGCCTTTAGGCATTCAACTGTCCCATCAAGAAAATATTTCACAGTAAAAACCCATCAATAGCCAATATGTTTACTACTAGTAAGGAGATCAACAAGGTCCCATGTCCCACGAGAGTGAAGTACATACATCTCCTCATCCATGGCTTGTTTCCACCTAGAGTGTGGTAGTGCCTCTTAAACGTTCTTTGGAATAGGAATTGCAAATAGAGCAACAGGAAAATTTAGCCATGGAAGCATTCAAATGATTTGTGGGCACATGTTGAGAGATGCAATATTTGGTACCAGATCGTCTCTCCTTTTATAATGCAATGGGAATGTCAGAATTGGAAATTGTAATACAATCTGTAATATCACCATTTTTTGAGGTGGATCATCAATTGCAAAAGATGTTAAAGTAGGGGATACTTTAGGTAGAGGTGCAGACACATTGGGGTCGGGAATGGGCACAATTGAAATTGGCACCTAGTTACTAGGTTCATATAAGAAAGTTGTGTCTTCAAAAAAGGTGACATCCACACTGACATATAAACGACGTGCGACGGGATCAAAAAATGTATATCCCTTTTGTGTATGAGAGTAACTGTAACATACTCAAACCTAGGTTCTATGCTTATTCCTATATTTTGCATATGACTTTTCCTTTAAAATAAGATTAGGATCCCTTTACATAATTTGGTATATTAGGATTATTATAAGCCAAATAATACCTTGTTCTAATCATTATCAACCTTTAATTGAAGTTTATAGGGTAAATTAACTAATAAGATTAATAATTAATATAATCATATAAATATATTAATAGATGAGTTTAACCTTAATTTATCTCTCTAGAAACTTTCTACTAGGAGTTGATGAAGAAATTAGAGAAAATATAACAAATTGACTAAGAGAGTAATATATGCAATAATCAACCATGTAACCTACAAGCAATAAAATGATACCCCAGTGGCCTTAAAATAGGAAATTACTGATACAATTGGATTCATTTTACTTTATTCCACTAACATAATTAGTGAACAAGTAGACATAAATTTCTCCTCCAATGACCAGAAAAGAAAACATTAAATAGTTTAAATATTAACTGATTTAGTTGACTAATCTGATTTGCATCTTTTCCTATAGTCAGCTCCATTAGGAAGCCACATTGGTTTCCTTTCTTCATGTTTTCCATGATTAAATGGAGTAACATCACCCCTTTCCTATTCCCTCAAACTTCTATTTTTCTATTCTTTTGGTTCCCTTCTTCTCAACCCAACGGCTCCCTCTACACCTTCCTCCCTCTTGTGCATCTTGCGCCTTCTGTTCTATAGACTACTAGTCATAGGAAACTGATGCCCATTTATCCTCTCTACCCCTATTTCTCCCGCTATCCTTCCCTCTCCCTTCCATGCTCTGTGAAAACCCTAGTCGTTGTTAATGTGCCTCACTCGGTGCCCATGTGCTTGGATGAGGAGAACCTTTTGCCTATAGTTGCATAGTACAGTCGAGTCTTGCTCGGTGGTGCCCCCTCCTTTGTTCTCCTCTAGTTCTTCCACTGACCCCTATTGTGAAGTGCAGACACCACCATCATTTTTGGACCTAGATCCACCGTCATCTCTGAACCAAAGTCTGCTTCTTCCTCCATTGTCATCTTCTTCACCCCTTGGCCTTCCCCCTTCCTGCTAACCCTGGACATCACCCATCTTCTCTTCTGTGCACTTGTGTTAGTATGTAGGGCATCATACCACTGACATTTCACTAGCTACCAAAATCTTGTGAACATGTTCTCTTCCTTCACTGCTAGCATCACCACCACCTAATCCATCTTTCTCCACCACAAACTGTAGGCAAACTTCCCTCTTCTCCTTTAATCAAACTCCAACTATGCATCTACAGGCAAGGAACATTGTGTTGTATTCACTTCGACGACAAGTCTACCCAGTGAGAAACCATTGCCAATCATCCTCAAGCCTTCTTAGGTCCTTTTAAGTACATGAACACTGGCGATTAGTTGTTCATAAAACATGTGAACAAACTCCTATGGATGATTGGAGCTTCAGGGACGTTTTAGAAGGTTGAACTTTCGTGACTGAGAATGGAGGGCCCTGGAGAGGTTTCTTCATCCCTGTGAATCCTTCATATACCGGTGCTTCCCCCTTTCCTGGACCTTTCTTAACTCTTCTAAACCTACTACACATTAGGCACAATGTTAATCATCTTGCTTTCCATCGGGTGTGGTATCATTTTGTCTGGGATTTGATCATGACTTTTAATTACCTATTTTGATTACTGGTTGAGTTTTCTATGTTCCTCCATTGTTTCCAACCATGATAGGAGCCATACTTTTGTCTTTCTGTTGTGTCTGAATCTTTACATTGGATATATGTGCTTGAAAGGAGGTGGTAAAGTCAATTGAGGTGTTCAGTCCCTTCAGGTTTATGTCTTAGTTTCTCACTAGATCCTTTTCCCGAGCTTCAGGCCATGACTAATGATCATTCGTAAATTAATAGTGATCTATAGAATCAACTACCCTATTTATCAGTTTTTACCTACACTATTGTTTGGTTATTCTCAGTTGTAATAGGTGGTTTTGTCCTTTGGCCAAGGTCTTCAGAATGTAGGACTTAGGTTTCCTAGAATATTGCTTCATGTCGAGTGCTACAGATGAGTCAGCATGGTACTAAGTATCAATTCTAATATTTTACTAGTTTCACCCTGATGATAGTTTTATTAGGTGATATCCTTAAGTGTGTTTTGTAATTATGTATGTTCTATAGGATTGAGTTTGCATAAGTATTTGTTGCATAATTGAACTTGGTTCATGTGTCATGGTGAAATATGAGATTTCATATGTGGGGCATATTGGTCGTTTAAATCAGCTTTTCTTTATACACATTGGATACTTAGAAGGATCATTATAAATTCATAGTGTTGTCAAAAAATCAAGATGGAATATGTTTTATAATTGTGAAATCACAAATTAATTATTGAATAGTCTTCGACATTCAAATCGATCAAGCTTGAAAGATGATTTAGAGGGTTTGTCTATAAAATGGAATATTAACTACAGTTTTATGTACTACTATATATAGGTGTTCTGGGACATAGTTTGATCTAGGGTTCGACCTTGGACTCTTTAGAAAAGGGCTTAAGGTATGTACTCCTCCCTATTTAATTTTGAGCATAATTTGACTTAAACCTACTTACAATGAGGCATCTTTTGAATATTGTCTCCTTTTATTCAACCATGTTGTGAATTCTTTAATTACTAATATTGAATCATATGATTCTATAATGCTTGATGAATACTCTATTGCCTCGGGTCTATGACTCCACCTGCTTTTTTGTTTACACTTGGAAATGTGAATGGTGAATTCTTACTATCTTGCCACTCTATTTATGCATGTTAGATAATTTGACTAGATAACTATGATAGACTCTTATGTGTAACCATTAGGGTGTGCTTTTCTATCCTTATATATACAAAGGTGTGTTTTCTACCTACAATGTGCTTTTCTACCCATTTTATTTAGGCCAATGACTCAGTGGTGTCTTGTCCCTACTATAGCTATCTTTAGTCAATATATATATGCATGTGAATGATTATGATTGTTATGATAATGTGAATGGTTAATGGAAAGATGTGTTATCTCACTTATTTATTTATATGTCTCATTCTTTTAGAATTCATTTTCTTGATATATCTCTTGTTGGAACTTACTTATTTTTTATGACCCTCCTTTTTATTGGAACATCTCTTTTGCTCTTTTAACCCATTTAAATGCCCAAATTATTTAAATGTACATACTCAGCTTTTGTTGATACATATCTTGTTTTCCTGTTTTTTGGGTGTTCCCTCCACCTAGGTGTAGGTGCTTTATAGGGCAAAGACGTTGGATGATCGTGAGTTTATTGGTGAACAGAAGGGAAACCTAAGAAAGCCTTGTTACCCTCTGCATATAGACTCATGTGTTTGTAGATATAACCTTTTCATTCTATGTACCACCCTTAGGGTGAGGGATTTATGTACATGGAAACATTTTTTAACTGTGTAAATAGTTATGTTTTCTACGGCTTAAAATTTCATGGCTCATGTTTGTACCATTGAGTGAGCCCACTATCAGGTCCCACTCTTACAGTAACCAAGAAAACAATAGCGGAAAACATGGGGTGATGGTTGATGATTATGAACAAAACACAGGCAGCCAAAAACTTTTGGTGGTAAAGAAAAGTTAGGTTCATGGGGATACAGAAGGTTATAAGGAATCTTATTTTGAAGCAAAAAATAAGGCATTTGATTGATGGGATAATTGGCTAAAAGAATTGCATCAGCCCAATAAAATATAAGTACTTCCATTTCAATTAGGATATTGTGAGCTACATCAAGAAGATGCTTGTTCTTCCTTTTGGCAACTCCATTTTGTTGTGGTCTATAGGGACATGAAGCTTGGTGGATAATCCCTTTGGCAATACAAATCTGTTGAAAACCATGTTGTACATATTCAGAAGAATTATCAGTGCGGACAAATTTAGGAGTGGTAGAAGATTGAGTCTTTATCTCATTAAGAAATTTAGAGAAAACATTTAAAACTTAAGAACAATCTTTTAACAAATAGATCCAAATAGCATGAGACCAGTCATCAATAAAGGTAACAAGATAACATATACCAATATGATTAGCAATATGACATGGTCCTGAAACATCATAGTGGATTAAGTAAAACAAACTTGGACTCCTATTGTTATGACAATGAGGAAACATTGTTCGATAATGTTTTTCAAGATAACAAGATTGACATGAAAAGTTATCAATAGAAAAAGGTGGAGATAAAGACTTCAATTTGGAATCAGAAGGGTGACCAAGTCATAGGTGACATTGATGAGGGGAGCTAGACTGGGCCGTAAGAGAAGTGGTAGTAGGGTTTGATGAGGTCCGCAAGTAGTACGAATCATCTCCACCTTCATATCCCCCACCATCATCTTCTTCGTCTTGAGATCCTGCATAGAGACAGTGTAAGGAAAGAAGGTTACATTGCTATTTAAGGTTTTGATAATTTTACTAACAAACATCAAGTTTAATGGAAATTTAGGCACAAACAAGACATATTTAAGGATATTGTGGTTCACATCTCCTCTCCCAACAACCAGAGAAGTGGTCCGATCTGCCAAACGTACAGGAGGATAGCAAGTAAATATCTTTAGGTAAGTAAATAGTTTCCTATTACCAGTCATATGAGTTGTAGCACCCGAATCAATATCCCAATCATCTTTGGATGAAGAGGAAGAATCTTGAAGACATGAGGTGTCACTTGAGTGTTGAGCAATGTTTTCTTGAGGAGTACTAGTATCAGAAAAAGAGGCCTTGAACAATTTGTCAAGGTCATAAGAACTCAGTGTCACCGTCTAAGGATTAGTAACACGAGCATCAGGGGTAGAATCTCCATCAGCATCAGTAGTTGACACTTTATTTACCCATTCAGGTTTCCCATGATTTTTTGAGCATATGTCCTCATTGTGATTATTGCTCTTGTAGAAATTACAAAATATGGGTTGAGATGAGGAAGAAGAAGATCCTCTCCCACTATTTTTGAGACTGTTTCCCCGGCCATGACCATGATTAACTTGTTCGGTAACAACCATGACTGTTGGCTCTTCAGTAGTAGGGGTAGAAGATCATAGTGAGATATTTGCAAATAGATGTCATTTAATGTCGACAATGGTTTATAGGCAAGAATTTGTTGACAAACAACTTCATAACTAGGTGTTAGAGATGCCAAGAATTTACAAAGTTGTAATTCTGCTTGTTGCTTTTGCATCTTGACAAGATCAGATAAAAAGGGGCGATGAAGCTTGAGTTCACCCTGAATCCCTTTAAAGGTGTCCAAGTGTGAAGTAAAGGTTTAGTTATCTTCAAGTTTAAGAGAATGCAAATGTTTTTATAGATAAAAAAACTCAGGATGTGTTTCCTTTGCTAGAATACACTTTGGCAAGGTGATCCCATTCCTTCTTGGCAGTGTTGGTGAAGAGAAGATTAGCAGAAATATGTGATTCACAACTATTTAGGATCCACGAGAGAACAAGAGAGACATGTTTAGCTCAATTTTCAAAATCCACCTTCAATTTCTCATATGCTTCTTTAGTAGCTTTCTTCTTGCCATATGTGTCTTTATTTAGTGAAGGAAGATCTATCAAATGTTCCAATTTCCTTGAGGAGTGTGCATAGATCTGAAACTAGTGTGCCCATAGGACATAATTGATGCCATTAAATTTTAGAGAAGTTACACACTTGGGGTGTGTTTTAGGCATCCCAATAGTAGAAGAAGATGACCCCATAATATACCAACACAATGTGTAATGGAGCACCAAAGGAAGAATAGACACATGGACAGACAGTACCTAACACGTTGTGTCGGGAAGTGGACATTGTTGGTATGTATGCCCACAGAGAAAATCATATGATGATTGTAATGGCATATCTTGTAAATGATTTAATTAGTAATAAATGCAATATTCCATTGTATTCCATTTTATTCAGTTATGAGATAATAACGTAACATAATAGATGTATAAAGAATGGTGTTACTCAATGGTATATGTCTTCTGGTTGAGGATTGAACAATGAGATCATACATATGTTAAGAGTATATACATTCGTGTCGGATGTTATTGTGCAAACTGATAGATAGTAATAACACATAAGATTGGAGTGTGTGTTGGTTAATGACAGAATCTCATTAAGTCATGATATGTGATATCAAACCAAATACATAGATACTCATTAGATAATAGTGTATCAGACAGACCCACATTGAGAGTGATGCATGGAAACCATGATTGGTAGTCAGAATCATCTCTCATAATGATGGTGGTGATTGTGGTTATTAGACATAAAATCACTACAATCATTACAGCCATTCGATGTACTTTGACATCATATGCGGTGATCTTGAACAAGGGTTTCCATAAAGGTGATGCTCGGGTGCATTGTAACACATGAGGATGACTTTGAGTGACGTAGATGGGATTGTCCCTCCTACAGGAGTATGATATCTTGGCCACTTGATAAGCGAGACCAAGAAATGCATGCCCATGCCCATGTGAGTCAATATGTAATATTGAGCTCACATATACCTCAGACAATCTTCTCTAGTTCAAGGAACATGGATTGAACGTTGAAGAGGATGATGATTCCATGCCTTGATTTCAATCTGGATATCACTGACAAAGAAACTTTATGATCACCACAACACCAATCAGAAATTGTAGGTTGAAGTAGTTCTCCAACTTTCTCATTACTTGGTTAGCAATGATGTCTTACTAGATACACTCATTGCTGGTGATGTCATAAGTTGGTAATGGACATTCATTTCCAACGTAACTTTGAACCTATAGGGTCACACACATAGAATACACCTAGAATAGGAACTTACTCATGAATGAAGTTATGCTTGATTACTAAAGTGTTAGGCATTCAATTTAAACATGATTGGAAATCACCACTCTAAAACAAATGGTTTAGCAAGTGAACTGATTTGCTCAGATGTGTGTGCACTGACTAGTTTAGGTTGTGAATCGACCATTTGGTTGATCAATTTGATTAGATCAAGGATTTCTATTGACGTCATGTTTTGCATTAATCGAATATTAAATGTCAATACAATTGTGAATATGAAACATAGTGAACTAGTCAATTCAAGTGTTTAACTGACTAGTTCACTGGAGAACTGACCAGTTCACTAGAGAACTAACCAGTTCATGGTTCACAAGTTCAGAAATATTCATGAGATTTCATCTCTTTGACTCCCAATCAGGCTAGAAATCATGATCCTAACCCTCCTATAAATAGAGGGGTAGTCGAGGCTTTCTAGAGATACAACAATAAGCTCTAACAATCGTTGTCTTCTCACAGTTGTGGTAATTTGAGAACCCAAGCAAGTTCTATATGTCAAAAGGAGGAACAACAAGGGAGAGACAACTAGGGAGAGAAAACTGATGCTAGCACATTAACTAGAAGGGACAACTCCTTCTTACCTATTCATCTAGAATAATAGGAGTTCCCAGTGGTCAGTGTGGACTACTACAAAGGCGAGGAGGTCATTGCCACTTGCTACGAGGATGCAGTCAACCATCATCGATGGTGATCAACTAGGAGGCCACTGCCAACTCCGACTAGGTGCAACTTGAGGAAAAGAGCACACTACAACAAGGGATAGTTGTTGGACTTGCTCCAGGACCAGGTATATACCTTGTAACCTTTTTCCCAGTTCATAATTGTTGACGTGATCTACTATCTAAGGGGAATATGGTAGTAAACTTTTGGTTTCCGCTAACATATATGATGCCATATTTTCCTACAGTGGTATCAGAGCCACATCAATTTAATATTTTTTGGGATATAATTGATATGATTGCATTTTGGTTTTGTCATTTATTTATTAAATGTGATGTGAATACCTGAATGATTAATGTGCATATCCAATTAAATGCCACATATGATCCTTACACACACACACACACACACACACACACACACACACATATATATATATATATATATATATATATATATTATGATATATATATATATATATATTATGATATATATATGCAATTTATATGTGTCACCCTAAAATTGGTTTTGATGGTGGATGTGAGCATGGTGATGGCCAATAACCCTATATCTTTGTGCTTTGTTAGATCCTTGTTATTCCTATTTATATCTCGGTTAGCATATCGAGCCTCTATATCCTTTTTCATATGTAGAAGTATTAATTCTTACCTTCTTATGCTCCCCTAGAATGTAACTCAAGGTTTCCCTATTACAATGTAATATGTTAAATATATTGGGATAGTTTTAATTTATTTTATGGAAAAAGAAGATGTTCAGCATCAGACAAATCACATGTTTCAGAAGACGACATGATCAGTTGGAGGACTGAGTAGTCCAGATGATAGAAGGAGTTGAAAGATCAGTTGGAGGCCCAATCGTTTGACTAGAGGAGTCCAGACATCGCTTGGGACTTGAGACCAGATGACCGATCCAAGAGACCAACCGACCGACCAGGAGGCCAACTGATTGGTTCAAGAGTTGAAACGATAGACTCGGACTAGTTCCAGCATAGATCTACATAAGCAAATGTTTCTACATGTGATGTGGATCTTAGGTGGTAGTAATTCCTTGTGGATTCAAGGAATTACAATAGCATGGACATAACAATTGCTTATGTTTTATAATTACATGCTTGTTTTGGATATAGTATGTATATGATACATATAAGTATGTGGTGATTGGATATTTATATATTTATATAAATATAAAATCCCTCAATAAAATATTAAGTCTTAGATGCTTTCCATAAGCAACACACATGAAAATCTTGATCGACTTAAGCGTGGGCACGCCAAGCATGATGTGTTGTCCATCTCATGGAAATGTGATGGTAGTTATGTGGTCCTGCTAAGCAGGGTGCATTACTATCGTGTTGGCTTTTAAGTCAGACTTAACTAGGTGATCTTAATAAGATTAAGTACCTAGATGCATGCAAATGACTATGGAGAAGAGTTGTACATACCATGTATCCAAGAATTGCATGAGATGCAATTGGCAAAGTTTCCTACCTTAATAATTGGTTATGGACACTAGAGTTGGTCGGGTAATAACTCAATCATTTTGGATCTTGGCTCACCAGAAGGTTGTAAAATCAATTTTATAAAATGATATGTGACGGCTATACTTTTGAACAAAATAGTGAGAGCTGTAATTAATTAAAGGCCTAATTAAACATCATCAAATATTACTTCAATCAAATCAAATCAAAAGTGTTTTGACAAATTTCAAATTTTTCTTGTTGAATCAAATGGAAACCAATAATACATTTTCCTTACGATTGATCCTTGAGAAGGATGAGTGAATGGGAATAATTTCCATGACTAGTTCAGGATGTTGAGAATTGTTCTCGCATAAGAGCACATGCTTTATGTCCTAGAAACACCCGGTCCATATGAACCTACATTCACTGTGCCTAAGGCTGACAGGGATGCTTACCAAAAGCACTCTAAAGAAGTCATGGATGTCAAGTGCCTAATGATGTTCACAATGAACTATGAGTTGCAGAGACGGAATGAGAACATGGTTGTTATTGAGATGGTACCACATCTTAAGAACATGTACCATGATCAATCAAGATAGGAGAGATATGATGTACCCAAGGTGATGTTCAAGTGCAACATGGAAGAAGGAGATCCAGTAGGTCCCCATGTGCTCAAGATTATTGGGTATGTGGAGAACCTTTATTGACTAGGGTTTCCCTTGGATCAAGAGTCAGCCACTAATGTGATTCTACAGTCACTGCTAGAGTCTTACAGTTGGTTTGTCCTGAACTACAACATGAATGATTTTGACAAGCCTTTGTCAAAATTACTTGGTATGTTTAGAACAGATGAAGCATAGATGAAGAAAGACAAGCCCAAGTTTGTGATGATGATCAACAGAGACAAAGGAAAGTCAAAGGGAAAAGGCAAAGCTAAGAAGAGTTCTAAAGCTAGGCAGAAACCCAAGTCTTCTACACTAAAAGCATAGGGAGGGGTGACTAAGGGAAGCAATTGTCGCCATCATCACCATCTTGGACATTGGAAGAGGAATTTCCTCTCTACCTGGAGGAACTGAGGAAGAAGAAAGAGGGGATAGATATCTCCACTTCAAGTATATACATTATTAAGATAAATTTGTTTACTTCTTCATCTTGGGTACTAGATACCAGATGTGGATTCACATATGTTAGATTATGCAAGATCTAATAAGAAGTAAGCTTTAAGAAAGGGCGAGGTTTAACTATGCATAGCAAATGGAGCAAGAGTTGTTGCCACTACAACTAAAACTATAATTTATATCTACCTATGGGGATTATAATAGAGTTAAAGAACTGTTATTTTGTATCTGTCATTTATAGAAACATTATTCCCCTATATCTTGTATGGATAAGGATGGATATGAATTTCGTATAAAGAATGGTCAATGATTTAAAAATATGACAACTTGTATGGAAGTGCGCCAATGTCTTATGGTCTTAGTTTGATGGATCTAAAGACAAATGTTTATGATGTAAATACCAAAACATTAAGACTCAATAACTTAAACAAAACAATATTTGGCATTGTCATCTAGGGAGCATGTATGAGAATCACATTTCTAGACTCCATACAGATGGTTATCTAGACTCTTTTGAGTTTAAATCAATACAGGAATGGGAGTCTTGCTTGTTGGGCAAGAAGACAAAGACTCCCTTCACTGGTAACAATGAGAGGGCTAGTGATCTATTAGGACTCATGCATACTAATGTATGTGGCCCTTTTAGAACAAATGCTAGAGGTTCTTATCAATACTTCATTACCTTTATTGATGATATCAGTAGGTTTGGATAGATTTACTTGATGAAACATAAGTTTGAAACTCTTGATAAGTTCAAGGATTTCATGAATGAAGTACATAACCAACTTGGTAAAAGTATTAAGGAATTTTGTTCTGATTGGGGAGGAGATTACTTAAGCCAAGAGTTTGAGACCTTCTATGAGACTGTGGTATTATATCACAATGGACTCCACCAGATTACCACAACATAATGGTGTGTTAGAGAGAAGGAACCACACACTGCTAGATATGGTGCGGTCAATGATGAGTTTAGATGATCTTTTGACTTCCTTCTGGGGTTATGCTCTTAAAACTATAGTGTTTACACTAAACCATGTACCATCTAAATTGGTTCAAAAGATAGCATATGAGATATGGTATGTGAAGCATCCCAATGTGTCTTTATGAAGATATGGGGTTGTGAAGCTTATGTGAGAAATAAGTTTCCCAAAAATCTTGGACCCAAATCAGATAAATGTTATTTTGTTGGATATCCTAGGGAAACCAAAGGATACTACATTTATACTCCATTTGGCAACAAAGTGTTTGTTTCCATGGATGTTGTATTCCTAGAAAATGAATTCATTTCCAAAAGAATCAATGGGAGGAAAGTAGAACTCGAAGAAGTTCGAGACCAACAAGAAAGCATAGAACCTATATAGGTACAAGAGGAGCATATAGAGTCACAAGTTATTGTAGAGTCTCAAATTCCTCATGTAACGCAGGAACCTCACAGATATACTAGGACATGGATTGAGCCAGATAGATTTGGATATCTCGTGACTCAAGAAGGTAATGATTCAGTCATTGATGATGAGCCAACTACCTACCTAGAAACTGTTAAGGGACTAGAATCTAAGAAATGGCTTGAGGCCATGAGATGTGAGATGGAATTCACATACACCGTTAAACCCATAGGGAATAATGGGTCTTCAAGAATAAGACTAACATGGATGGTAATGTACAAAGTTACAAAGGTTGATTGGTTGCAGAGGGTTTCAGACAAGTTCAAGGTGTTGAGTATGACGAAACATTTTCTCTAATTGCCATGGTTAAGTCCATTAGGATCATGTCCTCCATTGCAACTTATCATGACTATGAGATTTAGCAGATGGATGTTAAAAATGCATTCCTTAATGGGAATATTCTTAAGGATGTGTACATGACACAACTAGAGGGTTTTATAAACCCAAAGGATGTAAATAAAGTCTATAAGATACAAAGGTCAATCTATGGATTGAAGCAAGAATCTCATAGCCGGAATCTTTGATTTGGCGAAACAATTAAAGAGTTTGGTTTTAGTTAAAATGAAGATGAATAATGTGTTTACAAGAAGGTTAGTGGCAGCACGATTGTATTCCCCATATTGTATGTTGATGGCATACTATTGATGGGGAATGACATCCCTACTTTATAAATGGTAATGACCTGGCTAGGAAATCCATTCTATATGAAGGACTTAGGTGAAGTATCCTATATCTTAGGAATCAAGATCTATAGAGATAGATCTAGAAGGATTCTTGGCCTAAGCCAGAGCACATACATTGACAAAGTGCTTCAAAGGTTTAGCATGGGGAACTCAAAGAGTGGAACTTACCCATGTCTAATGATGTTTGTATCTCTAGAGATCAATGTCCCAATTCTTGTGAAGAATGAGAGCGTGTGAGTAAGATTCCATATGCATATGAAATTAGATCAATCATGTATGCCATGAAATGTACTCACCCTGATGTCTCATAGGCCATGAGTATGACTAGAAAGTATCATTCAGATCCTGAGGAATCTCAGTGGACTACTATAAAGAACATCCTTAAGTACTTGAGAAGAACTAAGGATTAGTTCCTTGTCTGCGATGGTGAGGAAGAGTTGGTGTAAAGGGTTACACTGATGCAAGTTCCAAACTGACAAATATGACTAGAGATCGTAGTTTGGATTTATTTTTTACCTAAACAATAGAGTTGTAAGATAGAAGAGTTCCAAGTAAGAGATAGTTCCTGATTCTACAACAGAGGTCGAGTATATTGTTGCATCCAATGCTGCAAAGGAGGTTGTTTGGATCAAGAAGTTCATTTATAAACTTGGGGTGGTTCCAAGCATCATCGATGCAATTGAGATATATTGTGACAACAATTGAGCTATTGCATAAGCTAAGGAACCCATATCGCATCAACATTCCAAGCACATACAAAGGCAGTTCCATATCATATAAGAGATCATACAATGAGGAGATGTGAAGATTTGTAGAGTACCAACTGAAAGGAATGTGGTTGAACCCTTAAAAAAAGCACTTTTACAGTAGAAGCAGGAAGGTCATGTTAGATCACTTGGGATTAAGTTCATGGGTGATTGGCTCTAAGTGCAAGTGGGAGTCTATTGGTATGTATGCCCAGAGTCCAATCATGTGATGATTGTAATGGAATATCTTGTAAACAATTTGATTAGCAATAAAGGCAATCTTCCTATTTATTTTATTTTATTTAGTTATAAGATAATGATGTGACGTAATAAATGTCCAAAGAATGATGTTACTCAATGATGTATGTCTTCAAGTTGAGGACCTGAACAATGAGATCATATGAATGCTAAGAGTATATGCATTCTTATTATGTCCCTAGTAGGTTGTTATTGTGAAATCTGATAGACAACAATAGCACATAAGACTAGAGTGTGTGTTGGTTGATGACATAATATCACTAAGTCAGGATATGTGATATCAAACCAAACACATAGATACTTGTTAGAGAACAATGTATCGGACAGACCCACCTTGAGAGTGATGCATGGAAACCATGATTGGTAGCCAGAATCATCTCTTATAGTGATAGTGGTGATTTTGGTTCTTAGACCTAAAATCACTACACTCATCACATCTCATTCGATGTACTTTGACATCATCCATCATGATCTTGAATAAGGGTTGTCATAAAGGTGGTTCTCGGATGCCTTGTCACACATGGAGATAATTGTGAGTGATGTAGATGGGATTTATCCCTCCTACTTGAGTATGATATCCTGGTCACTTGATAAGCGAGGCTGAAAATGCATGTCCATGCTCGTGTGAGTCAATATGTGATGTTGAGCTCACATATATCTCAGACAATCTGCTCAAGTTCAAGGAACATGGATTGAATTTTGAAGAGGATGACGGTTCCATGCCTCAAGTTCAATATAGATATAAGTGTCAAAGGAACTATCTGATCACTATAACACCAACCAAAGATTATAGGTTGAAGTTGTTCTCCAACTTTCCAATTACTTAGGTAGCAATGATGTCTTTCTAGATATCACCCATTGCTTGTGATGTCATAAGTTGATTATGGACATTCACTACCAATGTAACTTGGAACCTATAGGGTCACACACATAGGATACACCTGAAATAGGATTTTACTCATGAATGAAGTTTAAAGTTGATTACTAAAGTTTTATGTATTCAATTTAAACATGATTGGCAATCAACACTCTAAAATGAGTAGTTCAGTAAGTGAATTGATCATCTCATATGTGTAAATCGATCCATGGTACACATATGATGGTAGTTGTAAGATAGAAGAGTTCCAAGTAAGATAGAAGATTTCCAAGTAAGAGATAGTTATTGATTCTACAACAGAGGTCGGTATATTGTTGCATCCAATGTTGCAAAGGAGGATCATCAATTTGATTTTAGAGTGATCATCTCATATGTGAAAACTACATGGATAGACCATGTGGTTGATCAATTCGATTGGATCAAGGATTGATGTTGACATCGTGTCGTGCATTAATTGAATATTAAATGTCAATATAATTGCAAGTAGGAAACATAGTAAATTGATCAATTCAAGTGTTGAATCGATTTTCTCATGTGTGAACTAACCAATTCACTAGTGAACTGACCAGTTCATGGTTTCTAGGTTATGGAAAATTCATGATATTCTGTCTCTTTGACTCTCAATCAGACTAGAAATCTTGAACCTAACCCTCCTATAAATAGTGGGGTAGTCAAGGCTTTCAAGAGATATAACAATAAGCTCTGACAATTGTTGTCTTCTCAAATTTGTGGTAAAGTGAGAACCTGAGCAAGTTGTACTCATCAAAAGGAGGAACAACAAGGGAGAGACAACTAGGGAGAGCAAGTCGATGCTAGCACTTTGACTAGAAGGGATAACTCCTTCTTATTCATTCATCTAGAATGACATGAGTTCCTAGTGGTCTGCATGGACTACTACATAGGTGAGGAGGTCGTTGTCTCCTGTTAGGAGGATGCAGTCAACTACCATCCATGGTGATCAACCAGGTTTCCGTTGTCGACGTCATCTAGGTGAAACTTAAACAAAATGAGCACAATATCTAGCACTAGGTATATACCTTGCAACCCTTTTCCCGGTTCATAGTTGTTGATGTGATCTACTATCTAAGGGGGATATGGTAGTAAAAAAATTAGTTGCACTACCATATTTCCCTAAAGACATGCCATATCACTTGTAGTAGAATAGAAATGGAATTTCCAGACACGTCGTGACAAAAAATGACACGCTATGTCACTTTTGATATATTTCAACAACGATAGATTTGTCGTAGCAGCTCACGGTGACATGTCGTGTGTGATGGTGAAACAACAAATTTTTCCCAGAACAAGATCCAGAATAGATGGTGAACCTTATGGATCACTAAGGGAAATAGAGATATATTGAAGAGATCCAGTCATTTTCGATAATATGTGGACAAAGCCCTATAGAAAGTGGTCATAGATGACCACAAAAGATGTAGTAAGGCTTTACGAACAACCAGTATTTAGGGCATAAGATCGATGGAAAATTCGTAGGCAATCTTATTTGATCCTCTTATTGGGAAAAGGATAGGTCCAGAGAAGAGACTAGATCTCCCTTGGTGAATCAATAGTGGTGGAGAAGGAAGAAGATGATGAGAGGGGATGGGGGAAGAGATGATAGTAATGTTGGCTTGGAAAGAAGAAGTCCTAAGGTGGAGATTCATCATGCTCTGATACCATATTGAGAACAGTCATCTTTCTATATTCAAGTAGGAGTACATACCTCTCCTATAAATAGGAGGGAAAACAACAAGGAAGTGCATAGAAAACGTTGAGGGGCCTATTATACTTAAGACCATATTACATAACATTAAGTGAAAAGGGAAAAAAATGAAGGGAATAAAACAACTAAAGATAAATATATATATCTCAATAGATTATACATGTGCCCTTGGCTCTAAAAATGTCAACCATAGGAGCTCACCTAAACACATCATTGGAATGATGAAGTACAAAAGGCAACTAAAATCAAAAGGGGGATCTATAGGAGCTCACCTAAATCTCAATATGATGCAACTTTTTAGAGATACAAGCAAGCAAAGAAAGAATCTAAAAAGGTTTTGGATACTTTGAAGAGATTTATAGGAAGACGCACGATAAGGGAAAAGATATATATATATATATATATATATATATATATATATATATATATATATATATATATATATATATATATATATGTCTCATACAAGATAAAGGAAAGGAAGAGACTTGAATTGTAAAGAGTCAAACCTGATAGGGGATCCACTCTACTCAAATGATACAATACAAGAGCCATGTAGTAATAAAGTAGTGGAAACAAAACTAATTCAAAGTTACAAGATGTATCTTTATACAATTGTTCCTCACCATAAAAGGTGGCATGACATAATGAAAAGCTATAAATCTAAGGCCAGGTACAGAGGGTAACCTGGCTATCCCAAGCTATCCCTAACTCCACGTCCTGCTCATGATCTTCTTAAGTCCATGTCCTCTAATGTTCCTACACCTGGGTGGAAGGGAACATCACCCAGAAAATAGGAAACAAAGTATAGAGGTCAGTAAAGGCTGAGTATGTACATATATAAAACACTTCGGGCATTATAATGGGTTTTAAGTATAAAGACATGTTCTCACAAGAAAGGGGGGCTATTTGCAATTAGGTAAGTTCAAGAGAAATGAAACAAAATAAATGAGGCATATTAAATTCAGATTACAAGCATGATAATAAAGAGTGTCTTGCCATAACAATCATCCACAGATTCATATTAAAACAACAAATATTTGCATGCATAACAATGTAGACTAAATGTACCTAAAACAGGGCCATAACACCATAGGATCATGGCCTAAAAATAAATAAGGGTGGAAACGCACACCCTGGGTGGAAACACACGCCCTATATAAGTATGGTTGTACATAAGTACCATTATTCTAGATATTCTAGTCAAACATGTAGCATGCATAAAATAGAGAGGCAAGACTAGTAATTCAGTCAATTTTTAATAAAAAAAGGCAATCATAGCAAGTGGGTCCAAGAACCCATATAAACAAGGTAGTCCAGAAACTACATGGATATAATGAGTCAACATCAAGAAATATAAATGTCCAAGAAATTGGATTTTCATATGGAATAATAGTTCAAGAGATGCCTCATTAAAAGAAAAGTAGCTTTTAGTCAAATAATGCCCAAAATAAAATAGAGGATGTACATACCTGATTTTCATGACTAGTGGTTAACTCAGTGGATACACTTGATCCTCAAAGTTGAGTATTCATCCTAGGAATAAATTATGTATGTTAGTCAAATTAAATCTAACATGTGTATACATTTCTATTATAGATATTCATATTGTCCTTATCCTAGTCCCAATCACCAATGACACATTAGTGTTGGAGTCTTATTAAGTGGATATATGATCCATTAGGTATTAGTCTTAGTTATAATATCCATATTTGAACATACATATGTCTAAATATTTCTAGGTTACACATGTGTGTTCCATAGTAATCTACATTCCTTTATTTTGGTGTTGTAGTTTTACTCTCTCTATATTTATCGTATGGCTCGGGCTTAGTCAACTAGGATTGAGTATGCGCTTTGCATCAGGTACATTTACTAGGATGCTCTTGAAGGAACTTAGGGTTCATGTCTCTCATATACGTGTATTTTAAATACATAATTACCTCCTATTATGGGAAACCAATAGTATACATTATCATCATTTTTATGCCAAGTACTCGAAACATATTGTATATTGTCTTACCTAATATTATTCATGGATTTTTTAATAGTAAGAATACACAAGCTACTGGATTCAGATTCCCTATAGACTAACACTCTAGTACATATATGCATGCCATCGTGATAAGTATATATATATAATTGTAAGGGGTCAACTAAGTCAATCAAGTTAATATTTTGTGTTTATATCTCATCTGTCATGTAAGATCTAATTCTAAAATTGAAATAAAAGATGTAGTGCATACCTTCATTTAGAGTTGTCATTCGACAGGCCTGAAGTCCTACTGGTGAAAGCTTGATGCATGGGGTTGCATCATCCTTTCTTCTTAGGTTGGCTGGCGATGACTCCATGTTGTGTCAGTAGTTATGCCATCTGTGGTGGCATCTGAACCTGTCAAACTCCACTGATGAGGCCACTAATGGATAGAGCCAGCAAGATGGTCTACTGGTTCATTTGGGATCAAGGAAGTAGAAGAGGGTAGTGGGGTTGTAGGTCATTTATTGGCCATTGGAGGTAGCATCCATGCCCTGCGGTCCTAGTGGCAAGCGCAAGGTAGGAGAAGGTGGATTTGATGGAGTTAGAGGTTGGAGGAGGAAGAGGTGCAGTGGTTAGGTATTATGGTAGACACATGATGATGAGGTGATAAGGAATAAAAGAATATGAGAAAGAAGAGGGAGAGGGGATCATCAGTGTTGTGCCAGCCATTGAGTTTGTTGACAGCAGATGAACTCTAGCTGTCAGGGGGAGGGTGGCTGGCGGCAGCAGTCCCTACCATGGTTGTTGGGCACATGGAGGAAGAGGAAGTGGGAGTGTGAAGGCATCTAGCCCTGATCTCGCAATGTTGGTGGCTTGCTATCAAGTCTCGCGATCACCAGGGAGTGGGGTGGCTATGGCAAACAGGGAAGTTCATGGTTGCGAGGACTCAACCAGTTGCATCCCATGACAGAACTTGGAAAGTCATCGCAAGGATTCAAGGAAGATACAGGTCAGAGCTATTTTCATGTACCAGACCCTGATGGCCTTGCAGCAACAGGAACCGTCGGCTACTGGTAAACCATGGCGGCGGTGACTCACTGTCACGGGCAGTGATGACTCACTGTCACGAGCGACGATGGCTACCGGGAACCTATAGGAGGGTGGGCACCGGGGTTAGCAGAGAGAGGAGAGGTCGAGGATGAAGGAAGGAGACAGACGAGATGAGAAAGAAGAAGGGGTGTCAGAGAGGCAAGGACAACGACGGAGGTGGGAGATGGCGAAGTGTCTATCGTCTGTCCAAGCATTAGAGGTTGTTGATGTTGTTTCTTCAAGTTGGTCGATGGGTGATGGCATGCTTCTCGGACATTATTGTAAACGGAGAGGACAGTGAGGTTGTGATTGGTGCTTGTCACTAGGGCTATATGGTAGTAGGTGAGAGGGAAGTCAAAGAAGAAGAAGAACGTGTGGCGGATCTGGATGTCAAGAAGAGCAGTGTTGGCAGGAGGTGGAGGGAGTTAGTTGATGGAGCATGTGAGAGACTGTTGGTGGTGACACTTGATCATCGTGGAGGTAGCGAGCGGCCAGGTTGTCATGGTGGCTGGCGCAAAGTGCAGATAACATGGCTAGGATTCTGGTTGCTGTTGCTGTAAGAGAGAGAATTAGAACTTAGGGTTCAGGTTGCGGATGAGATGATGGAAGAAAGGAAGGGAGAGGAGGTGAAGAAGAGGAGAAGGAGGCGGGGGAAGCAGTCTCTGGTTCCGTCTGTTGCGGCACTGGGTCAACACGAAGACGCGGCTAGGGAAGGGGAGACCACGGAGGTGGTTAGAAATGAAATCAAAAAGGAACTTAGGTCTAGCTAATGTTTTTAAGTGCATCGATATCTGTTAAAAGCTTATAATCAATCAATTAAATGAAAGAGTAAACAATGTTCAATTCACCCAAATTTTGGTCTATAAGCCAAACAAAGTGCAAGGATTCTATTTTCATGTCAATTTCATCTTTTAAAAATGTTTAATATTTTATCGCTCACTAGTAAGTTAAAAACCTAAGTGATGAATTTGATGCATGTCTTCACCAATTTGATACATTAGTTTATATTTTTATATTTTCCTTCATCGGTAAGACTTAGAATGGGTCTAGAATGCCAAAGTAAGATTTCATTGGTTGGTGAATTTTCTCAGTAAACCCTAGTATTGAGTTGATTTGGTTATTTCATCCTAAAACATTTTAATTTTAGGAGAACAAATATTAGATATTAACACATTTTAAAAGGGTCTAGGACAAGGTAGGACTAGGATTATAGCCTAAATTTGAGTATGTTACATGAATCAAGTAAAATGCATTAATAATGAAGATGGTTGAGTATTGATGAAGAATGATGATATCAAGAACCAATGGAGAAACTATTTTTTTTGGGAAAAACATCAACTATATCCTTCTTGTTCTAGTGCCAGTATTAACATTGCCTTCGTCTTCTTCAAGTTCTATCCTATACATTTCCAATAGCCATCTTTGACACATAGAAAATGTTGCCTCCATAGCCGATTAATGAGCATGGAAATTGACCACCTTGTCTGCCAAGTCATTAGATTTCATGTTTCTGAACAACAGTCTCACCACCTAAGCAATCCTCAGTTGTACCTTTGCCATATCGGCCATATTCCTATATATATTGGGAACAAGTACAATTCATGAGATGTAGTCCATGATAATTTTTTAATATGTTTAAATAATGGCATTCCTTCACTGTATATCTTGATCCATTTTACAACCGAAGATGATGGCGTTCAATTTCCCTTCAAGCGCATCGATTCCAGCAATTTTCCTCATTCCTCCCATAATCTAGCCTTCATTTTATGGACCACATATCTTATATTCAGCTCTTTTTTACCTATATTAACTATTGTATCTAGTGATACCAGTGTATCGAAGGATAGAGGTAGAAACTATAGGAATGCCAACCTATTTTCCTCAACATTCCTCATGTTTATTCTATGCATATTTATCCTCTTAATGATGTATGCAAAGCTTTGATCCTTATAACAACGTTGATGAAATTTTGACGCCTACCTTGAAATACTTCCTCATTCTTCGCCTTTCACAATATCCAGAAACTCACAACAAACATCTCTCTCCAATCATCCTGCTCCTTAAAGCTCTTCATATTGGAACTCGTATACATATGTATAAACTGAATGTAAAAAAACTGAGGTACATGACATGGATTTAAGACAGTTCAAACTTCTTTACTAAACTTGCAATTTCAGATCACATGTAAACAAGACTCCACCTCTTCACCACACCTAGGGCACATAGGGTCATTGGTCATCTATCGTTTACATCTTAGTTGCTTTTTCAGAAGCCTATTATGTTTTAAACACCATAGGAAACATTTGATTCGTTGTGGTGAGATACTTGGTGACATGAATACAAGAGATATAATTTACTCATGAGTCAATAATTCTTTGAAAAATATTAAAATGAGAAAGGTGTGTTGTAATGCCCCTCCAAGCACATACATGACAACGGAAGCAAACCCTATGTTATATGTAACATGGGTCACTCATCTTGGAGGAACATTACAAAACATGATACACATTCCAATAAGATAAATGAAACACCATGCATTAACTCAAAAATAGATTCATATATTGTTGTTTGAAAGGGAAAACATAAATTGTCTCATCTGGATTCCAAGCCTAAAACATGTATGCTAAGAAAATCTAAAACATAGAATGATAAACTAGACTAGATAATCTATTGAATTGGTAGATGGTACCCCACCAAGCTAAAGTCTCCTTGAGTCGACTACATTTGAAGGGCTCACTTCAAATCCCTCTTGCTCCTTGATCTAGGGAAATCTCGTCCCACGACCATGCGAAACAAAGAAACAACATAAGAAAGTGACACTATACACATTATAAGAAAAGAAAGTACATATAATTGACTTGAGAGAAAATCTTGACATGAATTTGACTTAAGCATTCTTGAAATTAATTCTTTGACATAAATAAGAATTGAATAAGTAAAATATGCACTCTCTGTGATTTGCCCACTTAAGAGCCCATAATTGGCACAAATGTCCATGATTTGGCTAAAAACCCATTACAACCCTTTAAGGTCCATGACTGGCTATGAAAGCCCATAATTGGCACAAATGCCCATAACGACCCCTTAAGGTCCATGATGGCAAGAGCATATAAAACTTAATCAAATTCTTATAACATGATTCTTAATTTGAACATTAAATCTTTAACATAATGGGATTTCTCACTCATGATCTTAATATTACCTAATTTACTTGATTCTTTCTTCAATACCTTAACATTGTATGATCATAACATTAAACTAATGAGAATATGTGATAAACATAAGAACTTATGAATATACAAACAACATGCAATTATATAATCTGAGACATGATCATTATCTTGATTTCATTCATTAACTTGACATTTAAAGCATAATCATAAAGCATACATAACATGCAATTCAATCAAGGCACATATGTATAGTGGCATGACCCACTTACTTGGAGCAAGGTAGATCCTAACTTAATATCCTTGATCTTGATCGAATCTTATGTTCCTGAAATTACATGACTTCTATTAATTATCATCATTAATACATCCTAAACCCTAATTTGGGTCCTTTAAGAAAAACATGGTCAGAGACGATTGAATTAGGGTTTGAAAGTCAAAAACTCAGGTTCTACTCAAAAAAATCCTTTCTAATGACTATTTTTGGGTTTTTTATCATCCTATGATTTAATGTGAATTATCAAATCATTTGCTAATTAGAAATCATAGAAAAATCCACATAGGCCTATGACCCATATCTAGCTGGCCCAATCAGGGCTGGCCGCACAAGCAATGGGGTATCACTGGGGTGACCAACAGTCAAATAAGAAAAAGGTGAAAACCCCAAAGCACCCTTGTGAGAAAAATCATTCAATTAAGAGGGCGGGGGCACCACAGTCATTATATGACCTAGTTTTCTCCTTTCTAGGTCATGGCGCTCGATGAGCAGCCTGAAGGTCTGGACAATGTAAAACCAAAACACAAAGCAAGGTGTGTTGATGAAGGAGAGAGCATCACACCCATCCACATTAACCAACGAACTCGTTGAGCCTAATCTTGGGCCTCGCGGTGGATAAGGGATTAGGAACACTCCGCCGCAAGGAAAGATTAGGGGGGAAATAGAGCATCAGCTCCGAGTTCAAGGCCACTGAATCAATGCATGAGAGCATAAAAGAATACCACAAAATCGTTCGAAAGGGATACATGAAACCTCAGGTGATGTTCATTTGGTCAGAGCATGCGCGGACCATGCTGATGGTGAAGAGGGTTACAGATTGCAAACATGCTGATCGGAACCCCTAAGAGACCAAACGGGATGGCAAAGAAATGAATAGAAAACCCTAAAAGAGAGTTGGGGAGACTTACCAGTATTCTAATTTCACTCGTGCTACCGTAGAGGGCAACAAGGAAGAGGGCAGGGGTCGTCAGAGACATCTCCAGTAGGCTAAGGTGGCTCGAGGCATAGAAGGTAAAATTGAAAGAAGCCAAGAGTTTGTAGCGGCTTGGTGGTGATTTTTGGGTATATATATATATATATATATATATATATAAAAGTGAGGGTCTCAGAGACGGGCTCCGGAACAACCAGGGTGGCGAGAGGAGTCCCAGCTCTGTTGGGCATTTCTCGGTTAGGGCATGAAATCCTATATAACCTGGGATAATTGTGTTTGGGTGGATAAGACGAAACCGATGGTGGTGTTTTCATGAGTAGGGACTCATTGGGGAGAGATAACCGAGAAAGAAGGGGAGGTGGGCTACTGTGGAGTCCTAACATGATAGGACTTCAGGTGAAGAAGGCAGCCTCTCACTCAATAAATAGATTTGTGACCCAGAGTCTGACCTGGATTGGGTTTGAGGGTCGCGTGACATCAAAATAAACCGGACCATAGCCATTATTCATTGAATAATTGATTAATATCATTATCAAACCAAATACTTCCTCATTTAAATGGTCAAACAAAGTCCTATTAACCTCAAATTTGAACCATGGGTTTATTAAAGGGTCTACAATCTTCTTACACATTTAGATTTAGGTTTTGATAATATTTGTAATCCATAGCACTCATATAGGTCATTACCCTAACATATATAATTAAAAGAGATAAAGTGAAATTTCCTTTCCTTAGTAAGTTAGGTTTTGAGTCAAATTTCAAGATTGATGGAATAGTTCATTATATTTGGATAACTTGCATCAATATTTAGGATTTGAAATTAAAAGTTGAAAATTTGCACTAAAGACCTTAACTTGTTTTATTTACAAATTTGGGATGTTATACATGTGGACGAAACGGTATTCCAATTGATGTATGGAAATATATGGTGGGTGAATGATCTATATGGTTAAGAAATTCCTTAATAATATTATGAAGACCAAGAAGATATTGTATAAGTGGAGAACTAGTAATATAGTCCCTATATGGAAAATAAAGGAATTTTTTAGAGCTACACAAACTAAAGAGGTATCAATTTGATCTGTTATACTATGAAGCTTTGGGAGAGGATTATTGAGAAAAGGCTAAGATCTATAATGTAAATATCAGACAACAAATTTGGTTTCATGCCTAGAAGATCAGCAACGAATGTAGTTTTTGGATAAGGAGGCTTATGGAGAAGTATAGAGAAATAAAAAGAGATCTTCATATGGTTTTCATTAATTTAGAAAAAGGCTTATGGTCGAATACTGAGGGACGTGATGTGGATGGATTTAGAGAAAAATTTGTGCCAACCCAATATATTAACTTGATTAAAGACATATATGGTAGCTCAAATGCAAGTGTGAAACTCCTAGAGGAGAGATGCCAACATTTCCTATCAGAGTTGGGATACATCAAGGATCAACACTCATCACATGTTCTATTTGTTCTTGTTATTAATGAGTTGACAAAATAAGTTTAGGATAATATTCTTTGGTGAATGTTAGTTGTTAATGCTATTGTGTTGAAAGATAAATCTAAAGATGAATTGAATTATACAGTTGAACCTTAGAGAAATGTGTTATAATCAAATGAATTGATGATTAATAGGAGAAAAATTGAGTGTATACATTGCAATTTCACCCAATCTAATGTGAATGGTAGGGCTAGCTGGGACAAAGTGATGTGATAAATTTCACAACATGGGTTCTATTATTCAAATAAATGATGTTGTTCAAGATGATGTTGAAATCGAGGAGTATAACTTGATTATTGTGTGACCAAAAAATCCTTATAAGATAAAAAAGTAAGTTTTACATAATTACTATACGACCAACCATGCTATATGAGAGTGAAGTTGGATGATTAAGAAACAAGGTCTTAACAGGATCAATGTGATCTGAATGTGTATGTTGGGGTGGAGCGTGGGAAAATAAGAAAATATGGTTTGAAAAATGACTATATCGAGAACAAAGTCAAAGTGGCGAGAATTAAGGACAAGTTGCACGAGGGCCCGATTGATATGTTATCAACTCGTAAAACATAGATCGACTAACAAACCTATACAATGCAATTCCATTGAGTCATCAGATACAATTAAAAGAAGAAAGATATGTCTAAATATTAACCTAGTAAGAGCTTATAAAGAGAAGTTTTGAATCTTTACATCTTGATTAGAAATTGACTAGTGATAAAGCTAATTGTAAAAGAAGAATCCATATAACTACCCTCAACATGGTTAAGATTGATGATGATGATGTTGATGATGATGATGATGATGATTATGCTGATGATGATGGTGGTGGTGGTGGTGGTGGTGGTGATGATGATGATGATCATCATCATCATCATACAAAGTGATAAAAACTATGTAGAAAAATTATTAGAATAACGAGACCTATCACTTTTTTTTAGAATTTAGGAGACTTTTGTTGGCTAAATTGGACATTAGCTTATCCTCTATTTTGACGATGACAAACATTTCATTCTTGTGGATCCAACTTGCTACTTGAGTATTTTAGGGTTCAAGGAGATCACACTTAATGGATAGATGAAGTTAATATGCTCAAATGCTTGTATTTTCGTATTCTTACAACTTGTAATAACTTGTACAAGTGTATAATGTACAAGTTGTTGGGTTTTACATGGTCGGAGTAGGCAGAGGAAACAAAAAATTTACTTGACCATAAACCCATAACCATCAGATCACATCAACATCTATGTAATGGGAAGGATGGTTTTAGCAAGTCATACCTGGTCCTGAGGCTTGCTCAGCGACAATGTCTCACAACTAGTGTGGTCTTCATCCACCTATCTTTGATGGTGTCTGTGTAGCTTGTGGTCTTGACCCAGACTGTAGTTGACTGTCCTCCTCCTGAGCGGCAGAAGTCTCCCATCTCTATAGATAGTCCACACAGACTATTGGGAACTCTAGTTGTCCTGAAGGACATACTAGAAGGAGTTGTCCCCTTTAGTTTCCATACTAGTCATCAACACACTCTCCCACAATCACTTGCTTTTTGCAATTGTCTTTCCCTCGTTGTTCCTCCTTGGATGGGTACAACTTGCTTGGGATCTCTCGGTTACCACAACTAGAGAGGACAACAACTTTGCAGAGCAACTGATGTTCTGAGTTGTATGTCTGGAGAAGCCCCCTGTACCCCTCTATTTATAGTAGAGGGCAGGGTCAGGGTTCCCGGTCTGTGTGGGAGTAGAAGGGTCTAGAATTTCCATGAACAATTTGCACTTTGGCAGGCGAACCAGTTGTTTCACAATTGAAATGGTTGTTTGGCAAGGTGAACTGATCAGTTCACTTGCGAACTAGTCGATTGGGAGTGTGAACTAGTCGGTTCACTTAGTGAACCGGTTGTTTCACTTCCCAAACTTGCCTCCAATTGAATTTCCCTATTCATTTCTAATTAACAAAATTATTAATTCTTGTTCCAATCGAATTGAACAAGTGAAACGAAAAACTTTTCTCACAAATCGGGACAACCCAACATTTCTCGTTCGGACCAGTTGAACTGATCGGTTCACCAAAGTGAACAAGTCGTCTCACTGACCATGAGCCAATTGGTTCATCCAGTGAATCGGTCAGTTGGTGGTCCAGATTGTGCAGAACATAGTCGACTCAGTTTTCAATCAATATGACACTCAAATCAGTTGGCTCAACACTTGAACTTGATGATTTTGAGTCAAGTCTATTGATTGAATGTTTGATTGAGTACATAAACACTTTAGTAATCAATCCAATCATCATTCATGGATAAACTCCTCTTCTAGGTTAATCCTTTATGTGTGACCTTATAGGTCCCATTTCACATTGGCAGTGAATGTCCATAACTAGCTTATGACATCACAAGTAAAGAGTGGTGCCTAGTCACACATCAGTACTACCCAAGTGAAAAGGAAAGTTGGATAACAACTTTCAATCCTACAGTTTATGATTGGTGTTCCAGTGAATGTATAATTCCTTTATCTCTAATATCTTGAATGAACTCAAGGCATGGAATTGTCATCCTTTCACCATTTATTCATGTTTCTTGAACTAGAGCAGATTGTCTAAGATATGTGTGACATCAATATCATATATTGATTCACATGTGCATGTGCATGCCTTTCTCAGTCTCGCTTATCAAGTGGACTGGACATCATACTCCCTTAGGAGGGAAAATCTCATATCTATCACTCACAGTTTGTATCATGTGTTAAAGCCACCCAATCATCACCGTTATAACAACCCGTGTTTTAGGACTACATTTGATGATGTCAAAGTGTACCCAATCACATTCGACGAGTGCGGTGATTTCAGGTCTAAGAATCACAATCACTACCATCAATATGAGAGATGATTCTGACTACCAATGTCATGGTTCCATGTATCACTCTCATGGTGGGTCTGTCCAATATACTATTCTCCAACATGTATCTGTGTGCTTGGTTTGATATCATATATCATGACTAATGAGATATTGTCATCAACCAACACACACTATAGTCTTGATGTGTCATTGTTGTCTATAAACCTTCCACAATGACATCTGACTAGGGACATAAACAAGAATGTACATACTATCATCTGTATGATCTCATTGTTTAGGTCCTCAACCTGAAGATATACGTCATTGAGTATTAACATTCTTTAGACATTTATTCTGCTCCATCATTTATCTCATAATCGATTGAGCATGAATAAATTGGAAGCTTGCCTTTGATATTTATCAAATCAATCATGACGTATGCCAATCCAATCATCATATGATTGGCTCTCATAGCATACATACCAACAGACTCCCACTTGCACTTAGAGCCAATAACCTTTGAATCATATTCTCAGTGATATCTAAACATGTCCCACATGCTTTTACTATGCTAGTGCTAATACAGTGAGTTAGCAACACTTTGCTTTAGTCAGTGTATTGCATGTTTCACATCTCCTCACTGTATGACATTTCTTATGAGATGGAGTTTCCATAATATGCTATCTGATGTTCCTTTGCCTAACAATTAGATCCATTGTTTGACTTAGTATTTCTACTTTGTCATCAATGGTTGGAATATGTATAAGTTCATCTATATGAACTTCTAGATCCATATAGTATCCTCTGGTGTTCATAACACAAGGATACTCAACATTCCTTTTGGAATTAAATGGCCTTTTCATTTTACTCAGAACATTTTCATTTAACAACTCTTGTTCACTTTACAATTGAATATAAGTTTTATATTTTGCATTTTGTGATCATTGTTATGTCATTTTAGAAGCTTGCATTAGTATAACTCATTTACACTCAACTCTTCCTTTTAATGAACTAGTCCTTTAATAATTCATAAGTACTTAAATAAGTTCTTTATGGTATTCCAATGACTCTCACTGGAAGTAGATAGACATCCACTCATCATGTCCATTACATACGAGATAACTGGATAAGCATATCATATTGTCATGTCCAATACATACAAGATGATGAATGCATATATATTTTCTTTTCATGTCCAATACATACAAGATAATGGGATGATTACATACATGATAGATACAATTGTGAATGCACAAGGCATCCATCTATGTGTTCCTATTCTTCATAAGAATTTGGGACACTAGGCATCTGAGAGACTAACTCCATGTAACATGGACAAGTTTTCTCCCACTGAATCTTTGCATACTGAACCCTTCAGCACAGACTGCCAATGTATGCTCTCTCTTTATCAGGTCAAGAGATTTTCAAGAACTATCTCTATAGATCTCTATTCCTATCTCATAGGAAATTTCTCTTTATTCCCTAAATAAGGTATTTCTACACCAGTTTCATTTTATTCCTCATCATCATGTGGAATATGAATACGCTCCCACTAAATCTTTGTAATCACAAATCCCTTCTTTATTTTGATATATCAGTCAAACCTTTTGTCTATATAATCAAAGTAAAGATCCAGTTCTGAGGTGCTTGTATTTAATCAATCATATTGATTAATCTCTTGTAACTTATAGACTGCATTTGTATTAACAGAATTATAAAACCCTTAAGGTTGTGTCACATATACAGCCTCATGTTATTCCTGCTAGGAATGTGATTTTAATATCCATATGCCAAATTTCATAGTCTTTAAGTTCCAATAGCAAGCATGATCCTTTATGGCCTATAGCCATTGTAATTGGTTAAATAAATCGTCATGTTCAACACCTTGAACTCACTTGAATTTATCTCAACCAATCAGCTCTTCAAATGTCATCCATGTCAGTCTTAACTCTTAAGACCCAATTGCACTTATGGGTTTTATCCCTATGAGTGCTACCATTAAGGTCATACCTTATTTGGTTCACATGGAAGTCATTTTGGATCTTATGGCTTCAAGCCATAACTCAAAATCTGGTTCCTCAACATCATCTAGATAGATTATTGGCTCATCATAACCATTGAGTTTGTATGATATTGTTATCCATCAAGCTCAAGTTGTTTTCTACTAGATATATGAGGTGTATCTATTACATAAGGAATTTGAGAATCCACAACACTTGTGCTTCTTAATCTCCTTTTGTACATTTATTTAGTGTAAAGCAGTTTCTTTAGAAGAATTTGAGAAGATTAGTTATTTGTTTGATGATCATGCTCTTACTATTTAGAGTATGATTCCTTCTTTGATTTTGACATCATTATGCCTTAATCATGAGTTCTCTATAATATACTAACATAGTTACTCACAAGGTCCTCAAACATTTAGTTTAAGTATCCCATTCATTGATCATATCAAAGAGTTAATACTTTTACCAAGTTTGTTCTTCATTTATGATATTCTTGAACATTTCAAGATATTCATATTGGTATTTCATTAAATAACATATCTGAAGTATTAGCATTTATTCCAATAGGTATGTATATACATCAATATGTATTATACCTAATATAATAGTCATTCTCCCACTACATCTAGTGAAGGTTGACTTGTCATCATGCCCAATAAACAATACATTCATATCTCTTAATGGTTCATTAACCAAGAGAGTCTAGTTTATCCATCAACATGGAACCTAGAGATGAATTTCTTATTCATTTGTTTAGATGGTACTGCTAATTTATTGTTTGAGTCATCAATAAATTTTAGGTATTATTATTTTATCTCATGCATACCAAGTACCACAAGATAAATAAGGCATTGCCATAAAAGATCATATCTTTGAAATTAAAACATGAACTTTATTGATAGACATCCTTGTCATTACAAGATGTAGAAATAAAGTGTTTCTATTTATTAGCAAAATGAAATAGTACTTCATAACTTCTATTACATGCCCTTTGGGCTGAAATAAATTAAAAGGTACTACTATCTATGGCAACAACACTTTCTCCAATGTTGATGAGTGTTCCTTCTTAGTCCTTTCATAAAGGCCATCACTTTTTTTCAGATCATGCACATCATATATTTCATATCTATGTCTTGGTATAATATACCTAAGATAAAGAAGCATTTTAAGTTTATTTCATGATACCTGAGATGGAGACTTCCATCCCCTCCTTCTTCTTCTTTAGTTCATCTATGTAGAGAGGGCAATTTCTCTTCCAATGTCCTGGCTCATGACAATGGTGACATTTGCCTCCCTTGTTCACCCCTCCCTTGGCTTTGAGAGTTGAAGATGACTTGGGATGATGGCTAGCATCAGAACCTTTCTTTGCTTTGCCCTTGCCCTTGTATTTAGACTTTCCCTTCTTTCTACTTATCATCATCACAGATTTTGTTTTGTCTTTCTTCATCTATGCCTCGACTGTCCTCAACATGCCCAACAACTCTGTCAGTGACCTGTCAAAGTTGTTCATGTTGTAGTTCATCACAAACTAACTGTAGGATTATGGTAACGATTGCAGTATCACATCAGTAGCCAACTCTTGGCTTAGAGGGAATCCCAGTCGAGTTAGGTTCTCCACATACCCAATCATCTTGAGTGTGTGAGGACTTATTGGATCTCCTTCTATTATGACGCACTTGAACAATGCCTTGGAGACATCATATCTCTTTGTCGTGCTTGGTCTTAATACATGTTCTTGAGATTTTGAACCATCTCAATGGCGTCCATGTTCTCATGTTGTCTCTGCAACTCATAGTTCATTGAGCACAACATCAAGCACTTCATATCAATGGCATCCTTAGTATGTTTCTTGTAAGCATCCCTTTTAGCCTATGGTGCAGTGGGAGCGGGTTCATCTGGCTCTGGTATATCTAGGACATAGAGCTTTCGCTCTTGAGTGAGAACAATTCTCAACATCCTAAACCAGTCGTGGAAGATGTTCCCACTTATCTTGTCCTTCTCAAGGACCAATCGCAATGAAAAGTGATTATTGTTGGTAGTCATTTATTCTACAAAAAAGAAATTTGCAATTTTAGTCCAAAACTCTTTTGATTTGATTTGATTTGAAAATTGATGATATTAATTAGGTCTTTAATTAATTATCTCTCCCACTATTTTGATCAAATTGATAGCCCTCACCATCAATTTGGAAGATTGCAACGTACAACCTTTTAGTGAGCCAAGATCCATATTTCATCTAATCATGAGTCAGCTTTGGTTGATCGCCCACAATCAGATTATTTAGGTAGGCAACCTTTGCCAATTGCATCTGAATGCAACTCTTGGATAGATGGTGTGCACAACTCTTTGTCACGGTCCATCTTTATGCTTCTAGGTACTTAATTTCATTAAGATCACCTAGTTAAGCCCGACCCAAAAGCCAACATGATAGACTATGTACCCTACTTTGGTAGACCTACATATCTACCTTCACACTTCCACAAGATGGACCGCGCACCACGCTTTGGCGCAGCCTACACTTGGTCAATCAAGATTTTCATGTGTGCTACTTATGGAAAGCATCTAAGACTTAATATTATGTTGAGGGGTTTTAATATGCATATATATATGTATATATGTATCCAATTGCCACATATATAGTACATATCATATAGATGATATATCCCACAAATGAAAACATGCAATAACGATAAAGCAATGATTATGTCCATCCTATTATAGTTCCTTAGAGCCATAAGGAACTACGGTCATCTAAGGTCTACATCACATGCAACCTGTTGTTGATGAATATTTGTGCTTAGGCTGTTTTGGGTTGATCAGCTCATCCTATGACTGATCGGCTTGCCTCCTGGCCGGTCGGTTGGTTGTCACCAACTAATTGTCTGGCTCCTTTAGACAGTCAGTTCACCGTGTTGTCGGGATCCTCGTCAGGCCACCAACTGCTCCTTAGTCGGCCATCTCGTTCCATCAAGTGGTCATCTTCAGTCTTCGTCATAACATGAAATAAATCTACTCCTGTTTTACATAATCTGTGTGAAACCTTGAGTTACATTTGAGGGGAGCAAAGGTAGAAGAGAATCTTGAGTTATCTCAAGTTACATTTAAAATAGAAGAAGAGGGCTCAGTGCGCAGACCAAGATGCAAACAACCATAACCAACCACACACATGCACATAGGGTTTATAGGCCATATCCATGCTACACATCCACCATCAAAATCATTTTAGGGTGATGCATATTGATTTCATATATATACCATATCATATATGTATATATTAGTTTTGGATCATGTGGTTTTAATCAAATATTCACATTAGTCATTTAAATATTCACATCGTATGTAATAAATAAAAGACGATAAAATCAAAATTAGATCACATCAATTATCCCAAAACATAGAGTATTAATGTAGCTCTAATACCATTGTTGGGTTTTACATGGTCAGAGTAGGCAGCGGAAACAAAAAATTTACTTGACCATAAACCCATAACCAGCAGATTGCATCAACATCTATGTAATGGGAAGGATGGTTTTAGCGAGTCATACATGGTCCTGAGGCTTGCTTAGTGACAATGTCTCGCAGCTAGTGTGGTCTTCATCCACCTATCTTTGATGGCATCTATGCAGCTCCTGGTCTTGACTCTGACTGCGGTTGACTATTATCCTCCTGAGTGGTTGAAGTCTCTCGCCTCTATAGATAGTCCACACTGACTACCAGGAACTCTAGTCATCCTAAAGGACATACTAGAAGGAGTTGTCTCCTTCTGTCAGCATACTAATCACTGACACACTCTCCTACAATCAGTTGTTATTCTGCAGTTGTCTTTCCCTCACTGTTCCTCCCTTGATGGGTAGAACTTGCTTGGGCTCTCTCAGTTACCACAACCTGAGAGGACAACAACTTTGCATAGCAACTGATGTTCTGATTTGTGTGTTTGGAGAAGCCCCTTGTACCCCTCTATTTATAGTATAGGGCGGGATCAGGGTTCCCAGTCTGTGTGGGAGTAGAAGGGTCTAAATTTCCATGAACAATTTGCACTTCGGTAGGCGAACCGGTCATTTCACAATAGAAATGATCGTTTGGCAAGGTGAACCGATTAGTTCACTTGTGAACCTGTCAGTTAGGAGTGTGAACTGGTCGGTCCACTTAGTGAACTGGTCATTTCACTTCCTAGACTTGCCTCCAGTTGACTTTCCTTATTCATTTCTAATTAACACAAATATTAATTCTTGTCCCAATCGAATTGAACAAGTGAAACAAAAAACTTTTCTCACAAATCGGGACAACCCAACACTACTTGTTTGGACCAGTTGAACTGATCAGTTCACCTGAGTGAACCGGTCGTCTCACTAACCATGAGCCGATCGATTCAGCCAGTGCATCGGTCGGTTGGTGGTCCAGATTGTGCTGAACATAGTCAATTCGGTTCTCGATCAATCTGACACTCAAATCAATTGGTTCAACACTTGAACTTGATGATTCATAGTCAAGTCTATTAATTGAATGTTTGATTGAGTATCTAAACACTTTAATAATCAATCCAAACATCATTCATGGATAAACTCCTCTTCCAGGTTAATCCTTTGTGTGTGACCCTATAGGTCCCATTTCACATTGGCAATGAATGTCCATAACTAGCTTATGACATCACAAGCAAAGAGTAGTGCCTAGTCACACATCAGTGCTACCTAAGTGAAAAGGAAAGTTGGAGAACAAATTTCAATCCTACAGTCTGTGATTGGTGTTCCAGTGAATTATAATTCCTTTATCTCTGATATCTTGAATGAACTCAAGGCATGGAGTTGTCATCCTTTCACCGTTCATTCATGTTTCTTGAACTAGAGTAATGTCTGAGATATGTGTGACATTAATATCATATATTGATTCACATGTGCATGTGCATGCCTTTCTCAGTCTCACTTATCAAGTGGCATGGACATCATACTCCCTTAGGAGGGACAAATCCCATATCTGTCACTCACAGTCTGTGTCATGAGTCAAAGCCACTCAATCATCACCGTTATAACAACCCATGTTTCAGGGCTCTATTTGATGATGTCAAAGTGTACCTAATCACATTCGACGAGTGTAGTAATTTCAGGTTTAAGAATCACAATCACCACCATCACTATGAGAGATGATTCTGACTACCAATGTCATAATTCCATGTATCACTCTCATGGTGGGTCTGTTCGATACACTATTATCCAACATGTATTTGTGTGCTTGGTTTGATATCATATATCATGACTAATGAGACACTGTCATCAACCAACACACACTCTAGTCTTGATGTGTCATTATTGTCTATCAACCTTCCATAATGACATCCGACTAGGGACATAAATAAGAATGTACATACTCTTATCATTCGTATGATCTCATTGCTCATGTCCTCAACCTGAAGACATACGTCATTGAGTATTGTCATTCTTTAGACATTTATTCTGCTCCATCAATTATCTCATAATCGATTGAGCTAGAATAAATTGGAAGCATGCCTTTGATATTTATCAAATCAATCATGGTGTATGCCAATCCAATCATCATATGATTGGCTCTGAGGGCATACATACCAACACAAGTACCTAGAAGTCATGTTAAATCAAGCGTTATATTTTTCCTATCCACCTAGAACCCTTAGTTAGGATCTTCCTTAGAGTCTAGAGTCATTATCTTCTTTAGAAAAATTATTTGATAGGTTTTCCAAATATTGGCAAACTTGATGTTAGTATGCATTTCAATCGAGAAACTAGTCAACCAAAAATCTCTCAGTCAAAGAAACTGTCGATTGGTCGAGAACCACCTCGTTCGAGGAGTTAGAGCATCGGTCGAGATCTTATACATTTGTGCTCTAAATGACTCCCAGTCAAAAACATTGTCGAGCGACATATCTTTGGTCCAAATCATATGGTCATTAGACCAAGTAGTTGGTAGTTGAAGCTAGCCGTTGGAATAGATGTGCATTCAACTCAGGCTCGATCAAAGAAATTCTTGACCGAGACATGGTTAGTCGAAAAACTTGTCAACCAAACTGGGTCCTGGACTAATTTCTAGAAATAACTACATTAGCCATTGCACCTACCATTAACTCTGTTAAAATGGCTAATTCTCCACTAAGAACCCTCTAGACACTTCCCCCAAGTACCCTAGTCACCTACAATCCATTCCTATAAATAGAGGTGACCTTAGGACACCATAGCGCACAAGAAACACTTGAGAAATCATTCCAGAGAGCAAATCAGCCAAGCTACAATTGCTATCTTCTCCTTTGAGCTCTAAGTTAGTGTCCTATATCTATAATCTCCTAGCCACCACCTACAAACGTCCATCCTAAGTGGTTAGGAGGTCTAACACTTGATATAGGATCAAAGTGTTGTACTACATTTGTAGCACACCGTTCGAACAAATCGTCATTAACTAAGCGGAAGCGATCATTAACAACGGATTAACTAAAATCACTAAAAATTAAAACCTTTTGCAAAGATATCCAATTCTAGGAAACTCTTAACAACAAGAACCAAAGTATTACATATACATTTTGGTCCACAAGTACATACCATGTACCATATCTTCTCGAGGATTACATACATCAATTGCTCTGTTAAGTCTACACATGAGCAACACAAAACCTCAAGGCATTCAAGCCAAGATCTCAGATCGATTATAAAAACACTAAGTACTGACTCATAGGACATGAGAGTACAGAGACGACACATAGGACTCATATCTACAAGACATGACAATCAGTATCTCCACCTAAGATGTTACTACTGTCCCTGATGCTGTTGTCCTTTTTCCTATTGTATGATTTCTACCTCTTCGTCCGCGTCCACCTAAAAATGTTGGATCCCACGCGGGTGAGACAATAGAAATTGTCCAAGCGAGAGATATAACTCTCCGCCAGAAACATTATTATTACAAATAAACATTACAAAACTAAGCAGGGGATAAGCAGTTTAGAACATCCTCATATTTGAAAGCATTGCAACTATCTATGATAGAGCAGTAAATCATCTATTCTCTTTATAAGGAATAGGAAGAATAGGTATATCATTTATCCATCATACTATATCAACATCTCAAGCTTATCATGTGATACTCATTATCATGGTATGTCATCCATGAATCATTCTCATTTCTATCTTTTAGTCTCAACCAATCTGCTAACCGGATATTGAATTGTACCAGTCATGTGAGTATACATCATCATATTCTGTCCAGGCATTGGACTATGCCAATCCTATGCAAACATTCCAGGCATTGGACTATGCCAATCTTGTGCAAACATTCTAGGCATTAGACTATGCCAATCCTGTGCAAACATTCCAGGCATTGGACTATGCCAATCCTGTGCAAACATTTCAGGCATTGGGTTATTACCAATCATGTGTAATTATTCCAGGTATTGGGTTATTACCAATCCTGTGACATTATTCCAGGTATTGGGTTATGACCAATCCTATGACATTATTCCAGGTATTGGGTTATGACCAATCCTGTGACATTATTCCAGGTATTGGGTTATTACCAATCTTGTGCAATTATTCCAGGTATTGGGTTATTACCAATCCTGTGACATTATTCCAGGTATTGGGTTATGACCAATCTTATGACATTATTCTAGGTATTGGGTTATGACTAATCCTGTGACATTATTCCACGTATTGGGTTATGACAAATCTTGTGACATTATTCCAGGTATTGGGTTATTACCAATCTTGTGACATTATTCTGGGTATTAGGTTATTACCAATCATGTGACATTATTCCAGGTATTGGGTTATTACCAATCCTGTGCAATTATTCCAGGTATTGGGTTATTACCAATCATGTGACATTATTCCGGGTATTGGGTTATGACCAATCCTGTGACATTATTCCAGGTATTAGGATATGACCAATCATGTGCAATTATTCTAGGTATTGGGTTATTACCAATCCTGTGACATTATTCCAGGTATTGTGTTATTACCAATCTTATGCAATTATCACTGAATACCACATCACCTTTACTAGGTATTAAACCTTGGTCATTCCATTATACTTATTCACAATTTTAATGTAATTCAATTATTCCTCGTATCCCTTTTAAGCTTATTCAGAACACTATAGCCCTTATTTTTTTATAAACATGAAGCATGTATAATCAAGATTTCATTATTATTATTGTATCCATTAGTTATTATTATTATGTTACTAAGTTTCCATTGTTTATTTTGAACATTATCGTTTCTCACATGAGACTTTATAAACATCTTGTTACCTTTCACTAGGCAACAACTACTCTCATGGCTCACAAGGTCCATTACACATCTTGTCACCTCTCACTAGGCAACAACTACTCTCATGGCTCATAAGGCCATTAAATATCTTGTCACCTCTCACTAGGAAACAACTATTCTCATGGCTCACAAGGCCATTACACATCTTGTCACCTCTCACTAGGAAACAACTACTCTCATGGCTCACAAGGCCATTAAATATTTTGTCACCTCTCACTGGGCAACAACTATACTCATCATTTATCATTAAATGATTATCAACACAAGGTATGAGTTTCTCTCTCATCCTTAGGAGAGTATGAATACATCATACTTTATTAACTTGGCTTAACCCTTTCTTAAGGTATGTTAGCCTACACTTATTGAAGTTCATTAGGCTCATTACATCTCAATGTAACAATTGACATAGCACATTTCATGTGTTATTCATCCAAGTATACTGGATTTAGGGTACATCAAGGTGTATCAACTTTGAGGTATTGGATGTGATATCTATCATTTCTTGATGTATCACTTCCCTTATCACTTTTGACTTACTTAAGTTCATCAGCTTATCTTGTATTAGGATATTTCCCATCCTAATACTGTATGCACATGTTCATTCACTCATTTGAATTATTCAACCATTAACAATAATATGGACTCATCTCGGGTTAAAGCATTATTGATATAAGATTATCCATTATCAACACCTTTAGGTATTTCACCTACCAATATATTATTCACTACTCCATTATTAGGAATAGGGTTCCCCTCTTTATCAATTAGGGTTTTACATAACATCACCCTATATTAGGGTTTCACATAACATCACCCTATATTAGGGTTTCACATGACATCACCCTATATTGGGGTTTCTCATAACATCACCCTATATTAGGGTTTCCCATGACATCAACCTATATTAGGGTTTCACATAACATCATTATCTTGAATTAAGGTTCCTTATAACTTTTCCCCAATTTAGGGTTTCATGTAACCTTACCTGAAATTAGGGTTTCATAAAGCATCCTCTTAAATTAGGGTTTTTCATTATATTACCTTGAATTGGGATTTCTCATATCATCACCCCAGATTGGGGTTACACCATTACCCTAGATTAGGGTTTCACCTAGCATTGCCCTAAATTAGGGTTAGAGCTCATCAATCTTCTCAATTAGGGTTTCATGATCTCATCATCATGGATCAAACCCTAATTACATATTTTATTCATATTGAAAGTATTGAGGATTAATCACTACATGATTATCACTCATGTATAAGTTCCTCTCTCTCATCCTCTCTAGGAGGTTAATTACTCCAACTTGATTGGATTATATCAACTTGAAAGAAGGGTTACCATAGTGTATTGAGATATTTGTTTTTATAGGCATCAATTGTCAATTATTCTAGGTATACTTATTCACTAAGTATCTTAGGGATACCTCCATTGTAATCCATCTTGAGATACCTTATGATCACTCATTTAGTTTTGAGAATAATTGATCCTTCAAACGATCTTGGACTAGTAATCCTTCAAATGGTTTTGAGTTAATTGTGCCTTTAAACAGTTTGGATTGGAATCTCCAAACAATCTTGAATTAATACCCTCAAACGGTTTGAAACCGTTTAGACCTCCAAACGGTCAACTCCTCCAAATGGTCAAAGTACCCAAACAGTTTTGAAGTTCAATTTACCCATTCGATCTTGAGATCCATTACCCATTTGGTTTTGAACTCAATTACTCATTCGATCTTGAAGTCAATTACCATTCAGTCTTGAACTCAATTACCCATTCGATTTTGAAGTAAATTACCCATTTGGTTTTGAACTCAATTACCCATTCGATCTTGCAGTCAATTACCCATTCGGTTTTGAGGAAAATTACCCATTCGGTTTTGGGTTCAATTACCCATTCGGTCTTGAACTCAATTATCCATTCGGTTTTGAAACTGAATCAACTCAATCGGTTTTGAAACCGAATTAGCTCAATCGGTTTTGAAAACCGTTTGTCCATTCCTTTGTTGAGGTGTGTGCTTAATATGACATCATCATCTTCAAGCTTCAAATCGTCAAAATCAATTGTGATTCTTATGGTGATTTCAACAACTAATCAAAAGGAAATCGAAAAAAGAAGAAAAGTTCAACACATGATGAATAAATTGCAAGCAATGATGACATTTAAGGGTTCAAGTTATATAACCTGCCTTCAAAATTGAATCCAAGTTTCAAGCTTCACGTTCTCAATGGTGAATCAAGCTTCCTCAACTTCCAAAGGCTCGTCCTCAAGTCTTTGAGTGAAATGAATGGCTAAGGTTGAAGATTGAATGAAGAAAAGAAGAAATTAAGCATTGAATTTCGATTTCCACCATGAAATTAAGGTTGAAGATGACTATGGATCTTACCTACAGGTTGTGGCACTTCCTCCCTATTTCTCCTAAGCTCCCTTGTGTTCAACCAAAGCAAGGAAAGAAAAAGGAATCGAAAAATCCTTTCATGTGGGTTGAAAATGGGATGTATATAAGGGAATTTCAATGAGAGAGAAAGTGATAAATACTTCCTTCAACTCCCAAAATTGGTGCCACATACTCCCCTCAATCCCTTGCATACGAAGCCATCTACCCCACCTTGTAATTCCTCTTCATTATACATGAATTAAAAGAAAACAAATTAAGCACCTTAACCATTTTAATAATAATATCCAATATTAGTGGATATTACTTTTTAGTTAACTAATGTGAGTGGGCTCTCCACTCACTTTAGATATTTCGGTGACATTGCAAGACACAAGGACGTCCATACTTATACAAATTCAACCATCACATTTTTGGTTGAAGGGCACTTCCATTAATATTTTTATTTTTTCATTAAATTGAATTAGGATTTCAATTATGCTTAAATCTTGATTATTTTAATATCAAGATTCTCTTTCCTCCAAAGAGATTTAAATGAGACGCCCCTCAGATTTTCTTGTCTCTAAATGATACCAATAAACATTAGGGACTCTCTAGAAGTGGTATTTTGCATATTGAACCCTAGGTTTTGGGTAAATTGCACATTACACCAAAACTAGGTTTTAATGCACAAACATTGCTTAATAATCTCTTTCTTGGTGCTCAGGCTTTCACAAGCCATACCTCTACATAATTTTCATTCTTATGATGCTTCAACACTTGAGGAAAATTTATCAAGTAACATTTGCAAGTTAAGCCCTCAACTTGGGTAATTTGCACTTTAGTCCAAAACGGGAAAAACATTGTTTTCAACATTATTCAAAAAGGACTAAAATTGAAACATAATTTCCTCTTGGGCCTTAATTACTTTTCAAAAGATAAGAGCAAGCATAAAATTAACTTTATTAAGCAAAACATCTAGAGTTAAAGCATAACCCAGGTCAGGGATGTTACAACCTTGGTGATATGGGTAGTCCAATCATTCCTTTTAATTATCTGAGGCCTCAAATCCAAGGATGTTACATAGCCATTGGAGTAGTAACATGTTTGCAATTTTCCATGTTAAACCATTTTAAGAGTTCCTTAGTATATTTTTCTTGGCTTAGAAAAATTCCAGCAGGTGTTTGTTTTATTTGAAAACTAAGGAAGAATGTCAATTCACCCATGAAACTCATTTCAAATTCCTTTTGCATGATATCACTGAATTGAGTACATAATGAATCATTTGAAGCACCAAAGATATTGTCATCAACAAATATTTGAACAACTACAAAATCTGATTCATATGATTTGAAAAATAATGTGGAATCTGACTTTCCAATAGAGAATCCATTATCAAAAGATAGTTCTTAAGTCCTCATACCAATTTCAGGGTGCTTGTTTTAGACCATAAAGAGCTTTCTTAAGTTTATAGGCATGATCAAGCTTGTTAGGAATTTCAAAACTAGGTGGTTGGGCAACATAGACTTCTTCTTCTATGATTCCATTTAAGAAAGCACTTTTACATCCATTTGAAAAAATTGATGTCTTTATGGGCAGCTAGAGCTAGTAACATACAAATGGCCTATATTTTAGCTACTGGTGCATAAGTTTCATCAAAATCTATCAATTCTTGTTGATTGTACCCTTGAGCAACCAACCTACCTTTGTTTCTAACCACTTCCCCGACTTCATTAAGTTTGTTTTGAAAAATCCACTTAGTTCCAATAATGGTTTTGCCTTGAGGTCTCAGAACTATATCTCATACATCATTCTTAGTGAATTGGTTTAGCTCTTCTTGCATAGCAATTATCCAATAATCATATTTTAGATCTTTGTTTATCTTTTTAGGCCCAACTATTGATACAAAGGCCATAATTGCAACATATCTAAATGATGATCATGTTGTTACTTTATCAAAAGGATTTCCTAAGATCAGGTCTTGAGAATGATATTTGATTATTCTAGGAATATGTCATTATGACTCATTGATTCGATCATTATTTTGTTCAATTTTTGAAATTTTTTTATCTTTTGTTGATATAGTTAAGTCCTCAATTTGATGTGTACTATCATTCAAGTTTTCATTTTCAATTTCATTTTCAACACTTTATGTTGTTATTTCATGAAATATGATATGAATTGATTCCTCAACTTTCTTAGAAATAGTGTTGTAAATCCTAAACGCCTTACTAGAGATTGAATATCCCAAGAAAAATTCTTTTTGTGACTTAGGGTCAAATTTATCTCTATCATCTTTTGTGTTTAAAATATAGCAAGGTGTACCAAAAGTATGAAAGTAGTCAACTCTAGGTTTCTTGTTAAAGATAAGTTCATAAGGAGCTTTCTTAAGTTGAGTGTGAATTGAAACACAGTTTAAGACATAGCATGTTGTATTTACTGCTTTGTCCCAAAAGGTTTTAGGTGTGTTATGTTCAAGTAGCATCATTCTAACCATTTCTTGTAAGGACTAGTTTTTCCTTTCAACTATCCCATTTTGTTGTGGAGTGCATGGAGCTAAAAAATTATTGTATACCCTTGAGATTTACAAAATTCTTAAAATGTATGGTTTTCAAACTCTCCCCCATGATCACTCCTAATGGTGCATATTTTGTTTTGTAGTTGATTTTCAATCTTAGAGAAAAATTGAATGAATATTCTAATAGTATCATCTTTTGTTGAAAGAAAATGCACCCAAGTATATCTACTATAATCATCAACAATGACAAAGCAATTCTTTTTACCACCATTAGATTGAATCCTCATGGACCAAATAAATATATGTGAATAAGTTCTAATGATCTAGTAGTGCTAAGAAAGGCTTTAGATTTGAAAGAAGTTTTAGTTTGCTTGCCTAGAGTACATGGTTCGCAATTTTCAGGTTTATCAAAAGAAAGTTTGGGTAAACAACGAACAAGATCATATTTAAGCAACTTTTTAATAACATGTGATCTTGCATGACCTATCTTTCTATACCATAATTGTAAAAATTCATCATTTGTAAGAAGACATTTTCCAATAATAGCTTGCATAGAATTAGGTTTAAGTATATAGAGATTTCCTATTCTCTTTCCTTCATAAACAACATCATTAGTGTTTTCTATGAGCAACTTGTAGCAAGATTTGTTAAAAAGAACATCATAGCCATTGTCACACAATTGACTAACACTAATTAGCTTATGGTATAATCCATCTACAAGTAGCACATTTTTTATTTGAAGATTTGTACCAACATTACCTATTCCAATGATTTTATCTTTGGCATTATCTCCAAATGTGATCATTCCACTCTTCTTTTCTTCAAGTGTGTGAAAGGCCTCCTTGTTTTCAATGATATGATTGGAGCAACCACTATCAACCACCCAATCCTGCAAGATATGAAGATTTTGGGTACCCATGTGGTGGTCCTTTTTGGTTAATAACATATATATGCCTTAAAGATTAAATCATTTTTAGTGTATGATGAGAATTTTACATATTAAAATATTAATATTAGTCACAAGTAAATGATTTGATTTGCAAGAAAATAGTTCTATCGGGCTTGTTTTTGGTCGACCTTGACTTCTACCGGGAGGCCATCTTAGTTGATAGAGAGGCAATTCTGTAGATATCCATAATATGCAACATTTCTAGGGGAAAAGATATATTATTTTCAACTATTTTAATCATGAATGACATAAGTAAATAATCAGATACATAAATTTATATATTTTAAAGCTTATTTCAGTTGAGATAAGACACATATGAATTTCATAATGAAGTTTAGGTCAAATCTCAACAAGGTGTCTCAAAATCTCTAAGTTTGGGGTCTTTGAAGCCAAACAATGTCCTTCTTCTTCTTGTATTCACAAAAGAATGAATAATGTCCAAGATGTTGCTAGTAGAAACAAGAAACAAAGTCAATTTGATTTCTCTTCTTAACATTTTGGGTATGTGCTATATTGTTCTTGGGCACATAGATGGTTTTGGTTGTAGGGGCTTGTGTTTTTCTAGCTCTATGCTTTTGAAAATATTTTTCTTTGGGAACATAGCCTAGTCCTCTTCTCCCAACATGTCCAGAAGTGCTTTCCAAGACTCTATCAAGAATATCATCATGTTTTAAACTATCAACATATTTTTGTAATTCAATAATTTTAGCCAGTTTCTTTGTAATATCTAAATTGGCTTGAGCTAAATCTGAAAGTAAGGTATCTCTTTCTCTAACAATGATGTCATAATCGAAATTAGTGCATACAATAGGTTTAGTCATTTATCTTAGCAAGCAATTCAACCTTTTCTTGAGAAAGAAAACTATTTATTATTTTCTAAGATAACCAACTTGGCATTATAATCATCAATAGAAGCTTTCAAAGTATCATTTTTAGAACTAAGACTTTCATTTTTAGAAATAAGATCATATATTTTAGCATGCAACTCATCATTAATTTTAGAGAGCTTTTTCAATTTTCTTTTACAATCAACATATTTAGTATGAGTTTATTCAAGACTATTAACTATATCAGTTTTAGATAATTCAAAGATATCTACCTCATTTGAGTCTTCATCTTCATTTTCCTTAGCCATGAGACATTCCACCTCTTCCTCTCCACTCCTTCTCTCATCACTTGATTCACCCCAACCAACTTTGTAAGCTTTGTCTCCCTTGTGCTTCTTCTTGAAACAAGATTTCTTACCCTTCTTGATTTTAGGACACCCATTCTTCACATGTCTCTTCTTGCTGCATTCAAAGCACCTAAGGGAAGAAGAATAAGAAGCACTAGAATTTTTGTTAGATTTATACCTTCTATATTTCTTACCATTTACAATGAGTGCATCCGCTTCATCATCTCCTTCACTTGTCTCATCACTTTCTTGAGTGATGCCTTTTAATTGAGCTTTGGTTGTAGCCTTCAATGCAAAGTCCTTGCTTCTCTTCTTTTGGAGTTCGGTCTCCACTCTTTCTTCTTCTTCAAGAGTGACCTCATGTGTCTCAAGGTTTCTTATGAGCTGACCCATCATTAATTTGGTGAGGTCATTGGCTTCTTCAATAGCTGTCACCTTGGGCTTGTACTTTAGATGAAAAGATCTTAGTATCTTGGATACTTGATCTTCTTTACTGGTGTACTTACCCAAAGAATTCAAGTTGTTGATGACAGAATAAAACCTAGCATACATCTCACTTATAGATTCATTAGGCAACATGTGAAATTGTTCAAACTTTTGCTTGAGCATATTAATTTTAGTATTCTTAACTTGTAGAGTACCTTTGTGTGTAATCAAAAGTTTTTTCCAAATCTCATAAGTAGTTTCACACGAAGATGTGCAATTAAATTCTTCGACGGATATCGAACAATATAAAATGCTTACAACTTTGGCATTTAATTGAACTTCTTTACTGTCTCTGCATCCTATTTATCATACTTTGTAGTCAGAAGCTCATATCGATGTGTCACCATTCTCCATAGATCCAAACGTATCCCTTAAAAGTAGAATTGCATCCATCTTTTCCAATAAGTGTAGTTGGAGCCATCAAACGGTTGTGTCCTGCTCATGTACATCCCTTCAAGGTTGAGGTTGCTAAGCAAGTCTTCCCCCATGCTTCAAGACTCGTGGGAGCTCCTTGAAGACCTGCTCTGATACCAACTGAAAGATCTAGAGAGGGAGTGAATAGAGCTTTTGGTAATTTTAAAGTTAAATAAAAACTTAAATTGCAAGAAGGATAGGGACAAAGGGAAGACACTCGCAATTTAGAGTGGTTCCACCCTTCAAATTGAAGGATGACAATCCACTACCCTATTGTTTCCAATTAGGATTTGCAAGTGATCAATTTTATTACCTCTCAAGGAATTACACTAAAATACAATCACTTCACCTCAACCTCATCTTTACTGGGACGAGGAAGAGAACCCAATGAGAGGATGACGATCCACCTCCACCACCTTGATGCAGCCTTCACCTCCTTGAAGTGGCATCAAGCACCTTGGAGCAGCCTTCACTCCTTAAAGTAGCTCCAATCACCTAGGAGCAGACTTCATGCCTTGAAATAGCTTCAATCACCTAGGAGCAGCCTTCATGCCTTGAAGTAGCTCTGATCAAGCTCCCTCAGACACCCTCCCACAGTTGGAGTAGTCAAGGAGCAAGATTACATCAACTTGAAGAAATAGATTGGAAGAAGGAAGATTACATCAATGTTGTAACATCCCTGACCTGGGTTATTCTTTAACCATATATGTTTTTCTTAATAAAGTTAATTATATGCTTGCTCTTATCTTTTGAAAAGTAATTAAGGCCCAAGAGGAACTTATATTTCAATTTTAGTCCTTTTTGAATAATGTTGAAAACAATGTTTTGCCCATTTTGGTCTAAAGTGCAAATTACCCAAATTGAGGGGTTAACTTGCAAATGTTACATGATAAAATGTTCCTCAAGTGTTGAATCATCATAAGAATGAAAATGATGTAGATTTATGGCTTGTGAAAGCCTGAGCACCAAGAAAGAGCTTATTAAGCAATGTTTGTGCATTAAAACCTAGTTTTGGTGTAATGTGCAATTTACCCAAAACCTAGGGTTCGATATGCAAAATACCACTTATAGAGAGTCCCTAATGTTTCTTGGTATCATTTAGAGACAATAAAATCAAAGGGTCATCTCATTTAAATCTCTTTGGAGGAAAGAGAATCTTAATATTAAAATAATCAAGATTTAAGCATAATTGAAACCCTAATTCAATTTAATGCAAAAATAAAAATATTAATGGAAGTGCCCTTCAACCAAAAATTTGATGTTTGAATTTGTACAAGTATGTACGTCCTTGTGCTTTTCAATGGCACCGAAATATCTAAAGTGAGTGGAGAGCCCTCTCACCTTAGTTAACTAAAAAGTAATATCCACTAATATTGGATATTATTATTAAAATGGTTAAGGTGCTTAATTTGTTTTCTTTTCATTCATGGATAATGAAGAGTAATTACAAGGTCGGGTATAGGTATTCATATGAAAGGTATTGAGGGGAGTATGTGGCACCAATTTTGGGAGTTGAAGGAATTATTTATCACTTTCTCTCTCATTGAAATTCCCTTATATACATCCCATTTTCAACCCACATGAAAGGCTTTTTCGATTCCTTTTTCTTTCCTTGCTTTGTTTGAGCACAAGGGAGCTTAGGAGCAATAGGAGGACGTGCCCCAACCTGTAGGTAAGCTCCATAGTCATCTTCAACCTTAATTTCATGGTGGAAATCGAAGTTCAATGCTTAATTTCTTCTTTTCTTCATTCAATCTTCAACCTTAGCCATTCATTTCACTCAAAGACTTGAGGACGAGCCTTTGGAAGTTGAGGAAGATTCATTCACCATTGAGAACGTGAATATTGAATCTTGGATTCAATTTTGAAGGTAGGTTATATAACTTGAACCCTTAAATGTCATTATTTCTTGCAATTTATTCATCATGTGTTGAACTTCTCTTCTTTTTTTTATTTCCTTTTGATTAGTTGTTGAAATCACCATAAGAATCACAATTTATTTCAAAGGTTTGAAGCTTGAAGATGATAATGTCATCTTAAGCACACATCTCAATAAAGGAATGGGCAAACAGTTTTCAAAACTGATTGAGCTAATTCGGTTTCAAAACTGATTGAGTTGATTCAGTTTCAAAACTGAATGGATAATTGAGTTCAAGACTGAATGGGTAATTGAACCCAAGACCGAATGGGTAATTTACCTCAAAACCTAATGTGTAATTGACTTCAAGATCGAATGGGTAATTGAGTTCAAAACTGAATGGGTAATTTACTTCAAAACCGAATGGGTAATTGAGTTCAAGAACGAATGGGTTATTGACTTCAAGATCGAATGAGTAATTGAGTTTAAAACCGAATGTGGATCTCAAGATCGAATGGGTAAATTGAACTTCAAAACCATTTGGGTACTTTTACCGTTTCGAGAAGTTGACCGTTTGGAGGTCTAAACGGTTTCAAACCGTTTGAGGGTATTAATTCAAGATCGTTTGGAGATTTCAATCCAAACCGTTTAAAGGCACAATTAACTCAAAACCGTTTGAAGGATTACTAGTGCAAGATCGTTTGAAGGATCAATTAATCTCAAAACTAAATGAGTGATCATAAGGTATCTCAAGGTGGATTACAATGGAGGTATCCCTAAGATACTTAGTGAATAAGTATACCTAGAATAATTGACAATTGATGCCTATAAAAACAAATATCTCAATACACTATGCTAACCCTTCTTTCAAGTTGATCTAATCCAATCAAGTTGGAGTAATTAACCTCCTAGATAGGATGAGAGAGAGGAACTTATACATGAGTGATAATCATGTAGGGATTAATCCTCAATACTTTCAATATGAATAAAATATGTAATTAGGGTTTCATCCATGATGATGAGATCATGAAACCCTAATTGAGAAGATTGATGAGCTCTAACCCTAATTTAGGGCAATGCTAGGTGAAACCCTAATCTAGGGTAATGGTGTAACCCTAATCTGGGGTGATGATATGAGAAATCCCAATTCAGGGTAATATAATGAAAAACCCTAATTTAAGAGGATGCTTCATGAAACCCTAATTTTGGGTAAGGTTACATGAAACCCTAAATTGGGGAAAAGTTATAAGGAACCTTAATTCAAGATAATGATGTTATGTGAAACCCTAATATAGGGTGATGTCATGGTAAACCCTAATATAGGGTGATGTTATGAGAAACCCCAATATAGGGTGATGTCATGTGAAACCCTAATATAGGGTGACGTTATGTGAAACCCTAATATAGGGTGATGTTATGTAAAACCCTAATTGATAACGAGGGGAACCCTATTCCTAATAATGGAGTAGTGAATAATATATTGGTAGGTGAAATACCTAAAGTGGTTGATAATGGATAATCTTATATCAATAATGCTTTAACCCGAGATGAGTTCATATTATTGTTAATGGTTGAATAATTCAAATGAGTGAATGAACATGTGCATAAAGTATTAGGATGGGAAATATCCTAATATAAGATAAGTTGATGAACTTAAGTAAGTCAAAAGTGATGAGGGAAGTGATACATCAAGACCTGATAGATATCACATCCAGTACCTCAAAGTTGATACACCTTGATGTACCCTAAATCCAGTATAGTTGGAAGAATAACACATGAAATGTGTCATGTCAATTGTTACATTGAGATGTAATGAGCGTAATGCACTTTAATAAGTGTAGGCTAACATACCTTAAGAAAGGGTTAAGCCAAGTTAATAAAGTATGATGTATTTATACTCTGGTAAGGATGAGAGAGAAACTCATACCTTGAGTTGATAATCATTTAATGATAAATGATGAGAATAGTTGTTGCCTAGTGAGAGGTGACAAGATGTTTAATGGTCTTGCGAGCCATGAGAGTAGTTGTTTCCTAGTGAGAGGTGGCAATATGTGTAATGGGCCTTATGAGCCATGAGAGTAGTTGTTGCCTAGTGAGAGGTAACAAGATGTTTATAAAGTCTCATGTAAGAAATGATAATGTTCAAAATAAACAATGGAAACTTAGTAACATAATAATAATAACTAATGGATACAATAATAATAATGAAATCTTGATCATACATGATTTATGTTTATAGCCAAATAAGGGCTACAGTGTTCTGAATAGCTTAAAAGAGATACGAGGAATAATTGAATTACATAAAGGATGTGAATAAGTATAATGGCTTGACCAAGGTTTAATACCTAGTAAAGGTGATGTGGTATTCAGTAATAATTGCACAGGATTGGTCATAACCCAATACCTGGAATAATGTCACAGGATTGGTCATAACCCAATACCTGGAATAATGTCACAGGATTGGTAATAACTCAATACCTGGAATAATTGCACGTGATTTGTAATAACCCAATACCTGAAATAATGTCACGGGATTGGTAATAACCCAATACCTGGAATAATGTCACAGGATTGGTAATAACCCAATACCTGGAATAATGTCACATGATTGGTCATAACCCAATACCTGGAATAATGTCACAGGATTGGTCATAACCCAATACCTAGAATAATATTCACAGGATTGGTCATAACCCAATACCTGGAATAATGTCACAGGATTGGTATTAACCTAATACCTGGAATGTTTGCACAAGATTGGTAATAACCCAATGCCTGGAATAATGTCACATGATTGGTAATAACCCAATAGCTGGAATAATGTTATAGGATTGGTCATAACCCAATACCTGGAATAATGTCACATGATTGGTGATATCCCAAAACCTGGAATAATTGCATAGGATTGGTAATAACCCAATACCTGGAATAATGTCACAGGATTGGTCATAACCCAATACCTGGAATAATTGCACATGATTGGTAATAACCCAATGCCTGGAATGTTTGCACAGGATTGGCATAGTCCAATGCCTGGAATGTTTGCACATGATTGCCATAGTCCAATGCCTGGAATGTTTGCACAAGATTGGCATAGTCCAATGGCTGGAATGTTTGCACAGGATTGGCATAGTCCAATGCCTGGAATGTTTACATAGGATTGGCATAGTCCAATGCCTAGACAGAATATGATGATGTATACTAACATGACTGGTACAATTCAATATCCAATTAGTAGATTGGTTGAGACCAACAGATAGAAATGAGAATGATTCATGGATGACATACCATGATAATGAGTATCACAAGATAAGCTTGAGATGTTGATATAGTATGATGGATAAATGATATACATGTTCTTCCTATTCATTATAAAGAGAATAGATGATAAACTGCTCTATCATAGATAGTTGCAATGCTTTAAAATATGAGAATGTTCTAAACTGCTTATCCCCTACTCAGTTTTATAATGTTTATCTGCAATAATAATGTTTCTGGTGGAGAGTTATATCTCTCGCTGGGAAAATTTCAATTGTCTCACCCCCGTGGAATCCAACATTTTAAGGTGGAAGCAGACGAAGAGGTAGAAATCATACAGTAGGAAAAAGGACAACAGCATCAGGGACAACATTAACATCTCAGGTGGAGATATTGACTGTCATGTCTTGTAGATATGAGTCCTATGTGTTGTATATGTACTCTCAGGTCCTAGGAGTCAATACTTAGTGTTTTTATAATCGATCTGAGATCTTGGCTTGAATGCCTCGAGGTTTTGTGTTGCTCATGTGTAGACTTAATAGAGAAATTGATGTATGTAATCCTCGAGAAGATATGGTACATGGTATGTACTTGGGGACCAAAATGTATATGTAATACTTTGGTTCTTGTTGTTAAGAGTTTCCTGGAATTAGATCTCTTTGCAAAAGGTTTTAATTTTTAGTGATTTTTGTTAATCCGTTGTTAATGATCACTTCCTCTTAGTTAATGACGATTTGTTTGAACGGTGTGCTACAATTAGTGGTATTAGAGCTCTAGGTTCACTGAGTCTAAAGAGACATAGGACTAAGGTGTTGAGTCTGTTCTAGTTTCCTCGAGTATATCTTATAGTGACTTCTGCTTATGCAGAAAAAGGGAGATAACTTAAAGATGTCTGGAGAACACGAGGATCACGTTGCTGAAAGCAATGTTGTTGTACCAGTAGGAGGTGCAAGGGATCAGGCAAGAGAGGAATCAGTTCCTGAGAATCCCCATTTTGATGCAGCTATGATAGAAAACCCAACCTTTCATTCTCTATTTAGGGAATTCATGACCACAATGAGGCATCTGGCAGATCGGATGCCAGCACCAGCACCTAGGGCACCAACTCCCAATGAGGGACATGGGTCTGGTAAGACTTTTGAACGACTACGTCGTGTAGGAGCTATAGAATATGCTGGGACAACTGACCCAACAGATGCTGATCTATGGCTCACTGAGTTAGAAAAGGCTTTTAAGATACTTAGTATTCCAGATGTTGACAAAGTCAAGCATGTTGTATACCTTTTGAAGGGTAGTGCTGGCCATTGGTGGGCCATAGAAGAAGTAAAAAGGAATGATGAAGAGGTTGGTTGGGAGGAATTTCGTCAAGAATTCATCAATAAGTATTTTCCAAGAACATACTTAGACGAAAAGATCTCACAGTTTGAGAAGGTTCGGCAGGGAACCATGTCAATAAATGAATATGAGGCTAGGTTTATGGAACTTTTATGGTTTTGCCCTCAAATGGCTGCTACTGAGCAGGAGAAGATTTGACATTTTGAGAAAGGACTGAATGATGAGGTGTCTATCTCGGCAGCTGCATTAGAAAGTAGAGAGAAATTTGCCACATTTGTGGAGTCAATTCGGAGGATAGAAAGGTCCGTGACAAAGAAACATGAGGCAAACCTCAAAAGGAGGTCTACACAATCACAGGAATAGTGGACTGGTGGTACTAAACAACCAAAGTTTTCGGTAACACCAGTTCAGCCACAATATAGTACACCAATGCAATGGTCATCAAGTGAGGGCTGAACTTGCCATAAATGTGGATAGATAGGACATTTTAGGCAGTAGTGTCCAAGAAGAAATAAGGTGGTGACCCAACAGTCAAGGCATAATTTACAAAACCCACAAGGACCCCAGTTTAGTGAAGTAGAAGGTCGAGGACGAAGACAAGTGTCACAGTTTGGTCCATCTACCTATGGTAGTAGAGGACAAAGGCAATAGAAGATGACAACTGACTCCATGTCTTGAGTCAGATAAGACACTAGATAAATCGTGAGAGGTAACATGTCACGATAGAACTTTTCATTATGAATCATCTTTCTTTTCTACTCTCTGCCTACTAATTATAAAAAAAGGTTGTTGTTGTTGAGCTTCCTTTAATTAATCTTATGAGGACATGAGGAAGAGCAAAGAAGGATGAGAACTTACATTCAGTCCAATATTCTCTTGTATGTTTTGAAATTTCTTTCTTCATATATAAAAGGGAAGAGATATAGAAGAAACACCTAGAGAAAATTTAAGATACTGAGTAGTAAAACTTAAAGAGATGAAACATAATATAAAAACCAATACATACTACCTAATTTCAGTTCTTGAATACCCTGGCCAGGTATTCATCTATTGAAGATAAGGTAAGTATGCCACTCTTAGATTGCTATCTTTCTGATTACTCTGATCAAGTAGTCATTTTGAGACAATCTAAAGTGTATAATGAGGTAGAAAATGTGGCAAGGATATTTATACCACATTCTAATTGATATACGAAGGGATCTAAGTTAAATCATAAATCAATTTATAAACAAAAGAAGATGTATAGTATAATGTATAACTTGGTCTGAGGACCTAGAGGTAACAGTTACCTGATGAGAGGTAATAATGTTCAATGATGGATTGAGGGTTGGAATACCCAAATTTTGTAATCATGATGATGATGTGATGTGTTTTTGGAACATATAATGGATACCAAGGTAAAGAATCCTAGTATCCAAGAACTTTCAATGATATGAGAAAATGGGAACATGACTCCTCATAAGAATAATGTTTGGTTACTAGAAGGGCCAACTTTGAAATTTGTCCAGTTACATATTGTAGTATGAATACCATATGTTAGGGGTTTATGCCCCGCATAAACATGACATCAACAAAGATGTATGAGTCAAAGGAACAATTGTAAAATCATTGTGGGAAAATCATATCAAGCTAAAAATAATTCTTTAAGATACGTTTAAGATAAGTTCTTAATTGATAGGTAACCTTCCCTTATGAAAAGAATATGTACAACTAATAAGATAGTTGGTACAAGCAGTAAGAAAATTTAGTGTTGTATCAGTAGTTTGGATGACACACCAGATGTATGAAGAGACTTGTAGTCACAAGTAGGTGACAAAATGTAACACTGGACTTATCTTGAAAGTGAAATGCTAAATTAAATGAGATATGTATAATGTATCTCTGGCTAGGAAAAGTGTTACCTAACATAGAGTTGACTCTACAGTCAATAATGAAAAGAAACAGTAGAGCATGTGTCCTGTGTGACAAGTTCTATGATAACCCTGTTTGGAAGGACTTTGTGTTGATCAAAGTTCTATGGCATCTCCATGACATTAAGATGTTATGTGGAGACTTGATGATATGATGAATGAAAAATATTTATCTTCCTTTACCTGGGATTTCGGGGACGAAATCCTTGTTAGGGGTTTATAACTTGTAACATCCCTGACCTGGGTTATGCTTTAACCCTAGATGTTTTGCTTAATAAAGTTAATTATATGCTTGCTCCTATCTTTTGAAAAGTAATTAAGGCCCAAGAGGAACTTATGTTTCAATTTTAGTCCTTTTTGAATAATGTTGAAAACAATGTTTTGCCCGTTTTGGACTAAAGTGCAAATTACCCAAGTTGAGGGGTTAACTTGCAAATGTTACATGATAAAATGTTCCTCAAGTTTCTAAGCATCATAAGAATGAAAATTATGTAGAGGTATGGCTTGTGAAAGCTTGAGCACCAAGAAAGAGCTTATTAAGCAATGTTTGTGTATTAAAACCTAGTTTTGGTGTAATGTGCAATTTACCAAAAACCTAGGGTTCAATATGCAAAATACCACTTTTAGAGAGTCTCTAATGTTTTTTGGTATCATTTAGAGACAAGAAAATCAGAGGGCGTCTCATTTAAATCTCTTTGGAGGAAAGAGAATCTTGATATTAAAATAATCAAGATTTAAGCATAATTGAAACCCTAATTCAATTTAATTCAAAAATAAAAATATTACTAGAAGTGCCCTTCAACCAAAATGTGATGGTTGAATTTGTATAATTATGTACGTCTTTTTGCCTTGCAATGGCACCGAAATATCTAAAGTGAGTGGAGAGCCCACTCACATTAGTTAACTAAAAAGTAAAATCCACTAATATTGGATATTATTATTAAAATGGTTAAGGTGCTTAATTTGTTTTCTTTTAATTCATGGATAATGAAGAGGAATTACTAGGTGGGGTAGATGGCTTAGTATTCAAGGGATTTAGGGGAGTATGTGGCACCAATTTTGGGAGTTGAAGGAATTATTTATCACTTTCTCTCTCATTGAAATTCCCTTATATACATCCCATTTTCAACCCACATGAAAGGCTTTTTCGATTCCTTTTTCTTTCCTTGCTTTGGTTGAACACAAGGGAGCTTAGGAGAAACAGTAGGACGTGCCCCAACCTTTAAGTAAGCTCCATAGTCATCTTCAACCTTAATTTCAAGGTGGAAATCAAAATTCAATGCTTAATTTCTTCTTTTCTTCATTCAATCTTCAACCTTAGCCATTCATTTCACTCAAAGACTTGAGGATGAGCCTTTGGAAGTTGAGGAAGCTTCATTCACCATTTAGAATGTGAAGCTTGAAGCTTGGATTCAATTTTGAAGGTGGGTTATATAAATTGAACCCTTAAATGTCATTATTGCTTGTAATTTATTCATCATGTGTTGAACTTTTCTTCTTTTTTCGATTTCCTTTTGATTAGTTGTTGAAATCACCATAAGAATCACAATTGATTTCGAAGTTTTGAAGCTTGAAGATGATGATGTCATCTTAAGCACACACCTCAACAAAGGAATGGGCAAACAATTTTCAAAACCGATTGAGTTAATTCGGTTTCAAAACCGATTGAGTTGATTCGGTTTCAAAACCGAATGGATAATTGAGTTCAAGACCGAATGGGTAATTGAACCCAAGACCAAATGGGTAATTTACCTCAAAACCGAATGGGTAATTGACTTCAAGATCGAATGGGTAATTGAGTTCAAAACCGAATGGGTAATTTTCTTCAAAATTGAATGGGTAATTGAGTTCAAGACCGAATGGGTAATTGACTTCAAGATCGAATGAGTAATTGAGTTCAAAACCAAATGGGTAATGGATATCAAGATCGAATGGGTAAATTTAACTTTAAAACCATTTGGGTACTTTGACCGTTTGGAGGAGTTGACCGTTTGGAGGTCTAAACGGTTTCAAACCATTTGAGGGTATTAATTCAAGATCGTTTGGAGATTTCAATCCAAACTGTTTAAAGGCACAATTAACTCAAAACCATTTGAAGGATTACTAGTATAAGATCATTTTAAGTATTAATTAATCTCAAAACTAAATGAGTGATCATAAGGTATCTCAAGGTGGATTACAATGGAGGTATCCCTAAGATACTTAGTGAATAAGTATACCTAGAATAATTGACAATTGATGCCTATAAAAACAAATATCTCAATACACTATGCCAACCCTTCTTTTAAGTTGATCTAATCTAATAAAGTTGGATTAATTAACCTCCTATAGAGGATGAGAGAGAGGAACTTATACATGAGTAATAATCATGTAGTTCTTAATCCTCAATACTTTCAATATGAATAAAATATGTAATTAGGGTTTGATCCATGATGATGAGATCATGAAACCCTAATTGAGAAGATTGATGAGCTATGACCCTAATTTAGGGAAATGCTATGTGAAACCCTAATCTAGGGTAATGGTGTAATCCTAATCTGGGGCGATGATATGAGAAATCCAAATTCAGGGTAATATAATGAAAAACCCTAATTTAAGAGGATGCTTCATGAAACCCTAATTTCGGGTAAGGTTACATGAAACCCTAAATTGGGGAAAAGTTATAAGGAACCTTAATTAAAGATAATGATGTGATGTGAAACCCTAATATAGGGTGATGTCATGGGAAACCCTAATATAGGGTGATGTTATGAGAAACCCCAATATAGGGTGATGTCATGTGAAACCCTAATATAGGGTGATGTTATGTGAAACCCTAATATAGGGTGATGTTATGTAAAACCCTAATTGATAAAGAGGGGAACCCTATTACTAATAATGGAGTAGTGAATAATATGTTGGTAGGTGAAATACCTAAAGTGGTTGATAATGGATAATCTTATATCAATAATGCTTTAACCCGAGATGAGTCCATATTATTATTAATGGTTGAATAATTCAAATGAGTGAATGAACTGGTACATAAAGTATTAGGATGGGAAATATCCTAATACAAGATAAGATGATGAACTTAAGTAAGTCAAAAGTGATGAGGGAAGTGATATATCAAGACATGATAGATATCACATCCAGTACCTCAAAATTGATACACCTTGATGTACCCTAAATCCAGTATACTTGGATCAATAACACATGAAATGTGCCATGTCAATTGTTACATTGAGATGTAATGAGCCTAATGCACTTTAATAAGTGTAGGCTAACATACCTTAAGAAAGGGTTAAACCAAGTTAATAAAGTATGATGTATTTATACTCTGGTAAGGATGAGAGAGAAACTCATACCTTGTGTTGATAATCATTTAATGATAAATGATGAGAATAGTTGTTGCCTAGTGAGAGGTGACAAGATGTTTAATGGCCTTGTGAGCCATGAGAGTAGTTGTTGCCTAGTGAGAGGTAACAAGATGTTTATAAAGTCTCATGTAAGAAATGATGATGTTCAAAATAAACAATGGAAACTTAGTAACATAATAATAATAATAACTAATGGATACAATAATAATAATAATGAAATCTTGATCATACATGCTTTATGTTTATAGCCAAATAAGGGATATAGTGTTCTGAATAAGCTTAAAAGAGATACGAGGAATAATTGAATTACATAAAGGATGTGAATAAGTATAATGGCTTGACCAAGGTTTAATACCTAGTAAAGGTGATTGGTATTCAGTAATAATTGAACAGGATTGGTCATAACCCAATACCTGGAATAATGTCACAGGATTGGTCATAACCCAATACCTAGAATAATGTCACAGGATTGGTAATAACCCAATACCTGGAATAATTGCACATGATTGGTAATAACCCAATACCTGGAATAATGTCACAGATTGGTAATAACCCAATACTTGGAATAATGTCACAGGATTGGTAATAACCCAATACCTGGAATAATGTCACAGGATTGGTCATAACCTAATACCTGGAATAATTTCACAGGATTGGTCATAACCCAATACCAAGAATAATATCACGGGATTGGTCATAACCCAATACCTAGAATAATGTCACAGGATTGGTAATAACCTAATACCTGGAATGTTTGCACAGGATTGGTAATAACCCAATGCATAGAATAATGTCACAGGATTGGTAATAACCCAATACTTGGAATAATGTCACAGTATTGGTCATAACCGAATACCTGGAATAATGTCACAGGATTGGTAATAACCCAATACCTGGAATAATTGCACATGATTGGTAATAACCCAATACCTAGAATAATGTCACAGGATTGGTCATAACCCAATACCTGGAATAATTGCACGGGATTGGTAATAACCCAATGCCTGGAATGTTTGCACAGGATTGGCATAGTCCAATGCCTGGAATGTTTGCACAGGATTGGCATAGTCCAATGCCTGGAATGTTTGCACAGGATTGGCATAGTCCAATGCCTGGAATGTTTGCATAGGATTGGCATAGTCCAATGCCTAGACAGAATATGATGATGTATACAAACATGACTGGTACAATTCAATATCCGGTTAGCAGATTGGTTGAGACCAACAGATAGAAATGAGAATGATTCATGGATGACATACCATGATAATGAGTATCACAGGATAAGCTTGAGATGATGATATAGCATGATGGATAAATGATATACATGTTCTTCCAATTCCTTATAAAGAGAATAGATGATAAACTGCTCTATCATAGATAGTTGCAATGCTTTAAAATATGAGAATGTTCTAAACTGCTTATCCCCTGCTCAGTTTTATAATGTTTACCTGCAATAATAATGTTTCTAGCGGAGAGTTATATCTCTCGCTGGGACAATTTCAACTCTCTCACCCCCATGGAATCCAACATTTTTAGGTGGACGCAGACGAAGAGGTAGAAATCATACCGTAGGAAAAAGGACAACAACATCAGGGACAGCAATAACATCTCAGGTGGAGATATTGACTGTCATGTCTTGTAGATATGATTCCTATGTGTCGTCTCTGTACTCTCAGGTCCTAGGAGCCAGTACTTAGTGTTTTTATAATCGATCTGAGATCTTGGCTTGAATGCCTCGAGGTTTTGTGTTGCTCATGTGAGACTTAACAGAGCAATTGATGTATGTAATCCTCTAGAAGATATGGTACATGGTATGTACTTGTGGACCAAAATGTATATGTAATACTTTGGTTCTTGTTGTTAAGAGTTTCCTGGAATTTGATCTCTTTGCAAAAGGTTTTAATTTTTAGTGATTTTTGTTAATCTGCTGTTAATGACGATTTGTTCGAATGGTGTGCTACAATTAGTGGTATCAGAGCTCTAGGTTCGCTGAGTCTACAGAGACATACGACTAAGGTGTTGAGTCTGTTCCAGTGTCCTCGAGTATATCTTATAGTGACTTCTGCTTATGCAGAAGAAGGGAGATAGCTTAAAGATGTCTGGAGAACACGAGGATCACATTGCTGCACCAGTAGGAGGTGCAAGGGATCAGGCAAGAGAGGAATCAGTGCCTGAAAATCCCCATTTTGATGTAGCAATGATAGAAAACCCAACCTTTCATTCTCTATTTAGGGAATTCATGACCACAATGAGGCATCTGGAAGATCGGATGCCAGTACCAGCACCTAGGGCACCAACTCCCAATGAGGGACATGGGTCTGGTAAGACTTTTGAATGACTACGTCATGTAGGAGCTATAGAATATGCTGGAAAAACTGACCCAGCAGATGCTGATCTATGGCTCACTGAGTTAGAAAAGGCTTTTAAGATCCTTAGTATTCCAGATGTTGACAAAGTTAAACATGTTGTATACCTTTGGAAGGGTAGTGCTGGCCATTGGTGGGCCATAGAAGAAGTAAAAAGGAATGATGAAGAGGTTGGTTGGGAGGAATTTCGTCAAGAATTCGTCAATAAGTATTTTCCAAGAACATACTAAGATGAAAAGATCTCACAATTTGAAAAGGTTCGGCAGGGAACCATGTCAATAAATGAATATGAGGCTAGGTTTATGGAACTTTTACGGTTTTGTCCACAAATGGTTGCTACTGAGCAGGAGAAGATTCGATGTTTTGAGAAAGGACTGAATGATGAGGTGTCTATCTCGGCAGCTGCATTAGAAAGTAGAGAGAAATTTGCCACATTTGTGGAGTCAATTAGGAGGATAGAAAGGTCTGTGACAAAGAAACATGAGGCAAACCTCAAAAGGAGGTCTACACAATCACATGAATAGTGGATTGGTGGTACTAAACAACCAAAGTTTTCGGTAACCCGGTTCAACCACAATATTGTACACCAATGCAGTGGTCATCAAGTGAGGGCCGAACTTGCCATAAATTTGGATGGATAGGACATTTTAGGCAGCAGTGTCCAAGAAGAAATAAGGTGGTGACCCAACAGTCAAGGCATAATTTACAAAACCCACAAGGACCCTAGTTTAGTGAAGCAGAAGGTCGAGGACGAAGACAAGTGTCAGAGTTTGGTCCATCTACCACTGGTAGTAGAGGACAAAGGCAATAGCAGATGACAACTGACTCCATGTCTTGAGTCAGATAAGACACTAGATAAATCGTGAGAGGTAACATGTCAAGATAGAACTTTTCATTCTGAATCATCTTTCTTTTCTACTCTCTGCCTACTAATTATAAGAAAGGTTGTTGTTGTTGAGCTTCCTTAAATTAATCTTATGAGGACATGAGGAAGAGCTAAGAAGGATGAGAACTTATATTCAGTCCAATATTCTCTTGTATGTTTTGAAATTTCTATCTTCATATAGAAAAGGGAAGAGATATAGAAGAAATACCTAGAGAAAATTTAAGATACTAAGTAGTAAAACTTAAAGAGGTGAAACATAATATAAAAACCAATACTAACTACCTAATTTTAGTTCTTGAATACCCTGGCCAGGTATTCATCTATTGAAGATAAGGTAAGTATGCCACTCTTAGATTGCTATCTTTCTAATTACTCTGATCAAGTAGTAATTTTGAGACAATCTAAAGAGTATAATGAGGTAGAAAATGTGGCAAAGATATTTCTACCACATTCTAATTGATATACGAAGGGATCTGAGTTAAATCATAAATCAATTTATAAACAAAAGAAGATGTATAGTATAATGTATACCTTGGTCTGAGGACCTAGAGGTAACAGTTACCTGATGAGAGGTAACAATGTTCAATGATGGACTGAGGGTTTGAATACCCAAATTTAGTAATCATGATGATGATGTGATGTGTTTTTGGCACATATAATGGATACCAAGGTAAATAATCCTAGTATCCAAGAACTTTCAATGATATGAGAAAATGGAAACATGACTCCTCATAAGAAGTAATGTTTGGTTACCTAGAAGGGCCAAGTTTGAAATTTGTTAAGTTACATATTGTAATATGAATACCATATGCTAGGGGTTTATGCCCCGCATAAACATGACATCAGCAAATATGTATGAGTCAAAGGAACAATTGTAAAATCATTGTGGGAAAAGCTTATCAAGTTAAAAATAATTATTTAAGATATGTTTAAGATAAGTTCTTAATTTATAGGTAACTTTCCCTTATGAAAAGAATATGTACAACTAATAAGATAGTTGGTACAAGTAGTAAGAAAATTTAGTGTTGTATCAGTAGTTTGGATGACACACTAGATGTATGAAGAGACTTGTAGTCACAAGTGGGTGACAAAATGTAACACTAGACTTATCTTGAAAGTGAAATGGTAAATTAAATGAGGTATGTATAATGTATCTCTCACTAGGAAAAGTGTTACCTGACACAGAGTTGACTCTACAGTCAATAATGAAAAGAAACAATAGAGTATATGTCTTGTGTGACAAGTTCTATGATAACCCTGTTTGGAAGGACTTTGTGTTGATCAAAGTTCTATGGCATCTCCATGACATTAAAATGTTATGTGGAGACTTGATGATATGATGAATGAAAAATGTCTATCTTCCTTTACCTGGGATTTCGGGGACGAAATCCTTGTTAGGGGTTTATAACTTGTAACATCCCTAACCTCGGTTATGCTTTAACCCTAGATGTTTTGCTTAATAAAGTTAATTATATGCTTTCTCTTATCTTTTAAAAAGTAATTAAGGTCCAAGAGGAACTTAAGTTTCAATTTTAGTCCTTTTTTAATAATGTTGAAAATAATGTTTTGCCCGTTTTGGACTAAAGTGCAAATTACCCAAGTTGAGGGGTTAACTTGCAAATGTTACATGATAAAACGTTCCTCAAGTGTCGAAGCATCATAAGAATGAAAATTATGTAGAGGTATGGCTTGTGAAAGCCTGAGCACCAAGAAAGAGCTTATTAAGCAATGTTTGTGCATTAAAACCTAGTTTTGGTGTAATGTGCAATTTACCCAAAACTTAGGGTTCAATATGCAAAATACCACTTCTATAGAGTCCCTAATGTTTCTTGGTATCATTTAGAAAAAATAAAATTAGAGGGGCGTCTCATTTAAATCTCTTTGGAGGAAAGAGAATATTGATATTAAAATAATCAAGATTTAAGCATAATTGAAACCCTAATTCAATTTAATTCAAAAATAAAAATATTAATGGAAGTGCCCTTCAACCAAAAATGTGATGGTTGAATTTGTATAAGTATGGACGTCCTTTTTCCTTGCAATGGCACCTAAATATCTAAAGTGAGTGGAGAGCCCACTCACATTAGTTAACTAAAAAGTAAATTCCACTAATATTGGATATTATTATTAAAATGGTTAAGGTGCTTAATTTGTTTTCTTTTAATTCATGGATAATGAAGAGGAATTATAAGGTGGGGTAGATGGATTCGTATGAAAGGGATTGAGGGGAGTATGTGGCACCAATTTTGGGAGTTGAAGGAATTATTTATCACTTTCTCTCTCATTGAAATTCCCTTATATACATCCCATTTTCAACCCACATGAAAGGCTTTTTCGATTCCTTTTTCTTTCCTTGCTTTGGTTGAACACAAGGGAGCTTAGGAGCAACAGTAGTACGTTCCCCAACCTGTAGGTAAGCTCCATAGTCATCTTCAACCTTAATTTCATGGTGGAAATCAAAATTCAATGCTTAATTTCTTATTTTCTTCATTCAATCTTCAAACTTAGCCATTCATTTCACTCAAAGACTTGAGGACGAGCCTTTGGAAGTTGAGGAAGTTTCATTAACCATTGAGAACGTGAAGCTTGAAGCTTGCATTAAATTTTGAAGGCGGGTTATATAACTTGAACCCTTAAATGTCATTATTGCTTGTAATTTATTCATCATGTGTTGAACTTTTCTTCTTTTTTCGATTTCCTTTTGATTAGTTGTTGAAATCACCATAAGAATCACAATTTATTTCGAAGGTTTGAAGATTGAAGATGATGATGTCATCTTAAGTACACACACCTCAACAAAGGAATGGGCAAACAGTTTTCAAAATCGATTGAGCTAATTCGGTTTCAAAACCGATTGAGTTGATTCGGTTTCAAAACCGAATGGATAATTGAGTGCAAAACTGAATGGGTAATTGAAACCAAGAATGAATGGGTAATTTACCTCAAAACCGAATGGGTAATTGACTTCAAGATCAAATGGGTAATTGAGTTCAAAACCAAATGGGTAATTTACTTCAAAATTGAATGGGTAATTGAGTTCAAAACTGAATGGGTAATTGACTTCAAGATCGAATGAGTAATTGAGTTCAAAACCAAATGGGTAATGGATATCAAGATCGAATGGGTAAATTGAACTTCAAAACCATTTGGGTACTTTGAACGTTTGGAGGAGTTGACCGTTTGGAGGTCTAAACAGTTTCAACCCATTTGAGGGTATTAATTCAAGATCGTTTGGAGATTTCAATCCAAACCGTTTAAAGGCACAATTAACTCAAAACCATTTGAAGGATTACTAGTTCAAGATCATTTGAAGGATCAATTAATCTCAAAACTAAATGAGTGATCATAAGGTATCTCAAGGTGGATTACGATGGAGGTATCCCTAAGATACTTAGTGAATAAGTATACCTAGAATAATTGACAATTGATGCCTATAAAAACAAATATCTCAATACACTATGCTAACCCTTCTTTCAAGTTGATCTAATCCAATCAAGTTGGAGTAATTAACCTCCTAGAGAGGATGAGAGAGAGGAACTTATACATGATTGATAATCATGTAATGATTAATCCTCAATACTTTCAATATGAATAAAATATGTAATTAGGGTTTGATCCATGATGATGAGATCATGAAACCCTAATTGAGAAGATTGATGAGCTCTAACCCTAATTTAGGGCAATGCTAGGTGAAACCCTAATCTAGGGTAATGGTGTAACCCTAATCTGGGGTGATGATATGAGAAATCCAAATTTAGGGTAATATAATGAAAAACCCTAATTTAAGAGGATGCTTCATGAAACCCTAATTTCGGGTAAGGTTACATGAAACCCTAAATTGGGGAAAAGTTATAAGGAACCTTAATTCAAGATAATGATGTTATGTGAAACCCTAATATAGGGTGATGTCATGGGAAACCCTAATATAGGGTGATGTTATGAGAAACCCCAATATAGGGTGATGTCATGTGAAACCCTAATATAGGGTGATGTTATGTGAAACACTAATATAGGGTGATGTTATGTAAAACCCTAATTGATAAACAGGGGAACCCTATTCCTAATAATGGAGTAGTGAATACTATATTGGTAGGTGAAATACCTAAAGTGGTTGATAATGGATAATCTTATATCAATAATGCTTTAACCTGAGATGAGTCCATATTATTGTTAATGGTTGAATAATTCAAATGAGTGAATGAACAGGTGCATAAAGTATTAGGATGGGAAATATCCTAATACAAGATAAGTTGATAAACTTAAGTAAGTCAAAAGTGATGAGGGAAGTGATACATCAAGACATGATAGATATCAATTCCAATACCTCAAAGTTGATACACCTTGATGTACCCTAAATCCAGTATACTTGGATGAATAACACATGAAATGTGCCATGTCAATTGTTACATTGAGATGTAATGAGCCTAATGCACTTTAATAAGTGTAGGCTAACATACCTTAAGAAAGGGTTAAGCCAAGTTAATAAAGTATGATGTATTTATACTCTCGTAAGGATGAGAGAGAAACTCATACCTTGTGTTGATAATCATTTAATGATAAATGATGAGAATAGTTGTTGCCTAGTGAGAGGTGACAAGATGTTTAATGGCCTTGTGATCCATGAGAGTAGTTGTTGCCTAGTGAGAGGTGACAAGATGTGTAATGGGCCTTGTGAGCAATGAGAGTAGTTGTTGCCTAGTGAGAGGTAACAAGATGTTTATAAAGTCTCATGTAAGAATTGATAATGTTCAAAATAAACAATGGAAACTTAGCAACATAATAATAATAACTAATGGATATAATAATAATAATGAAATCTTGATCATACACACTTTATGTTTATAGCCAAATAAGGGCTATAGTGTTCTGAATAAGCTTAAAAAAGATACGAGGAATAATTGAATTACATAAAGAATGTGAATAAGTATAATGGTTTGACCAAGGTTTAATACCTAGTAAAGGTGATGCGGTATTCAGTAATAATTTCACAGGATTGGTCATAACCCAATGCCTAGAATAATGTCATAGGATTGGTCATAACCCAATACCTGGAATAATGTCACAGGATTGGTAATAACCCAATACCTGGATTAATTGCACATGATTGGTAATAACCCAATACTTGGAATAATGTCATAGGATTGGTAATAACCCAATACCTAGAATAATGTCACAGGATTGGTAATAACCCAATACCTGGAATAATGTCACAGGATTGGTCATAACCCAATACCTAGAATAATGTCACAGGATTGGTCATAACCCAATATCTGGAATAATGTCACAGGATTGGTCATAACCCAATACCTGGAATAATGTCACAAAGATTGGTAATAACCCAATACCTGGAATGTTTGTACATGATTGGTAATAACCCAATACTTGGAATAATGTCACAGGATTGGTAATAACCCAATACCTGGAATAATGTCACAGGATTGGTCATAAACCAATACTTGGAATAATGTCATAGGATTGGTAATAACCAATACCTGGAATAATTGCACAGGATTGGTAATAACCCAATACTTGGAATAATGTCACATGATTGGTCATAACCCAATATCTAGAATAATTGCACATGATTGGTAATAACCTAATGCCTGGAATGTTTGCACAGGATTGGGATAGTCCAATGCCTGGAATGTTTGCACAGGATTGGTATAGTCCAATGCCTAGAATGTTTGCACAGGATTGGCATAGTCCAATGCCTGGAATGTTTGCATAGGATTGGAATATTCTAATGGATGGAATGTTTGCATAAGATTGGCATAGTCCAATGCCTGGACAGAATATGATGATGTATACTCACATGACTGGTACAATTCAATATCTGGTTAGCAGATTGGTTGAGACCAATAGATAAAAATGAGAATGATTCATGGATGACATACCATGATAATGAGTAGCACAAGATAAGCTTGAGATGTTGATATAGTATGATGGATAAATGATATACATGTTCTTCCTATTCCTTATAAAGAGAATAAATGATTTACTGCTCTATTATAGATAGTTGCAATGCTTTAAAATATGAGAATGTTCTAAACTACTTATCCCCTGCTCAGTTTTATAATGTTTATCTGTAATAATAATGTTTCTGGCGGTGAGTTATATCTCTCGCTGGGACAATTTCAATTGTCTCACCCCCGTGGGATCTAACATTTTTAGGTGGATGCGGACGAAGAGGTAGAAATCATACAGCAGGAAAAAGGACAGCAACATCAGGGACAACAGTAACATCTTAGGTGGAGATACTGACTGTCATGTCTTGTAGATATGTGTCCTATGTGTCGTGTCTGTACTCTCAGGTCCTAGGAGTTAGTACTTAGTGTTTTTATAATCGGTCTGAGATCTTGGCTTGAATGCCTCGAGGTTTTGTGTTGCTCATGTGTAGACTTAATAGAGCAATTGATGTATGTAATCCTCGAGAAGATATGGTACATGGTATGTACTTGTGGACCAAAATGTATATGTAATACTTTGGTTCTTGTTGTAAAGAGTTTCCTAGAATTGGATCTCTTTGCAAAAGGTTTTAATTTTTAGTGATTTTTGTTAATTTGTTGTTAATGATCGCTTCTGCTTAGTTAATGATGATTTGTTCGAACGGTGTGCTACAATTAGTGGTATTAGAGCTCTAGGTTCACTGAGTCTATAGACATAGGACTAAGGTGTTGAGTCTATTCTAGTGTCCTCCAATATATCTTATAGTGACTTCTGCTTATGCAGAAGAAGGGAGATAGCTTAAAGATGTCTGGAGAACACGAGGATCACGTTGCTTAAAGCAATGTTGCTGCACCATTAGGAGGTGTAAGGGATTAGGCAAGAGAGGAATCAGTGCATGGGAATCCCCATTTTGATGAAGCTATGTTAGAAAACCCAACCCTTCATTCTCTATTTAGGGAATTCATGACCACAATGAGGCATCTGGAAGATCGGATGCCAGCACCAGCACCTACGGCATCAACTCCCAATGAGGGACATGGGTCTGGTAAGACTTTTGAATGACTATGTCATGTTGGAGCTATAGAATATGATGGGACAACTGACCCAGCAGATGCTGATCTATGGCTCACTGAGTTAGAAAAGACTTTTAAGATCCTTAGTATTCCAGATGTTGACAAAGTCAAACATGCTGTATACCTTTTGAAGGGTTGTGCTGGCCATTGGTGGGCCATAGAAGAAGTAAAAAGGAATGATGAAGAGGTTGGTTGGGAGGAATTTCATCAAGAATTCATCAATAAGTATTTAACATACTTAGACGAAAAGATCTCACAGTTTGAGAAGGTTCAGTAGGGAACCATGTCAATAAATGAATATGAGGCTAGGTTTATGCAACTTTTACGGTTTTGTCCTCAAATGGATACTACTGAGTAGGAGAAGATTCGACGTTTTGAGAAAGGACTGAATGATGAGGTGTATATCTCGACAGCTGCATTTGAAAGTAGAGAGAAATTTGCCACATTTGTGGAGTCAATTAGGAGGATAGAAAGGTCTGTGACAAATAAACATGAGGCAAACCTCAAAAGGAGGTCTACACAATCACAGGAACAATGTATTAGTGGTACTAAACAACCAAAGTTTTCGATAACACCGGTTCAACCACAATATAGTACACCAATGCAGTGGTCATCAAGTGAGGGCCAAACTTGCCATAAATGTGGACAGATAGGAAATTTTAGGCAACAGTGTCCAAGAAGAAATAAGGTGGTGACCCAACAGTCAAGGCATAATTTACAAAACCCACAAGGACCCCAGTTTAGTGAGGCAGAAGGTCGAGGACGAAGACAAGTGTCACAGTTTGGTCCATATACCTCTGGTAGTAGAGGACAAAGGCAATAGCAGATGACAACTGACTCCATGTCTTGAGTCAGATAAGACACTAGTTAATCATGAGAGGTAACATGTCAAGATAGAACTTTTCATTCTGAATTATCTTTCTTTTCTACTCTTTGCCTACTAATTATAAGAAAGGTTGTTATTGTTGAGCTTCCTTTGATTAATCTTATGAGGACATGAGGAAGAGCTAAGAAGGATGAGAACTTATATTCTGTCCAATATTCTCTTGTATGTTTTGAAATTTATCTCTTCATATAGAAAAGGGAAGAGATATAGAAGAAACACCTAGAGAAAATTTAAGATACTAAGTAGTAAAACTTAAAGAGATGAAACATAATATAAAAACCAATACATACTACCTAATTTTAGTTCTTGAATACCCTGGCCAGGTATTCATCCATTGAAGATAAGGTAAGTATGCCACTCTTAGATTGCTATCTTTCTGATTACGCTGATCAAGTAGTCATTTTGAGACAATCTAAATAGTATAATGAGGTAGAAAATGTGGCAAGGATATTTCTACCACATTCTAATTGATATACGAAGGGATCTGAGTTAAATCATAAATCAATTTATAAACAAAAGAAGATGTATAGTATAATGTATAACTTGGTCTGAGGACCTAGAGGTAACAGTTACCTGATGAGAGGTAACAATGTTCAATGATGGACTGAGGGTTTGAATACCCAAATTTAGGAATCATGATGATGATGTGATGTGTTTTTGGCACATATAATGGATACCAAGGTAAATAATCCTAGTATCCAAGAATTTTCAATGATATGAGAAAATGGGAACATGACTCCTCATAAGAAGTAATGTTTCACTAGTATATAACTGACCTTTAGTGTTGGTTATTTAAGGCCCTTTAGTGTCGGTTTCTAAGTGACACCTATGTGGGCACTGCTAAAAGTCCAACCTTTATGTGTCGGTTCTCAAACCGACGCCACAACCCTTCACGCGCCACCGAAAACGTGCCGAAAATGCGCCAGCAGGGGGTATAGGCGTCGATTATCCTCTTCGTAACCGACACTGAATCACCCACTTACACGGCTATATCGTCGGTTTTATACAAATATCTGACACGTATTGCCACGGCCGTGTTGCGTGGTGTCTGGCGTCATTAGGGAAATCGACGCCGGTACTAGTATGGAAACCGACACTGTAACCTTATGTTGTCGGTTTTATACAAATAACCGACGCCTATGATTTGATTTTTTTTATGTCAGTCTGCATACCTACTGTGGCTGGTCGCAGGATGAGAAACCTACAGTTCAGTTATGAACTACAGGTTTTACGACATCCATTGATATCAGCCAACAACAGGCCACAAACCTGCAAAATTAACATTATGGACAAATTATTATATATGTGATTCACACTCATGTATAAGAAAATTTAATTCATATTATTTTTTCATCACACGCATGTAGAAACCAGTAACAACCTGCAGTTCCATTTATTTCATCTCTTTTCACATTCAGAAACATGCAGAAACATTCATGTGTTGATGATTTTCACACACATATGACAATTCATAAAAATTCATTCACATTCACACAAAATTAATTATGAGAACAAAGTTATTCTTTATTCATCATCATCATTGTCATCATCGTCATCAAAATCATATTGAAAAATTCCCACTCTTTGCAGGGCTTTTGCCCAATCTTCTCTTACAACATCTAATTCATCTCTCATATAGGGAGCATGTACATCGAAACACTTTGCACCTGTGTTGAAGTCCTCAGTTTTAAAGACCTAAAAAGAGAATGACGTACATACATAATTATATTAATATATAATAAGATTCATATATTTCATATTATCTAACGAGACTATGTATAATACCTGTTGTATGTTATCGATTTCCAATACAACATGTTTGATGATTAGGTCCATAAATTGCATCACATAGTAGGCACATGCCCAACTGTTGTCTTGTGTAGCACACTATAAATTGAAACATATAAAATATTAAAAAATAAAAATAAGCACACTTCACATAAATAATATATACATTGGAGTCAGGAAATTACTTTCACATTCTTCCAAATGAGTGTCAGATTTTTTTTTCCTGGGGACCTTTCCTCCAGCTTTTTTCCACTCTTGTAAAGCCCTATATATGTTAATGTAACACATTAAATTGCATAATTAAATAGTAATGTAGTAACAGATGTTAACAGATATAAAAACATAAAATATTTCTCACGAGAATAATGGCCTTTTAATTGCATGTCCATATACATCCAACTCACTCCCGCAGGATCTAGATAATAGACGGTGAATGTCTTGGGGACAATAACTAATAACTCCCAATGCTTAGAACTACAGGTAAGAAAGTAGAAAATTAATAACTCAATATCCGCAATATAAATGTAATTTGCTTAAGTCCAAATTACAAGCAAAGTAAACTTACTCAACATTGAATGGAGCTATTATCACTGTCTTATTATTTTTACCAAAATATTCAAAAGCATCACAACAATATGAAGTAACTGAACCAGTGTCTGTATCTACAAGACTAATCAAAGATGGAACCAAAAATCCCACATGGGAAAACCCAAAATCTTTACATGTCTTGTATAAGTGGCTGCAAAACATATATTACATATACATTAATATATAAGAAACCAGATTGCCGTATATAAAAAAAGGTATATGGATGTATAAACCAGATTTCCGTATGCATTAATCTCACCATATCCACAGCTCTATCATAGATGTGTTCAGCCATTCATACTTAAACAACTCCAAAATATCTTGTATAAATATGTTGTTTCCGAATGTTTGACCTGCATTAATACGCATCCAGAACTTCTATTACGTATGCATTAATACGTATGCTAAACTTATATAAATAGATTGTTATCGTATGATTTACCTACAGCATTCTCTGGAATAGTAACATTTATAGGGCAATTTGGATTATGTTCGCCGATCCATACTGCCACACTCCTACAATTAGGACCTATCGAGGCGTGTAGGTCCCCTGGAAGCCAACTTGGTGTCGAGGAGGTGGAGGCCGAGATGTAGCGGGTCTTGTCTTTTTGACCTGTATATATAATTTCCATATTAATTGACTCATATATATATACACACTAACAAAGTAAAGTAATGAAAATTTATCATACAATATCAGTATAGAGGACATCCGCTTCGGGCCACAGTATCACTCCGCCTACTACCTCACTAAGTGTTTCAACATCTGGGTGTGCATGAGGCAGTGCAAGAGTCGTCCAGCCAGCGAGTATACGTATGGGGCTCACACGTACCATGCCATCTGGTATTGGACTCCCATAAAACATGCACCCTTTAAGGGGTGGGTAAGCCGATGCGTCTGCAACAATATATCCTTCACTTTATAGTCGGCATGGCTTCAACCCCTACAAATTTACGTAAAGAATGTTATATGCATATATACACAAACATATCATCTTGAATAGACTAGCTATTATATATGCCATAAAAATACTTACAGAGGATGTGCTAGGTGGGTCTATAGGATTACTCCCAACCTCTGCAGTACGAGAAGTAGGAGAAGAGAGGTTCACCATAGGTACTGTCTGAGTGGCAGTCTGAGACGCCTGCCACTTGTGAAATGCTTCCTGGAGTCTTTTTTCAATTAAGGAATCTACCTATACATGGATAAAAGAAATGTTAGATTCTGATTATTGAATTCCCTTTCGCAATAACGTTCTAAAATAAGAATAAGTTACCTCATCTTGTAAAAGTCTCGCTTTTAGGACATGTTTACGCTGGGATGGCCCAAAGAACGCTTTGATGCCCACACCAGCACCTGCACCCCTTACACATCCAGGATGCTCTGGGTTACCCAGAACAACTGTCAGTTCATCCCTTGTGCCCTGAGGGATGAACTTGCCTTCCTTCCTCTGCTCGTGCAGCTCCCGCTAAGCACCATCAACAAAAATTCATAAGTAAACATAACAATAATCAATATCGATAGATTGCTGTAAGAGTTTGATTTTTATCATTTTTGCAGCTTCCTCAGCGGTTGCGGGCTTTGGTATCTCTCCCTTCTTATTTTTCCTCCCAGCTATCCACATAACATGATGAGGCAGAGGTGCGGGAGCAGCAGTAGAGGACTCTGCAGTCTCCTGAGTAGCAGTAGGCTGAGTAGACTCAGCCTGTAGTCTTTGGCGAACGCCTGCATATCCTCTTGGACCCATTGTGTGGTCGTGCACATTCAGTGCACGCCTTGCTCGTTGAGCATCGCTCTTAGCCTAGTTAGTTAGCACATTGATTTGGTTAGTAACACTAAAGGTTAATCTTGAATAGGTGAATACATAAAAATGTATATTAATTAAATTAGGAGTGGCGACGCTTAATAACTTAAATTCATCTATTTTTCTTTGGGTAACAAACTCCTCCCATTCTCTGGGGTCCAAGTAGTTCCATTGTTGTGTGGCTTCCTTCTTCCTATATTTATTTTTTAAAGAGAATACACACAAAAATTATTAGTGTAAAGTTAGCGAAATACTGATCAATGTCTAGAATTGGAATCCATCAAGAACCTATTCTCAGCATCGCGTATGTAATATCGGGTAAGATTGGTCTTATAGTTCCTTAGGACCCTCCCACAGCGTTGCATCACACATTTACGATGCAACTTTTCATCCAGATCAAATATGCTCTACAAATTAAATAGAATTTCTATTAACTAGTATCCTAAAAATTAGTAATCTACATAAATAGAATTACAAATAATAATAACTCACGCATAGTTCCTTCTATATGTGGTCTTTCTTCTCCTTAGGAACTCTATGCCATGATTCTAGGATAAGACTGCAATGGCTGCAAGTAAGAACCCCAAGATATGAAACAAATGAGTTGCGGTTCACTCCATATGGATTTCCTGCCTGATCGAAATCCACAGCCAATTTGGGTCCATTGCCCCTTTGCTGTATTAACTTGTCCATCATTGTGATGCCCCTCACTTTCTCAATTTTCTTTTGCTGCTCATCAAGTGCTGTAATTTCTTCAGGGGGTACATCACCAACCTAAAATTTGATAAAAAAACACACTTACATAATATAATTATAAATGAACATATAGATAGAAACCTCAAGGATATATTCTTAAAACTTACATTGTCAGGGGGTGGAAGCACGTCCTCACCCTCACGGAGATCATCAACACGGTCCTGATCAGCCATCTGAAATTTCACCTTCAAATTTTAAATTTCACATTGTAAAGTAACACTAATTTTAAAGTTCACATTGTAAAGTACACATTCACAGGGGTGCAGCGATTGCGAATGGACATCCCATGTGCTGTCATTCTTATAATAAATGTGTACCACCTATCCCATTCTTGAACACCTAATGTCACTAGTAAGTGTATAATGTGTATTGGGTTTTCAAGAAAATTTCGGCAGCATTTCCCTACTGTTCTCTAAGTACATATGTACTTAGAGAACAAATGGGGAAATGCTGCTGAAATTTTCTTGAAAATCCAATACACATTATACACTTACATCCTAAGTGAGAGTAGGTGTTCAAGAACAGTCCCAAACTGGGGTCTATCTAAGATTTACTCCTAATGAGTAAATCTTGGACGGGTTTCTAGGCCAACAAATTCATGTGTTGTCATTCTTATATATAATAAATGTGTATAAACTACAGGCAACATGGTTAATCCTAATCTATAGAGCATTATTAAATAATAAATCAAGAAATCAATAGTTTCAAACATGCAATCTCTAGTAGACAGACTAACCTTAAAAAAATTATCCTAATGACAAAAATTCTAGGAATCTTTACTAGACATTATATATATAGCCCTAATCATCATATTTAACATACTACGTTATTATTAACATCCAGATCAGATTAAGATCATACTATGTTATAACTATTGGTTTAATAACCCTATTTCCGCATGTACGTGCATGATTATGTAATTCAATTTAAGATGTTGGGATCTCATAATTATATACTGACATCAGAATAAATAAAAGAATCATAATTAACATGATTAACAACATGCTCATCAAACTAGGGTTTTCTTGAATATCATCTAATATTCGTGTACTAACTATACCTTTGTAACAAGAAGAATAATAGAGCTTTAAGTATATTTTATTCACAATCTATGCATTTTTCTGATCAAAACCGTATACAACATGGTAATATTAATGTGAATCAGAGACATGTTTGCAAACTGGAGAGCCACAGGATTAATGGGTGTGCCTGTGATACAGGAAAAGCAAGAATAGGGGGGAAGGTTAGGGGAAAACCTGATAATGGGCGTGCATGTGAGAAGAGGGACAACTGCAGGCAGTGGGCAGAGGGTTGGTCGTCGAGCAGAAGGGCTCCGGGCGGAGAGCTGGTTGCTGGCGTCAGGTAGAAGGTCACCAGGCGGAGAGCTAGTTGTGTTCGAGCGGAGAGTTGTGGTCGCCGGTAGGGGCTGGCGGAAGTAGAGGCGGCGGAGGCAGAAGAGGTGCAGTAGCAGATCACCGACGGTGAGTGGTGGCGGTGTCGGCGACCAAAGCACGACCAGCAAATGGCAGCAGAGGCGGAGGCAGAGCAGCAGCGGCCGGAATCGTCAGAGCAGAGGAATCGTTAGAGCAAAAACCCTGATCAGCGAAAATGAATGAAACAGAAGGGGGAAGAGTCTCTGCCTTGCGCTGTTAAGTTACCTATAGGTGTCGGTTGCTAACACAAACTGACAATAAAAAACTTTAAGTGTCGGTTTTCAACAAAACACCGACACTAAAGGGAGGTGAAAATTTTCATGGTTATTTGCGCGAAAACACAATGGCGTCAGTTATTGTCACAAAACTGACGATAAAAAGCGAGCAAATTTCTGTCTCGCAGAAAACCTTTAATCGTCGGTTACGGTTTTAAAAACCGACGATGTATGTCAATTTTTGGAGGTAATTTTTTTTGCTGGAAATTTTGGTTTTGGCGGTTACTTTTAGGCGTCGGTTTCTTATTAAGGAACTGACACTGAATAAAAGTGATACCCGTATCTGGTCGCCCTTCATAGATTGATGTCGGCTTATTTTATACACCGACGCTGTATATGTTAGGTGTCGGTTTATTAATACAACCGACACCATTAAAAGTGATGTTATAAGCCATTTCTGTAGTAGTGTTTGGTTACTAGAAGGGCCAACTTTGAAATTTGTCCAGTTACATACTGTAGTATGAATACCATATGTTAGGGGTTTATGCCTCGCATAAACATGACATCAGAAAAGATGTATGAGTCAAAACAACAATTGTAAAATCATTGTGGGAAAATCATATCAAGCTAAAAATAATTCTTTAAGATATGTTTAAGATAAGTTCTTAATTGATAGGTAACCTTCCCTTATGAAAAGAATATGTACAACTAATAAGATAGTTGGTACAAGCAGTAAGAAAATTTAGTGTTGTATCAGTAGTTTGGATGACACACCAGATGTATGAAGAGACTTGTAGTCACAAGTGGGTGACAAAATGTAACACTGGACTTATCTTGAAAGTGAAATGCTAAATTAAATGAGGTATGTATAATGTATCTCTGGCTAGGAAAAGTGTTACCTGACACAGAGTTGACTCTACAGTCAATAATGAAAAGAAACAATAGAGTATGTGTCATGTGTGACAAGTTCTATGATAACCCTGTTTGGAAGGACTTTGTGTTGATCAAAGTTCTATGGCATCTACATGCCATTAAGATGTTATGTGTATACTTGATGATATGATGAATGAAAAATATATATCTTCCTTTACCTGGGATTTCGGGGACGAAATCCTTGTTAGGGGTTTATAACTTGTAACATCCCTGACATGGGTTATGCTTTAACCCTAGATGTTTTGCTTAATAAAGTTAATTATATGCTTGCTCTTATCTTTTTAAAAGTAATTAAGGCCCAAGAGAAACTTATGTTTCAATTTTAGTCCTTTTTGAATAATGTTAAAAACAATGTTTTTCCCATTTTGGACTAAAGTGCAAATTACCCAAGTTGAGGGGTTAACTTGCAAATGTTACATGATAAAATGTTCCTCAAGTGTTGAAGCATCATAAGAATGAAAATTATGTAGAGGTATGGCTTGTGAAAGCCTGAGCACCAAGAAAGAGCTTATTAAGCAATGTTAGCGCATTAAAACCTATTTTTGGTGTAATGTGCAATTTACCCAAAACCTAGGGTTCAATATGCAAAATACCACTTCTAGAGAGTCCCTAATATTTCTTGGTATCATTTAGAGACAAGAAAATCAGAGGGGCATCTCATTTAAATCTCTTTGGAGGAAAGAGAATCTTGATATTAAAATAATTAAGATTTAAGCATAATTGAAACCCTAATTCAATTTAATGCAAAAATAAAAATATTAATGGAAGTGCCCTTCAACCAAAAATGTGATGGTTGAATTTGTATAAGTATGGATGTCCTTGTGCCTTGCAATGGCACCGAAATATCTAAAGTGAGTGGAGAGTCCACTCACATTAGTTAACTAAAAAGTAATATCCACTAATATTGGATATTATTATTAAAATGGTTAAGGTGCTTAATTTGTTTTCTTTAAATTCATGGACAATGAAGAGGAATTACAAGGCGGGGTATATGGATTCGTATGCAAGGGATTGAGGGGAGTATGTGGCACCAATTTTGGGAGTTGAAGGAATTATTTATCACTTTCTCTCTCATTGAAATTCCCTTATATACATCCCATTTTCAACCCACATGAAAGGATTTTTCGATTCCTTTTTCTTTCCTTGCTTTGGTTGAACACAAGGGAGCTTAGGAGCAATTGGAGGACGTGCCCCAACCTGTAGGTAAGCTCCATAGTCATCTTCAACCTTAATTTCATGGTGGAAATCGAAATTCAATGCTCAATTTCTTATTTTCTTCATTCAATCTTCAACCTTAGCCATTCATTTCACTCAAAGACTTGAGGACGAGCCTTTGTAAGTGGAGGAAGCTTCATTCACCATTGAGAACGTGAAGCTTGAAGTTTGGATTCAATTTTGAAGGCGGGTTATATAACTTGAACCCTTAAATGTCATTATTGCTTGCAATTTATTCATCATGTGTTGAACTTTTCTTCTTCTTTCGATTTCCTTTTGATTAGTTGTTGAAATCACCATAGGAATCACAATTGATTTCGAAGGTTTGAAGCTTGAATATGATGATGTCATCTTAAGCACACACCTCAACAAAGGAATGGGCAAACGGTTTTCAAAACCGATTGAGCTAATTCGGTTACAAAACCGATTGATTTGATTCGGTTTCAAAACCGAATGGATAATTGAGTTCAAGACTGAATGGGTAATTGAACCCAAGACCGAATGGGAAATTTATCTCAAAACCGAATGGGTAATTGACTTCAAGATCAAATGGGTAATTGAGTTCAAAACAAATGGGTAATTTTACTTCAAAACCGAATGGGTAATTGAGTTCAAGACCGAATGGTAATTGACTTCAAGATCGAATGAGTAATTGAGTTCAAAACCAAATGGGTAATGGATCTCAAGATCGAATGGGTAAATTGAACTTCAAAACCGTTTGGGTACTTTGACCATTTGGAGGAGTTGACTGTTTGGAGGTCTAAACGGTTTCAAACCGTTTGAGGGTATTAATTCAAGATCATTTGGAGATTCCAATCCAAACCGTTTAAAGGCACAATTAACTCAAAACTATTTGAAGGATTACTAGTCTAAGATCGTTTGAAGGATCAATTAATCTCAAAACTAAATGAGTGATCATAAGGTATCTCAAGGTGGATTACAATGGAGGTATCCCAAAGATACTTAGTGAATAAGTATACCTAGAATAATTGACAATTGATGCCTAGAAAAACAAATATCTCAATACACTATGCTAACCCTTGTTTCAAGTTGATCTAATCCAATCAAGTTAAAGTAATTAACCTCCTAGAGAGTATGAGAGAGAGGAACTTATACATGAGTGATAATCATGTAGTGATTAATCCTCAATACTTTCAATATGAATAAAATATGTAATTAGGGTTTAATCCATGATGATGAGATCATGAAACCCTAATTGAGAAGATTGATGAGCTCTAACCCTAATTTAGGGCAATGCTAGGTGAAACCCTAATCTAGGGTAATGGTGTAACCCCAATATGGGGTGATGATATGAGCAATCTGTTGGTATATGTATGCCCGTAGAGCCATCCCAAGCGATTGCATGGAGTCGGATATTAATTAATCAATTAATGTGATTATTTGGTTAATTAATGAATTCCGAAATATTCTAATTAATCCACGAGCGTTTTAATTAACGCAACGTTTATGTTTACCGATGGTTTAGGAAACCCTACTTCTCTTCTTATCCTATTTAAAGGAGGATAGACGGCCGATATCTATATAAGATATAGAGAGACACTTTTAGGTTATTCTCACGTACAAAACCTAGCCGTCGTCGTCCTTAGGAGAGAAAGGAGAGCAACGCGGCGCTAGCACGCCGCTGCAGAGACACGCTCCTTCCCGCCGGCTTGAGAAGCGCGACGTGGAGTTCCGTCCATCCGCGTGGACGAAGTAGAGACGCAGACGCCTTGACGCCTGCGTTCGGAGGACGTCAACGACCACCTGTACGTGCTGCGAGCAACGTACGTCACTGCCGCAAAGGAGCATCGCCGGATCAACCTGCGACAGCGAACGGGAGAGAAGATCCGTCCGTGTTTGACAAGCAGCGTTGCACCGTCGTGCAGCGGGACATCGCCGGACTTGCTCCGCCATAAGGTATATCTCGCAAACCTATTTCCGAATACGCTGTTATCGACGAGATCCTGTTACAGGTTGCATGGATTTATCGCTTCCGCCGCGCATGTTTTCTCCACAAATCCCAACAGTGGTATCAGAGCAGCGTCGATCTACGGTGTATTTGGATTCGTTTTGATATGATCGAATCGCTGTATACTGTTTTATGTTGCATACGATGCGAATTAAACCTGTTAATGTGCAAATCTAAACCTAATTCCACATACGCCGCAGGCTATTGTTTTTGACGTTTTGGACGGGGTCGACTGTGGAAAATAGTGATTTTCCTAAGTGCACGGAAGTAAAATTCCGTAGACCTTTCAGGGGCTCTGCCCCTGAGACCCCGCGAGGGGCGGCCTCCCCTCGACCCCCGCCCGCTGACCGGGCAGCGGGATCCCCGCACAGGGGCGCTGCCCCTGTATACCCCGCATTGTCTGCGTGGGAGTCAAAATTCATTTAATGGGGAATGTCCCGCATTAAAAGTACTGCAATTTTAATATGTATATACGTATATGTAGATATACCTATGATAGCATACATGTCGCCTTTAAAATCTATTTTATGTGGTGAGTGCATGCACGGTTATGGCCTAGTATCCCCTTTTGTGAATGTTGTGAATGGATGTGGATGTTGATCTTGTGGATATGGTTGTTTGTGAATGTTATGGATGTATAATCGTTGCATATGGATCCTTTGTATAATGTATTCGGCTTGCATGCCGAGCCTCATCTCTTATTTCAAAGTGTAATTAATTCTTTCTCTTTAATTTTGTAATCATATGATGTAATAAAGATAGGATTAGTTTTAGTCTTTATAATCTTGATGTAAGGAGGCCACTTGAAGATCCAACTCCAAGGAGTGTCCATGGAGAAGCACCATGAAGATCTAATTCCAAGAAGCAACCTGAAGATCCCACTCCAAGGAGCGTCCATGGAGAAGCAACAAGAAGATCCCATTCCAAGAAGCAACTTGACATTCCAACCTCACGAAGCATCCATGAAGTTGTTCATTGTAATGTTGATCATTATAGGCTTACAGGTTGTTTTCACAGGTGTTGCATGAGATGCATAAGACCATAGGTGGACCGTAATCCTTTGTTGCTCCAAAGGATTACAATAGTATGGCCATAACTGATGTATTTGTGATTGCATGTCTATCGTTTGTGGTTGTGGATATAGTAGTATATGATACGTACTATAAGTATGTGGTGTTTGGATATATATATATATATGTATTAATAAAATCCCTCAATTAATAATATTAAGTTTTAGTTGCCTTCCATAAAGCAACACACATGAAAAGCTTGATCGACTATGTGTGGGGACGCCTCCGCGTGGTACACTGTCTATCTCGTGGAAGTGTGATGGTGGGTGTGTGGGTCTGCCTCCGCAGGGTGCACACTCATCGTGTTGGCTTATGGGTTGGACTTAACTAGGGAACCTTGATAGGATCAAGTACCTAGAGGCACACAGATGCATCATGGCAAGGAGTTGTGTATGATCATCTATCCAAGAGTTGCATATGATGCAATTGGCAAAAGTTACCTACCTTAGTATTTGGTCTTTGACGCCGGCGTTGGCTGGGCATTGATCCAATTATTTTGGGTCTTGGCTCACTAGAAGGTTGTGCGTTGCAATCTTCCGAGTTGATAGTGAGGGCTATCAATTTGAATAAAATAGTGGGATCGTAATTAATTAAAGGCCTAATTAATCTTGTTTATCAAATCTTTACAAGTCAAAATGTTTTGGACTAAATGCAAATTTTTTCTTTTGTAGCAATCAAATGGCAAACAACACTCACACGTTCTCATTGCGATCGGTCCTTGAGAAGGACAAACTTATCGGAACCAACTTTCAAAACTGGTTTAGGACATCGAGAATTGTTCTCACACATGAGCGTAAGCTCTATGTCCTTGAAACACCAGAGCCAGAGGAGCCCGCCGTAAATGCGCCCAAGGCTGAAAAGGATGCTTACAAGAAGCACCTTGATGATGTCGTGGATGTCAAGTGCCTAATGTTGTGCTCAATGAACTATGAGTTGCAAGAGCAACATGAGAACATGAATGTCATGGAGATGGTAACATCTCAAGAACATGTATCAACATCAAGCAAGACAGGAGAGATATGATGTCTCAAAGGCGTTGTTCAAAAGCAAGATGAAAGAGGGAGACTCAGTTGGCACCCATATACTGACCTTGATTGGGTACGTGGAAAGCCTATCCAAGCTGGGATTTCCCCTAGGTCAAGAGTTGGCCACTGATGTGATTCTACAATCATTGCCTGAATCATATAATCATTTTGTCATGAACTACAACATGAACAATTTTGACAAGCCGTTGTCAGAATTGTTGGGCATGTTGAGGACAGCCGAAGCACAGATGAAGAAAGACAAGCCCAAGTCTGTGATGATGATCAGCAAGACAAAGGGAAAGTCAAAAGGCAAAGGCAAGGATAAGAAAAGTTCTAAAGCCGGGCAGAAGCCAAAGTCATCCGCGCTCAAAGCTAAAGGTGGGATCTCCAAAGAAGGCAGTTGTCACCATTGTCACCAGCCTGGACATTGGAAAAGAAACTGTCCTCTCTACCTAGAGGAACTAAGGAAGAAGAAGCAGGGGATAGAGATCTCCACTTCAGGTATATATGTTATTGAGACAAACTTAAATACTTCTTCATCATGGGTACTGGATACCGGATGTGGATCTCACATATGTTCTAATATGCAGGATCTGATAAGAAGTAAGCCTTTACGAAAGGGCCAAGTCGAGCTGCGGGTCACTAATGGAGCAAGAGTTGCTGCCACCGCAGTTGGAGTTATTAGTTTATCTTTGCCTACGGGCCTTGTAATAGAATTAGAGAATTGCTATTATGTACCTGCCATTAATAGAAATATTATTTCTATATCTTGTATGGACAAGAGTGGATTTGAATTTCACATTAAGAATGGAATTATTTCTATCTCTAAAGATGAGATCTTTTATGGCAATGCCCCTATGTCTTATGGCATCTACTTGTTAGAACTTGAGACTAGAATATATAACGTAAATACTAAAAGGTTAAAACTTGACAACTCAAACAAAACATTCTTATGGCATTGTCGTCTTGGGCATATAAACGAGAAGCGCATATCTAGACTCCATAAGGATGGTTATCTAGACTCTTTTGATTTTGAATCATTAGAGACATGTGAGGCATGTTTATTAGGGAAGATGACCAAAACTCCTTTCACTGGACACAGTGAGAGAGCCAGTGATCTGCTAGGGCTCATACATACTGATGTATGTGGACCTTTTAGATCAAATGCTAGAGGAGGCTATCAATACTTCATTACCTTCACTGATGACCTCAGTAGGTATGGCTATGTATATCTTATGAAACACAAGTCAGAAACTCTTGAAATGTTCAAGACTTTCATGAATGAAGTAGAGAAGCAACTTGGTAAGAGTATTAAAGCACTCTATTCAGATCGAGGTGGTGAATACTTAAGCCAAGAGTTTGAGGACCTTCTGAGAGACCGTGGTATTGTATCACAATGGACTCCACCTGGTACACCACAACATAATGGTGTGTCAGAAAGAAGGAATCGTACATTATTAGACATGGTACGATCAATGATGAGTTCAGCCGAACTTCCAATATCATTCTGGGGATATGCTCTTGAAACTGCAGCGTTTACACTTAACCGTGTACCTTCCAAATCGGTTCAAAAGACACCATATGAGATATGGAATGGGAATCGTCCCAATTTGTCTATGTTAAAGATTTGGGGATGTGAAGCTTATGTTAGGAAACAATTTCCTGAAAAGCTTGGACCCAAATCAGAAAAATGCTATTTTGTTGGATACCCCAAGGAAACTCGGGGATACTACTTCTACACACCAACTGACAACAAAGTGTTTGTTGCTAGGACTGCTGTATTTCTTGAAAAGGAATTTATTTCCAAAGGAATTAGTGGGAGGAATGTAGAGCTCGAAGAAGTTCGAGACCAACAAGAAAGCAGAGAACCTGAGGAGGTACATAAGGAACATGAGGACTCACAAGTTGTTGTGGAATTTCAAGTTCCAAATGTAACACAGGAACCTCGTAGGTCTAGTAGGACACGAACTGAGCCTGAGAGATTTGGATTTCTCGTGACTCAAGACAATGACGAATTGGGCATAGCAGATGAGCCAACTTCCTATCTAGAAGCTACTAAGGGACCAGAATCTGAGAAATGGCTCGAAGCCATGAGATCTGAGATGGAATCCATGTACACCAACAAGGTATGGACCTTGGTGGATCCACCCGAAGGGGTAAGACCCATAGGGTGCAAGTGGGTCTTCAAGAAGAAGACTGACATGGATGGAAATGTTCAAACCTATAAAGGTAGATTGGTTGCGAAAGGATTCCGTCAAATTCAAGGTGTTGATTATGACGAGACCTTCTCACCAGTTGCCATGGTTAAATCCATCAGGATCATGCTTGCCATTGCAGCTTATCATGACTATGAGATTTGGCAGATGGATGTTAAAACAGCATTCCTTAATGGGAATTTACTCGAGGATTTGTACATGACACAACCTGAGGGTTTTATCGATCCAAAGGAAGCCAATAAAGTCTGTAAGCTACAAAGGTCAATCTATGGATTGAAGCAAGCATCTCGGAGCTGGAATCTACGTTTTGATGAAGTAGTCAAAAAGTTTGGCTTTAGTCAAAATGAAGATGAACCTTGTGTTTACAAAAAGGTTAGTGGGAGCACAGTCGTATTTCTCATATTGTATGTGGATGACATACTATTGATGGGAAATGACATCCCTACTCTTCAGACAGTAAAATGTTGGCTAGGGAAGACTTTCTCTATGAAGGATTTAGGCGAAGCATCCTATATACTTGGGATTAAAATCTATAGAGATAGATCTAGAAGGCTTCTAGGCCTAAGCCAGAGCACATACATTGACAAGGTGCTAAAGAGGTTTAGCATGGAGGGTTCTAAGAGAGGTAACTTGCCCATGTTCCATGGGGTTACAATCTCTAAATCCCAATGTCCTAGTTCATGTGATGAACGGGCACGCATGAGTAAGATTCCATATGCATCAGCAATTGGATCTATCATGTACGCGATGTTATGTACTCGTCCTGATGTATCGTATGCTTTGAGCATGACGAGCCGATATCAGTCAGATCCAGGTGAATGTCACTGGACAGCCGTAAAGAACATCCTAAGGTACTTGAGAAGGACTAAGGATCAATTCTTGGTATACGGTGGTGAGGAAGAGCTCGTAGTAAAGGGTTACACCGATGCTAGCTTCCAAACTGACAAAGATGACTACAGATCGCAATCTGGATTTGTGTTTTGCCTGAACAACGGAGCTGTGAGCTGGAAGAGTTCCAAGCAAGAGACGGTTGCGGATTCTACAACAGAGGCCGAATATATTGCCGCATCTAATGCTGCAAAGGAAGCTATGTGGATCAAGAAGTTCATTTCTGAACTTGGAGTGGTTCCAAGCGCTGGTGATGCAATTGAGTTGTTTTGCGACAACAATGGAGCAATTGCACAAGCTAAAGAACCAAGATCACACCAACGTTCCAAACATATTCTATGGCGGTTCCATCTCATACGAGAGATCGTACAACGAGGAGATGTGAAGATTTGCAGAGTACCTACAGAAAGCAATGTGGCTGACCCGCTCACAAAAGCACTTTCACAGCAGAAACATGACGGGCATGTTCGATCACTTGGATTGAGATTCATGGGTGATTGGGTATAAGTGCAAGTGGGAATCTATTGGTATGTATGCCCATAGAGACTATCATTCGATGATTGTAATGGGATACTATGTAAACGATTTGTAATACTATATTGATCATATCAATAAAGGCAAGTTTCCAATCTATATGTTTGTGTTTTATATTGTGAGATGACCATAAAACTTATAGATGTCTATAGAATAATATACTCAATGACCTATGTCTTCGGGTTGATGACCTGAACAGTGAGATCATATGTATGCTAAGAGTATGTATTCTTGTTTTGTCCCTAATCGGTTGTTATTGTGGAAATATCCATAGACATCAATAACACATAAGATTAGAATGTATGTTGGTTGATGGAAGAATCTCATTATCCATGATATGGAGATATCAAACCAAATACATAGATACTTGTTAGAGAACAGTGTATCGGATAGACCCACCTTGAGAGTGACACATGGATACCATGATTGGTAGTTAGAGTCACATCTCATAATGATGGTGGTGATTGTGGTTCTTAGACCTGAAGTCACTACACTTATCACATGACGTTTGGTGTACTTTGACATCATCCATCGTGGTCCTGAATAAGGATTGCTATAAAGATGGTGCTTGGGTGCACTGTGACACATGGGGATGACTGTGAGTGATGTAGATGGAATTTGTCCTTCCTATGGGAGTTTGATATTCCGGCCACTTGATAAGCGAGACTGAGAAATGCATGGCCATGCTGATGTGAGTCAATATGTGATATTGAGCTTACATATATCTCAGACAGTCTGCTCTAGTTCAAGGAACATGGATTGAACATTGAAGAGGATAACAATTCCATGACTTGAGTTCAATCCGGATATCAGCGACAAAGGAACTGTACAATCACTGTAACACCAGTCATGTATGATAGGTTAAGTTGTTCTCCAACTTCTCCAATTACTTGGGTAGCAATGAAGTCTTGCTAGATACCAATCATTGCTTGTGAAATCATAATATGATTATGGATATCACTGCCAACGTAATTTGGAGCCTACCGGGTCACACGCACATGATGTGTTGGAATAGGAGTATAATTGTGGATTTAATTGAAATTGCTTCGAATCACATTGATTAATAAAATGTTTATGTAATCGATTAGAATAATATTGGAGTGACTGGCTCTAAGTGCAAGTGGGAGTCTGTTGGTATATGTATGCCCGTAGAGCCATCCCAAGCGATTGCATGGAGTCGGATATTAATTAATCAATTAATGCGATTATTTGGTTAATTAATGAATTCCGAAATATTCTAATTAATCCACGAGCGTTTTAATTAACGCAACGTTTCTGTTTACCGATGGTTTAGGAAACCCTACTTCTCTTCTTATCCTATTTAAAGGAGGATAGACGGCCGATATCTATATAAGATATAGAGAGACGCTTTTAGGTTATTCTCACGTACAAAACCTAGCCGTCGTCGTCCTTAGGAGAGAAAGGAGAGCAACGCGGCGCTAGCACGCCGCTGCAGAGACACACTCCTTCCCGCCGGCTTGAGAAGCGCGACGTGGAGTTCCATCCATCCGCGTGGACGAAGTAGAGACGCAGACGCCTTGACGCCTGCGTTCAGAGGACGTCAACGACCACCTGTACGTGCTGCGAGCAACGTACGTCACTGCCGCAAAGGAGCATCGCCGGATCAACCTACGACAGCGAACGGGAGAGAAGATCCGTCCGTGTTTGACAAGCAGCGTTGCACCGTCGTGCAGCGGGACATCGCCGGACTTGCTCCGCGATAAGGTATATCCCGCAAACCTATTTCCGAATACGCTGTTATCGACGAGATCCTGTTACGGGTTGCGTGGATTTATCGCTTCCGCCGCGCATGTTTTCTCCACAAATCCCAACACAATCCCAATTCAGGGTAATATAATGAAAAACCCCTAATTTAAGAGGATGCTTCCTGAAACCCTAATTTCGGGTAAGGTTACATGAAACCCTAAATTGGGGAAAAGTTATAAGGAACCTTAATTCAATATAATAATGTTATGTGAAACCCTAATATTGGGTGATGTCATGGGAAACCCTAATATAGGGTGATGTTATGAGAAACCCCAATATAGGGTGATGTCATGTGAAACCCTAATATAGGGTGATGTTATGTGAAACCCTAATATATGGTGATGTTATGTAAAACCCTAATTGATAAAGAGGGGAACCCTATTCCTAATAATGGAGTAGTGAATAATATATTGGTAGGTGAAATACCTAAAGTGGTTGATAATGGATAATCTTATATCAATAATGCTTTAACCCGAGATGAGTCCATATTATTGTTAATGGTTGAATAATTCAAACGACTGAATGAACATGTGCATAAAGTATTAGGATGGGAAATATCCTAATACAAGATAAGCTGATGAACTTAAGTAAGTCAAAAGTGATGAGGGAAGTGATACATCAAGACATGATAGATATCACATCCAGTACCTCAAAGTTGATACACCTTGATGTACCCTAAATCCAGTGTACTTGGATGAATAACACAAGAAATGTGCCATGTCAATTGTTACATTGAGATGTAATGAGCCTAATGCACTTTAATAAGTGTAGGCTAACATACCTTAAGAAATGGTTAAGCCAAGTTAATAAAGTATAATATATTTATACTCTAGTAAGGATGAGAGAGAAACTCATACCTTGTGTTGATAATCATTTAATGATAAATGATGAGTATAGTTGTTGCCTAGTGAGAGGTGACAAGATGTTTAATGGCCTTGTGATCCATGAGAGTAGTTGTTGCCTAGTGAGAGGTGACAAGATGTGTAATGGCCTTGTGAGCCATCAGAATAGTTGTTGCCTAGTGAGAGGTGACTAGATATTTAATGGCCTTGTGAGCCATGAGAGTAGTTATTGCCTAGTGAGAGGTGACAAGATGTGTAATGGGCCTTGTGAGCCATGAGAGTAGTTGTTGCCTAGTGAGAGGTAACAAGATGTTTATAAAGTCTCATGTGAGAAATGATAATGTTCAAAATAAACAATGGAAACTTAGTAACATAATAATAACAACTAATGGATACAATAATAATAATGAAATCTTGATCATACATGCTTTATGTTTATAGCCAAATAAGGGCTATAGTGTTCTGAATAAGCTTAAAAGAGATACGAGGAATAATTGAATTACATAAAGGATATGAATAAGTATAATGGCTTGACCAAGGTTTAATACCTAGTAAAGGTGATGTAGTATTCAGTGATAATTGCACAGGATTGGTAATAACCCAATACATGGAATAATGTCACGGGATTGGTAATAACCCAATACCTGAAATAATTGCACAGGATTGGTCATAACCCAATACTTGGAATAATATCACAGGATTGGTCATAACCCAATACCTGGAATAATGTCACAGGATTGGTAATAACCCAATACCTGGAATAGTTACACAGAATTGGCAATAACCCAATACCTGGAATAATGTCACATGATTGGTAATAACCCAATACCTAGAATAATGTCACAGAATTGGTAATAACCCAATACCTAGAATAATGTCACAGGATTGGTCATAACCCAATACCTGGAATAATGTCACAGGATTGGTTATAACCCAATACCTGGAATAATGTCACAGTATTGGTCATAACCCAATACCTGGAATAATGTCACAGGATTGGTACTAACCCAATACCTGGAATAATTGCACAAGATTGGTAATAACCCAATACCTGGAATAATTTCACAGGATTGGTCATAACCCAATATCTGGAATAATGTCACAGGATTGGTCATAACCCAAATCCTGGAATAATGTCACATGATTGGTACGTAATAACCCAATACCTAGAATAATTGCACAGGATTGGTAATAACCCAATGCCTGGAATGTTTGCACAAGATTGGCATAGTCCAATGCCTGGAATGTTTGTACAGAATTGGCATAGTCCTATGCCTGGAATGTTTGCACATGATTGGCATAGTCCAATGCCTGGGATGTTTGCATAGGATTGGCATAGTCCAATGTCTGGACAGAATATGATGATGTATACTCACATTACTGGTACAATTCAATATCCAGTTAGCAGATTGGTTGAGACCAACAGATAGAAATGAGAATGATTCATGGATGACATACCATGATAATGAGTATCACATGATAAGCTTGAGATGTTGATATAGTATGATGGATAAATGATATACATGTTCTTCCTATTCCTTATAAAGAGAATAGATGATTTACTGCTCTATCATAGATAGTTGCAATACTTTAAAATATGAGAATGTTCTAAACTGCTTATCCCCTGCTCAGTTTTATAATGTTTATCTGCAATAATAATGTTTCTGGTGGAGAGTTATATCTCTCGCTGGGACAATTTCAATTGTCTCACCCCCGTGGGATCCAACATTTTTAGGTGGACGCAGACGAAGAGGTAGAAATCATACAGTATGAAAAAGGACAACAACATCAGGAACAATAGTAACATCTCATGTGGAGATACTGACTGTCATGTCTTGTAGATATGAGTCCTATGTGTCGTCTCTGTACTCTCAGGTCCTAGGAGTCAGTACTTAGTGTTTTTATAATCGATCTGAGATCTTGGCTTGAATGCTTCGAGGTTTTGTGTTGCTCATGTGTAGACTTAACAGAGCAATTGATGTATGTAATCCTCGAGAAGATATGGTACATGGTATGTACTTGTGGACCAAAATGTATATGTAATACTTTGGTTCTTGTTGTTAAGAGTTTCCTGGAATTGGATCTCTTTGCAAAAGGTTTTAATTTTTAGTGATTTTTTTTAATCCACTGTTAATGATCGCTTCCACTTAGTTAATGACAATTTGTTCGAATAGTGTGCTACAAAGGTGCACCTCCTTTTCTGAGAACCCATCACTAAAGAACTCCATAGTTAAGTGTGCTCAACTTGGAGTAGTACTAGGATGGGTGACCAGTCGGGAAGTTGATCCCGATTTGCACGTGCATGAGGACAAAGCACGTAGTTAAGGCTAGTGGTGGTCTGTGGGGCCAGTTGTTATTCCTGAAACTCTACTATATCCTTGGGTAGTGGGCCCAGTCATTACATGCTACTTATGCTAAAATTGACACATATGAAGATGGTGAACCCGTTGATGATTTCTTATAGAGAGCCCTGATTGTTAACTGGCTATACATGACCACATCTAGACTGGATATTATGTTTGCCATTGGACTTTGTGCTAGATTTCAATCGAATCCTATGCATTCTCCTTTTCAAGCCTTCAAAAGAATTTTGAGATATCTTTCTAGCACTATAAATTTTGGATTATGGTATCCCAAGGGCCAATCATTGGATTTGAAATATTATACCGATGTCGATTATACTGGTTGTTGTCTTGATTAAAAGAGACAAGTGGTGGTTGTTTCTTGCTAGTAAGAGCTCTGGTTTCTTGGTTTAGTAAGAAAAAAAATATAGTTGCTTTATCTACCACCAAAGCTGAATATATGGCTTCAGGATCATGTTGTGCTCAAGTGCTTTATATAAAATAAGTCTTGAATGATTATGGTTTTGTATTTTCCTCTAAGCCAATTTTCTACGATAATACTAGTGCATTAAACTTAGCTCATAATCTAGTTCTACACAGTCATTCCAAGCACATTGAGATTAGACATCACTTTTTGAGAGATCATATTGCCAAGAATAACATCTCTCTTTATGATGTTGATACAGAGGAACAATTGGCTGATTTACCAAACCACTTCCTTTGGATCAATTTCGATATATTAGAAGGAAGTTACTTATTACTCTGTTAGAAATTTTTTTCTTTGATATTTACCCAAGATTCTTGACTTTATTCTTGGTCTCTAGCATGCGTTTTGACATTGTGACTTTCAACATTTACTTTGGTTTTCTTTTCTACTTTAAACATGGATATTTTATTAAGGGCCATTAAAGAAGAGTTATTATAATTTTTTGCTATCTTTTTGAGATGAAAAAGGGGGAGAAATAAAATATAAAGAAAAATATTCCTTGATCTTCACGGCGGTTTCACGATTTTATTATCTTGGAAAAAATAATTTTGATGCTAAAGTGCTTTACGAGATGGATATCATGTTCCATACCTCTCTAAGCATACTAGCACACATTTTTATGTCACTTAAGGATTTGTTCTTCTCAGGTATAAAATTCACTCTTTATAATATTTTTCTTATATTTTAGAAATGCTTGCCATCTTCATAAAGGGGGAGATTGTTGGCTAAATTATACATTAGCGTATCCTCTATTTTGTTGATGACAAACATTTCATTCTTGTGGATCTAACTTGCTACTTGAGTATTTCAGGGTTCAAGGAGATCACACTCAATGGATAAATGAAGTTAATATGCTCAAATGCTTGTATTTTCATATTCGTACAACTGGTAATAACTTGTACAAGTGTTTAATGTACAAGTACCTAGAAGTCATGTAAAATAAAGCGTTAGATTTTCCCTATCCACCTAGAGCCCCTACTTAGGATCCCGCTTAGAGTCTAGAGTCATTATCTTTCTTTAAAAAAATTATTTGATAGGTTTTCCAAATATTTGCAAACTTGATTCCAATAAGTTTTTTCAGTCAAGAAACTAGTCGACCGAAAATCTCTCGGTCGAAGAAATTGTCAAACGAGAACCACCTCGGTCGAGGAGTCAGAGCGCCAGTCGAAATCTTATACATTTGTGCTCTAAATCATTTTGCTCGAAAATGTTGCGGACTGACACATCTTTGGTCCAAATCATATGACCGTTAGACCAAGTAGTTGGTAGTTGAGGCTAGACGTTGGAATAGATGTGTTCAACTCAGGCTCGGTCGAAGAAATTCTCGACTGAGACATGGTTGATCGAAAAACTTGTCGACCGAACTGGGTTCTGGACTGATTTCTAGAAACAACTAAATCAGTCGTTGCACCTACCATTAACTCGACGAAAACGACTAATTATCCACTAAGAACCCTCTAGACACTTCCCCAAGGTATCCTAGTCACCTACAATCTATTTGTATAAATAGAGATGACCTTAGGACACCATAGCACACAAGCAACACTTGAGAAATCATTCTAGAGAATAAATAGTTACACTTGCTTTCTTCTCCTTTGAGCTCTAAGTTAGTGTCCTATAGCTATAATCTCCTAGTCACCAACTAGCAACACCTGCCCTAGTGGTTAGGAGGTCTAATGCTTGATATATGATCAAATCGTTGTACTACATTAGTGTAATCTTCCTTCTTCCAATCTATTTCTTCAAGTTGATGAAATCTTGCTCCTTGACTACTGCAAGTGTGGGAGGTTGTCCGAGGGAGCTTGTTCGGAGCTACTTCAAGGTGTGAAGGCTGCTCCTAGGTGATCGGAGCTACTTCAAGGCGTGAAGCACTACTACAAAAAATGGTTTTTACAACAGTTTATTTTTCCATTTTACAACGGGTGTCAACTGTTGTATTAGATCGTGTGGTCTTATGGGGGGGTTCTTTATACAACAGGTGTTGTGCATGTTGTAATATATTTATTTTATACAACAGTTAATACATGTTATAGTTCATTGAACACACCTGTTGCAATAGGGGTGTTGTATATAACATGTTGAGATAAAAAGAAAATACATCTAGACACAAGGTTTCGAACTTAAGACCACTTGAAAGTAAGTCACATCTCAAACCGCTGAACCAATTTCATTTTATGCAACACATATATTCTTTGTTGTACATATACAACAAATGACGTGCAAACCTGTTGTGTGATTGTGGTCTATTACAACGGGTAACTATTACAATAGGTGAAAGCCTATTGTGTAATTATAGTATACTACAATGGGTTATAATATGTTATGTAATGATGGTCTATTACAACTGGTTAACATATGTGACTATTACAATGGGTAGAGCATGTTGTGAAAGTATGATCTTTTACAACATGTTAGAGTATGTTGTGTAATGATGGTCTATTACAATGAGTTAACATACATGACTATTACAGCGAGTTAGAGCATGTTGTGTAATTATGATCTTTTACAACAGTTTAGAGTATGTTGTGTAATGATGATCTATTACAACAAGTTAGCATGTGTGACTATTACAACAAGTTAGAGCATGTTGTGTAATTATGGTCTCTTACAACGGATTTGAGTATGTTGTGATATTACAGTCTATTACAACAATTTAGCATCTGTTGTAGTATCACATATACTATAACGAGTTTGGCCTGTTGTATATAACTTGTGTTGTATAAAATATATAATTCACAACACACAAATATCCTAGTTGTAAAAGATATGCTAACTACAACACAACCAATAGAACTGTTGTGTTTTTCCCGTTGTAAAAAGTATTTTCTGTAGTAGTGAAGGCTGCTCCTAGGCGATTGGAGCTACTACAAGGAGTGAAGGATGCTCCAAGGTGCTTGACGCTACTTAAAGGAGGTGAATGCCGCGCCAAGGTGGTGGAAGTGGATCATCATCCTCTCATTAGATTCTCTTCCGTGTCCCAGTAAAGAAGTGGTTGAGGTGAAATGATTGTATTTTATTATAATTCCTTGAGAGTTAATAAAATTGATCACTTGCAAATTCCAATCGGAAATAATTGGGCAGTGGACTGACATCCTTCAATTCAAAGGGTGGAACCACTCTAAATTGTGAGTCTCTTCCATGTGTCCCTCTCCTTCTTACAATTTAAGTTTTTTAATTTTATAATTACCAAAAGCTATATTCACCCTTCTAGATCTTTCAACTTCATTATAAACCCACTTTCCCTGTGTAGGAAGGAAGGACTGCAAGCAACAAATGCATCCAGATAATTAAAAGAAAACATAATAATACTACGACCACTACGTTAATGGAAATCTAAGTACCCATTCATCCCCATGGGAGAGAGACTATATAAACATAGTATCCATAGAGTAATTAGAATAAAATTAAACTAATAAATATTGGATTAGGCTTAAAAAACAAAAAGAAGAAAGCAAATATATTATACATAGAAAACGGTAAATAAAATACGCACTTGTAATTCACCTCTCTCAATAGGGTAGTAGTGTAGATCGCAAAAATTGTAATACTAGAGGGCTCTTCCTATTTTTGTGCAGGAAACCAACATATGGACATTTCTCCTCAAAATTCACCCCCTAAGTAAAATTATGAGATCCAAGTCCATAACCACCTCCCTCCTCTTCTCCACCCTCCCGCATGTTACCTTTTGTTTTTCCCTTGCTGTTTTCCAAATTTGTAAGACGCTGGCATTGTTATCCTCGTCACTTACCACGGGTCCCTGTTTCTCTCTCTCTCGACCGCTACTCCCTCTCGTTCACTCATGGCCAAACCCGCCGCCTCCCCGCGACGATGGTGGGTCCGGTTCGCTGCCGCCCATCTTCTCCCTCGAGGCGGAGGGGACGCCCTCTGGTACTTCATTGCCCTGCTCTCTATAGTCTCGCTACTTACCCAGGAGCTCACCCGTCGCTCTGTCCTTGCTGCCGACTTTGAGGGCTTTGATGCCGAGGAAGACGAGGAGGAATTCACGCCTCCGCCTAAACTGTTTGCTTCCACAACCCCTCCTACTACCCTCACACAGTCCAGCACTCCTGAATCCCACCATGGCCCTCCGCATGAGGAGGTCAAGGTTGACTCGCCCGCGGCTACCACCATTCAGACTTCGGATCCCGCCTCCAAGCTCTCATCCCCGTCTTACGCCACTGAGGAGTGGGACGAGGATGAGTTCGAGGGCATCCCAACACAGATCCCGGAGCAGATCGTAGCCGATCCGGCGGATCTCCCCCACTCTGTCCCGATAGAGGCCGAAGCTGACCCGGCGAAGCCAGCGGCGGTGCCCAAGTCCTTCCCTAGGTCATACGTCATCGAGATCGCGTGTGCGAGTTTCCTGATATCCTTCACTATCAACTACTTCACGGGCCGAAAGGAGAACGAAAACATCGCGCTTGCATGGGCTTCCAAGTTCGCGACAAGGGATTCCATCTTCGAGAAAAATTTCAGCCTGCTTGGCACTGGCGATGGCAAGGATACCCCGCTTCTGCTCAAAGAAGGGCAGGACGTGTTCAAATTCTATGCTAGCGGCCGCAGGTTCTGCCAGGGTTTGCTCGCTACTATGGAGTTGAAGAGCAGGCACGATCTCATCTCCAGAATCTTCTACTTGGTCTTCCCCAAGCCTGATACAATCACGTTCGAGGTACTCATGAACGACGACTCCATGGACCATGTGCTGTTTGCTGTGGCGAGGAAGAAGCTCGCCAAGGCCATGCATAAGGAAGAGAGGGACTTGCAGAGGTATGCTGGTCTGGTTCTGAGTCCACCCTCTGGGAGGAAGTGGGTTGCGGATGACTTGGTGGTTGTGACGGAATCAAAGGAGGTCGCTGGTGATATGCTCAATGACGCCGTTCTTGATCAGGTTAGTGACTTAGTGACTTTGTTCAGAGCCTGTTCTAAATTTGGAAGAACACTAGTTGGCAGAAACGAGAGGTATGTGCATAATTGAGTTTTTGCAAATACAATTACTTGCACTAAGAATAAGCTGAAACAAATTGCAAATCCGAGAGAGAGACATTCTAGTGTTCTACCCTATCTGGTGCAATAGAAATGCAAAGTGAGTTCTGATGGCATATCCACCTTAGTAATTGTCAAATCATGCAATATAATCGACATATCCCACATCTATATGATGCGATATAGAGTAAAGTGTCACCTTTCTGTAGAGAGCTAACAGGGTAGGGAAAATAGCTTGTTGTTTACTACTGCTAAAGGTAATCAGAAATAATTATCATTTGAGTTTTAGGTTTTTGGGCCTTTTCTGTTGGCACTCTGTGAACAAATGTATTTGTTGTTATATTGTTATGTACACCCTGTCCTATATAGAAGAGAGGAGGCAATTACAAGGAAGCGGACTGAAACCCTAATGGGCCATGGGCAAACAGGCCCATCTACACAATAGACTAATTAACCTATTAATTAAATAGGCTAATACTTTCTAACACAAACTTTTTGATTGGATTGTTGCTAAACTGGTAAGGAGCAATTTGACTAGGCAAACATACAATTCTTTTCCTGGGGATGCTCCTAGATCCGTAATGCTTATCCCGTAGTTCACAGTTTTATGCACAAAGGTATTATGTGATTCATTTAAGGTTTGAAGCGTGACACTTGTCATACCTAGATACCACATTATGTAGTATGTCCTGTAAATTACATGTTAATTGTTTCTTCATTGATATATTTACCAACATGCATGTTTTCGAGTAGCTAAGCTGTTTTAGTAACTGTATGTAATGCGCAACTGTAAGCAGATCAAAATTTGTAATGGAAAAATAGTTTTTCTCCCTGTTAGAAAATCAATTTGTAATTACTGTCATCCTAAATTTGGTCCTATAATCATTTAATACACAATCAATTTAGCAGTTTGAATTTCAAGGGATTAGATCGGGTCTGATGTAGTTAAGTCAAAATTTAAGGTCAATATTTCTCAACTATTTTTCACGCTGTGTGTTAAGACCTATATGTAGCCTGGAAGTACTCCACAGTTCTCTCCAGTTCCCAATTCCCCATGTTGTCTTTGTTTCCCAACTAGATATTTTGTTTTATAATATCTTTCTGAATGACTTGGAGGAACCTACCTTAGACAATAAGGTAGTTCTGTTTTTTTTTACTGCTTCGATAGCTGTTTTCTTTGTTTTCTAACTAATGGTCTGAGGTTGATACTATGCGGAATGACCTATGGTACAAAAAGAAATCCAAGGAAGTTTTAGGGAAAACAAAGGGTTGGGTTGTCTCAAAAGGAGATGTGTTGGCGAAAAAAGTGCAAAAACTATTCAATTAAAGAGGAGGAACTTAGGAATCTACTTTGATGTCATAGTTTATGAATTTACCTGAATACCGTGATGACAAAGTTGTGTTTGACACATTAGACAGCAAAGAAGAAGCTAAGTAGTAGTTGGTGATGAGGTAGAAGATGTAGATTAGACAGTAAAAACGAAAAAAAAACTTATAAGGATGATATCCCTGGTATACACTGTATGCTGGAATATCCTTTTAATATAGTAGATTGCATATAAAGTGACCCTTAAACAAAACAATGGAGTACACTAGAGTCTATATGATAGCCGAAGTAAATGCATTACATTGTGCCGATATAATGGTATCCACTAAGGTGCAGTTCAGTTGCATGCTTTGCTTTGAGTGACTGTTTTTGTTTTGTAGGGCTCATTATTCAAGCTAGAGCTATCTATATGAGAATGCTTCTTATAAAAAGATCATAGCAAGGTGGATCAATTGGATAGAAGATCATAGCAAGGTGGTTCAAATGGAGATGTGTGACATGTTACATACAATCATATTTCATTCACACTGAGAGCTAAGTTTTATGATGTATCTTAACAATAAATGCTGTATGGTGGAAGATGATGGGCTATGGATAAACAATGTTTTTTGAAAATGTGCGTTGGAAGCGAGAATGTTAACATGAATATATGAATACCTGGCTAGCAATTATTTATGAAAAAAACAATTTGGAGCATGAAATATTGGGAGAAACTCCTATATGGCGTCTTAAGTCTTAAACATAGGTTCAAATATCTGACTTTGACACCGTTTCCAATTGTTTTAGAAATGGAAATTTACAGAATTTTCAATAGAAATGCCAACAGCTATGTTCCTGTTGTCACACAGTTTTGAGTCTTTGACACACATCCAAATAAGGAATTAAGTCACAAAGCTTTACGAAGATGATCTATTGATCTGTAGAGATATATACACATTTATGCAATGAATCATACATTAATGGGGAGGGGGTGCTTCTACATGTGAGTAAAGCGATCCGAACAATTTTGATATGGATTTCAATGCTAATTTTGACGACAAAATGAAGTGAGTACTTTATAAAACTTTTCAAGCACAATCTATACATCCATAACCACTTAATTTATGTGATAATATCACAAATTGAATTTGATAGGGGGTGGGAGCCTTCATCATGTGTCATGTCTCATATGGGGGGAATGTAGTGTATATGTTACTGATATTACTTTATAGTTTATACAGTTTCCGTCTATCTTGTAGTTTATGCAAGTTAAACTAGTATCACAACTTACACAATTGGAGATTAATTATTAAAGTAAAACTGAAGTATTCAAATACGTAACTGAGTCTGAAATTAGAGTGGTGTGCTTGTGGTTATCTAGACATAAGTTGGTGTATGTGATTGACGTAGAGTCCAACTCATGTTATGCCTATAACATTTATTGTAAGTCTCTATATGCTCTCTTTATGCTTCATCTCCCACAAGTTTGCATCGTCCCTAAATACGAAAATACTGCTCTAGGGACTTCAATTGGCCATCCTCGTCAGTCAAAATACTTTTGATTGTTACAAGTTGCAACTACCCTTTCAAAATGTAAAAATATGCTACTAGTTATAACTTTACTATAAACGTGTCAGATATTTATACACCTATGATGTCTATAACATTGTGTGGATTGTAGCTCAAATGTGATATTACTTAATCTAGAGCATTAAGTTGTACTTACCCCAAATTTGGATGGATCCACAACTTGTAATCACCTATTTTTGGGTTAAAAAGTGGTAGTTATTGATCCAATAGGGTAGATGTGAAACATGGTAGTAGAATTCAGTTGGGTTAGGGCTTACGTACCTTAGATAGAAGCTAGAAGATCCCCCCTGAAGCAGTAGCTCCACTCCAATCATTTTTTTCGAAGTTCACTCAAATTAGCTAATAACAAACACATCACTCAACTGTACTTCATTTCTCAAATAAACTTGCAAATTTATAGAAACAATCAAAGTTTCACAAAATGCATGCCCAAAGTTGTCAAAACTCATCAAAACTGCAAAATCTTTGTTAAAACCGACCTGGCCCTTATGTAACCTCGCTGATGCCCAAACTGTACCCCCACCTAATTGTTCAAGATTACCTCTTTCTCTGCTTCTCTTGGGCCTCGCTCTACGGGAGCAAAGACGCTGAAGAGCATGGTTTGCGAGACATAATATGCAAGTGGCGAGTAGAACGAAAAAAGAAAGAAGAGAGATAGAGTGGAAGAAAGGCAATCTGCATGACAACACTAACCAGTCGACGGTCGGAAGAAGATATCAATGTATATAATTGCATACCAGATTTATTGGTCTTTCTAAATACATAGGTAGGATATAGTAGTCCTTGGCACATGGGCGTACAGATCCTACTGGAGGAGCAACTTCTGGACAACAAGACTACAGTGGAATGGAATCTTGCAACCATCATTAATCTGAGTTGTGACAATTTGCTCTGCTGCTACCAACTTATTTGATCTTTGATGTTCCCTAATCGAGAACGAGGAGGCAAATGTTTTGTGTTGGTTTGAGGTAAATGGAAATGAATAAGTGGGAAACCGGTTGGAAAATGGGCGAACACATAGGCGTCTTGTGAGAGTATTGTGGGTTATAGTGGGAGTAGGTATAGATCACGACTACCATTTAAGAAGTTGTTCTTAAGTCTTGTATTGTTATTTTTAGATTTGCTAAATTGTATGTAATCCATATCCGTGACTCTAGCTAGGTAGTTTAGTATTTTTCCAGAAAATAAAAATCATTGAAACATAACGATCTCGAAGCAGGAAAAACCACATAGTTGATTCTTTTAACCACCCAGAAGATAGTGGGTACATGGATTAGAAATATTAGAAAGTGAAAATAGAAAAAAGAAAAAGAAACATGGCAAAAAATTGTGAGAATAGAGAGAGAGAGAGAGAGAGAGAGTTAAGGAGGGGGCTCTATTTAAAAGAAAAAATAAACATGGCAAATAATTGTGAGAAGAGAGAGAGAGAGAGAGTTAAGGAGGGGGCTCTATTTAAGAATCGTGCATTTTGATTGGTTGGGATTTATCAATAGAAAATAAAACAATAGTCTTATACATTGTAGAATAAACTCGCTTTTTAAAATGTAATATAGATATATTTTTCTCTAATGATGTTTTCTTATCTCCCCAAACTACGACCTTAACATTTCTGCCAAATGTTGTTGACATCTTGTCTCGTCACTACTTGACATTTACTTAGGTCTAGCAACGACCCATGTTTTGTCAATCTGAAACCGAGCCGACCAACCCGAAAATCGCATGACTTGAACCCGGCCCGATCCGACCCGACTTGGAATACTCTGGGTTTAGAAAACATTGTTGCCCAACCCAAAGCCTGATAACCTGGCCAATATATATATATATATATATATATATATATATATATATATATATATATATATATATATATATATGGGTGTTTATTCATTGCCCGCGCGGGTAGCATGGATTTTCGCTACCCTGCAGCCAAAAAAGTAACTCTCCTAGCTAAGAAAGTAACTCTGCTGTAAAAAAAGTAACTATGGTGTCAAAAAAGTAACTCTGCTGGCCAAAAAAGTAACTCTGTACAAAATATACAGCAGATATATATAAGGACGGGTTTTTTGATTTTGGAGGGGCAAATGATATTATTTTTGGCTCAAATTTTTTGGAGAGCTAGACAAAATAGTCCTCTACAATTTTGAAATTTTTTTTTTGAAGAAAAGTGATCGGAAGGGTGAGCGGGTAGCTACCCGCGTGGGCAATAAAGATGGGCCCTATATATATATATATATATATATATATATGAATTAGGTATCTATATCATTGATTTAAAAACTGCTTAAACAGTGGCAACCTATCAACCTGAGGAATCTAAGATGAAGCTGTTGGTGAATCATTTTGTCATTAAGCTGGTGCTTTCTCAAATTCAACCCGCTTTATACTATTTTTTGTGGGCTTCTTAATTGCCCACTTAGGACGCTTGATTAAAACAAGGACTGACATAGTCCAACAACAAATATATTGAAAAGAAAAACGGATTGTAGTTGTCTAGGACGCTAGGCGTCCCTTTTTCCCAAGGGGAGCCTAGGCATTTTTGCTTGTTTATTTTTTTACATATATAAAGTAACATTTTGATATATATCCCACCCTATTTGCACAAAAAACATTTTGATATATATATTTAGCTATATTTGGATAGATGCATTACTATGTATATTTCTAATGGTTATATCTAAGTTGTAAGAATTTAACTCGACCTAAATCACACTTAACATGACCCAAACTAGACTGGATTGGCCCTAATTTGACCTATCTGGATCTAAAATGAACCTCATCTGGCCTAAATCTAGCCTAATTTTGCATAGCATAAACTTCTTAGACCCAAACATTCCCTGACTTACCCTATATTTACCTAAATGAGACCTAATTTGGACAATCAGACCAAAATTCCCCGAAGCAGATGTATTTTCCCAAATCAGACATGTTTTCCCCAAATCAGATCTAATTTGCTCAAATTGATCTGAAATTGGCCTAAATTAGACCAAAATTTGCATATCATGACCTAAACAGACCCTAATTCCCCCAAATTAGCCTATATTGACCAAAATGAGACCCAAGTTTGGCCAAAGCTTACCTAATTTTCCAAATCAAATCTATTTCCCCTAAATCAGACTTGTTTTCCCCAAACCAGACCTATTTTTACACAAATTTGACATGATTTGACTAAATTAGACCTAATTTTGCATAACACGACCTAATCAAACCTTACTTCCCCTAATTTACCATATACTGACTTAAATGAGACCCAATATGGCCTAATCAGACCTAATTCACCCAAATTAGACGTATCCCCCCAAATCAGACCCTGGTTTTCCCAAACCAGACCTAATTTGCCAAAAGTTGACCTATTTTGGCCTAAATTAGAACTATTTCCACCATAGAATGAATCAAGGTGATCTAATTTGACCAAATCCAAACCCAATTCGTGATAATTTAGCCTTTAAATAGCATAATTTGGGCCTAAAAGGCCTAAGTCAACCACTTAATCCACTTAATAAGCTTAGGCGCCTAGTTTGAGGTGCCTTGCCTAGCGCCTAGGCGGCACCTTGATAACTAAGTGCTTGCTATCTTTGCATGCTATAGAAGCAAACCATAATATTGTGTTCCTCTCATAGTTTTATAGGCTCCCGCCTGGGCTTTGTCAAGGCGGGCCTAGGCCCCATAGGCTCTAGGTGGGCCGCATTAAACTGGGTGCCTAGGCTAGGCGGGCCTAGGCCTCATAGGCTCTAGGTGGGCCGCCTTAAACTGGGTGCCTAGGCTTTCATATAACAAAAGCGGATACCTAAAGCCTTTTAGGCCCAAATTAAGACACTTAAAGACCAAATTAGCATGGATTAGGTCTGAATTCAGTCAAATTAGATGAAGTTTAGTTATTTTAGGGAAGAAATATATCTAATTTAGGCCAAATCAGATCTAATTTTGGGAAGAGTAGGTCTGTTTTTTTTTGGGGGGGATAGGTCTGATTTGAGGAAAGCATGTCTTATATGGGGGAATTAAGTTTGATTTTGCCAAATTAAAGCTTGTTTAGGTCAATGTAGGACAAATTAGGGGAATTTACGTCTGATTAGGTCATGTTATGCCAAAATAGGTCTGCTAGTGCAAACTAAGTTAAATTAGGTCCAATTTAGATCATGTTAAGTCAAATTAAGTCCGAATAGGTCTAGCATAGCTCATGATAGGTGAAGTTATGATTGATTAAGCTTTAGAGATAACGATTACAAATGTACATATCGATGTATATAGTTGAATATATAGAAACGTATACACAAAATCATTTATATATATGTAAAATATAAATAAATATGAAGAACGCCTAGAAACGCTTAGGCCCCCCTAGGTTTCCCTTGGGTGGGAAGGACTGCCTAGCCGCCTAGACAAGTAATGTTCCTTTCCTACCTATACGAAATTTGTGTACTAGTGCTGTGTGCGTTTCTGCCACTCGCCACCTCCTATAAATGTAGTACTTTATAGCTGTATGACGACATCCTATTAAGAGTTGTATATGAGTATTGTGAAAGTACCATGCAAAAGTATCGCATGAGAACTATATGATTACTGTAAATACATAAAATTAAAATCTACAACATACAAACCAGAACATATGTTTGTACCATTATATTTAATTTGAGTGATTATATAATGTAAAATATAATATAGATGTGTCCTAAAATTTTCAGTTGATCAACTTAAAATTAGGGGTGGCAATCGGGTTCGGGTTGAGCGGGTCAACACTTTTTTGCTAGACCCTAAACTTGCAAAAGATGGATTTTCGGGTTGAAACCCTTAACCCTAACCCGACCTGCAAATAATTTTGGGTCTATCGGGTCTGACCCGTAAATCCAACACCAAGACAATAGTTTTAAAAAATGCTATGATTTGTCTAGTCATTGATAATTCCGAAGTGTAACTAACAACTTTCATTGTCATAAACTTACGATGTGATTGAGAAACACATATAAAGCCTATTGTAGTTTGTTCGAGAACTTTAAACACAAATTCCTAATATAATTAGTATAATAAATCATACAAATCAATAAAAAACCATGTAGATTGCCAAAATAAACTTCATGATTGATGGATTAGTAAATTAATGGGCCATTGGGTGTCTTAAAGTATAGTATTTGTAATTTTATTTGAAAATATAATTCTGAATTTCGGGTCTATAAGGTCAATTCGGGTCTAAAGTCCAAACTCGGACCCGACCCTAACTTAATTTCGGGTTCTTCGGGTTCGGGTCAAAAAACCTTAGACCCTAAACTTGCTTAAAGTTTCGGGTTTGGGTCGGGTCAATCGGGTCGGGTCTTGTTTTGCTAGCCCTACTTAAAATGCTATATGATATCCTAACTGGCTAATCTAATCTATTGTTTTAGTTTGTTATTCAATAGCTAATACTATTTAATAGTTAAAAGTAAGTCAGTAACACAATTTACTTTTATATATATGTCAATGAAAATGTAATAAGTACAAATATTACTTAGTTCAATTCAATGTTCAAAATTTCGATGAAATAGTCAAAATTTCGGCCAAAATTTCTTTTTCGGTGGCAATCGAACATTGAAATTGACTGACAAAAATCTCGAAATAGGCAGATTATTGTTTTTTTTTCTGCTTTTTCATATACTATGTACTACCTAGAGTACATTTTTTTGCACAATTTTGTGTTTTAAAGTCTATATATTGTGCTTGCAAACTATACAGACTTAATTCATTGATTTCACCATTGAAAATTAACGTAAAAAATCCCCATCGAAATGCCCATCGAAATAGTTCAGGGTCATTCACTCAAAAATGACGAGACCCCACCCCCACATATCCAATATGAAATATTATTACATATTTGAGTAGATCTACACTAGTAGATCATTTTGAAGTTTCATAAATTAATTTGTTTATTTTGCCGTCGGAATGCCAGGAACGCATTTATCGAAATTTCTGTCAAAATTTCTATTTCTATGGCCACCGAAACGACATCGAAATTGGACATTTTCTTCCTTGGTTCAATTATATATTACTTGGTTATCGCGTAATTTTTTAATAATCTAGTACTATTGTATCACTGAAATGTAAATATCTACATTATTTCACTGCATGGTCTGCTTTTTAGAAAGTGGCCCGCTTAACTAGCCGGTTCATGCTTAAATGCTAGACGGTTCACTTAAGTGCTAACAAACGGTTGGCCGATCGCTTCTTGCTTTCCTAAACATTTATATATGAGATCAAGAGAGAAAGATCCCCCATTCTCCCAAAATGTATATATATCGGAATTTGGTAAATTTTATTCCGAAGCCCCAAAGAAATTTTGGGTCAAATTACAAAGTAGTCCATAACACTACAATACTCACTCAACCTCTACTAAACACATAATCTACTTGAGATTACTTTACATGTCTTTGATGCTAGATTCTCCTTATTCCTCATCTTGTTGGAGTGCTTCCTCTCATTCCTTTGTATAGAAGTAGATTGCTGGTAGGGCCATTAGTTCCTTTCTTCTCTCTTTTCCGGTGTTCTCCCCCAGGAGCATGATCATCTCCTTAGCGCTCTTCAACCTTCTCTTGCTGAACTTCATCTTTTCTCTGACTGACTCCCACACCTTCCTAATGTATCTGCATGATCTAAACATGTGGTCATGGGATTCTGTCTCACTCTTGCATAGTAAACAGGTAGGTGTAATGTTCTTGTACCATTTCTAAACCCTCTTAAGGGTTGGGAGGGACTCATAGGCTGCAAGATAGAGGCACATGCTCCATTTGGGAACTTCAAACTCTGTCCATATATACTTCGAGACACACTGACTGTCCCCTCTTGCTCGGATCAGCTTCCAAGTATTCTCTTCCATCTGTTTCCGGCTCCACCCCCATGCTTCATTGCTGTTAATAGTTTGCTTAATGACCTCCACATGGTAGTCGTCCTATTGATAACTCGAGAGTACCCTTCCCTGGTGTTTGGGACATAATCCAGGCCCTTAGGGTACCTCTTCCTCATCCATCCAACCCCTAGAGAATCACCCTTCAGATACTTGATGGTTCGTTTGGTCGTTCCCCAATCAACAATCTCTTTTGGGGTCTTCAATCCTACTCCCCCTTCCTCCTTGGTCACTGCCAATCTGCTAAACTTCATTGGGTGGTTATTACTTGCCCATATGAAGTTCGAAATAGTCATTTCCATTCTTTCCAAGACTGCGTTGGGTATTTCCCCTTGCTAAACCCAGAAGATCGGGAGGCCTTCAATGAATGACTTGGCCAGTGTAATCCTCCCTGCCATGGAGGTCTTCGTGATGAGCCACTTTCCTATCATTTCTTCCAGCATGTTCGAGCATTTAGTAAAGTCATTTACTTTAAGATTGCCTCCAGCCAGAGGGAAACACAGGTACCTTGTGGATAAAACACTAATGTCAATTTCCATTATGCATTCAATCATTCCCCTTATGTCCTCGCAATTAGTTGATGTAAATAGCTGAGTTTTCTTCACGTTTATCTTCAGGCCTGTTTGCTCCCTGAACTCCTTCAGTAGAAGCTTCTGGTTTTGTAAGTATCCACGCTTTGCCTCCAGGAACACTAGGACGTCATCCGCGAATACGAGATGGTTCAGGACCTTGGTGCCATGGACTTTGTAGCTGCTTATCTTCTTCTTCTCTTCTGCTTTGTTCATCAATTCGAAGTAGTATTCCATGATGATGGTGAATAGAAGGGGGATAGTGGATCCCCTTGCCTAAGACCATTCGACCCTCTGAAGATGCCATTAGGAGTGCCATTCACCAACATTGAAAAACTGGTTGTTGCAACACACTGCTTCATCCACGAGATCTACTTTTCCTGTAATCCCAACTGTTCCATCAGCCGCTAGAGCTTCTTTCACTTCACACTGTTGTAGGCTTTTGAAACATCCAGTTTCATACAAATCTTCTTGTGTCCCCTTTTGAAATCCAGCAGAAACTCCCCAACAAGCAGGGCACAACTTAATATCATGCTAGTACTCCTCCCTGATATGAAAGCTCCTTGGTTATCCGAGATTGATATTGGCGACACCATCTTCATGTGATCAGCAAGCAGCTTAGCTATCGCCTTGTATTGAACATTACAACAGCAGGCTATTGGCCTGAAGTCGGCCATTGATGCGGTTGTCTTCTTCTTCGATATGGACACCAAGAACGCGTGGTTGCCCTGCCTAAGCATGCAGCCACCATCTAGGAACCATTTCACCAATTCACGTGTATTTATGTATGCATGTGTGTATGTACAAGCATTAAGCAAAAATGACAAGAAATAGATTTTTGTTACCAACAAGGAGAAATAAGGATTTAGAGTTATTAACAAAGCCACATCAACATAATAAAATAAAATATGTAGCAAATACTAAGATATAAGATATTAATGTTATGTACTATTAGATTCAAAATTTTAACTGGATATTAGGGGAAATATATTTTGAATTCGTACACAAGGAATCAAAATATATCAATTGACTAATGATGTTTAAAAAACATTACATAGTAAATCAAAAGATATCATAAAGATAGATTTAACAATGACGACTAATTAATCTAATCAGAAGTCACTTTGAATTTTAATCTTTTCAACAGATGAATACCAAGTCCATCAATGAATAATCAACTACAACAAATCTGAATACAAATTGACTGAGGGGAGTGTATGTCATAATTTCAAAAGCAAAAAAAAACTTGGCTCTGCTGGCGAACTTCAAATATTTTGAGATGTTAGCCTCAATCTAGGGCACTGAGGCGTAAGCCTCAAGGCACAAATGGGATTGCTTTGCCCTTGTCGATTGCACTGCAATATGAAAGGGAAGAGTAGGGTATAGTACAGGCAACGAGAGAGCAAGTAGTATCAGTTTATGTGCCATCAATGAGCGGAACAATGCCCTTTTTTGTGATCATCTTCTATACTGAAGCCACCGAAGGAGTAGGGATGGCAAATGGGCGGGTATGAGCAACCCATACCCATACCCATGATACCCATATAAATTTTGACCCAACCCATACCCACCCCATTTGAAGAAAAAATAAAACCATGCATACCCATACCCACCCCATTAGGAAATGGGGACCCATTAGAACCCATCTTAACCAACTCCACGCATTAGCCACACAATACAAAATTATTTTCAGAACTTATGAAAGATGTGTTTTCTTATTATTCGTTTCAACACAATTTGTCCCAAAACCCCTACATATATTATATTATATAATTAATGTTGAGACCATTACACACTTTGAATGTGCTATACATTCGGAAAGAACATCATTTGTTATATCTTGAAGGTGTAACTTTTACTTACGGAATTTCTACTATAGATACTGAATGCAATATATGCATTTTATAAGAGAAATATAGTATATCATCTATTGACTAAGACACGAACCGATTACTTTACGGGTGTAAGTCTATTATTAATATTTACAAAATAGCACAAAAGCCAGGAAATGAGATTCGTTAACTTCAGTTTTATTATGTTTCAAGCATTCCAACGAACAGTTCACGTGCGCAAATCGAATCACACTGTTGCTACACATCAACGGACATGGACAATTTGTCCTACTGAAAAGAAGTAGAAGATGGTCAGATCAATGAAATCCCAGGCAGAAAGCAACAGTCTCATGTAAGTTTAATCGGAACAACACCACCACCAACTTCGTGGAGAGGAGGTTGGCCGCAACTACAGCTGCTGCTACTGCTATGGAGGTGAGCCTACTTGCGGAGGTTGTGGGTACAGTAGGTGTTTAATCTTTGGGACGCGAGCCATAGGTGGATCCAGATGCAACATCACACATGGAGGAGCCAGTATGGTTGCCATCTCAGTTGAACTCGCCATTCGTCGATTGCTTGCTCAAGGCAGTCAAAGTCGTGGCCACGATCCTGGGAGATTACCGCAATGACATGCATGGTAGGCACTTCGCCGTGCTCACGAGGAGGGTCAAGCTCCTCGCCTCGCTCATCGAGAAGCTCTACGATGACATCGAGGGCTGCGGGTAGCAGCACCACCACCAGGGGAAACGGCGGCCGGATGGGGCGGAAGCGACTCTCATGGATTTCGGCGATGTGGTCAGTGACGGTAGGGACCTTCTGCTGCTAGGGACCCAGGAGAGAAAGACCTAGCCGGTGAGATTGTGTATTGCGAATTCCACATCGGCAGAGCCTCCTCCGCAGCAGGCGTCCACGACGGAGTCAACCACGCGGAAACCGGTATGGTGCGGCATGGAGATGACGATAGGCAACGAAGATGCCGGTCGGATAGGAAGGAAAGAGTCAGACCGTTGATGCGGGAGTCGAGAGCGAGGAGGTGCGACGGGAGATTGGGGTTGGGGGTGGGACGGTGACTGTCGGGACTAGGATTAGATATTTGTGGGTAATAATGGGTCTTACTGGGCATCCCGTTGAAAACCGAACTCCACATTACTATCCCCATTAAAACCCAATAAGTAATTAAGACCCATCAGGCGCCATTATATTTGGGTCAATTTATATTGGGTCCGTGTGACCCATTGAGTTATGGGGATTTCTGCCATCTCTACGAAGGAGGGTGATATCTAGTAGGAGGATAATTGCTGCGTGGAGCAACATGATGATGGTTTCATATAATAGCAATTCACGAAGGTGTAAGGAGAGACGGAAAGGATGTATCCCTTTGGGGAGGGAGGGACTGACTTTTCACGTATACTAAAAAATTTCATCTCTCAGGACAAGCCCAGTGCGTGCTATATAAATTAACTTGGCTCAAACCCTAAGCAGTCAAAATAACTTGGAAATAAATCTAGATTAGGACAAGTACACAAGTGAAATCTGATTAATGAATAAAAACCCTATTATCTCCATTATTTTAAAAATCTGTCTCTAAATGTCATCACCGTGACCAGTTTCGGTTGCAAGCCAGTGCTTCTTGTATTCTATGTATTACCTTTTGATAGTTAGTTTTTAAAGTATTATACCCCGGCATAATATAACCTTTGTTGAGTCTTGACTGGCGTTTGAAAACATGTTACATGCATTGTATGGAATACCAAATATACTCGCAATTTAGTCTTAATAATGTAGGCAGTTCCTCTATTCTGTGAGCCTATCGGCATCGGCATCTTTTTCTGTTCTAGGTTCAATGTGAGATCACTTTCCATCAAAAATACAAAATTGAAGATTCTATTCTGTCCATCGAGTTTTTTTAAAAGTGTGGGAATTTAGGAATTATGTGGAATATTTTGATACATCTTTATGAAAACAATGTATAAAACATTAAAACAATGCATGATGTAAACAAGTAAATATGATTCGTGGCCTTTCAGAAGGCTTGTCTCTCGTATAAAAAGTCAAATGAACCATTTCCCTTTTCTACTACTGAATTTTCAGAATTTTGAGGTTAGACATGTTGTAATTTATTACATGAAGTGTCTTAGATTGAGTTCACATGTTAATGTTGGAGTTTCTTTCAACTAGTTTTATATAATGTAGTTGAACAATCTGCCTGTTTGTGAGTTTTTAATGCACATAGCCATGCCTCGTGACCTTTTCACATAAGTCTCAATTCAAACTGTATTTAGGGCATGCAGTTAGTATGGACAAAAAAATTGAAGTTTCAATTCAAACTGTATTTAGGGCTGACCACATAGATCCTACTTTTACTTCCAGCCGTGTTTTATGCTTGTAAAATATATAGTCGTCACCGCCACCACTACCACCACCCTGATTATTGTACATCAGCACAAGCTACTCTCCTTTAATAGAGTCGGCTACTACTTGGTTTTTCCAGGCATATCTCTTACACGAGCTTAGTGACTTTGTGCTAAAATTTCAGGTTTTTGGTGAGAAGTCCTTTGAGAAATATGGGAAATGGTTCATTTCCATGCATTTTTCAGATCAGCAACCAAGTTCTCACAAGAAGTTGCTTTTCTTCAAATTTGTCCTTCCAGATGCAAATAACATGGCTGACATGACAAGATTAGTTGCACTGGTACCTTATTATATTGATTTGATTGGCCGTTACAAGCTCTCTTCACAGGTCAGTTTAAGTCTTGTGTGCGCGTGCATAAATATTAGTTTTTATGTACCTCTCATTTTGTTGTCAATCTTTCATATATAGGCTCGCTCCAAAACAGAAACTGCAAGAGCCAAAGCCGCCCAAGAAACCTATAGAGAGCAGCAGCTTGCTAGACAAGAGGCCATGCAAAGGAAGAAGGCAGAAAAGAAAAAGTTGATAGATGAGGCTGAGGCGAAGCTCAGCGCTGAAGCTATCCGCAAGAAAGAAGAGAAAGAGCGAGCCCGTAGGATGAAGAAGTCAGCACCTAAAGTGAAAATGCTCCGGTAGATTTTTTCTCAGGTTTTTAGATGGGTACTGCTTCATTAGTTCGTTGTTGGGTTCATTGCAAACAAACAACTACCCATATTTTCCAGTCTGTATTTGTTAACTAGATTTCTTCATAGGAATCTCCTTATACACAAACTACATGTCAATTTCCGAATATTTGATCAGTTTCAGAAGAATTGAAAAAAAACCCCTCCATATTCACTAGGAAAGTGGCTGAGGGAACAAACTGTCCCTTTTTGTGCTCTTGGTAGACATGCGTGCCGTTTAGTAGGCATCCGTTAAAATTTGCATAAATGTATGCCATCTATTCAATGTTATGCAGGCATCTTAAGGTACTGTGTTGTTAAACTTGAGGCGGCTGTATCCATTTCGAGTTTATCAGTACGTACTGTACTGAACATGAAGGTGTAGAATTTGTGTGAATGGATATCTCCTTTGTTTGCTAGTCTTTTTGTGTTTTTTTTCTTTCTTCTTGTGATTATTTTCTCGGATGCCTGTTCGCTCATCAATCTCAAAACTTATACTAGAAGGAAAATGGAACAGGAAAATATGCTAATGAATTTCTTGTAACGGTTGGTTTCTCTGCCACGAAGGAACACAAGGATGTTGTTGTACTGATTGCGTTTAGAACGAATTGGGATCCGGAACAGGAAAAAGAATTCACTTTCTGCGGTGTTGTCCGTGTGGGATCTGGTTTGGAAGAGGCGCAAGTAGGACCGGTTGGTATTGCCGCGAACCAACTTGTTACAAATAAATGTCATGTTTTTAAGTAGAGTTCTTATCTGGTTAGATGCAGCGCAAACCAATTCGTTAAATTTGAACCCACCGCACAATTAGTTTAAGTAGAAAAACACATCATTTGTCTGCACATGTTTTCTAGGTAAACGGGTATTAGGGCATGTTTGGTTACATGTATACAGCCGGACTGGATTGGATATATTGATCCAGCAAGACAAATATCATGTTTGATTTGCCGTAATGGAGAAATAGATATTATCATATTGTCCTGTACTTGGAGCAGTACATAAGTGCTGGACGACGCCCTTCAGTTCAAAAGCGCCGGGCGCCGATGTCCAACAGGCTGCCGTGTATTTCGCGCTGCGACAGGGTACAAAAAGCAGTCTCCGTTACAGAATATTTCAGATATAGAAATCAGTTATATCAGGATTATTGGAAACCTGTATTCTCTGAAATCCATCTAAATACAACAAAGCAAACGTGCCCATAGTTGCAGCCATCCCTTGTTTTCTGTACGGAATTCTAACACCGGCTGTCTATATGCGACTGCCAACCAAAAAAAACAACAACCGAAAACTGTGTACGAATTGCACCGAACCAAATAGGTATTCTGCAATTTAATTAAGTTTTTTATCTCTTCAAAATCACCAATCTTCCAATCATGCTTCCCCTTGGACAACTTCCAGCCCGATCAGTCCTAATTGTTTGCAACTTCTATTTTTATTCTATTTTTGTATGAAAGCGGGATCCATTCCATTCACTCACCTGCTGCGCAGCATTAATTGGATGCCTTTTTATTAGCAGCCATCTTCATGCACTAAAGAAATGAGATCTGCTATGCAGACCAAAAGGCAAACCCCAAATGAGGCAAATTTAGATTCTACCATGCTAAATAACAAAAATAGGGAGGAAAACATTCTATTTTTATTGTTTAGCAGGGTAGAATCCAAAATTCGTTCCATTTGGAATATGCCTTTTGATTTGTGTAGCATTATTCTAAAGAAATCATACACACTACTAAACATGATGATTTGATAATACATGACAGTGAGTAGACTAGGTACTTGAAGCACTGACCTAGTTAGAAAAGCACAATAGAGGGGCTTGAGATACAAAATATTGTGATGTAAGGAGTTGAACCCACACCAATAAACAAAAGTAAATTACCTTGTGTCGATACAACGGTGTTATTGTTTTTGTTTGGAGTTTTGAAATAATTGTCTTGTATAAATTCAATTTTGTTGTATGACTTGGGGCTGAGGTAAAATAATGTGTAATTGGGAGTGAAACCCACACACAATTACAATAAATAAACAAAATAACAAGGCAGATTAGCCAACAACTTTCTTTATTTGAAGGTTTGAATATATATATATATATATATATATATATATATATATATATATATATATATATATATATATATATATATATATATGACTAAAAGAATTGTGTACCCGAGTACATGTAGCTTATATGTACCCACCTTCATTTTTGGTGACTGTAAAATTCAACTAAATAATCCAACCATATGGATGTAATTTATACCCATCAGATAAGATGTGTACCAAAAATCGCCACAATCTGACATTCATAGATCATTTAACAAATGAAAATGTATATTTTCTAATCAACGGTAAGTTGCAGAAATTGTAGAAACTATTGAATGATGTATTGTTATATCTCATGATGTATATGAGATATGGTTATGATTTTTTAAACACATGTAATCTATATAGTGTTGAATCAATCCATATGGTTGGATTTTATAAACATACTCCACGTGTGCTATTTTAATGGCCGGTACACGTAAGTTACATGTACCGGCCGGTACACACTTCGTATCCTCTCTCTCTCTATATATATATATATATATATATTATATGTTTGTGTGTGTGTGTGTACACATTGTAAATTTTATATTAGAATTATACATCATACTTTAGACTTTTTCTTAGGGAGGGGATGGGATGAGGCTGGAGCAATGATAGCCTCCTAGGTTCACCCATGATTAGAAGTATTTAGATAGATATAGTGTAACATGGGAGTAGGTTTCTCTTAGACAACCCACGAGAAAAATCAATTAGGAGACAACTTTAGTCAAGAAGAGCAACCAGGCAAACACTAATATATGTGCGAGTCTCAAACTTCTACGGAGTCACCTACCTAAGCCTCGTCATCAAATCCCACCAGAAGGGAGTTGAACAAAACCAAGCCCTTTGAAGCACTAAGAACCACATTCATCATGAAGTAAATGACCTTGGAGTATATGTTCTTCTCTTTCTGAACCAAGCCGTGTCACCTGTAAAGTGACATCGAAAGAGAGTGGAGAGAGATGGAAACACATATATAGGAGCTATTAGTAATTTTTTTTATTATATATTTAGACTGGATGGTCCAAAATATTTAAAATGCAAGGATGAGATGACCACCTTATAATCAAAACAAATAGTGTAAGAAGCCTGACATGTGTTTTGGGTTAACCCTGTTTGTTTTGGCTTGATGATGTGCTTATAACCTTTCTCTAATCCTTTGAGATGATCTTAGAGCATGTGGATAGCCTAAGTCTCCAGTTTGAGCTTGTTTGGATGTTGTTTGTACTTTCTGTGCTAGTTTTGGTGCAAATTGCAAATTACCTATTTGAAGGGGTATTCTTGTAATTTTCCACTCTAGAGTGTTCCTTATCTCTCTTGTATTTGTGAGGGAGGTTGTGGTGCTTTGGGGTGCCTTGGTGGACCCTTAGTTGAGTGGTATCACCCTTAGTGATGATTAGGATTTTCTAGGGTTTGGTGTGCCTTGATCATGTGACCCTTGTTGGTTTGTGTTTGTTCTAGTATCCTCCAGCCTGTCTTATAGTGACTTCTGCTTATGTAGTAGAAGAAGAAGAGTAGAAAAGATAGCTGGAGAACATGAAGAACATGTTGCAGAGAGAAGTGTTGCTGCACTAGGTGGTGGTGCGAGGGCTTAGGCAAGAGAAGATCGGGTGTCTGATGAGCCCTAGTTTAACCAGGATGCGATGGAGAACCCTGCCTTCCAGTCTCTATTTGGGAAGTTTATGGCGACAATGACACACGTGGCAGATAGGATGCCTGCCTCTCAGCCTAGGGCAACTGTCCCTGGTGCCAAATCTCTAGGAGTGGGGAAGACCTTTGAGAGGCTGAGACATGTTGGTTGTGGCGACCGCTATCAAACCGACAACCAAATCGCACATTAATTACACAGAATAACCATTATCAATGGATGACTGAAAATCACCAAAAATTAAAACCATTTTGCAAAGAGATCCACTACCAAGAAACTCTTTATAGAAAGAACCAGAGTTATATATACATCATGGTTCACATTGTACATATATTGTACCATCTCATCTTGAGGATAACATATACTAGTTGCTTTGCCAAAACATATACTGAAGCAACATAAAACCTCGAGGCATATAAGGCAAAATCTTAGATTGTTTATAAAACCATTACGTACTAACTCCCAAGGACCTAAAAGTACAGAGACGACACATAAAACTTCTATCTTCAAGACACGACATACGGTACACTCAACTTGAGCTTTCATTGCTGTTCCCGATTGCTGATGTCCTCCCTCTACAGTACGGTCTCTACCTCCTCCATATGCAAAGAATCACCATAGTTAAGAACTTGGTGAAGAAGAAAAGAAAGGAACAACTATAACCCAAGAATCATGCTTCAACCAAGGTTGAAGATGACCATGGCTTCACCTTAAGCTTGAAGCTCGAAATCCTCCTTGCTCCTCAACTTCTATGGGTGATATCCAAGAGAATGAGAGTTGTAGTATTTGAAAAGTTTCACTAGTAGGTGAAAGAAGAGGTATATATAGTTGAGTCTCATGAGAGAGAGTGTATAAGAGGTGTTGTCACCTTATACTACTAGGTAACACATGTCCATCCCTGGGTTGACACGTGTCCATGCATGCACCCATAATTATCTCAATATGTAAAACTCTTTTCTGGATAATTCAAGAGTAGATATCGGCCATTGGGTTCCTTGTTGAACAAGATATCACAACCCAATATCACTTTATTCACAAACTGATACAACTTTTCCAAGGAACATGTAACTCATCATGGATCACCTCCTTGAGGTGATAATCTGATATGAATACTTCCAAGAAGTTAAAAAAACGATATGGGACCTCCTTTATGGCTGCCGATAGGCACTCCCATATAAGCTCTACAACTCATTACAACCCATTCTAGGGTTTCAACTACACAACACTTCTTAGTCTTTTCATCACCAAAAATACTAACACTCAAAAATGATTCAAACATGGTGCCTCCTTCCTTATCTCTCCTCTAGATGATACTAAGAGAGAGTAGGAACACTCTAGAGGTGCTAATTTGCACAACAACCCTATATTTTGGGTAAATTGCAATTTGCACCTAAAGCTGGTACACCAGGCACAAGCATTATTCAAATAAGCTCAAACATGGAACTTAGGCTTTCAATAAGCCACCACTTAGCATCATTATCTATCTTATGATGCTAAAGTACTTAAGGCACGTTCAACATGTGACATATTGTAATATAACCCCTCATCTTGGGTAATTTGCACTTTGGTCCAAAACAAGGGAACATTGCTCAAACAACATTCAAACAAAACCATACTTGAAACATAAGTGTGTCACATGATAACAAAACACCTTAGAAGATTATATTAAAGTTCTAAGCAACTTAATTTAGCCAAAACAAATAGGTTTAGCCCTAAACCTAGACCAGGGTCCTTACATTGGTGCTGTGGAGTATGCCGACACTACTGATCCAGCAGATGCTGATCTTTGGCTGACGGAGTTGGAAAATGCTTTCAAGATCCTTAATATCCCCAAGGATGATAAGGTGAAGTACACAGTGTATCTCCTGAAGGGGAGTGATGGCCATTGGTGGGCCATTGAAGAGGAGAAACGTCCAAGTGTTGATATCAGTTGGGAGGAGTTTAGGTGAGGTTTGCCAGCTTCCGCATACCTACCTGGATTAGAAGATCAATTAGTTTGAGTGGATCCAGTAGGAATACATGTCGATCAATGAGTGCAAAGCAAAGTTTATGGAGCTGTTGAGGTTTTATCCTCACATGGCATCGACAGATGAGGAAAGGATCAAACGTTTCGAGAAGGCTATGAACAGTGAGCTGACGATGACAATGGCAATGCTAGAGAACCGTGAGAAGTTTGCAATGTTTATGGAGTCTCTTAGGAGGATTGAATGATCTTTGGTTGATAAGTAGGAGAGGAGTGTCAAGAAGAGGCCATCACAGTCTCAAGGGCATTCGTCGGGAGGTTTTAAGAAGCCTAGGTTTTCTGCATCGCCAACACAACAGAGGTCCAGTGCACAGACACAATGGTAGGCCATGGAATGAGATCAGGACGTGCTACAAGTGTGGACAGGTTGGGCATACAAAGCTGTTCTGCCCTATGAAGGATGAAGAAGTCACCCAACAACCGAGACAGATCCAGTAGGGCTCGCAGAGACAATAGTTTAGTGGTGGTGGAAGGGGACGTGGACAAATGTCTCAAGCTGGTTCTTCAGGATAGGCTAGCAGAGGAATATGGTGACAACATGCGATGACTAGATTCTATGCTACGAGTCAGCCTGAAGGAGTGGTCAACTACGAGTAGTGATAGGTCATATGAAGTTATTTCTTTTTGATTTGTCTTCTTCTTTCTTTATATCTATTTTGGTTGACCCGAGTGCGACACACTCTTTTGTCACTTGAGAAGTGATTGATGCTTGTTCTTTGCCTATTATCCGTGGTCGGGATAGTCTTCATTTAAAAACCCCGTTAGTTGGTCCCACGGAGTTGCGGGAGGTGTGTCCTTCCTGTGTCCTTTCTTTACTAGGACATAGCATTCAAGTGGATCTCTTACCACTTGACATGTATGAATTCGATGTGATCCTTATAATAGATACTTTGGAGAAGTATCAGGTGGTCTTGGATTGTAGTTCCAAGGAGGCGACGTTTGTAGATGGTGGCATGTCATGAATCTTCCAAGGTGATAGGAAGATTCTCCCTACCTATTTGGTGGCAGTGATGGTAGCTGAGAAGTTGATGAGATAGGGTTGTGATGTGTTCTTAGCGCATGTGGTGGACACCAAAGTGAGGAGTTCGAGTATCCAGGAGGTGCCAGTTGTTAGAGATTTTGAGGATGTGTTCCCATACAAGTTCCCAGGTGTTCCCCCTGTCAGAGAGATTTATTTTGAGATCAATCTAGTCTCGGGCACACAACGCTATATAGGATGGCGCCAACAAAAATGCCAGAGTTGAAGAAATAGCTGTAAGAGCTACTTGAGAAGGGTTTCATTAGACCGAGTACATCACCGTTGGGTGATCCCATGTTGTTTGTGAAGAAGAAAGATGCATACATAAGGTTGTGTATAGGCTACAGATAGTTGAACAAGGTGACTATCAAGAACAAATATCCCTTTCCACAGATAGATGACTTGTTTATTCAGTTACGAGGTGCTGAAGTCTTCTCCAAGATATATCTAAGGTCGGGGTATCATCAGTTTTGGATCAAGGTGGATGACATACCTAAGTCGGCTTCTAGGACTACTTATGGTCATTACAAGTTCGTGGTTATGCCATTTGGGCTAACCAATGCACTGACAAAATTCATGGACTTGATGAACAAAGTGTTTCGTTTGTTTCTCAATCAATTTGTGGTGGTCTTCATAGATGACATACTCATATACAGTCGTGACAGCCATAAACACAAACAACACTTCAGTCAGGCGTTGACAGTGTTGAGGCAACATCGGCTATACACTAAGTTCAACAAGTGCGGGTTATGGATGAAGGAGGTAGCTTTTCTGGGGCACGTTATCTCTGCTAAGGGTTTTCATGTGGATCCCAAGAAGGTTGAGTCCATGACAGAATGGGAACAACCAAAGACACCGACAGAAGTGCATAGTTTTCTGGGGTTGGCATGATACTATCGAAGGTTCATTAAGAACTTTAGTTCTGTGACGTTGCCCCTAACCAAGCTGACGAGGAAGGATGTACCTTTTATATGGGATGACAAATGTCAATGTGACTTTCAGTTGTTGAAGAAGAAGTTGATGAGTGCACTAGTGCTAGTGCTACCTGAGAAAGGGAAATGTTACATAGTTTTCTGTGATGCATCACAGAATAATTTGGGGCGTGTGTTGATGCAGGACAAGAATATGATATCTTTTGCATCATGAAAATTAATGAAGAAGCACGGGGAGAGCTATCCTATCCATGATTTGGAGTTGGCCATATGGTTCATGATTTGAAGACCTGGAGATACTACATGTATGGTGAGAAGTGTCTGATCTGCAAAGATCACAATCATCTAAAATACATCTTTTCACAATAGGAGTTGAACATGTGACAGAGGCACTGGATGGAATTAATCAAAGACTATGATTGTACTATTTATTACCATCCAGGTAAGGCAAATGTTGTAGCAGATGCACTGAGCATGAAGTCTTCTTCAACATCATCAGTGGGCAGTGCATAGTTTAACTCCTTGGTGTGTCATAAGAGAGACATGTTGGTCTCCTTGCGTCAGATGAATATGAAGCTAGAGGTGTCCATGCTAGCAGAGCTGTTGGCACAGTTGTAGGTGAAGCCCACGTTGTGACAACAAATTAAAGATGCACAATTAATAGGCTGATACTGTGATACAACAGAGAAGATCAGAGTTCGGCAACGAGAAGCATGATGGCTTCCATGAGGCAGATGATGGGATAGCTTGTTACCATGACAGAGTTGTGGTTCTTGATGTTAATAATTAGAGGAAGATGGTTTTGGAAGAGGCTCACTCTTTGATGTATGCTATGCACCCAGGTAGCACCAAGATGTACCATAATATTAAAGATCTGTATTGGTGGCTTGGCTTGAAGCAGGATGTAACTGAGTTTGTGGCCAAATGTGCAATGTGTCAGCAAGTCAAGGTAGAGCATCTAAAGCCTACATGGATGCTGCAACCATCACCCATACCACAGTGGAAGTGGGATCATGTCATAATGGATATTGTGGTTGGTCTACATAGGACAACCAAAGGACATGATTCCATTTGGGTAATAGTTGAACGATTGACAAAGTCGGCACACTTCTTGCCTGTGAAGATGATGTTTTTAGTAGAGAAGCTTTCCCATATCTACGTGGATGATATAGTGTGTTTGCATGGTGTCCCATCTACCATCATGTCAGATAGAGGTCCTCAGTTCACAAGTCGCTTTTGGGAGCATTTGCACACATCCTTTGGAACGTAGTTGAGATTCAACACTACTTTCCACCAATAGACGAATGGTCAGTTTGAGAGGACCATACAGACCCTAGAGGACCTGTTGAGGACTTGTGTCTTGCAATTTTTGGGGAGTTGGGACATCCACCTCAGTCTGATAGAGTTTGCCTATAATAAAAGTTATAAGAGGAGCATTGACATGGAAATGTACGAGGCGTTGTATGGGAGACAATGTAGGTCTCCATTGTGTTGGTATGAGACAGCTGATTATCAACTTCTTAGTCCTGAGATGGTGTAGCAGACAACAGAGAAGATCAAAGTGATTCAACAACAATTAAAAGCAGCTAAGGACATACAAAAGTCATATGCTAATAACCGTCGGAGACCCTTAGATTTTCAAGTGGGGTATATGGTGTATCTTAAAGTCTCTCCTTAGAAGGGTGTTTTGAGGTTTGGGAAGAAGGGTTAGCTGGCTCCCCGATATATGGGACCTTATCCTGTGGTGGCACGTGTTAGGAAGGTGGCCTACATGTTAGAGTTGCCGCCTAAGTTGCACAAGCTTCATCCAGTGTTTTATGTGTCTATGTTGAGGAAGTGCCACTCTGATATTGAGTTGGTTCTTCAGCCAGTGGAGGTTGAGCTTGATGAGGACATGTCCTATGTTGAAGGACCAGTGCTGATCCTTGACAAGAGGGTGAAGAAGTTGAAGAAGAAGGACATAGTGTTGGTAAAAGTTATGCGGCACCACTGTGGGGTTGAGGAAGCCACATGGGAGCTAGAGGAAGAGACACAGAAGAAGTACCTGTCTCTTTTAGCTTAGGACTTTGGGGGTGAAATCTTTGTTAGGGGTTTATGGCTTATAAGACCCCCGACCTATGTTTTGGGTTAACCCTATTTGTTTTGGCTTGATTATGTTCTTAGAACCTTGTTCTAATCCTTTGATACGATCTTAGAGCATGTGGAGAGCTTAAGTCTCTAGTTTGAGCTTGTTTGGATGTTGTTTGTGCTTTCTGTGCTAGTTTTGGTGTAAAATACCCATTTAAAGGGGTATTCTTGTAATTCCCCCCTCTAGAGTGTTCCTTCTCTCTCTCTTGGCTTAATGAGGGGGGTTGTGGTGCTTTGGGGTGCCTTGGTGGACCCTTAGTTGAGTGGTATCACCCTTAGTGGTGATTAAGGTTTTCTAGGGTTTGGTGTGCCTTGACCATGTGACCCTTGTTGGTTTGTTTCGACCTAGGTCGTGACCTAGGACCTGGTTGGAGGGTGTTGCGGTCGAGACACCTCCTCTAGGTATGGTTGTCACGATTGAAATGGTCTTGGGTGTCTTGGGTCCATATGGGAGATCTTGTATACGGAGTCTTGACCTAGGGTTTGTAGTGACCTTGTGTCATGACCTATTGGTCCTTTGTGGTGTGTTGCGACCATGAGTGGTTCCCTTGGTGTGTTGCGGTCATGACATGAGGGTTGGGTGGCCTAGGTGGCCGAGATCCAACCTAGAGTGTATCACCATCTCTTGCATGTGGGCTTTGAGTGGTTGCATGTTAGTTTCTTGAGTGGACAAGTGTCCCTTTGGGCCTTCTTTCATTGACACATCATCCCTTACCCTACCTCTCTCCTTTGCTATATAAACCTTATTCTTTCCATGCAAGTGATCTTTTTCGGCCATCCTCTTTCTCCTTCCTTGCTTGCACGATCTTGGAGCTTGGTGAAGCAGAAGGATATGCTCTTGGTGCTTTACATGTAGTTCAACCCGTGCATGTGGTGTTTGTCGTGATCCTTGATCATCTTCAACCTTGGTGAGTGTTTATCTTCCTTGTTAATGTTTTCTTTGGATCTTCTACCCCATATTCTTCCTTTTTCTCAGCTCTAGACCATGTTTTGACATGGTGGTCGTTCTTGAGAGTAGTCTCCTCATCACAAGCGTAATAGGCAATGTTTTGACAAGGCGACACCCAAGTGAGAGGGATATTCTTCTCTCTTTTCCCCCTTCTTTCTTTTGGTTCATCCTTGAACTTCTTGCTCTCTTTCTTGAGCTATCCTTTGACCTTGGTGTTTCCTCTTTCTTGAGGTGATCTTGTGGCCAAAAGTGGATCTTTTGGTGGATCTTGATCTTCCTTGGTGATCATGTGCTTGGAGCTTGCCTTCCTTGGAGTTGATATTCTTTAAGGTGGGTTATATAACTCTTAACCTCCTCTGTTATCACACTCTTTATGCTTGCATTCTACTATTTTCTCTCCCTAAATGTTTCCTCAACATGCTAGTAGATGGTGATAGACCTTAGATCTTGGATGATGTTGAGATCATGCTTTGTTTGGATGTAATCCAAAACCTTATTTCCTTTGTATCGTATTTTTGGTGTTTGAGGTGCTTGGTGGTTCTTGACCATGGATGAGTTGCATGCATGATGATCGAGTGTTTCTATGTGCTATGTAGTTTTCGGTTGGTTTTGATGGTGATGATTTTGGTTCCTTTCTCTTGTTGAGGTTCCTTTTCATGGGGGTTTCACGAAGCTTGTTTTAAGGTTTGATGACCATTTTGCATGAGGTTTTCCTCTATGGTGACAATGGCTTTTTCTTGTTGTGTCACCTATTTTAGCCATGGGTTATCTCTATTTTGACCTTGGTTTGATCTTGGTTCTTAGTCTTGGTGGTGGCTTGACCCTTGGTGGTCACCATGCCTTGTTTTGTCTTGGGTCGTGACATCTCTTTGGCTTGAGGTTTTGGGCCGCGACGTATGACGTTGTGGAGGTTGCGACATATTTCTCCTTGATGGTCACAACACCTACTTCCTTGAGGGTTGAAACACACCTTGGTTTGGTCTAGATGTTTCCCTTTTCCCTTGGTTGGTCGCGACATGGCTTGGTCTTGAGTTATGCCTTTGTCGCGGGTCGAGATAATCCTTGTTCTTGGGTCACACATGCTCCCTCAGGTGGGTGAGACCCCACCCTAACTAGATGTGACTTGGTTGCTTGTGAGTCGAGACATGGTACACCCTTGGTGTGTCACAGTCATGACATGGCATGGGTTGGTAGCGGTAGTAACACCATGAGTGATGGTGGTCACGATATGTGCATGGTGGTGGTGATGACATGTGGTTGATGGTTGGTTGAGTCACATGTTTGAATTCTTAATCAATGCATTGGTATAAATAATGTTTGAGCCACGTGTAGTTCTATGTGGTTAGCTGCTTGCTTAACCTTAATCATGCTTTTTAACCCTACGTATTCCAAGAATTTGGGAGATGCTATATCTAGGGTTTAGTATTTCTATGTACTTACAAAACCCTAATTGACTAAGTATGTAGCCCTAATGTTAGTTGTAAGATGTGTTTGCTTTCTCTCTCTCATGAGATGTTCATCATGATGTAAGACTTCTCTCTCTTGTTTATAAGCCCTTAACCTTGCATGTGATATGTATGCCATGGCTTGTGTATGTTATGGTGGTGATTATGTGATATAGGGTGGTGCTTATGCACATCGATGAGGCACAATGTGGTGAGAAATATGCAGGGTTTAATGTGATAGGTCCTATGACCTGGTCAAGGCTTGATGCCTATTGAGAGATGATATCCTCAAGTGATGTGATTAAGGGATTGATATCCCATGGTGATATGTGACTTTGGTGATCTCCTTGTGAATGGAAGAACAATGAGTATCACGAGGTGATTACGTGACAAGTTCACACCTTGTACGTTTTACTTCTTCTGAAGTTGTATCACACCCTTATTTCTTATAGAGTTTGTTTTAGCTTTATACATAGTAACTTGATTGATGCTAAAAGTCACCCAATTGGCTGATTAATCAAGTGAAACCTAATCATGTAGTTTGCCCTGTGCCATGGATCCAATTCTAGTGTCAGCTTTATTTGCTGAATTGGTGAAATGAGTTTAATTCGGGATGCATATTTTTGAATATGCGGGATTGCAAGTCGAGTCTCTCCTTGCGTCCACAATTACAGGTTGAGTGAGACAGCCATGCATGAGTCATTCTCCTTGTTATATGGATGCCCATGCGTGAGCCACTCCTTCTTTTAGAACAACTATACATGTTCTTCTAGCGCAGTTATGTGTACCAAGATGGGCTAGGTATTTTATATGGATGGCCATGCATGAGCTGATCCTTTGTGAACATATGTCACTCTCTTGTAGTTGACTGGTATGTCTCTGCAGTGTTCTCTTGTGCTGACCAAGGGGTGTTGGAGAGGTCGTGGATTCCAACTCTTCCATAGACCTTGTATGACACCGTTAGTTGCCCTTCGCAGGGGGCAGTTGGATTTGAGTGGTATGACTCAAATTCCCAGGACATAATAAAAGGCGTAACACAATCGTGTAGTATATATATGCTTAGGTGACATACGTCTCACATTGATTGAGCCTTTGCCTTGTCTTTTTACCAATTTTTTGAATTATAATGCGGTAAGAGGAATCAATTGTTATACATGTTCTTCATATTCCTTTTTAGATTATAACTTGATCTACTATCCAATAGTAACTGCCTAATCTTGTTTAATCTACTTTACCTGTTGAATACATATCATTTAACTGAATTTTCTCAACTTGCTAGTATGTTGTTTTACCTGCTTAGTTTATCTGTGCTTTAATAACATTGACAGAGAGTTATATCTCTTACTGGGACGTTTGGTCTCACCCCGTGGTTTCTACATCTTTTAGGTGACCTTGCACAAAGAGGTAGAGGTCGTGCAGCCGAGGAAGAGCAACAACATGAGTAGTAGTTGATAAGGTTGGATGTTGTACTAGTCTTTTGGTGTTAAGAGTCCTAGAGTCATCCCTGTACACTCAGTTCCTTGGGGTGTTTTGAGACGTTTTGTGGTTGTGACTGATATGAGGTTTTTGGCTTGCATACATATGTGGAATCTATATCTTATATCACAAGTTGATGACATGAACGCTGATGTATAGTGATGTAAGCTCCATGTGACATGTTATGTGCTACATGTGACATGCTTTGTGGACTCATGCGTAATAAATTTTTGGCTTATGGTGCTTCAATGAAATCAGTTTTAATTACCTGTGTTTTCTGATAATCTGCTTGCTTAGTGTTGTTTTCACTTTTGGTTTTGAGTAATCTTGTTTTGTGGTGCGACAGAGAGTCACAAATACGACGTGAATGAAATTTTTTTAGAGTTTTTCCCAGAACCCCCTCTCTTTTGCCAATATACCCTCTTTATTATCTTAAATTCCCCCCTCCCTTTAATACCAAATTCCTGTGGCTAATGTCCGTCGCCATTTTGCTTACTAATGCTCGCTGACCCATTTTTACGTAATCGTCCATTATATGTTAACATATACACATTGACACATTCCTTTTAACAATTCTAGTAATTATGCCTTAATAAAATACTCATCTTTTAGCAATTATAAATATCATATTTTTTTAACAACGACCAACCCTTCTCATACACAGTTATATTGGATCCTCCCTAGAAGGGTGTAAGCCTTAAACGCATATAATGGCTAGTAACTCCCGCACCGTGCCCAATAGTGTTAAGCGTTTCCGTAGGTTTTATTAAAGTTTCCGAGTCAGAGATGTTCCTGGTTCAACAAAGACTGACGGGATTTTGTGGCTTTCAAACCCAAATTAAAAATCGGGTCACTCTGTTTAATCAAGAAAGGAGCCGTAATGTTAAATTTAGAACCCAGGGCTGATCTACACTTACATTTTGATCGATCTATACAACTCAGAAGTGAATAGAGTGAAAATTAAATTATATAAGCTAAATGCGTCAATGTTCTAGTTTTGTATAAATATAACTTTTATTAGTCTTACCCTAAACTAACTCAAACCATGTTTGTCGACGTGTACAAACAAGCCAAATTATGAAGATGAGAATTCACAATAGACCCATGCATACATTTTTATTTGGTTGTATGAATTCAAAACCAACCCGAATTGTCAAACCCTGAATCAATTTTTTTCCAGAGTTAGACAGGATCAAGTTCATAACTTCACATGTACCATTGATAGTTGTAGCACCTATAATAAATACTTTGTATTTACCAATTAGATTTCTATCACAATAAAACATGTATAATAACATATATAAAAATAATACATACCGATCAAAATGTTAACTACACATTTATCAAATATATTGTGTTATACCATTCTAGTGTTGGCGGGTGAGCTTGAGAGTAGGGACGGGCATCAGACTTGACCGACCTGATTTGACTCATGTTCGGACCCGTATGACCTGATCCAAACTAAATTCATATAATTTACATGGGCAGGTCGAGCATGGATTTGAATTAGTTTTGGTAAGGATCATATTAAGGTCAAGGCAAACCCAGACCTGAAAATCCAGGCACCCGAATTGCTAAATGTAAGAACTATCAAACATCATATAATTTTAGAATGGTATAACACAATTTATTTGACAAATGTGTAGTTAATATATTAGTTGCTATATATTATTTTTATATATGTTATTATACATGTTAAATTGTAATAGAATGATATTTGGTAAATACAAAGTATCTACTATAGGTGCTACAACTATCAATGATATATCTGAAGTTATGAACTTGATCTTGTCTGACTAGGAAAAAATGGTTTGGGATTCTGATTTTTTATAATTCAGGTCGGTTTTGAATTCATACAACCAGATATAAGTTTATGCATGGGTCTATTGTGAGTTCTCATCTTCATGATTTGGTTTGATTGTAGACGAGGAGAAACATATGGTTTCAAGTTAGTATAGGGCAAAACTAATCAAAATTTCTATTTATTTGAAACTAGAATTTTGACACACTTAGATTATATGTTTTAATTTTCACTTGATTCACTTCTGGGTTGTATAGGTTGATCAAAACACAAATGTAGGTCAGTCTTGGGGTTCTAAATTTAACATTACGAGTTCATTCCTAATTAAACAGAATGACCAAAATTTTAATTTGGGTCCGAAAGTTATAAAATCCCGTCAGTCTTTGTTGAACCAGAAACATCTGACTGGGAAACTTCAATAAGACGTACGGAAACACTTCACACTATTGGATATGGCGGGAGTTACTAGCCACCACAGATGTTTAAGGCTTACATCCTTCTAGAGAGGGTCCAATATAACTGTCTATGAAAAGGGTTCCTCGTTGTCAAACAAAAAATACGATATTTATAATTACTAAAATCTGACTTTTTAATTTAAACATAATAATTAGAATTTTTAAAAGGAATATGTTAATTGTCAACAACATTGAAGCCAAGATGACGTCTTGGGCCATTTGCACGCTATCCTTTTGCTGGGAGAGTCACGTTAGCATGTTCTGTGTTGAACGCTGCTCCAGCCTACATAATGCAGTCTACCCATCTTCCTGTTTCGGTGTGTGATGACATAGATAAAAGGATTCGCAACTTCATTTGGGACAATAGAGGAGATCGCTCTCACGGAAGCACCATCGCCTGGAGGAAGATCATTGCTACTAAAGAAGACGGTGCTCTCGGCATCAAACAACTCTTATGCAGAACGAAGCCTTGCTCTCTCGATCAGTATGAGACTATGTCACCAACCGAAACGTACCATGGCGAATCGCAGTGTACGACAAGTATGCGCATCTAAAGCGAATAGACGAATCAACCGGCTCTAGACTGCGGAGATTCATCGTACGAAGAACTGATGATATGAGATTGCGAGTAGGCAGGGTGGTCATGGATGGAATGACGACTAATGTCTGGCAGGAGAACTGGGTCCAGGCGCAATTCAAGCCACAAATTAAATCGCACCTCACTTATCCTACTGATCTCCAGGACATGACAGTCAGCTCTATGGCCCAGGACGAGGGATGGGATACTGAATTCTTAGACCACTGGTTTCAAGAGGACACGGTCAAGATGATCTCCTCAATGCCGCCACCTACCCAAGGCCTTGGCGAAGATGGGTGGAGCTTCAAAGCTACTGCCGATGGGCATTTCTCTTCAAGAGCCATTTACACACCCTTAATCAAGGACCACAAGTGCTCGACGCCAGGTAAGTGGATGAAAATCTGGAATCTCAACACGCCTCACCACATCAAAACTTTTCTGTGGAAGCTCTGCACAATGGACGTCTGTTAAATGCATATCGACATACCAGAGGATACTCCAGTTCACCGGTATGTGCAAGATGCAACAATGGAATCGAAGACTTACTACATCTGATGTGGAAGTGCCCCCACAGCCAAAGCGTATGGAGGGAACTTGAAAGAGTGGGAATAGCCTTACAGGATAAGAACTCCTTCTCGCAATAGTTCTTTGCCAACTTCTCAAAGAGTCTCAATCCTTGCCAAACAAAACTACATGGATAGCAGTGACAATGGAGAAACTGTGGCTTGCACGGAATGATCTGATTTTCATTAACTCGTCCAGGCCTGCGATGAGCACTGTCAACGCCATCACCAGAGAGGTCAGATTCTATGAGTCTGCATTCAGGACTTCTGAACTCAACCAGAGTGGGCAAAGTCTAAGGTATAACCATGTCAGAGCTAAACCTCTGGAAAAGATACTTTCGGTAGATGGCTCTGTTATCAAAAAATATAAAGTGGCGGCTGTCAGCTACGTCGTCAGGAGCAACACTGGTACTTGGGAGAAGGGGGGAGCAAAGAAAATATGGAGTACAGATGTTCTGTTAACCGAACTGCTGGCGATCTATCATGGCTTGCTATCCATAGGCGATGAGGGTGGCCCGGTTTTACTGAGATCAGACAACTACAATGCCTACACATACATACTCGACCACAGAAACTGTCCGACAAAATACTTAGGTGTGGTCCAGCGCATATCCTGCCTGTTGGGGGTGAAACCAAGCATCAAAACTGTCCATACCAATAGGAAGTTGAACATGGAGGCAGATAGACTAGCTCGGCATGCGGCTAAGGGCCAGTGTAACACCCTGTACTGGTCAACCTGCCCTGAATTCCTCAAACCACATTGTAGAGAGGAAGGACGGAATGGGAGACCTCAATCTATGTTTCATATGCCTGCTTGTGAAGGGCCAGGATGAATAAATAGCCCGAGGTTTTGGTTAAAAAAAGAAAAAGGAATATGTTAATATGCATATGTTAACGTATAATGGCTGGATACGTAAAAACGGGTCAGTGAGCAACAAACTAATGGGTAAGCGAACATCAGATTAATGGAATGACAACAGACGTTAGTCGTAGGGATCTACAAGAATTTGGTATTAAAGGGAGGGGGTTTATAGGAATTTGAGATAATAGAGGGGGTAGAATGGAATATTGCCAAAAGGGAAGGGGGTTTCGAGAAAAAAATTCAAAAGTTTAGTCATCATAATATCATTAACATTTCGAAAATCAAGGTTTGGAGATGAAAAAGTTGAGCCCAAATGCATTTGAAAAAACAACACTAAAACACAACGAATGCTATCTTAATTGTTAAATTATAATAACACAGAGAAGAACCCGACAAACCACACAAACACCAACGTGAACTAAAAATCAACCTGAAGTTGACAAGGGTCCAGAAAAAATATTAATCAGAGTAGGATATTTTTTTTCTTCTTCAGATTGCTCCCCCAAGGAAGTTAGAGACACCATAATTAATGACAAAAAAATAATCTTTGAGACTTTGAAAGTGTGATCCCATCTCCATGAAACACAAAACATAATTAGATGAAGACGAGATAATATTGCAATGACCGTCCGGGTCCATGGGAGAAAAGTTGTGGTTGAGAAACAACCTTATAAGAGAGTTGGATCTAAGGGGTTTTAAAACGTGTCGTCGATCATAAACATCCAAGTAGAGGTAAGAAGAAGAGTACGAAGATTAAGTGAAAGAAATTTTAGTTAGCCATTTGAATGCCGTGGATCAATCGAAAAGTTTAATCTTAGAAAATAAAAATGAAAAGTAATGGTGGGGTTCTAGATGATGAAGGTAGATCTTTGAAGGAACGATCAAAGGGGACAAGGCCTTGCTCCTCAGGATACTCCAAGGGTTTCATCTAAAATAATACTTCAACATAACAAGGTGTGTTTTTTCTTATTATAAAGAGCAGTTAAGACTCTAAAAAAAGGCAGAGAGAGTGGAATGTTGGGTCCACTATTTTAAAAAAGGGTTCATGCGGCCGCATATACTACAACTTATACTATTCCCATTAAGAGATCGATTATACTCTATTTTTTTGAATAGACCACTACCGGTATCCATACATACACCATACATACAAGAAGCATCTCATGTTTGATATTTATCCATCTCAGGAGCATCTTGGATGTGCTGCCTAGGTAGAAGAGAGGGAGAAGGAACATTCTCTTAGATCCGATACATACATACAATAGCCAAATTGGTCGGGTCCGTTGACACCTCATGAAACATTCCAAGTTTGAATCCTAGCAAGGGACTAAGGCTATTTTATCCATCTCGGGAGCATCTTGGCTCTACTTCCCTCATTGGAGAAAGAGAGACAGAACCTTCTCTTAGATCCGATAGATACACCCACACACATATGTGTATGTATTTATACCTTCTATTATATTCATACATATACTTTCATATGCAATATGCTGACATAAACACACAAATTTAACACATATTTGTTTATTTATGTATACGTTCTGATTCGTTTACAAATACACACTCTACACATATATTCATACATTTATATATACACATGACGATATGTACATGTATTACATACATGCTAAATTTATACATATCACACATATATAAATATATAATATACATATATTGATTGCTTTGTTATATAATATTATAAACTCAATGTATGATTATGTATATATTAATTTATCAAAAAAAAATTGAAATCTTATATATCCTGCATACCACATATACTTTATAGGATACCCTCTCTGCACTGATATCACATACTACTATCCTGAATAATGATGGTGTAAGATCCTAAATTTTGTAAATTTAGATTCTATAATATAATTCACTAATAAGGTGTTGAGATTCTCTTTGAGAAAATTAGAGTAATATTTGAATGATGAGATCAATACTACTACTTGATTGAATTGAGATAATATATTTAAGCCTTAGACTTAGATTGAGTCTTCAAATTAAGTAATATTGAGCAAAAATATGAATATGAGGCTTCAACTAATAAGTAATGACTTAGTTTTGTAATTACAAAGATAATAAGACTTATGCACCCATCAGACGACCTAAGTATGAACTATGGGCCTTGATATCCAACTTGGGCCACAAACTAGACTATTTGATGTTACAACACCAAATTTTGGGCTTATAGGGTTTGAAATGCAATTTCTCTGATAAAATGTATGATTATGAAATTGTATGATTTATGTGTAATGAGTGGATTTCTTTGATAATATTTCCTTTAAATGTATGAGTTCGTTGATCCTAATGAGTTAGTGAGTCCAATATGATAAAAAGGAAAGAAAAGTTGACTGAAATCAAATAATGCATAAAAAGGAAAAGAAATTAAGATAATGATGAGAACTATGTGAAATTCACTAGAAAATGGTGTGCATGACCTTCATGGATTAGGTTTCGAATCCACATGGTTTCTAATGGTAAAAGGAATCCAAATAAAGGAAATAGAAGAGTAAGAGAGATAAACAATGAATAAAATATGCCTTATTGAGAGATAACTTGCATATATAGAAAAGTCCCTCATACTTTCGAATTTCGGTCCCAAACTTGGACACAAGTAGTTGAAGTCATTATGGACTTTCTTTTAAAATTTGGGATCAAACGGATAAGCATTTTAGGAGATATGTTTTTTTGTAAGTTTTCCTAAAGTGAAGAAGATAACATTAAATGTCACGATTTTCCAATTTAATTAGAATTGTTTTTCTTGGCGCATGAAATATGGGCCATCGAATCTGAGATCTGATGGTGGCTGCTCGTCACCAATATTGAGCCAAAAGGAGAAACTGGGAACAATGTTTCCAATCAGAGTTCTCATATTTCTACCTCTCTAATCCATGATCGGTTCTGGAAACTCTCCTAATGTCTTTGGGAGATTAAAATGAACCCAAACACCTATGGATTTCCCGTGTTTCATGATGAATCCAAGTTTCCCCAAATCCTAGCTAGATTGGGAAGTCAATTGATAGCAAGGAACTCCCCCCTTGCCTATATAAGGCCATCGTTTCTCCTCTCACAAACTTAGAGCAAGCAGAGAAGTTGCCAACACTCCCTGCGAAACCCAGTTTTTCCCCACGACTTCTAGTTCCCTGTCTCAGATGTTCTGTTCAACGCCATGGAAGCCATGATGGTGGATCTTCCTAGTTCCTTTGACCTCGGTCTTAATCGGCACCTCTCAAGGGTGTGGAGGGCGATGCGTCTGGGGCTCATGCCGGGTCGAGCGGGATGCTTAGTCAGTCGGGATCGAGCTGTAGCCGTACCACATGACGGTGCCCTATTTGCTCTGCAAAAACAGAGTCTCCGCATCGGGAGTTTGCGAAGGAGAAGGGTGTGTGCGGTGGGATCTGAGTTCCCACCTTAACGGATCCAAGCAAGGGATCGTGTGCCAAGGGAATCAGTGGAGATTGGGAGGTTGAAGGCTGACTGGCATCATTCTATTGGCTCAAAGGGACATATTTTGGAATAATCATAATAAATTATTGGTAGCTCTAATCAAGACATATCATATATGAATTTCAATCAGGAGAACTCAAGGAATTAAATAAAATATAATTAAAGCCTGATTATGCTTATAATTTAAAAAGTAGCTAAAGTTGTTACCTTTAATGAATTTATAAATGAAGAACCCTAAATTTGATGATAATCTGAGGTAATGATGTTCTTTGGATAATTTAAGCCAATATTAACCTATTGTTTATAAAAGGAAGATTTATATCTAAAAAGATGATCTAAGTGCATAATTGGATTAATTTAGGGTTCTATGTATATGAAAGTGCATTAATGGGCTTAGAAGCCCTAATTTAGGTGAATATAACTTTTAATGATTTTTATTTTGAAAGCCCATGAATAAGACAAATATATTATGATCCTAAGCTAATTTGAGAATAAAGATCCTCAATATGGATAATTGATGTAATTAGGGTTTTATGATGTAGAAAGCTGTTTTAGGGTTTGTTGACCTAAAAAGATATAGATTGAGAAAGTGATATAATAAACCGTAAGGAAACCTTAATTCAACCTAGAAACCCTAGAAAGCATTCCCTAGTAAATAAAATGAGTTTATGATGAGTATGTAGTAATTAGGTCATACATGCTTTTTAGGATTCTGTTGTGCTTGTGTGATTGACTTGATTGGTTGATTGGATTACCTGATTGGATTGGACTTTGCTTTTTCTTTGAGATCTCTAAACCATGTATGTGGTTATTTTATGATTACTCAATTTAGTTTCATGGTTATTTATGAGGTTTCATCGATTGCATGAAAATAACTGCTTGGATGACTTTATTTTCTGTAATATATAAAGTGACTATGATTATCACAACGTAAATACATATATGATTTGCCTGAACCTACATACCATCTCTAGATGTAAGATTTGAGAGGATGAAGCTCTGGAGGGAAGGTCTTAGGTGATCAAGCCCCAGAGGGAAGGCCACAAGGCACCCAGAGAGGTGACCCATAAGGTACCAAGCTCAGGATGGAGAAGGTAGCCTAAGGTCCCTTATAAGGACTAAACCCTAAGAGAGGGTATCCTAGCAAATGAGTAAAAATGGTTGGGAAGTTATAATGAAAAACATAATCTTGGATTGTTAACAACTATTTGATGTGATTAGGTTGTTATGAAATATGTGCAAGTTATTGGTTGTTACCACATACCGATATTTCTTTATACTGATCGACGTTTTATTCCTCGGTGTTTTAGGAATATCTAAGAGTGGATAAACAGTAAATTGGTATTTGAAGAATAAATCTAATTAAAGAAAGGAGGATTTAGTTAGATAGAACTCTACATTGGGTAAAGTTCCCATCTCCTTTTTTTGAAAGGTATGTGAGAAGTAAATTTTTATCCTACTTTAAGCTTAGTCTTTGGTAGAATTTATAAATTATTTTTGATTATTTGCAAAACCAGTGATCCTATTTTGGGATAGCAACTCTGGCTTATTGGTCTTCCTTAATTGGGGTTTTCCGGGAAGTGGGGTTGTTACAATTGGTATCAGAGCATAGTTTTCCATTTAATCTCTAATAATTATTAAATTTTACAAACTCTTTAGAACCCAAGGGAGTTATGAGAGGATTTTCCAAAGATGGAGGTGTCTAGAAAAGAATTACAATCCAGGGGCTGGCAAGATTTTTCTCTGCCCCGCTAGTTAGACTACGAGGACTCCCTGAATCTATGTGACTACCTGGCTGAAATCTGAGGATTTGACTCGAAATAAGATACCTCTAGGTCTTTTCATCTGATTTCATCCATTCTTTATCTCCTTTTCACCAAATAACTTTAAGTTCTTAGGGTTTCTCTCTCTCTCTACCCCTCCTGAGTTTTGGGGTTAAGAATAATAAGGATTAAGAAAACCTCCACCAAATAATAAAAAGCATGCAAGAAAGATGTCATGGACATAACTCTAAAGGATGAAACTTAGACTAGGTTTAGTTACATGCTTAGGTTGCATGGCCTATGTTGCTGTGCCCTTGGATACCCCTCAGGAGAACACTGAGGTTAGATCATCTCATAGGTTGAGGAGGAGAGGGTTAGCCTTGGAAGAAGAAGCCTACAGGAAGAGGAAGAGATCTGATACATCCTATGAGAACGACGCTCAACCCAAAACCTTAAGTAGTGGATAGGGAAAGAGAAAACATGATGATTTGGACATCATAGTTAACCATACATGTATGTATGTGGGTTAGACATGCATGCCTTACATAGAGGTTTGGAGTACACTTGAGAACCATAGACTGTGTGGTTGTTCGACCCCTAGTGCCTGGTGGTGACCCGACCTTGGGTGGGCCATGCCTGTTGAGGGTGAGGGATTGCTACCTCATTGAGATGGTTAGTGGTGATCATATAGGAACCCTAACGAGCATATAGGAGCAGAAAGAAGCATGCACCTATGTAGAAGTGAGTGGCTACAAGGCTGGCAGTAGGTTTTAGACCTAAGCCAAAAGGGTTATTCCTGATAGTTTATGAGATAGGCATGGAGAGCTTTAGATGATCTTGGCCGGACATAAGCTATAGTACATTTCACTCATGTAGGGATAGACGTGTATCCTTAAAATCTTGACCCATCTTTTGAGAGAGAACCTTTAAGTGGTAGGACCAGTTTTGGGGTTAGCTCTAGAGAGGGGGTGAGACCCCGATGAAGAAGGTAGGAGACCTAAACTCTGAGACATGAGGAATCATGAGAAGTTTGGTATGATATGTCCTAGAATAGACGATCCTGAGTAGATGTACGTGGTTTCCTCTTGTATGATCCTTAGAGACTTTTCATACCTCATATTCCTTTAGAGGAACCAAACCCTAGAAAAGGGGAAGGGGCTCCTAGTATAGATATACATATGATATGAGTGCCTACCTTTTGGGTGTAGGAAGGAGAGATCCAAAGATATCATATGGTAACAAGTTGTGAGGCCTAGAACCCAATTGGTTGTCCATGTGTAGGACTCTAAGGGTTGTTCACATGGAAGAGTGTTAGGAAGTATATGCCATATCTTGTATAGGTTTGGTTCATGTTTGAACAGCTGAGAGTTAGACAATTGATGCATAAGAGGTGAACCTGGGGTTCCTAGACCAAAGAGGGTAAGTAGTAGTACCTGGTGTACATGATGCTCACAGGGATGATTGAGTTTATAGGAAGTAGGTATGGAACCACCCATGTGTTAGAGGAAAAGGAAACCCCACTTGAACTGAGATACATGTTTAAATGAACCATTCACACAGGTTGGCGACATATGCATGTATGATATTGGTCCAACCTTGAGGAATGATGAACAAGGATGACATACCCAGAAACTAATAATGGTTTAATAGGTTGTCTTCTTGCTAGCCATGTGCATAGGTATCCCAATAAGAGCTATAGATATACATGATGATACATGCTTTGGATGCAAGGACGTTTTGTGACCTCTATTACTATCAAGTGATAGTTTTCTCCTGTCTTGGGAAGGGACCCTTCATGTTGGAGTGAGAACCAACTCTTGTTTAGGTTTGAGGTAACCTTGAGCTTGATGAGATAAGTGTAAGATCACATAATAGGAGTATGGATCTATAGACCCACGTGTGACCATCTCTAAGGGGCATGAGGATATGTTGCCATAGAGGTAACCTGTATGGGACCAGACTGAGTTATGTAGGTCAACATGATTCCTATGAAGGGATGCAAGGTTAACCATGAATGCCCAGAGATATGGTAAATATTCGGGTGGGGATTCAAGGTGAGATGTGCTGGAGTACCAACAAAGAAACCACAAACACGAATAGAATCCTAAGTCAATACCAAGGTCAAGGAGGGATAAGGCCGATGGGAGTAGGAGTTATCTGTCCCCTAGATGTACAAGACCATAGGGTCGGGAGGTAACAACTACCTTTTCCCGAGGACCATGTGTTAGGAGGTTGACCACCTTCATGAGTTCATGGGGGCCTAAGGGGTAAATGCTATAGGCACTCCCTAGATGCATAAGGGAAAGATCACCCCAAAAGTACCGACACCCTAGAGACCTTGAGGATACGACTAAGGATTGAACATAAGATTGATGATTCAACCCAAAGGGGATGGGAAAAGTCTTCCCACAAGCGTAGACATAGAGTTGAGATGTTCATGGTGTGGAGTGAGGAGAAGTATGTTTCAACTTAGACTGGAAAGTGTAATGGCAATGTGTGGTGCACCATCTCTACTCTTAGAACGGGATGAACTATGTATTTGGACTGTAGCCAAATGCTTATTTCATCTTGTTATGGGAGTGGGAGACAAGACAATCAATACACATGCCATATGATAAGAGTAAAGGTGATATGAGTTGAAACCTTTCTATGATGACTGAGGATAGAGAAAGTACCACACCCTTTTGGGAAGTATCTTGGAATGATGGTATGGAAGCATAGATGAACTAAAATCATCACATGAGGGCATACTTGTCAAGAGCAGTTTGGATTTTATGAGTTAGAGATGTGGGTTTGATAATTGAGATGATGGATGCAAGAGCTTGAAGTTTACCTGACTCAGACATATCTAAAACCAAGAAAAGTACGATGAGAGGAGTATATGGAAGAGTATGTATTCAATATCATCCATCACACAAGGAAGCTAATGCACTAATGAGATGTTTTCAGCTGAAAACAACTCAGGTGTACAACTGTCTTGTCTAGCCAATGGAGATAGATGAAAGAGGTTCCTAGGTGGACCCATGACCATTAGAAGAGCGGACATGTGTGGCTAACATCTAGATACAACCGATCCTATTGGTCGAGTTGGTGGTTGTCCGGTTATCCAGCCCAGATCTTGATGAGATAAAAGGATTGTTATAAGAACCTCAAATACACCTCTCAGGAAAAGTAGGTTTAGGGTTTCTGAGAAATCACCCTAGAAGAATCATGTGGTGCAAGAAGCTCATGATTCTAAGTACACCTCACACCTTAGTACTACTAAGATGGTTAAGGTTTGCAGTAGTACCTGGAATGAAAAAGGATATAGAGGCATATGCGACCAGATATCACACATGCCAAAGAGTGAAGTCTAAACACCAGTAACCCAATGGATTGCTATTGAGGAATGGAAATTCTTAGGTAGAATGGTAGCATATCACATAGACATTGTGGTGAGTCTCCCCTGGACTGAGAGAAATCATGATGCAATTTGGGTTATGGTAGATCACCTTACCACATCAGTATATGTCCTTACCTTAGGGACCACTGCCACTGTGACAGATCTAGTTGAGCTATATATTTTTGAGAGATAGTTGGACTGCACAGTGATCCAAGTTGGAATATTCATGAGCATGGACTTAAGCTCACTTCCATTTTGTGGAATTAGGTACATGAAGAACTTGATACTAGATTGAAGTTTAGTACAACATATCACCCCTGACTGACTGTCAATCAAGAGAGTATGACCCAGACTTTAGAAGGTCTGATGAGAGCATTTGTTCTTGTTAGGAGTGGTTCGCGGGAGAAGTACCTACCCCTAGCAGAGTTTGTTTGTTATGAAAACTACCAAATCCAGTATCGGGATGTAATGGGAGGCTATGTCAGTCACCGTTTCACTAGGGTGATGTCGGTGAGAGGACCTTGTGGAGTTCAAAGAAACCAAAATGTATGCTAATAAATTTGCTCGATCGAGCAATGGCTGAAAAATCCCATGATCGACAGGAGTCACATGCTGATGCGAAGCGGACTGACTTGCACTTCACTATGGGTGAACATGTGTTTTGGAAATCCGACCGCTATGAGCTACCTCTAAGAATAGAGAAAATATGAGTCCCCAATACATGGGCATTTGAGGTTTTGAAACAGATTACTAGAGCTACTTTTATTTAGCCTTACCCATCAGGATAATATGATGTATGATGTATTCCATATGTCCGATCTAGAGCACTATGTGAGGTACCCGAGCCATGTGCTGAGCATTGAACCTATTGAACTCCAATGGAGGCTAACTTACCCTGAGTCACCTATGAGGGTACGAGATACTAAGGTGAGGGAGAGCTCAGGAGTAAAGGATAGAGGTGGTACATGTTCTTTGGAAGCGCCATGGAGAGGATAAAGCCACATGAGAGCTGATGATGGACATGGGAAGGTCTTATCCTGAATTGTTTGTATGTTTGGTGGAATTTTGAGGGCAAAATTCTTATAAGAGAGGGGAAGGATGTTACAACCCCAATTTTTGGGCTTATAGGGTTTGAAATGCAATTTCTCTGATAAAATGTATGATTATGAAATTGTATGATTTATGTGTAATGAGTGGATTTCTTTGATAATATTTCCTTTAAATGTATGAGTTCGTGGATCCTAATGAGTTCATGAGTCCAATATGATAAAAAGGAAAGAAAAGTTGAATGAAATCAAATAATGCATAAAAAGGAAAAGAAATTAAAATAATGATGAGAAATATGTGGAATTATCTAGAAAGTGGTGTGAATGACCTTCATGGATTAGTTTTCGAATCCACGTGGTTTCTAATGGCAAAAGGAATCCAATTAAAGGAAATAGAAGAGTAAGAGAGAGAGCGAATATGAATAAAATATGCCTTATTAAGAGATAACTTGCATATGAAGAAAAGTCCCTCACACTTTTGAATTTCAGTCCCAAACATGGCATACAAGTAGTTTAACTCATTATGGACTTTCCTTTAAAATTTAGGATCAAAGGGATAATCGGTTTAGGAGATATATTTTTTGTAAGTTTTCCTAAAGTGAAGAGGATAACATTAAATGTCACGATTTTCCAATTTAATTATAATTGTTTTTCTTGGCGCGTGAAATATGGGCCATCGAATCTGAGATCTGATGGTGGCTGCTCGTCACCAATATTGAGCCAAAAGGAGAAATTGGGAACAATGTTTCCAATCAGATTTCTCATATTTCTACCTCTCTAATCCATGATCGATTATGGAAACTCTCCCAATGTCTTTAGGAGATTAAAACAAACCCAAACACCTATGGATTTCCTGTATTTCATGTGGAATCCGAGTTTCCCCAAATTCCAGCTAGATTGGGAAGTCTGTTGATAGCAGGGAACTTCCCCCTTGCCTATATAAGGCCATCGTTTCTCCTCTCGCAAACTCAGAGCAAGCAGAGAAGTTGCCAACCCTCCCCGCGAAACCCAATTTTCCCCACGACTTCTAGTTCCCTATTTCAGATGTTCTGTTCAGTGCCATGGAAGCCACGACGATGGATCTTCCTAGTTACTTTGACTTGGGCCTTCATCGACACCTCTCAAGGGTGTGGAGGGTGACACGTCTGGGGCTCACGTCGGGTCAAGATGGATGCTCAGTCGACTGGGATCAGGATGTAGTCGCACCACACGACGGTGCCCTGTGTACTCTATGGAGACAGAGTCTCCACGTTGGGAGTTCACAAAGGAGAAGGGTGCATGCGGTTGGATCCAAGTTCCCAACTTAACAGACCCAATCAAGGGACCCATGAGCCAAGAGAATCGCTAGAGATAATGGGAGGTTGAAGGATGACGTGGCATCATTATATTGGCTCAAAGGTACATATTTTAGAATAATCGTAATAAATTATTGGTAGCTCTAATCAAGACATATAATATATGAATTTCGATAGGGAGAATTTAGGGAAATTCAATAAAAATATAATTAAAGTTTGATTATGCTTGAAATTCGAAAAGTAGCTAAAGTTGTTACCCTTAATTTATTTATGAATGAAGAAACCTAAATTTGATGATAATCTGATGTAATGATGTTCTTTGGATAATTTAAGACAATATTAATCAGTTGTTGATAAAAGGAAGATTTAGATCTAAAAAGATGATCTTTGTGAATAATTGGCTTAATTTAGAGTTCTATGTATATGAAAGTACATTAATGGGCTTAGAAACCCTAATTTAGGAGAATATAACTTTGAATGGTTTTTATTTCGAAAACCCATGAATAAAATAGATATATGATGATCCTAAGCTAATTTGAGAATAAAGATCCTCAATATGGATAATTGATGTAATTAGGGTTTTATGATGTAGAAAGCTATTTTAGGGTTTGTTGACCTAAAAAGATACAAATCGAGAAAGTGATATAAGAAACCCTAAGGAAACCTTACTTCCACCTAGAAACCCTAGAAAGCATTCCCAAGTCAATAAAATGAGTTTATGATGAGTATGTAGTAATTAAGTCATACACGGTTTTCAAGATTCTGTTGTGCTTGTGTGATTGGCTTGGTTGGTTGATTGGATTACCTGATTGGATTGGACTTTGCTTGTTCTTTGTGATCTCCAAATCAGGTATGTGGTTATTTTATGATTACTCACTTTAGTTTCATGGTGATTTCCGAGGTGACATCGATTGCGTGAAAATAACTGCTTGGATGAATTTATTTTCTGCAATCTATAAAGTGACTATGATTATCATAGAGTATATATATATATATATATATATATATATATATATATATATATATATATATATATATGACTTGACCGAACCTACAAACCATCTCTAGATGTAAGATTTGTGAGGACCAAGCCCTGGAGGGAAGGTCTTAGGTGGTCAAGCCCCAGAGGGAAGACCACAGGGCACCCAAAGAGAGGACCCATAAGGTACCAAGCTCAAGATGGAGAAGGTAGCCTAGAGTCCCTTGCAAGGACTAAAACCTAAGAGAGGGTATCCCAGAGGATGAGTAAAAATGGTTGGGAAGTTATAATGAAAAATGTAATCTTGGATTGTTAACAACTATTTGATGTGATTAGGTTGTTATGAAATATGTGAAAGTTATTGGTTGTCACCACATACCGATATTTCTTTATACTGACCGACATTTTGTTCCTCAACATTTTAGGATTATCTGAGAGTAGATAAATAGTAAAGTGGTATATGAAGAATACAGATAATTAAAGAAAGGAGGATTTAGTTAGATAGAACTCTACATTGGGTAAAGTTCCAATCTCCTATTTTTGAAAGGTATGTGAAAAGTAAATTTTTATCCTTCTTTAAGCTTAGTATTTGGTAGAATTTATTAATTATTTTTTATTATTTGCAAAACCATTGATCTTGTTTTGGGATAGTGGCTCTGGCTTCTTGGTCTTCCTTAATTGGGGGTTACCGGGAAGTGGGGTCGTTACAATTTGGGTGACAGATAGGTCCAAACAATTTGTTATAATTAAAATGGGAATTTGTCCATAAATAAATTAACAATAATATTGTGAGTGGATTGATGAACTCCTTATGTGATAATTAGAAAGTTTCTAGAAGATTCTAAGAAGATAAATGACCTAGATAATTAAGGGAGTAATTATCTACTCTTTACTTGAATTTCAAGTATTCATGTATCAAATAAACCTATTTTGATCTAATACTTGGCAATACAAGACAATGACTAAATGAAGATAAATATAAGATTTGAGAAAATTACATCATTATATGTGATCTAGATGATTAAAGTAATAAAATACTTGAATATCAATAAAGAGTTATTTATCTTTGGTATTTTGATCCCAACTTGGTCTAATATGAGATAATCATGTTAGGAAATATTCCTAAAATTTGGTATTAATCAGATATTCCTAGAGACTAATATGATATTTAGAAGATTGAAATATTTCTAATAATGTGGAGGGTTATATTTTGATTACTATAAATGTAACTCTATCACACCTAAGGTCCTCATAAATTGAAACTTAGGGTGTGAAGAGGGATGTGACTTTTGATACTTGCTGATGGATTGGCGATCTAGGGCTAGCAGTCATCCTCTACCTTGCAATTGAGACCTACATAAGCATGACTGCCTCTCCTCTCAACCTAACCCTTTTTTCTCTCTCTCTCTCCTCTCAACCTCTTCTCCTAAAATCAACTTCATTAGCTCCATGAGATCATGACAAACTCAACAAGCCTTGATAGGTTTGCTATTATCATGTCCTTGGATAATGCCAAATCTTGCTTTCATAGAGCCTCCCACACTCAGAGCATCATAAGGTTTATGGGTGTGATACACCTATATAAGGGGATCCCATGCTCTAACGAGACCTCGAGAGCATTGCGAAACTCTCAGATACACCCAAGGAACCCCAGAAGGTTGTCACCAACCCTTAACCTTCTCTATCGATCTCTACACCCACAAAAATTGGACCTTGTAGGTTTTGACTTCCCTAGACCACAAAAGGGTACCTAGATGATCAAAGAATCATGGAGAATCTTCCCCCATATTGAGAAATACATACTATGAGGTAATTGCTTCACATTACCTTTCTCTGTACTATTGTCTAGCTACAAAAATCTTACAGAGACACCAGCCTACCAGATAATGTCTTGCCTGACCAAAGGGCCGGTCAAATTCCAATGGACCCTACGAGGCCTGTAGGGCTCTCACGTTGTCTTCCCATGGCTAGGAGGAGTAAGTCAAACTAGTTGTTGACCCCATAGAGCATCTCGACCATGTCGTGAGGTAGAAGAAGGCCGTTGGGTAAATGACCATGCTACACACAGTCTGTGTGATCAAACATGATCACTACACATGGGTACACAAGTCTTCTCCCAAGTAATAATAGGAAGCCCGAATTAATAATAAAAGAAAATAGATTTGCTAATATGTCAACATAGATTTGGTCCATTTGAAGTTAACATATGATAAATGTAGTAAAAAAATAATAGACTGGATCATAGTGAAGCCATATATGAAATTAATTAAAAGAATGAGTAGATCACAAATAGAAAAGTTTGAGAGACTAAATGTGACACCCATCACCAACAAAGAGAGACTACTCAAAATAAAGTGCAAAATTATCATTAACAACCACATTACCACAAAACATGGTAAATTAAAACCGATCATAGAACAACATCTCAAGCTAAACACATCATATAAGAAACCACAAACTTGTCCCACTTGTATTTTATACATGTCAGGAGATATTACATATCATCATTCACTGGCTAACTAGCCACAACCTATTGCATATGATAACCTGTTCACGTATACAAATCATATATGTAAGGCCAAGGTATACAACCAAAAGCTTAGATTGATGTACAACATCTATAAAACACCCCTAAAGACCTAAGAGTACATGGACGACACATAGGACTCTACTACTAAACACTACATGCATATCCATGGTCCAACAGCTATAGCTCCTCTTTATTGTCAGTCTGAACTACACAATCTTTTACCTTGTGTGCACGACCACCTAAAAGTTGTGGAACCCATAGGGTGAGACCAACGTCCCAATGAGAGATATAACTCTCCACCAACATCTATTATAAGCACATGTAAACTAAAGCAGATAGATAAAATTATGATCAGGTTGAGCAGATCCAACTAAGCGATATATATTAAACTGATAATACAAATTAAGCAATTTAAGCAGTTACCACTGAGAAGTAAAACACTTTAAACTCTTAGAAGGAATAAAAAGAACATGTATAGCAGTTTATTCTCTTACCACATTATAACTCAAGAAATAAGTACAAGGATAAGGTAAAGGGTCATCCATTGAGATTCATGTTTAACTCTAAGCAATTATACTACACACTTGTATTACATCTTTTATTTGGCTTGAGGATTTGAGGCGTACCACTCAAATCCAACTGAGCACTATGAAGTCAAAATCGGTGCCATACAAAGATCAATGGAAGAGCCAGAATCCATGATCTCTCCAACACCTCTCGGTCAGTACGAAAGAAACCCCGCTGAGACATAACAATCAACTGCAACAATGACATATAGTCAAGTTGATAAACACCTAGCCTGCCTTGGTACATGACAAGATGCTAAAGAATAGGCTCACACATGGCCGTTAAAAAAGAGAGGCATCAAATATAGTTATACTTCTGCCTATCACATATCACAAAAGGAAAACAACTCATGCATGGCCGTCTCAACTAAGGGCTAGGTATGACCACAATCATCCTACCCAACCTGTAATTGTGGACACAAGTAGATACTCGACTTGCACCCCTGCATATTCAAAAATATTCACTCTGAGTTTCCCATAGGAATGACTCGCTTCACCACCCAGCAAATTCTGACACTGGAATGGATCTATGGCATAAGGCATCTACATGATTAGGGTTTCACTTGATTAGTTAAGCCAATTAGGTATATTTTAGCATCACTCAAGTTACAACATACAAACTCTAAACAAGATCTACAAAGATAAGGGTATGTTACAAATCTAGAAGATATAAAAATCATGGGTATGAATTTGTCGCATCATCATTTGATATCATTGCCATTCAAGGCTATCAACATCATCACATGTTATTACTGCCAAACATGGATCACATCATTATCACAACACTAGGGGATATCAATCCCTCATCTCATCATTGGAGGTTAACACCTCTCACTAGGCATTAAGCCTTTGCCAGGTCATAAGACCCAAACTCATCATTATAATCTCAACATGTCTCATCAAGGCTCATAATTATCACATGTGTCATTTTCCATATACACCATAGCAATCACTAGCTATGTTATTCATTGCACCACCATGGTTAGGATTATACAAATAGGAAAGAGAAAACTTACATCTCATGCTATATAATCAGGCAAGATCAACAACTATATCCTACACTTGAAATTAGGATTAGGGTTTATCACATAGACAATTAAGGTTTCTAATACATTAATCATCACCAAACCCTAGATCCATCAACTCCAACTTTCTTAGAGAACATTAGGTTTTCAACATTAGCATGATAGATGTGTAAGAATTATTATATCAATAGTGATAGGTAGCAACCACCCATCATCACTCATGCATGATGTGTAGCGACCATGAATCATACATATGTGTTACGACCATCTCACATACACACCCATGTATAGCAACCTCATGCTTACCTAGGTGTAGCGACCGTCATTGTAACAAACCAAAACCTAGCCTCTTGACCCCGATCTTATGCCTTGGAGGATAGAAAGTTTAGTTCTTTGGACTTAGCCAAATAAGGATGAAGATATACCTAAAAGTAGTTAAAAGTAACCATAATATGTTAATGCATGAATAAATCACCCTAACATATATGTATGAAAACAACTATGACCTAATGCTCTCATATAAATCTTTAGACCAATAAAGGATACATAAAATATATCACATGAGATAATGTTGATTAAGGTATGTTGATAAGAGAGACAATGTGCATAGGAGAACTTTGTATCATAATTGAGAGAAAATGTTACATTATCCAAATAAATATAGAACTAATAAAAAAAATATGATTTCATGCATAAAAGTGGTATATATCCATTTTGGTTTTAATGTGAAGGTATGGAACACAATTGGAAGAATGATAATAATAATGATGGAATAATATGTTAACTAAAATAAGATGGGCCACAAATGTTAATTATGTAAAACTCACAAAAGGAAGACTAATTGGATAAGAATAACTTCAGATTCATTTTCATTGGATTTGGTTTGGCTTGGAGGCCAAGTTTCATAATTTTGGGGTAATACTAACTATATCAAATTTAATTAGAAAAGAAAAGGTGATTTTCCTCCAAAATATAAAATAAGTCATTTAATGACTCCAAAGGTGGAAACTAAACTTAGATTCGTAATCTACACATTAAAATCAGCCTTTGCGTAAATTATCATGTAATTTGGATAATCATTAATGTTCTACTATATTTAGGAGAGAAAGTGTAAGTAAAGCCCAAAATGTTATATAATGTGATAAATAACTTTATGGGATAAAATCAATGGCCAATTTGTGTTTCACAAGTTTAAGATTGATTATGGATGAGGTTTCACATTAATTGGGTAATTCTTGAAGTCTCTAATGTATTAAGAAAAAGAAAATATGAAAATGTTTAAAAGAATTAACTAAAATATTTAGAGTCTTCAAAATGGAAAACTAATGCCATATTCAGATCCTACATATTCAAGTTAGTCTAGGTGCCAAATTTGATTTAATTTGGAGTTTGTTTGCACCCTCAATTAAGGAGAGAGAAAAGTTAAATAAATATATATGTCACTTTAGTCAGAATCTTAGTCAGAATGAAAAATAATGTCACACACCTTTTTTTGGCCAGAGAGGAATGCCTGTGATCACGACTATTGATCTGTGATCCGACAGATAACAAGTTGTCTCGTAGCTCGCATCGTATGGGAATAGTGGTGCCTTGTTTTGGTAATTCTTAAAAATGCAATATCTCTCTCCATAGTTGCTATTTTTGTGAGATTTCTTTGCCTACCAACTCGTAGCTTGATTCCACATCAAACAACCCATTACACTCAAGTTTTCATTGAGTAAATAGGATTCACCTAGTTTCTCCATTTTATCTTCTGAAACACTTTCCTAATCTTCGACTCGGACATCCGAAATTATAAATACCTATGCACGAACTTCCGCAAGACCTCTTGCGAGCTTTCAGTCATGTTGGTTTTGTCCAAACCTCTCTTCCTTGGCATTTCAAACTCACATATTGGGGGAATACTTCCAGTGGATTGTTTTCTCTCCTCACACCATCTTGGTTCAATTGCACCTAGCAATGAGTTTGTGGACCCTTCCCTTTTTCCTTCTCAGTTCTTAGTTTCTCGAACCGTTGCTTGTAGCGTTTATGCCCAAAACACATGTAGCAAGTAGCTCGAGCTGCTTTCTACGATGGGTGGGCTGATGGGGAAGAATCTCCCTCGTCCTTTCCTCATTTTGCCCCTCCTTGCCTTTGCTTCTCTTATTTTTCCATGCAAGGGTAGTCTGGTCTTTCAGTCGGGTTTTGTTTTGCCTTGGATATGACTGACTAGGCCTTGACATGTGACTTGGATGCTTGCAATTGGGCCAAGTCACACAATCCACCATGTCCCTCTTTCTCTTTGTCTCTCGCAAGATGATTGGTTATGTGGCATTTTCTGATTGGTCGAATATGTAAAATTCATATCTTTTAAACCACTTGTCCAAATATTATGTAAAAATATATTTTGGAATAAAAAATGCATTCTTTCTAATAAAAATTTGAGAGTCTGATTTCCATGTTTTCGACAGTTGATTTTTGGGAATCTAATAACTCATATAAAAAGTCCCAAAATTTGTAACTAAAATATATGAACTCCAAATAAAATAAATAAATATGTTTTCTTAATCAGAAAAATATAAGGAATCATTTGATCTAGGTTTTGTGACCAAAATATGAGGTTTTCCAAATAGGTCTAAAAATTAGGGTTCTCTCTATACATACATGAATATTAAACCCTAATACATGTGAATAATTTGCAATTAGGCAAAGGTGATTTTGGAATCAACTAGATTGGTGTAGAGTGTTTCTAGGACTTTGATTTAAGGTATGTTGCATCCCCTATTAACCTATTTATATCTTTCTCTTGGTCCTATGGACAATATCCTACACAATATCTCTTTGTTTTGTGAATATGATGTCATGTGAAGTATTTATGTTTACTCTATTCTTGTGATCATCCTATTTTGATGGATACTCTTTTGGACTCAATATTATACTTGGATCATGATGGAACTTCTACATGGTGACATGTTCTACCTTTGACCACTTATGTGGTTGATGTTTATTTTGTCTATTTTTGAGATAGAAACTTTAATTGTGTTGTAAAAAACTACACTTTTTACTTCCCTCTACATTAAGCATGCTATGTGATTCAGTAGCCCTAGAGTAGTGTAAGTATTTTTGGGTTTATGTGCCCTTATTATATTTTTGGGACGGAGGTTATGTGCCCCATACCTGGCTTCCAAGTTATGAGGCTTGGCCCACACTTTATATATATTGGGAGTCTGGAAATACATCATTCTCTATCAGGTTTCAAGTTTGTGAGGCTTGACTGCCATTGTCTTTATATTGTTCTAGTGCTATGCTTATCTCCCATGCATGCATGTTGATGATTATTATTGATGTGTTATGTGCCCCAATTATTTATATGTGCTTATATGGCACAAATTTATTGTTTTATGAATGGCAAGTACTATTTTGTTATGATATGATTTCAATTCATTCCTGTTGATACCCGCTTGGGTGGTTTTTTTTCTCTTCTATGGGAAGCATTGTTTACTTGATGTCCTTTTAGTCTATATATTGCTCAATTCTATTTTAGTATGCACATACCGACCTTTTGCTGATGTCATCTATTTTTCTCCTCTTGTTGGGGCATGCTTCCAACCCCATATGTAGGTCGAGGAGAACATGACATTCAACATGGACCTATCTAGGAGAACATGACATTCAACATGGACCTAGCTTATGGAGTTGATGCTTGGAGACAACTTGATATGGTTTGGATTTCCCTCTACTAGATCCTTATGATGTAATATCCATGTAAACCCTGTATGGGAGATGATAATGTACTTTTGTAAAATTGATTATAGTCATGTTTTATATTCCGCTGCTATGCTTTGGTCTTTTGTATACCATTATTTAAGATTTGAAAATTTTACACCTATTCCAACATACCTTTTTAGCGTGTTTGGAATGGATGTTTTATTCTTCAAAATTTTAGTAGGGATTAGATCCCCTCTGGGTCCCACTACTTACAGTCATGCTTACCTAGGTGTAGCGATCGTTACCATAGGTCAAGGTAACGACTAAAACACATCACCACATGTGTATCCCACTACACATCACTATTTATGCCTTAACCAAAAACCACCAAGGTGCATGTTTCGACCGAAGCAAAAGCAAGAGTAGTGACCTACCTATACAAAGCAGCATTGCGACCATCAATCCTATGTGTAGCAACCTACTACACTCAACCATATGTTGTGACCAAGCGTGGGTGTGTACCAACCAACATAGCATATCAAAGTTTGTCGACTGAAACAAGCACATAGGTGTAGCGACCAATAAGGGCACCTGATATAATGACCAAGGGTGATTAGGGTTAGCTAAGTAGTGCCCAAAACACCTTATATAGCACATGCCACCCACTCAAACAAGGTGTATCGACCATATGCATCAAAATAAGGTGTAGCGACCATCAAGGTCAAGCTACCTCCACAACACTTAACCATCTTCAAAATAGAGATAAATCACGTCTAGAAAAGATAAATAACATCAAGTAAATAAAACATCATCAAGGAGAAATCTCCATATGAGAATGGGTATCAAAACCCTAAAACAAGCACCATCAACCGTGCATTAAATTAATGAAATCTAAGATTAAAACCTCCAACATCACATAACCATTAGGATAACACCTAGGATCAAATTTCATGTAAGAATCAACAACTCCTTCTTAACTAATAATTGGGTGTTTGAAGTTAGGGTTTGAGAGAGAGTAATCCATGTAAGAATACTACAGAATCATAAACCCTAGATCATGGAAATATTTATGAACATATTTAATTCACATTTTAGATATGAAATCAGTAGCATGCAAGCATGATTATATTGCAAATAATAGACGAGGGAAAAATTATATAACCCACCTTAGGTTGAAGATCAAGCTCCAAGATCACAAGCACCAAGAGAGAGAAAGAAGCTCCAACTTGGATCAAAACCTCGACTATAAGATCACCTAAAGAAGAGAAGAAAATGCCAGGGTTAAAGGAGAGTTCAAGAAAAGGGAACACAAACCCTAGCCCTAACAAGAAAGAAGGGAAAAGAAGAGAGATTCTTTTCACATAGATACCACCATGTCTAACCTTAGTCTCCAATCTTTGTGAGAAGAAGATCTTTAAGGTAGACACCATGGTTTACACCATAATTTCACAGCTAAGATGGGAAGAAGAAGATGGGATTTCAAAGGAAAACATGATCAAAGGTAATGATAACCTCCCATTTTGTGATGTTATCTTAGTAATTTTCCTTAGTTTTCCACACTCTTTCTTAGATAAATTAGATAGAATCCTTAACTTTCCTTCTTTACTTCAAACATACCATTAGATTAACTTTTCTCCTTTTTATCCTTACAAAAAAATAAAAAAAACCACAAAAGTTCCAAATGGTCCCAAGACCGTTTGGAGACTACCCGGTCCCGAGACCGCATGGAGTCACACGGTCCCGAGACCGCATGGAGTCACACGGTCCCGAGACCGCATGGAGTCACACAGTCCCGAGACCGCATGGAGTCAAACGGTCCCGAGACCGCATAAAACCAAATGGTCCCAAGACCGCATGGAGTCACACGGTCCCGAGACCGCATGGAGTCAAACGGTCCTGAGACCGCACAAAACCAAACGGTCCTGAGACCGTGCAAAGCCAAAAGATCCCAAGACCGCATGGAGTTACATGGTCCCAAGATCGAATAAAGGCAAACAGTTTCAACACCGCAAGGACTCAAACGGTTTCCAAACCGCACGAGTCCAAATGGTCTCAGAACCCAAACGGTTTCCAAGACCGTTTGGGCCTAAGACTACCCAAACCATTTGGACTTCACTTAGAGCCTATAAATAAGACCCGAATGGTCCTCACAAGGCATCAAGTTTTCAGACGTACAAAGGCTGCCTCTGTTGCTCTAGAGCTATTTCATCCTTCATCCACCACCCCGAGGTTGCTAGTCTGAGATCCACACTCCATCCAGAAGCTACTTTCTCTCTCATCGCCAAAGAAGGTGGGAAGAGGAGGATTCATCAACGAGCAACCTGTGAAGTGTGAAGATCGTCTCTCTCCAAGGGGTTGACCTTCCTCCCTCCTTCGTGGAGATGACGTTCTCTCTCTCTCTTCTCGCCTCCTTCTTTGTCCTTGCTATGAGTGAGTAGTCTTATTCACTAGGGTGCAGGGAGTAGCCCTACTACCCATGTTTTCATTTCATGCAATGTAATCCATAGTTTGCAATAGAGATATACTTTCTTTTCAGTTCAACATCAATCATTTAATGAATGCTTGTTGCTTGATCACCAACTTGTGTTACCTTTTATCTTTTAGTATGAATTGTCTACGTTTGTACTATTAGATTCGAATCTCGATTGAATGTTGGTTCTTGATGCATGTATCCACCATGCATTTGTTTCGGTATCTAGGAGTGTTTTTCAAGAAGTGGAGTAAACTCACTTCCATCGTTGTACCTTCATGCTATGAAATGGAATCAGTTGACATATTGAAGTATAACCTTGATAAGTCGAGGAACAAACTTTGCGAAGGGAATGATGTAAAGTAAGTGACCATTCATTTGGGGATGGCTGGCATTGCAACATTCCCACACTTCTCGTAGTTAGTTCTCCGAAAGGAAACTAAATCTACAAAGATACTAGCTATTTAGACTCTTATTGCAGGTTATGTTTTTATGTTGCATGTTTTGATCCATGCGTAGTGGTGATGAAAGCCGATCACATCCTAGTGGTTTCTTATCATTGTTTACAACCTTAAAATTACTTTCTTGCTTTGTTTCACTTGCACTTAGTTTAAAACAACCAAACCAACTTTTCGATCTAAATACCAACTGTTAAGACGCTAAGTGAAATTCTAACGTTTTCCATCTTGTTGCTCCCGACAAGACTGTTGTCCTGAGGATTCGACCCTTAACTATATTACGATAAGACTTCCACGTATCCTAGCATACGTGGGTGGAGTTCTCAATCTAATATAAGCAAGGCTAAACCTAAAGACTTACTATCTTTAGGATTTTTAGTGGTGCATGCAATTCCACGCGAGTGGAAGCTCCATCAAAAATTGGCACCATTTCTGGGGACAAAAGAACATTTTAATTTCATTTACCATCTTGCTAGTTGGTTAGGGTTTTACAATTTTCTTTAAACATTACTCCATATCCTTCTTGATTTCATCACACCTTCCACATCATCTAAAAAGTGTGTTTCTTCCTCTACTCAGGTAGAAGACGTGTATGCAACCATCGCATAATCTATGATTCTCCCCTGATCCAGAGTACGACTCTGAGGTAGAGAGAAGCTTCCACCGCCGCATCAGACTCAACCACCAAAGAGCTAGACAAATGGCTGAGGATCAATGTCAAGCTACGTTAGTAATAGAAAGGGTCAACGCCGCCATAGCCACTCAGAGGGCACAACTCATTGCTGATACCCGTGCTCAGATCCAAGCAGAGATCCGAGCTGAAGAACAGGCCCACATCTGAGCTGAAAATGAAGCAGCTAACTAAGCTGCCCAGTTAGATCTAAGAAATAAGCAATTGAGGGACTATGCCGTCCCCAAGAACTATGAAGATAATCATCCAATCCGGCCACCAATCATCAACATACCCAATTTCGAAATCCGGACACAATGGATTCAAATCATGCAGGGCATCTCATTCTCTGGTGCTTCTGGAGATGACTGCATGGATCACTTGAAGAGATTCAAGGCACTTTGTCGCCTTGTCCCACAAGCCGGAGTTGCCTTTGACGCAATAATGCTACATATTTTCCACTTCACTCTATCCGGAAGGGCTTTGAGTTGGTACAACTCACTTGATAGGGAGCCAATCATCACTACCTGGGCTCCCTTGGAAGAAAAGTTCCTGGAAAAGTTTTTCCCTCCTTCATTAACCTACGAAATTAGGGGGCAAATCAACCACTTCGCCCAACTTCCTGGAGAATCACTCACAGAAGCATGGGAAAGATTCAAGGAGCTTCTAAGGAAATGCCCTCATCACGGTATCTCCCAAAATCAATTAATATAAACGTTCTATAGGGGGGTGAGTGATGATATCAAGCAATTTCTAGATTCCTCATCTGGAGGAAATTTTATGAGGAAGAACTACGAGGATGCTTGGAAAATCGTCACACTTGAAGCTGAGAACCAATCCAATTGGGGACAATCATCCGCTAAGGGAATTCTCAAAGTTTATAAGGCTGAGGAATCAATGGAAATGAAGGCTATTGCTGAAGCTTTAAAGACCATAGCTCACAAACAGCATGCACTTGAAACTTCATTTGGAGAATATGACAAGAAGAAAAACCCCCAAGTCCAACAAGTTAAAGCTGCTACAGGGACTTGTGAAGCCTGTCACGCATCTGATCACCCTACACTGTCATGTGGCTTACTTTACAATGTGATGATGGATATGTGACACGCGTATAACGTGCGTGTAATACGCAAGTGTACGTGTCGAAGTAATATGGGATTATGAGTCCCGAGTTATCGAACACAGGGAGTTGTGAGGTTAAAGACTATTACTAATTAGGATTGACCAACTAAGCCGATTAAAATGATTTGAGAGTTGACTGAAAAAGAAAAAGAAAATAAGAGAAAACAAAGCAATCGATTAAATGTTTAGTTTAATCAAATTAGATGGAGATCTTTAGGATGGCGGTTTCACCGCGGGTTATCATTGCATGAATTTCTATCTATTCACTCAGATTTATCTCTCTATCCGGGTAGTGGCCTGAAATCAGAATTGCCCACTGTCATGGTACAATTCACTACCTATGTCTAGGTCGGTTCCACTGTCGTAGTAACCTATACCCTAAACTAGGTGCATTAAAAACGATCTCTCGGTATCCACCATTAACCTTACACCTCCTTGTTCAAGGGATTTGTCAATTAATGTGATATTCATTTCTTTTTCAACCGTTAATTCTTCTTTCAAAGAAATTAAGGGCATTAAGTTATTATCATGGTGATCAAGCATAACAATAAAATTGAGACAACGAATTCATACCACGAATTTGAGAGATAAATGATGAATTATTATGATAAAAACTTCATACAATGACTTCCCGGGATACTCCCGGTCCTAAAGATATATGGTTTTTAGCCGAAAATAGACGACATGGTATCACAGTAACTCGAGAATATGCAAAACATGAATTTCGAGATACAGTAAATAGGAGAAAGGGTTAAAGAGTGGATCTGGAGAAGATGGAGAGAATTTGCCGTCGTTTTCGCCGCAAAAACGCCTCCGAGGTCTTCCGTGTAGGGTTCCTCTACTTTTCTCTCTCCGTTCGGCTGCCGTATCGTCCCCCCGTGATAGATCTCCCTATTGCGGTTCTAATGGTGTCTCTTATAGCCGTCGTACATGTTTAGGTCAAGAGGAAACCTAAAATGTAATTTTTAATACAATATGTGTTAGATTTAACACATTAAAATTTGGTCCGCAGCGTCTGAGTCGATGGTATCGACTTGGAAGTCGATAGTATCGACTTCTTCACAGTAAAACGTCCTTTTCCTTTTCAATCTCGAGCAAAAAATATTTGTACTCTGATGCCATGTCGATACCATCGAGTTGCAAGTCGATGGTATCGACTTTGCTCCAGTAAATAATAATTATCTGCAATAAAATAATCAATGAATAAAATCAAATAATTACTATAATAATTAAAACATGTAAAATACATGTAAAAATATAAGAAATGATGCACAAGTGATTTTTACTAATTTGGTAAAATATGTATTAAAAGGATATTCAATTAAGCACATATGACACATAAAATAACCAAATTAGATATCAAAATAACGACAATTTGTCCATACATCACACCCCTAAGCTTGAATATTGCTTGTCCTTGAGCAACACTACTCTTAGATTTGTTTTAAATAGTCAGCAAGAAGACAGGTACCTATGAATTATTTTTGCTAACCACCCTCCACCAGTCGGTCCCAAACTGGTCCTTGCCAACCACTGAACAAGTAACTACTCTAAAACGATCAATAATGTTCATAATAGATGTCCACAATAAGATCAATGAAAACACTATCAATAAGAAGTAGTTAATATCATGGCCAGTAGGACACATGCTTGATGCACCATGTGATCTCCCTATCTACATTGCTCTGATCTACCTAAATAAGCTACTTGGAAGTAGATCCCCAAATAAACATGGATGAGGGGATTAATTGTGATGGTGGCCTACCATACAGAGCAATGGGTGGAAAAGATGGGTGGCTATGAAAATTGGATTCACAAGAATCATCCAAATTATTTATGCAAAAAGTAAAAATATGATGCACCTATATGATGGATAAAATGTGAATGTATGACTTCTAATGACTATTTTTTTTATTTTGGTGGAATGATGCATGAAATGAATGTCTCATCATAATGATGAATATAGGTGGAAATGTGCTTATAAAAAGATCCACAATCCCCTCATTTGTTTCTTAGAGAGAATATGGCATTGAACTTATAATCCTTTTCCTCCTTTTCTCCTATTTTTTCTTTTTCTTTGGCAATAACTCTTTTTTTCTTACCCTATTTTTAGCAAGATGAACAGTTCATGCTTGGGTTTTTTTTTGCTTTTTTTTATTTGGAGGAGTAAGGAGATACAACTTTTTTTTTAATCTTTCATAACAGAAGATGGTAGAAGATAACAAATATGTAACACCTTATAAAATATGCAATGCAAATGCAACTATATGAAATTTTGTTATGCAAACTACAAGTGCTCAAAAGAGATTATATGATTTTTTTAATGCATAATAAAACGAACTAACTATATGCTTCCTATCATGCCATGTAATGCATACAAGAGAAAAATAACTTGGATTAAACTTGATCATCCTATGGTGGTGAATGAAGATGAATGGAAGGTGGATGAGATCACATGACTAAGAGACAATGTCTTTCCCAACCATGATATGTCCCTCTTCTATCAACTTGTGTAACAGGGTAACCTTAGAGTTTATTTCTAGAATTCACATTAAAGATCATGTTACTGTTTGGTTGGTTTGGACTCAAACATCATCGTCATAACATAAGCCATAGGGTTAAGTTAGGTTTTTCATTCAATCAGTATGTCTTCAAGCTGACTAATCCAAACAATTCCTCCAGTTATGTACTCTTAAACATAGAAAATTTAGCTTAAAGCGCAAAGCATAAAAGCACATTCAAATTTTTATTTAGAATTTTCAGAATTGATACCACATCATCAACAAATGGCTAATCCTAACCAAAATTTTATATTTTGTCCACAATTACGCTAGATAGAAGTGGACCCTAAAAACAAAATGAAAAATCTAATTTTTCTGAAACAAAAACATGTAGATGTATGATAAAAAGAAAAGATGCAAGAGGTAAAGATAGAAGCACCGTTCCATTCCTCCCCCTAAGCTTGAATATGACATTGTCCGCAATGTCAAAATTAAAGGAAGATAAATGGAACGATTGTACCGATATGTGAGCTCAGATCTGGGCAAAAGATGGGTGGGTGGGATCCACATGAAGACATGCCCTCAATAAGCACTCGATCTCAGTGAAGTGTCTATGCTTGCTCATCTTGTAAGATGTCACTGATGAGAACTCGGTACTACCGATAGTGAAGTCGGTGGTACCGAATCAAAGCATCCCTGCACACTGAATGCACATATCAAGGCACCTTTATACTTACATCAAAATTAGATATCATAATCTACGAATAGGAATGTAAAACTAGAATTGAAAGTTTAACAAAATAAACCTAATTGGTGGGTTGCCTCCCACAAGCTTCCTTGTTTAACGTCCTAGGATAGACACATGTCAATCAACAATAATCAGGTGGTCGTGGAGGAGGGTGAAGCTCTCTCCGCCTCTTCCTTCTAAACTTTTGGTTCCTTGCAACAATGATAAAAAACAAATAATAGTCAGAAGACCAGCATGTATGGTTGACTTTCCATTTCAATAATAAATTATCACTGCAATGAACATGAACATGACTTACAATCAAGTCTTGATGTGGGAGCACATGCAGAAATAGATAGCCATGAGGTGAAAGGTATAGTGATGATTGATCCTTAATTTCTATGACCATCCCCAATGGATCACTCCTATCTACACATAATGGAGGGGTTATATCAAAGGTGAAATTCTGTGCCTCCTCCTCTTCTAATAATTCAATTCCCCCACATTCATTAATATCCTCACAAAAACTTTCAAAATTATCATCTGGATATATATCCCATATAGGATCCTCAATAAAGAAATGAAGAGATGGGTCTTGTGGTGAAGGAATTATATGATGGTTAATGGGAAACTCCTCCACCTTTTCACTCTTAGTATCCTCTTCCTCACTCTCTTCATCCTCTCTAAGATCACTATCAAATAAAGCACCTTCTGGATCCTCCTCTCCTTCACTCATATCCCAAACACATGTATCAAAATTGTCATCCACCTTATTTACATCATTCATCTCATCTTCCTCATCAGATCCCCAATCATATTCTAAATCAATCCTAGGATTTGAGGGTGTGGGTGTGGGATCAATGGAATGACATGGTAGAGGTGATTCTAAAACTTCTTCAAGTAAGTTCTCCTCACTCTCAAATTCCTTATCCTCAACCTCAACTTCTTCCATCTTCTCTATTCTACCCCAACCTCCATTAGAAATAGGACCTTTGCGATTTAAAACATATTGAACCAAAATCCTAATATGCTCACGATGAGTTTCCTTTGAGATTTTCTCATGATGTAATGAAGGTGGACTCAAACATCTATAACCTACATGTGTATTTCCACACTCAAAACAAATAGGGGCCATGTGCTTTATTTATTTATTTTTTTAATGAAAGAAAACTAACTACAAAGAAATATTTAGATGAATATGTACAATGCCTAAACAAAAAGTAAAGTTTTATGTAATGAAAAATGGGAAGAATAAAAAAAATTATATAAAAAAAAAGAAAATAAATACAATGGCCTAGAGTGGACGATCCTAACTTTTCATAGTGTTAACCATGCCAACTCCCCGGCAACGGCGCCAAAAACTTGACACGCGTATAACGTGCGTGTAATACGCAAGTGTACGTGTCGAAGTAATATGGGATTATGAGTCCCGAGTTATCGAACACAGGGAGTTGTGAGGTTAAAGACTATTACTAATTAGGATTGACCAACTAAGCCGATTAAAATGATTTGAGAGTTGACTGAAAAAGAAAAAGAAAATAAGAGAAAACAAAGCAATCGATTAAATGTTTAGTTTAATCAAATTAGATGGAGATCTTTAGGATGGCGGTTTCACCGCGGGTTATCATTGCATGAATTTCTATCTATTCACTCAGATTTATCTCTCTATCCGGGTAGTGGCCTGAAATCAGAATTGCCCACTGTCATGGTACAATTCACTACCTATGTCTAGGTCGGTTCCACTGTCGTAGTAACCTATACCCTAAACTAGGTGCATTAAAAACGATCTCTCGGTATCCACCATTAACCTTACACCTCCTTGTTCAAGGGATTTGTCAATTAATGTGATATTCATTTCTTTTTCAACCGTTAATTCTTCTTTCAAAGAAATTAAGGGCATTAAGTTATTATCATGGTGATCAAGCATAACAATAAAATTGAGACAACGAATTCATACCACGAATTTGAGAGATAAATGATGAATTATTATGATAAAAACTTCATACAATGACTTCCCGGGATACTCCCGGTCCTAAAGATATATGGTTTTTAGCCGAAAATAGACGACATGGTATCACAGTAACTCGAGAATATGCAAAACATGAATTTCGAGATACAGTAAATAGGAGAAAGGGTTAAAGAGTGGATCTGGAGAAGATGGAGAGAATTTGCCGTCGTTTTCGCCGCAAAAACGCCTCCGAGGTCTTCCGTGTAGGGTTCCTCTACTTTTCTCTCTCCGTTCGGCTGCCGTATCGTCCCCCCGTGATAGATCTCCCTATTGCGGTTCTAATGGTGTCTCTTATAGCCGTCGTACATGTTTAGGTCAAGAGGAAACCTAAAATGTAATTTTTAATACAATATGTGTTAGATTTAACACATTAAAATTTGGTCCGCAGCGTCTGAGTCGATGGTATCGACTTGGAAGTCGATAGTATCGACTTCTTCACAGTAAAACGTCCTTTTCCTTTTCAATCTCGAGCAAAAAATATTTGTACTCTGATGCCATGTCGATACCATCGAGTTGCAAGTCGATGGTATCGACTTTGCTCCAGTAAATAATAATTATCTGCAATAAAATAATCAATGAATAAAATCAAATAATTACTATAATAATTAAAACATGTAAAATACATGTAAAAATATAAGAAATGATGCACAAGTGATTTTTACTAATTTGGTAAAATATGTATTAAAAGGATATTCAATTAAGCACATATGACACATAAAATAACCAAATTAGATATCAAAATAACGACAATTTGTCCATACATCAATATGCAACCACCACTACAGCAGTACGAACCAATCATTGAACACCCTGAAGATCAGATGCCTGAACAAGTCAATTCTATTTATTCCATACCAGGACAAGCTTACTATAATCCAAATCAACCAAGAAACCACCCCAGTTTTCAATATGGGAATCTTGCGGGGACTGCTAACCCGCAACATCAAACACAAGGCGGGTCCTCCAATAGGTTGCCACCTAGATTTCAAAGTAACTTTAACCAAAATCAAGGGAACCTCAGAAATAATTTCCCAAGATCCAACTACCCTAGAAATCCCTCCGCCTATTATCAATATACCCATCCTCCTATGCACCCACAATTGCACCCCCAGCTACAGCAACCGCAGTAGCCTCAGTTAATACCACCTCCGCAACAACCACATCAAGGACAACAACAACTCACTCAGAAAAATGCCTCTTCCCAGCCAACAGACGAGATGACTATAATCAGTGATGAATGTATTTTCATCATGAAATTCAATTATCACTTCGGGACCAATTCAACTCTATACATACTATTTCACTCAATATGAATCATAATGTGTAAAACTACTTAGTTGATTCGATTATCAAGGTTTTAACTAAACGTTGTTCATTTAATGCAGGTTTTTACAAAGCTGAACAAGTAGTCAAGGTCCACCTTCATCTCTGGCCCCAATCAAGAAATCTAACCAAGCAATTCCACCCATTCGGTCTCAAGACCGTTTGAGCCCATGCGGTCTCAAGACCGTTTGAGCAGCAGAAACCATTTTTGGTGCAAGAAGTGAAGACCGAATGATAGCCTTCGTGTGAAGTCCGAATGGACCCAGCTGATTGAAAGAGCTACGTGCATTGGAAGGCATGCATTGGACATTTGCATGAGATCGAATGAAGGAAATTATCACAAGACTGTATGGTCACGTTGCTAGCAAAACCGCATGCATGAGTCCGCATGCAATACCAAGACCGTATGAGCCTATGCAAGACTGGTTGCTGTAAACTCACAAGACCATGCAGATAAGTCATTAGTGCGAGACCGTTTGATGGACTTGGCCGCAAAACCGTTTGCTGCAAATAACATGCAAACCGAATGGCCAATTGCCAATTCGGAACTGAATGGATCAGCTACTCACGAGCAGCTAAATGCTTGCATGAAAATGTATGAGAAAAGTCAAACCAATGAAGACCGTGAGAGATACATCAACGTGAAGACCAAATGAGCATGCAATTATGAAACCTTTTGGCATGAATAAAATAACAATCACAAAGCCAAATCGATTGCCAAAGCAGCAAAGCAGCAAACTGAATAGCCAAACCGTTTGGGTAGTCAACTCACGAAGACCGAATGGGCAGAAATACAGACCGTTTGCTTTTACGGACAACGCAAACCGTTTGCCGCTAATTGCCAATGCAAACCGAACGGATTTGAAGACCGTTTGCTGGAAAATACAAAGACCGAATGCCAAAACCGTTTACTAAAGTGGGTATGTGAAGACCGTTTAGCTGCTCACGTGTAGGCAACAATAACATGCAGACCACATGAGATGTAAACCGCATGGCCGATTGCTGCTTGAAGATCGTATGGGCTGAAGTTATGAAACCGTTTGGTAAAGTGGAACCATGCAAACCGTTTAAAGAAGATATTTACCAAAACCGTTTGGACTCACACCAAAAGCATGAGGGACAGATCTGTGCCTATAAATAGGACCCCAAGGGACCTCATTTAGGCATCGATTCCAGGACGCCGACAGGCTACCTGTACACAAGTCCGATCCAAAACCAGTCCAGTCCACGCCAGTTTCATTTCACCTACTGCCCGTGTTGCAACCAAGGAGGCTGAAGAAAGAAAGAAGACGGAGCAAGGGAGACTGTCCGGTCTGTCTTGGAAACTCCCGTTCACGTCCAGATCTGCTCCGACACGACGTCGAAGGCCGTATCTTCTTCACCGAGTTGTGACTACCTTCTGCACCGAGTTCATGGTGGATTTCTCTCTCTTTCTCATTCTTCTTGTTTCTCGCATCATGAGCGAGTAGTACCTTTTCGCTGGGGTGCGGGGACTAGCCCCGCTAACCATGCAAACCATGTTCATTTGTTAAACTTTCCATGGCAATGTATATAACTCTTCATTTCGTCGTTAACCGTTATGTTCGTAGTTTGATTAATTGCTTGCTTTCATCTTTGTTCTTCCTATGTTGCGAGAACATCTATATATAGGATTGAATGTCATTTAATAAGTTGACTCCCAAACTAGAAATAGAATGGATTCCTTGAGGTTGTAAGTGTATGATCCGCGAGGGGACAAGCCATCTAACCTATGGTGACGCTTCTGTGCGCTTAACACCTGTATAGGGGGTTCACAGCCTTAGTTGGATTTTGTATCTTCTTGTTAATCATCGATGTTTGCTCGTATATTAACCGCCTGCTTGCTTATCGGTTAATGCGACTGACTCCCAAACTAGAAATAGGATGGGATTTCATCGAGGTCGTAAGTGTATGATCCGCGAGGGGATGAGCCATCTAGCCTTCGGTGACGCTTCTGTGTGCCTAACGCCTGTATAGGGGGCCCACAACCTTCGTTGGATTTCTGTATCTTCAGAGCCGTAAATAAGTGATCCGGATGGTGACGAGACATCTAATGCCTAAGGTGATGCTTACGTGAACCTAACGCCCGTATGGGGGTTTTTGCAGCAACTCTATTTGGATTGTTACATCTTGCCTGGTTTGTTCGCTATTGAATGTGTTTGCATGTGTAGTGGTGGTGAAACCCGATACCATCCCAGCGATTCCATATCATTGATCTAAATCCAACTTTAATTCAGCTTTTACTTTCCTGCAATTAGTTTAAGTAACCTCAAATCAACCAATCGTTCTAATTATTAGTTTTACTTGAGCTAGATTCGACTGAAAAGGATTCTTAAAAATGTTGTCCTTTGGGTTCGATCCTTAACTATACTGCGATAAGACTTGTCTGCTTGCGGGTGATATTATTGCACTTTGGTTTTGGTAAAAGCTTGGGGATTTCAACCCCGAGTGAGTTTGTTAGTGCGTTCAAAAAATACCACGTCAAATTCTGGCGCTGTTGCTGGGGACAACGGAATCAGTCAGTCAAATATAGTTCTTTTAAGACTAATCTAGGATTTTATTTTTTCTTTTGAAACAATCAATCATCTACTTGAATTTGACTCTACTTTGTGGATCTCATTTTCAAAATCTTTCTATTTTCAGGTACAACCCAAGGCATAGTGTATGCACCGTTCGGACAGCCTCGGACTCACAGCGAGCTTTGATCCCGAGATAGACAGAACTTTCTATCGTCAGATAAGAGAGAATCAAGAAAGGATGGCTCTAGAAGAAGAGGTAGCCCAAAGGGTGGCTCAAGCCATCAATGCACAAAGAGAGAGGCTCATGCAAGAAGCCAGGGCTGCGGTTCAGTAGCAAATCCTAGCAGCACAAGCAGCAGCACAAGAATATGAACTACAAAAGGATCTTAGAGAGTACTCAATCCAGAAAGCTACGAATGTTCATCATCCAATACAACCTCCTCCCATCAATGCTGCCAATTTTGAGATTAGGGCACATTGGATCACATTGCTTCAAAACAACCCTTTCTATGGCAAACAAGCAGAGGACAACCAAGAACATCTTCTGAGATTCATCGATCTATGTGCTATGACAAAGCAAAATGGAGTCACTGATGATGCCATTAGACTCCGTCTCTTCAAGTATTCCCTTGCTGATAGAGCCATAAGTTGGTACAATTCATTACAAAGTGAAATGCCCATCACCACTTGGAAACAACTCCAAAATGTGTTTCTGGAAAAATTCTATCCTCCATCTCTCACATATGAAATTAGGGGCCTGATAACAAATTTCACTCAAGTCCCTGGAGAAACTCTCGCTGAAGCATGAGATAGGTACAAAGAGCTTCTACGCAAATGTCCACACCACAGAATTCCTAAGAAACAACTCATCAAAAGTTATGACAGCGCATGGAGAGTCGTCACCCTGGGAGCAGAAAATCAAGCCAATTGGGGTAGATCTGTAAGTAAAGGAGTCTTGAAAGTATCTATGGCCGAAGCTACTCCTGAGTACAAGTCTATCGCTAAAACCTTGAAGGTCTTAGTTGCCAAGCAAGACCATATTGAATCATCTCTAGCTGCTATTGGAAGAGGACGTTCGCCCACTCGACAACCGAAATAGGTCAAGTCCACTTCCCTATTCTGTAAAGCATGTAAGAGCACTGATCATTCCACTTTATCATGCAATGTTCTCTATGACGTTGTATTGAGAAATGTATGTGGACAAGGAGATAATGGTCAGATGGAAAATCTTAATGCTATCAACACTATTCCTGGGAAAAGTTATTACAATCCAAATCAGAATAGGAATCACCCAGGTTTTCAATATGGAAACCCCTCTGGAGCTGTAAACTCGCATCAATTTGGTTCAAACAATCAACCAAGAGGCCCACCAGGATTCCAGTATAATCAACAACAAAATTTTGGGAATCAAGGAAATTTCAAGGGAAACTTTCATAATAGGAACTAAAATAATTATCAAAACAACTCTTAGTATCCGAATCTTAATCAACAACAAGGACATCAAGCAGGACTCGTATCTTCTGATGACAAGCTATCAGCCATTCAAAAAATGTTGCAAACTCAGCAAACTATGATAGCCAACCAACAAGCTCAGCAGAAGGCTATTGAATCTCAACTAGCTCAACTTGCATCTAGCATAAAGCCACCCGCTGGAGTCTTTGCTGGCCAACCCGAGAACAATCCCAAGCATCCTGAACAGTTGAAGGTACTCACCACCAGGTCAGGAAAAGACTATTCAGATCCCCTAGTAGAGACACCTGTGGTTATTACAGACGAAGATGAACCTATGATTGTCCAAAACTCAACAACACTAGAGTCTCAATCAAAAGAAGATAAGACAGATAAGGGAAGTCCTGAGAAATCTACTGATGAAGAAACTGAAACACCAGAACCTGATATTCCTGTATATAAGCCTCGTATACCCTTCCCATCCCGTCTAAGGCAAACCAAGCTCGATACTAGATTCAATAAGTTTAAAGAGGCAATGAAGAAACTTCATGTTGATATACCCTTCTTAGATGCTCTGGCTGAGATACCAACCTGGACTAAGTACCTAAAGTCACTCCTAACCAGGAAGTACATAACTGAGGAATATGAGATAGTAAAACTGGCAACAACTACATCGGATATCATATTGAGCAAGATGCCCAAGAAACAAAAGACCCGGGATCCTTTGGAATATCATGTCATATTGGCGATTCATCATGAAAGAAAGGATTGGCAGATCTAGGTGCAAGCATCTCTATTATGCCGCTTAGCCTATGCAAAAGATTAGGATTTGCAGAATTGCTTCCTACTGGCATGACGATACAACTTGCAGACAATTCAATAAAACGTCTGTTAGGAATCCTCGAAGATGTCCCAGTCAAGGTAGGTAAGGACACATATGTTCCATGCGACTTTGTCATTATGGACATTAAAGAAGATACCAGATATCCTCTCATATTTGGTCATCCGTTCCTCACCATTGCAAGAGCCCTGATTGATGTTGAAGCTGGTACCTTACTGCTCAGATTAGGCAAAGAAACTCTCGAATTTAAAGTTTTTGAAAGTATGATAAGACCAAGTATGCAAGAAGAAGTATATCTAATTGACTACATTGAGCAAATGTCACTTCTGACTCAAGAGCATCATGAATCAGACGATCCTTTAGAAGTTGCCCTAACAAACCCATCAGTTGATGAATCAATTGATGAACAAGTAAAAGATTGCATCGAATCCCTCGACTCCGCTAAGGAAGATGTTGAAGCCACTAGTGAAGAACTCAAAGCTATGGAAACTACAGAAGAAACATGCAAAAAACCAGAGGCTCCCAAAATGAAGCCCCTGCCCGAAGGACTGAAGTACATGTTCTTAGAGAATCTCAAGGTTTGCCCAGTTATTATAAATTCCAATCTAACAACTGAACAAGGGAATAAACTCCTGAAGGAATTGAGGGAAAGAAAGAAAGCCATCAGTTATAAAATGAGTGACCTCACTGGGGTCAGTCAAGCGCTGTGTATGCACACGATCCCTATGATGGAAGATCACAAACCTACTATTGAGCATCAACGGAAATTGAACCCAAATATGAAGGAAGTGGTCCGTAGCGAAGTCATTAAATTGCTCACAGCTGGAATAATCTATCCGATATCCGATTCGCCATGGGTGAGCCCAGTGCATGTAGTCCCGAAGAAAGGTGGAACAACTATTATACAGAATGAAAACAATGAAATCATCCCCACTCGAACAGTCACATGGTGGAGGATGTGCATAGATTATAGAAAATTGAACAAGGCAACTCGAAAAGATCATTTTCCAATGCCCTTCCTTGATCAAGTCCTAGAAAGATTGGCTCATTAAGAATATTTCTGTTATCTTGACGGTTACTCTGGATTCTATCAAATACCCATACACCCAGATGACCAAGAGAAGACAACTTTTACCTGCCCATTCAGAACATACACATTTAAAAGAATGCCGTTTGGTCTCTGTAATGCGCCCGCAACTTTCCAACGTTGCATGGATACCATATTCCCTGGTCTTACTGAAACAATTATGGAGGTTTTCATGGATGATTTTTCTGTACATGGAGATTCATTTGATTCATGTCTAAAGCACCTCTCCCTGGTCCTCAAACGTAGTGAAGAAGCGCATCTTGTGCTAGATTGGGAAAAATGCCATTTTATGGTAAAAGAAGGCATTGTCCTGGGCCATAGGGTCAGCAATAGAGGAATTGAAGTAGATAAAGCCAAGATTGAAGTGATTTCTAAGCTGGCTATCCCCACAAATGTAAAAGAAGTTCGTGCTTTCCTTGGTCATGCTGAATTTTATAGAAGATTCATAAATGATTTTTCCAAGATAACGAAGCCAATGACGAACCTATTACTAAAGGATACTGATTTCAATTTCAATGAAGAATGTGTCAAAAGCTTCAAAACACTGAAACATGCCCTCACAACCACTCCCATCATTAGAGCTCCTGATTGGGATCACCCATTCGAAATCATGTGTGATGCCAGTGATTATGCTGTGGGTGCTGTGTTTGGACAATGTATAGAGAAGAAACATTACGTGATCTATTATGCATCGAAAACCCTCGATGAAGCCCAGAGAAATTATGCAACTACAGAGAAAGAACTTCTTGCAGTTGTATATGCCTTTGACAAATTCAGATCCTACCTAATCAGTTCAAAATTTATTATCTACACAGACCATGCAACTATCAGGTACCTTCTGGCAAAGAAAGATGCAAAACCCAGGTTGATTAGATGGATCCTTCTATTACAGGAATTTGATTTAGAGATAAGAGATAAAAAAGGCACAGAGAATGTTGTAGCAGACCACCTCAGTCGCATCCACACTCAGGATACAGAGAAGATTCTGATTAACGATTCTCTTCCGGATGATCAACTAATGAAGGTCTCAGAAGTTATGTCGTGGTACTCAGATTTTGTGAACTACCTTGCTGCTGGGGTTATCCGTCCTCAATGCACCGGGAATGCACTGAAGAAGTTCATGAATGATGTAAAGCAATATCACTGGGATGAGCCATATCTCTTTAAACTAGGTGCTGATGGACTATATAGATGATGTATCGCCGAAGAAGAAGCTCAACTTATTTTGGAACAATGTCACTCAGGACCAGTGGGAGGACATATGAGCTCTAAAAAGACTGCTTTGAAGGTTTTGCAATGTGGATTCTTCTGGCCAACCATATCCAAAGATTCCTACGACTTTGTCCTGTCATGTGACAAATGTCAAAGATTAGGCAATATAACAAAGAGAGATGAGATGCCGCTGAATCTTTGGTAAGAAGTAGAGATATTCGATGTATGGAGGCTGGACTACATGGGTCCATTCCCATCTTCTCATGGATTTTCATACATCCTAGTGGCGGTGGACTACGTCTCAAAATGGGTTGAAGCTATACCAACCGTCACTAGTGATTCAAAACCCGTCATCAAATTATTCAAAGATATTATCTTCCCATGTTTTGGAGTGCCACGAACCGTGATATCTGACGGAGGGTCCCACTTCCTTGAAAGAAGCTTTGAAGCTTTACTGAGAAAATACGGTGTAACACATAAGGTAGCCTCGCCTTACCATCCACAAACAAGTGGACATGTAGAGGTCTCTAACCGTCAACTAAAGACTATTATGGAAAAAACTGTAGGACGCAATCGAAAGGATTGGTCAACAAAAATCAACGACGCCTTATGAGCCTATCGTACTGCTTATAAAACTCCCATTGGGACTACACCTTTTCGATTAATATATGGAAAGGCTTGCCACCTACCATTCGAACTGGAACACAAGGCATGGTGGGCAATTAAACAACTGAACTTTGATATGAAAGAAGCTGGCCAAGCCAGGATACTGCAACTCCAAGAGCTGGATGAACTCAGGATGATAGCTTATGAGAATGCACAAATCTACAAAGAATGCACAAAACTTTGGCACGATGAACATCTGAAAAGGAAAGACATACAAGTGGGAGACCAAGTTCTGCTATTCAACTCAAGGTTGAATTTATTCCCAGGAAAACTCCGTTCTCGCTGGTCTGGACCTTACATTGTCAAAAGCATCTCCCCACATGGTGCTTTCTCTTTATGGAGTGAAAAGTCAGGCGGATTTATGGAAAATGGTCACCGCTTAAAGAGATATTTCACCTCGATTGACATAGGCACTGAAACAAAGTTGGAACTCACCAATCCCAAGGATCCACCATGAAGCTAAAAAATTCATTCGAGCCATTGACATAAAACAACGACGCTTGTCGGGAGGCAACCCGATCAATAAATTTGTTTTTCTTTTCAAATAAGAATATTTCTTCAATTTTGATTTTACATTCTAGTTAATTATTCATTAAATAAAATTTGCATCGCAAGATGCTATCTAATTGTTCTCTACCTTTGAGATTTTTAGATAAAAGGATGCACGCTGATCGTAACACAACCACACCTAGTGGTCATTCTGGCATAAATTTTCCCCTCCATCTTGGATTTAGGGTTTGCTCGAGACGAGCAAATCTCTAAGTTCGAGGTGGAGGGTGGGTGGTACGTACCTCACTTTCCACCTACACCCATCCTTTTCATACTTAAGTTTTCACTATCACATTCTTGATAAAATTTTTCAAAATTTTCACAATTCTTTAATGATTTTCAAAGAAATTGAACAGATACTTGATGAATTTTTGACACTTTTTGACACTTTCTGGGTTCATTAAAAGTCACTAACTAACCTTCTATGCATTTTGAATCATTATATCCTCCTTATTCGAAGTAAATCCTCAAAAGGACAACTTTTTGAAACAAGCCCTTTGATTGAAATCATCTTGTGAAGCTTATGATTCCTAACATCTTGATACTTTTGCAAAGATGATAAGTGTATGTCAAACTGATAGGGATCAAACACGTCGTGCTTCCTAACTGATTTGTGGAACAATAGCATGGAATCCCCACTGGATCCTCATCAAGTCATTATTTGAGCAGAGTTTGATAAAGAGAACAACCTGGTGCACTGAATTGTAAATCAAGTTGCATTCTGATCTGAACTCTCTTCTACACCTCTTTTATCATCTTCGTATCCCTCCATTCATCAAAAAGAAACAAAAATAGCCAAATATGTGCCAAACCCTAAGTTCGGGGTGGCACACCACTTCCCTCTTTATCCGCTTCTTCCGTACCCCTCACAAACAAATAGGGGCGTACCACCAAAAATGCAATATCGAGTCGAATAGAGGAGAGATTTGCAAACAAAAAGATGCCAAAGCACACACATAAAGAAATGTAATCTCGAGTCGAATAGAGGAGGGATTCGCACAAAAAAATGCAATAAATGAAATTGCAAAGCAAATAAAAATCTCGAGTCGAATAGAGGAGAGATTTATTTCTTCCTTCCATACCACCATTCACTCCCTTTTCTACCTAATGGCACAATGATTGCCTACCCTATCCTGGAAAACACCAGTGTCAGATCAAATGCACACTTGTTGTTCTGCGGGTGTCTCTGAACTCTTGCAAAACTCTTTGACATGCTTGTTGTTAGAAAAGGTGAGGAGGAAGTGATTTTGGAAAATGAACTCAGAGACGAAGATATGATAAGATGTGCTTAGTGGTCTCAGGAGGTTGAAATACTAAGTCATATTGAGCAGAAAGAAAACATTCGTGATGTGAAGATGAAGCAATCACACGAATTGAAAGTATTCATTTGGCGACTGTTTTAGATTTTGTGTTACTCGAGGACGAGCAACGATTAAGTTCGGGGTATTTTGATGAATGTATTTTCATCATGAAATTCAATTATCACTTCGGGACCAGTTCAACTCTATACATACTATTTCACTCAATATGAATCATAATGTGCAAAACTACTTAGTTTATTTGATTATCAAGGTTTTAACTAAACATTGTTCATTTAATGCAGGTTTTGACAAAGCTGAACAAGTAGTCAAGGTCCACCTTCATCTCTGGCCCCGATCAAGAAATCTAACCAAGCAATTCCACCCATTCGGTCTCAAGACCGTTTAAGCCGATGCGGTCTCAAGACCGTTTGAGCCCATACGGTCTCAAGACCGTTTGAGCAGCAGAAACCGTTTTCGGTGCAAGAAGTGAAGACCGAATGATAGCCTGCGTGTGAAGTCCGAATGGACCCAGCTGATTGAAAGAGCTACGTGCATTGGAAGGCATGCATGCATGCATTGGACATTTGCATGAGATCGAATGAAGGAAATTATCACAAGACCGTATGGTCACGTTGCTAGCAAAACCTCATGCATGAGTCCGCATGCAATACCAAAACCGTATGAGCCTATGCAAGATCGGTTGCTGTAAACTCGCAAGACCGTGCGCATAAGTCATTAGTGTGAGACCGTTTGATGGACTTGTCCGCGAAACCGTTTGCTGCAAATAACATGCAAACCAAATGGCCAATTGCCAATTCGGAACTGAATGGATCAGCTATTCACGAGCAACTAAATGCTTGCATGAAAACGTATGAGAAAAATGAAACCAATGAAGACCGTGAGGGATACATCCACGTGAAGACCAAATGGGCATGCAATTATGAAACCTTTTGGCATGAATAAAATAACAAGCACAAAGCCAAATCGATTGCCAAAGCAGCAAAGCAGAAAACCGAATAGCAAACCGTTTGGGTAGTCAACGCACGAAGACCGAATGGGCAGAAATACAGACCGTTTGCTTTTGCAGACAACGCAAGCCGTTTGCCGCTAATTTCCAATGCAAACCGAACGGATTTGAAGATCGTTTGCTGGAAAATACAAAGACCGAATGCCAAAACCGTTTGCTAAAGTGGGTATGTGAAGACCGTTTAGCTGCTCACGTGTAGGAAGTAATAACATGCAGACCGCATGAGCTGTAAACCGCATGGCCGATTGCTGCTTGAAGACCATATGGGCTGAAGTTATGAAACCATTTGGTAAAGTGGAACCATGCAAACCATTTAAAGAAGATATTTACCAAAACTGTTTGGACTCACACCAAAAGCATGAGGGATAGATCTGTGCCTATAAATAGGACCCCAAGGGACCTCATTTAGGCATCGGTTCCAGGACGACGACAGGCTGCCTGTACACATGTCCGATCTAAAACCAGTCCAGTCCGCACCAGTTTCATTTCACCTACTGCCCGTGTTGCAACCAAGGAGGCTGAGGAGAGAAAGAAGATGGAGCAAGGGAGACTGTCCGGTCTGTCTTGGCAACTCCCGTTCGCATCTAGATCTGATTCGACATGACGTAGGAGGTCGTATCTTCTTCACCGACCTGCGACTACTTTCTGCACCGCGTTCATGACAGATTTCTCTCTCTTTCTCATTCTTCTTGTTTCTTGCATCATGAGCGAGTAGTATCTTTTCGCTGGGGTGCGGGGACTAGCCTCGCTGCCAATGCAAACCATGTTCGTTTGTTAAACTTTCCATGGCAATGTATATAACTCTTCATTTCATCGTTAACCGTTATGTTCGTAGTTTGATTAATTGCTTGCTTTCATCTTTGTTCTTCCTATGTTGCGAGAACATTTATATATAGGATTGAATGTCGTTTAACAAGTTGACTCTGAAACTAGAAATAGAATGGGATTCCTTAAGGTCGTAAGTGTATGATCTACGAGGGAACATGCCATCTAACCTTCGGTGACGCTTCTGTGCGCTTAACGCCTGTATAGGGGGTTCACAACCTTAGTTGGATTTTGTATCTTCTTGTTAATCGTCGATGTTTGCTCGTATATTAACGGCTTGCTTGCTTATCGATTAATGTGGATGACTCCAAAACTAGAAATAGGATGGGATTTCATCAAGGTCGTAAGTGTATGATCCACGAGGGGACGAGCCATCTAGCCTTCGGTGACGCTTCTGTGTGCCTAACGCCTGTATAGGGAGCCCATAACCTTCGTTGGATTTCTATATCTTCAGAACCATAAGTAAGTGATCCGGATGGTGACGAGACATCTGATGCCTAAGGTGATGTTTATACGAACCTAACACCCGTGTGGGGGGTTTTACAGCAGCTCTATTTGGATTGTTACATCTTTCCTAATTTGTTCGCTATTGAATGTGTTTGCATGTGTAGTGGTGGTGAAACCCGATACCATCCCAGCGATTCCATATCATTGATCTAAATCCAACTTTAATTCAGCTTTTACTTTCCTGCAATTATTTTAAGTAACCTCAAATCAACCAATCGTTCTAAATATTAGTTTTACTTGAGCTAGATTCGACTGACAAGGATTCTTAAAAACGTTGTCCTTTGGGTTCGATCCTTAACTATACTGCGATAAGACTCGTCTGCTTGCGGGTGGTATTATTAAACTTTGGTTTTGGTAAAAGCTCGCGGATTTCAACCCCGAGTGAGTTTGTTAGTGCGTTCAAAAAATACCACGTCAATCAGGCAGATGTTACAGTCACAACAAACCATGCTTGTCAATCAGCAAGCTCAGCAGAAGGCTATGGAGGCTCAACTAGCACAAATTGCTGCCCAACTGAAGCCACCAACATGTTCTTTTGCTGGCCAACCAGAGTCAAACTCTAGACATGATCAAAATAGACCAGAGAAATTGAATGGCGTCACTACAAGATCTGGTCGTGTCTTTAATGAAACTATGAGAATCACCCATGATGATGATGATGATACACCTGTCTTTACTCCGAATGCAAGCCCAAATCTAGGAATTGAGAAATCTGTAGAGACCGCAGAAGGCAAGGAAAAGGAACAAGCTCCCAAAGAGCCAGAAATTTCACAATATAAACCTAGGATACCATATCCAGGAAGATTGAGAGAGATTAAAATGGACACTAGGTTCCAAAAATTCAAGGAGGCAATGAAGAAACTTTATATTGATATCCCGCTCCTTGATGCTCTCTCTGAAGTACCAGCTTGGGCTAAATATCTGGAAACTTTTATACCAAGGAAATATATTACCGAAGAGAAAGAGACGGTCAAACTGGTTCAGGCCACCTCTGATATCATTCTTAATAAGATGCCAAAGAAAAAGGACCCTGGTTCTTTCGGTATTCAATGCTGTATTGGAAATGCTTCGAGCAAAAAGGGATTAGCTGACCTAGGAGCTAGCATATCTATTATTCCCTACTCCATGTGTAAAAGATTGAGCTTTACTGACTTGCTACCCACAACGATGACAATTCAGTTAACTGATTCCACTATCACTGCACCTCTAGGAATTATTGAAGACATTCCAGTCAGGATAGGTAAGGATTCTTATGTCCCATGTGATTTTGTCATTATAGATATCAAGGAAGATCTCAGATACCCAATAATATTTGGTAGACCCTTCCTTGCCACAGCCAGGGCGCTCATTGATGTTGAAGCTGGCATGATCATTTTGAGACTGGGGAAAGAAGCAATTCAGTTCCGGGTCCTCAACAGCATGAAAGGTCCCAGCATTCAAGAGGAAGTTTTTCTCTTAGATGCAATACATCAAATGTCCCAATTGGAAATATCTGAACCATCTTATGAGTTAGAAAATGTCCTAATAAATCCAGAAGTTGAATTCTCGGCCAACGAATTAGTTCAACAATGCTTGCAACACTTAGAGAAAGCTGAAGAAGCACCAACAACCACTTTTGAGGAGTTCAAATCGGTCACTATTCTAGAAACAACAGAAGTACCTAAGGCTCCCGAGATGAAAACCCTACCAACAGGACTTAAGCACGTCTACCTGGATGAAGAAAAACTATGTCCAGTAATCATCCGTTCCACTTTAATGAAAGACCAGGAAGAAAGGCTTCTCGTTGAGTTAAAGAAACATAAGAAAGCCATTGGGTATAAAATAACTGACCTGACAGGTGTAAACCCAGCCTTATGCATGCATAGACTGCCCATGGTAGAAGAATTTAAGCCTTCAAGAGAGCACCAGAGAAAGCTGAACCCCAATCTTAAAGAGGTGGTTCGCCTTGAGGTCCTCAAACTGCTGAAATATGGTATTATCTACCCAATTTCAGATTCCCAATGGGTCAGCCCTATCCAAGTGGTCCCCAAAAAGGGAGGAACCACTGTCGTGCTAAATGATAAAAATGAGCTAGTGCCCACGAGGACTGTCACAGGGTGGAGAATGTGTATCGACTACAGGAAACTAAACAAAGCCACACGAAAAGACCACTACCCTCTACCTTTTCTTGACGAAGTCCTCGAACGCCTAGCCCATCAAAAGTTTTTCTGTTATCTCGATGGTTATTCCGGGTTCTATCAAATTCCTATACACCCGGAAGACCAAGAAAAACAACTTTTACTTATCCCTTCGGGACCTACGCTTTCAGAAGAATGCCATTCAGGCTGTGCAACGCACCTGCTACCTTCCAAAGGTGCATGTCTGCTATTTTGCAGGGTTAACCGAGTCCATAATGGAAGTATTCATGGATGACTTTTTAGTTTACGGAGATTACTTTGACAATTGTCTACTCAACCTTGGACAAGTCTTACAAAGATGCGAGGAAACGAACCTTATATTAAATTGGGAAAAATGCCATTTTATGGTAACTGAAGGTGTCGTCCTCGGACATAGAGTGAGTGACAGAGGGATCGAGGTAGACAAAGAAAAAATTGATGTCATCTCGAAACTGTTGCCGCCAAAAGACGTAAAAGGAGTACGAGAATTCTTGGGTCATGCTGGGTTTTATCGAAGATTCATTAAAGATTTCTCGAAAATAGCAAAACCCATGACCCAATTATTGACAAAAGACGTCAAGTTCAATTTTGACCAAGAATGTCTACAAAGCTTCACAACCTTAAAGAACGCTCTAGTCTCTGCGCCTATTCTGAGAGCACCTGACTGGTCACAACCATTAGAAATAATGTGTGATGCCAGCGACTATGCTATAGGAGCAGTGTTAGGACAGAGAATTGACAAAAAGCCTTATGTAATATACTATGAGTCCAAGACTCTTGATGAAGTGCAAAAGAACTACACCACTATAGAAAAGGAGTTCTTAGCTATCATCTATGCGTTCGAGAAATTCCGCTCCTACCTGATTAGATCAAAGGTCATAGTCTACACTGACCACTCTACCATACGATATCTAATTCAGAAGCAAGACGCAAAACCCAGACTTATCCGCTGGGTGTTAATACTTTAGGAATTTGATTTAGAAATAAAAGACAAAAGCGGAGTGGAAAACGTCGTCTCTGATCATATCAGCCACATTGAAGTCGAGGATGATGATAAAGTACCTATCTGATACTCCCTCCCTGACGACCAGCTAATGAAAATTACCACCAGATTCCCCTGGTATGCCGACATAGTAAATTATCTGGTTACAGGAATCATCCACCCTTCCACCTCTCATCACGACAAAAAGAAATTCCTCCACGATGTTAAGCAATACTACTGGGACGAACCTTATCTCTTTTGCCTATGCACATACGGACTTTTCCGTCGCTGCCTACCTAAAGAAGAGATTACTCTTGTCTTAGAACATTGTCATTCCGGCCCCACTAGGGGACACATGAGTTCGAAAAAGACCGCTATGAAAGTTCTGCAATCAATTTTCTTTTGGCCAACGATAGCAAGAGATTACCATGATTTTGTAAAATCATGCAATAAATGTCAACTTTCTGGCGGTATAACTAAAAGGAATGAAATGCCCCTCACTATGTGGCAAGAGATCGAACTTTTCGATGTGTGGGGGATAGACGACATGGGTCCCTTCCCCTGTTCATATGGATTTTCTTACATATTGGTTGCTGTGGATTATGTCTTGAAATGGGTAGAAGCTATACCCACAATTTCTAGCGATTCCAAACCAGTCATTAAGATGTTTAAGGATATCATCTTTCCCAGATTCGGAGTCCCCCGAACTGTCATATCCGACGGAGGGACCTATTTTCTGGAGCGAAGCTTCGAAGCCCTCTTAAATAAATATGGAGTCAACCATAAAGTTGCCGCACCTTACCATCCACAAACTAGTGGTCAGGTCGAAGTTTCGAATAGACAACTGAAGGCAATCTTAGAGAAAACCGTCAATAGACACCGTACCGACTGGTCCACCAAGCTTCCCGATGCCCTTTGGGCTTACCGTACATCTTATAAAACACCAATTGGAACAACCCCGTTCCATTTGGTATACGGGAAATCATGTCATCTTCCAGTTGAACTGGAACATAAGGCTTGGTGGGCCATTAAACAACTGAAATTTGATTTTAAAAGCACTGGAGAAAACAGACAACTCCAGTTGCAAGAACAGAGGAGCTCAGAATGACCGCGTACCAAGATCTACTAAGAACAAACCAAGATGTGGCACGATGGTCATCTAAAAAGAAAAGACATCGCCATTGGAGACAAAGTCTTTCTTTTCAACTCCAGACTCAAAATGTTCCCTGGAAAACTTCGAACAAAGTGGTCCGGGCCTTTCACTATCAAGCACATATACCCGACTGGAGCCATCATAATTGTTAACGAAAATGGAGGAGAAAGGACAGTCAATGGCCATAGATTAAAAAAATGCTATACTCCAGCAGACAAAATTCCGAGATAAATTATTGAGATCAGAGACCCCACAACATCACCATAACAAAATCAAAACTTCGTCGAGCCAGCGACGTAAAACCCAGGCGCTACTTGGGAGGCAACCCAAGATCTGTTTATCACCATTTATCTTTTATTTTTGTTTATCATCTTTAATCTGAAAATATAAAATTCACATAAACCAAAACAAACATAAAAATATAAAAATCAAAAACCTAAACCATCTTAAACGGTTTTGAAACCGTTTGAAGCCAAACGGTCCTGAAACCGTTTGGATCCAAACGATCCTGAAACCAAACGGTCCTAAAATTGTTTGGAGTCAAAAGGTCTTGAAATCATTTGGTCTTACAAACCGCTTGAATTCCGCTAAAACCTAAACAAACATTAACACTTACATAACGTAAACTTCTCTTTTAATATACTTGATATCTTTGCAAATCCAAACCATCTTAACACATGATTTTATGCAAAAATTTTCAGATATGGCCGGAACCGCCGAAGACCCGCACTGGACAATGGAGCAACTGATGGAGGACCGCGCCAGGCTCCAGAAGATCGTAGATACCCATTAAAAGATGGGACAGATCGCAACAAAGGTCAACTTGATAGCGGTAATGTGTGAAATTGACCGCATCAACAGATGTCTAGCCGAGGAGCCTGAAGAAGAAGTGGAAGAAATCTCTTCCAGTGATGAAGGCTCTGCATATGAGCCAAACTCCAAGGATGAATACCCAACCGAAAGATCCAAGGGGAAACGAAAGGTCCAAGAAACTGCAACCGAATAACCCACAAAAAATGGGCAAGAAAATAGGTCCACCCTGCCACTGCTAGGGAACAAACCCTAACATGATATATCCCATCAACCGCTACCACCACCCCCAGTACCACTCCTGCAACCACCACTACCCCTGTCTTCTCATTCATCACCACCACCGCACCACCACCAGAAAACCTTTTCATCCACACCATCCCATCCATCGACAAAACTTTAAAACAACCAAAGTACGTTTGCTCAAGCGTACTAATAAAGATGGGGATATATGACCGAATCCTCACCCTACTCGATAACGCAAATCTCTCAAGACTGTGCTTTGTCCCCAATATCTCATACGTCGAGCCCACAACAGAATTCTTTACACATCTCACCAAAGAACCAGTGGACATTATGGACAGAGCAAGGGACGGAGGTGACCACAGGCTGGTCACCAAACTTTTTGGTTACAAAGTTGTCATAACAGAAAATCTATTGAACGAAATCTTCATAGACAACCAGGAGCAGCTAAAAAAGGCCAAAGCTGTTAGTACGGAGAGCTCCCAGTTCAATATATACAACTTTTGGAGATCCCTAACAGGGATCCCAAATTATGAGGTGAGGACCTACAAGGCCTCCAATATTCATTCTGGGTTAGTGCGCACGCTTCACAAAATTCTCACTAGTGCGCTCTTCCCCAGAATAGAGGGCGGGAATGTTATCACCGCTGATCTTTTTATTCTGTGGTCCGTCCTACATGGGAAGTCAGTCAACATTGGATGACACATGATACAAAAGTTTTCAACATACGCCCTAGGGAAAGAAATTTGCACGGGTGAACACATAACTTCCATTCTTAAATACCTTAAGATGGAAAGATTACTCCCTCGGTGCACGTAGATCAAGGGCGACATCCTCACTAACGAACAAACTTTGCAAAACTCTTACATTATCAAAGAAATAGATGCGAAATTACACTACATTTTCTGCCCTTCAATAAGATCCTCCAGAACTCTACTACCGCTTCCGGAGCTAGCGGATTACGACAAGGAAAAATGCTCTTTACTGACGAAGAGCTTACCAAAATCCTAGCTTCAGTCAAAGTACAAGAGAAGAAGACCAAAGAGGGCCAAACATAGCATAGTATCACCGCCCCGACAGCTAGGGTAACAAAAATACCAGTAAAACGACCATTTAAGACACGTTTACAACAACAACATCTGTCAGGGACGCCGACATCAAAGCTAAATCCTACGACAGAACGCCCCCACCCTGAGGACCTTATCAATACCTCATCATTAGACTCATTCATCATAAGCCTAACTGATGAGCTCGCCGCCACCACTACTCCTACAACACTACCATCCACTACTATCCAACCATCTACCACCTTTCTCCACAACAATCCCAACATCAATTCCTTTCTCCACATCCACACCTCCACCCACATCTTCCACCTCAACCTTTTTCCCTTCGGGTATCGCATTCTCCACTCCAACACCCGACTTCACCTCCTCCACTCCCATCTCCACCCTATTCCCCCCAACATTTTCGGTCCCACCATTCTCACCGGGAATGTCACCATTTTTTTCCGCTACCACCCCGACACCGCTGGTGACTCCATCTACAGTCACCACGTAGGTTGCAGGACCATCAACAATGTCTCTTTCGCAAGACACTTCCACCCTTCCACCTCGACCCCAGCCACCCCACCCTTCCGCATCTGGGGTCCCTTTTACAAACGTCGCTGAGGAATTCTGATGTCAATTCGACGCTATCCGAAACCTCCTCACCGACCCTTCTAATATTTTATAATATATTTTTTCTTGTGTGCAGGGTCTAACTACACAGGTCGCCAAGATTGATGAGCAAAACCGTGCCCTACCAGACATCCTCTCAAACATCAACCAACAGCAGAAAGCAGCGGCCATGAAAGTCGAACGCATCGACGACCGCCTGCAACAACTGCCAAAGTTGGTGCTTGAAGTGAAAAGCCAGCAAGGCGATCTGGTCAAGCAAGTTGACAAGATTTATGTGCAAAATCAACCATTGCCAGAAACTCTACGCGATCTTAAGCAGCAACAAACAACTTTAAGCATGCATTTGGATGACATCAACACCACCCTCACACAACTCAATAACCACCAAGAGGAGTCATCCAACAATGAAATCAACCAACTAAGAACTCAAGTGATGGACCTCTCTGCAAGACTCCTCTCCGCCGAGGCTCGTTATTCAGATCTCAAAGAAACCCACGACGCACTACTTGAAACACACGAGCATGTGCAAGTGGCTTTCGACGAACTACAAGCACTCCACCAGCAGTGCAAGAAGCCTCCACCAAAGAAGACAACTGATAAGGCGGCAGACAAAGAAGATGATGAAGAAGAAAATGAAGATGAGGATTCTGACTCCTCGGCTGACTCCAACAATAGCACCTACTCAGATGATAAATCTGATGACCCAGACAATGCTAGGGAGGGACCCAGCCAAGGAGCTGCACCAAAACAACAGTAAGATCACCACGAAGGTGATAAAGATCCCAAATCCCCTACTCACAATGACAACGTTAATATGTCAAATGGGGATCAATTTTGTGACTATTCTGCAATGGGATCTCTAGGGGAAACTGCCAAAGAAGCAGCTTTTAATGAGTTCCAACAATGTTTATTCAGAACCAGCACGAGTCAACAACAAGCAACACCAGCTCAACATTTCTCTGCACCAGAACAATCAGTGCCTTTTCCCCCTGAACAGGAAGAATTAGAAAGAGTCAGTTTAGATACAGATGAAGACCTCAACTCTGCTTCTGATTCAGATAAAGACGAAGATCTGCAGCACTACATCGATGATTTAGAGAAGACTTCTTCCCACCTACCGTAAGAGCTTCCCCCGCCGCCACCTCTACCTCACAAGATGCACGATCTAGACATGGAGACCATCTCTACTCTAGATGCATAAGATATCTTCATCTTAAACACTATCGTAGATGATGTCAAATAAGGGGGCGATGTTATCTACCATAATACAAAGACCCAACGCAAGTTGACACACGAAGACTTCCGCATCATTCTTCGACCACAGTCATCGGTGGAGATGGCAATCTTCTGTGTCATCCTTGCCAATTCTATCAAAATCTACAGAAGCTCCAAACGGCTGCAACCAGTACTCAACGCTTCACCTGCTCTGGCAATGAGTCTTTTATATAAAGATTTACAAAATAAATCTATCGAGCGGTTGCAGAGGGGGATTGCCAGAAAGGCACGCTATATTACCATGCCCTTTCAAGTTTCTGGCCATTGGCTGCTTATGATCGTGGACACCGCAGCTCGAGACGCCAAGGCGTACAATTTTTGTGCCAGTGAGCTAAAGGCTGGAATAATTAATTTTGCTGGTATTGAAGCCGGGGAGGACAAATGCATCCCTTTCTGGCTTCTGAAATTGATTTGGGCTGCATGCCCATCCCTCCGAAATGGTTGGAACCAACCCTGGTTTCAAATCATCAACCCACAAGTCCAAACACAACAAGGATCTAGGGATTGCGCTTTTTACACTATACGCCACATCCAAGCGCTCAATCAACAAATCCCTTTCACTGAAATGGCCACAGAGGATTTTCATTCTCTATGAGGGCGTTACGCCATGGAGCTAATATGTGACAGAAGGTTTTTCAAGGACCCAACAATGGCACCTAACGACGTTCCTCACTATCTTTACTCGGCCATCCAACATCATAAAAAATAGCCATTCCGGTAAACAATAGAGGAGTTGGAGAAACAACAGCCCGCCAAGGTCCCCGAGAAGTAACAATGGGACCCTTATTCTTTTGATTTGGTAGATGATAAAGGGGACATCGAGTTGCTAACCAGGGCTACCATCAACAGAACATCTTCACAAAAGGTCCCCCTATATGCCATTACATCGACATTCCCTAATTTTGACCTCAACGCCTGCAAAAGTCTTTCCGACAATGAACTTCAGCTCATCATGTCTAGGCTTTACGCTGAGAAAGATGATCTTGTTTTTCTGGCCGAAGATATTCTGGTTATGGCAGATGCGCTACGTGAAACTGTCCAGTTCAATGGGTCTTTATCTGTGAGTTTGATGGCCGCCTATCAATATCTCCTCGGATGGAACCACCCTACGACATATATGACATCGGCATATCTGAAGGACGATCTCCTCAAGCTCAAGAACTTCAGAGCAACTAAAGCACTCATTTCTTTCCTCCAACACACGACACTGAAGTTTATCATGCTTCCTTTCCTTCATTCCGAGCACGTGATGTTACTGGCAACAAATCTTCATGACGGAACAACAATCATATATAACAGTTCCTACAGCCAGTACAATCCAGATCAGCAACAGTATACTACAACACCAAGAACGCCCACGGAAGAGGTGGCGAAGGAATGTGCTGACCAACTACATGACCTCATAAGCAAGCACACAAGGGCATACGATAAAGACCACTTTCATCGCCCAACCTTCAGCCACAGATGTCCCCAACAACTCAGAGAGTCAAACGAATGCGGCTTCCACGTCCTCTACTGGATGTACACTATCATGGTCCTCGGAAGACTAGTAGAGGACATGACAGACGTGGATTACCACACGTTACGTGGAAAGTTCGCTGCTAATCTTCTTCGCACACATGAAGCTAATAAATGATTAACATAATCCTGATGCCCTTGTCCTTGTACTTCTCAACCTATCACTTTGTCACTCTGAGGACAAAGTGAGTGATAAGTTAGGGGGGAGTACACTGGACAAGGGCAAGGTATCATTTTTACATCTCTCCCTCTCTACCTTCTTTTTCAATTATGTACATTTAGATTTTGTTTTAAGTAATTCCCCTGATAAAATAAATCCTGTGCATAAGAATAACATCCCTCTTGGAAAAAGTCATCCCCAGCTAACTTTAGAATCTAGTTAGTCCTCAAGAGAAATAACAAGAATAGCATATAGACATGTAATGGCGAAATAATAAATTATCTTCACACTGGATTTTAATGCTTTTGCTTCAATTCTATAGCTGACTCTCCACAGGTTAACATCAGGGCCGAAACAAGCCAAACACTCTCAAGGACGGGAGGGATATCAGGTGACATCCAAATCAAGAAGCCTCGCAAGTGGACCACTAAGTAGACACCAAATAAGTGCATGACGAGAAACTCTAAGAACAACTTTCTTCTCTTCAAATAAAAGAGGCTTGGCCGCCCAACCAAAACCCCTAAAAATTTCAAATCCTAAGCCTGTGACTTTACGAATAAAAGCCAGAGTGTTGAATAAAAATATGAGAGTTGTGCCACACATAAGGATCTATATGAAGAGCCAATAAAGGTCTCACCCAACCGGTACATTCAGCTGGCCTCACAAAGGCAGATGTGTCATGCCCGGTAGTGAAACCCTAAGGTATCCAAATATATGAAAGGCTGATAAAGGACTCACCCGGCCAGAACATTTAGCTGCCCTCACAAAGGCAGATGTATCGTGCCCGGTAGTGAGACCCTAAACGCATAGACAAACCCTCCCCCACTTGAAGGGGGAGTTACACAACAAGCCTTTAGCCAACCCTCTTACCCACTCTAGTTTCTGACAGGATTTTTAGAGAAGTATAAAACTGATTAGAGTCGACGACATGCACATAATAAAAAGGTGGTCCCGATGTAGGCTACGAGATATGGAAGAAACCTGAAATCCAAGCAACTCTCAGCACCTGAAAGAGTTAAGGCAAGCAAAATCTCCGATACAACTTTAGGAGATCTCTGGTTTAGACTTGAAGCAAGAGTATGGAAATCTTAACTAAATAAAATCACCTCGCCACTACATGCCTCAGCTTTATCTAACTTGAGGACAAGCTGGACTCTAAGTTAGGGGGGGTGATAACCTCCCATTTTGTGATGTTATCTTAGTAATTTTCCTTAGTTTTTCACACTCTTTCTCAGATAAATTAGATGGAATCCTTAACTTTCCTTCTTTACTGCAAACATACCATTAGATTAACTTTTCTCCTTTTTATCCTTACAGAAAAATACAAAAAAATCACAAAAGTTCCAAACGATCCCAAGACCGTTTGGAGACTACCCGGTCCTGAGACCGCATGAAGTCACACGGTCCCGAGACCGCATGGAGTCACACGGTCCTGAGACCGCATGAAGTCACATGGTCCCGAGATCGCATGAATTCACACGGTCCCGAGACCGCATGAAGTCACACGGTCCCGAGACCGCATGAAGTCACACGGTCCCGAGACCGCATGGAGTCAAACGGTCCCAAGACCGCACAAAACCAAACGGTCCCGAGACCGTATGGAGTCACACGGTCCCGAGATCGGATAGAGTCAAACGGTCCCGAGACCACACAAAACCAAACGGTCCCAAGACCGTGCAAAGCCAAACGGTCCCAAGACCGCATGGAGTTACACGGTCCCAAGACCGAATAAAGGCAAACAGTTTCAAGACTACAAGGACTCAAACAATTTCCAAACCGCATGAGTCCAAACGGTCTCAGAACCCAAACAGTTTCCAAGACCGTTTGGGCCTAAGACTACCCAAACCGTTTGGACTTCACTCAGAGCTTATAAATAAGACCCGAAGGGTCCTCACAAGGCATCACGTTTTCAGACGTCCAAAGACTGCCTCCGCTGCTCTAGAGCTCTTTCATCCTTCATCCACCACCCCGAGGTTGCCAGTCTGAGATCCACACTCCATCTAGAAGTTGCTTTCTCTCTCATCGCCAGGGAAGAGGAGGATTCATCATCGAGCAACCTGTGAAGTGTGAAGATCGTCTCTCTCCAAAGGGTTGACCTTCCTCCCTCCTTCGTGGAGATGACATTCTCTCTCTCTTCTCGCCTCCTTCTTTGTACTTGCTATGAGTGAGTAGTCTTATTCACTAGGGTGCGGGGAATAGCCATGCTACCCATGTTTTCATTTCATGCAATGTAATCCATAGTTTGCAATAGAGATATACTTTCTTTTCAGTTCAACATCAATCGTTTAATGAATGCTTGTTGCTTGATCACCAACTTGTGTTACCTTTTATCTTTTAGTATGAATTGTCTATGTTTGTACTATTAGATTCGAATCTCGATTGAATGTTGGTTCTTAATGCATGTATCCACATGCATATGTTTCGGGTATCTAGGAGTGTTTTTCAAGAAGTGGAGTAAACTCACTTCCATCGTTGTACCTTCATGCTATGAAATGGAATCAGTTGACGTATGAAAGTATAACCTTGATAAGTCGAGGAACACACTTTGCGAAGGGAATGATGTAAAGTAAGTGACCACTCGTTCGGGGATGGCTGGCATTGCAACATTCCCACACTTCTCATAGTTAGTTCTCCGAAAGGAAACTAAATCTACAAAGATACTAGTTGTTTAGACTCTTATTGCAGGTTATGTTTTTATGTTGCATGTTTTGATCCATGCGTAGTGGTGGTGAAAGCCGATCACATCCTAGTGGTTTCTTATCATTGTTTACAACCTTAAAATTAATTTCTTGCTTTGTTTCACTTGCACTTAGTTTAAAACAGCCAAACCAACTTTTCGATCTAAATACCAACTGTTAAGACGCTAAGTGAAATTCTAACGTTTTCCATCTTGTTGCTCCCGACAAGACCGTTGTCCTGAGGATTCGACCCTTAACTATATTACGATAAGACTTCCACGTATCCTAGCATACGTGGGTGGAGTTCTCAATCTAGTATAAGCAAGGCTAAACCTAAAGACTTACTATCTTTAGGATTTTTAGTGGTGCATGAAATTCCACGCGAGTGGAAGCTCCATCAGGTAAAGAACCACTTACCAAGAAGGAAGATCACCAAGAATCACCACAACGATGATGATCAAGCACAAGATCATCACCATGCAAGGATGATCAACCACCAAAGCTTCAAGATCAGCCTTCTCAAGATCCACCAAGCTCCAAGGTCAGTCACAAGCAAAAGGGAGAAGAAGAAAGAGCTAAAAGGATTGCTTGTATGTGGAGGAGAAAGATTATGTACACAAGGGTTTGGAGGGAGGTGAGGTTATGAGATGCAAGATGTTAGGACATCAAAAGACACTTGTCCCTCCAAGGATCGGCCATGCATGTTAGTATATAAGATAATTGTTAATACCAAAGTGGTGTAGCGATCAATAGGTCCAAAAACATATCATAGTCGAAGCACATACATGTATAGCTGTCACAACACACATCAAACTTTGTATCGACCACACCAAAAGTAAGACAAAAGTGTTGTGGTCACAACACTTCACCCAAGAAAAACCCTAGTGACCAAACACATGCCCAAAGCACTTAGGTCAAAGCAGGACATCCAAAACATATTGTAGCGGTCGAAGTACTCTCCCAACACACCATGCATGTTGCTACATTAGTTGACACATCAAGAAACATACATGGTCTCTACCATGACACATGCAACTCATGCAAACTCTAATGTCACTTCAAGATGACACCTCTGTTGGTATGTATGCCCTGAGAGCCAATCATGGGATGATTGATGGGATACATTAAGATTGATTTGATAAACATCAAAGGAAAGCTTCCAATTCATTCTGGTTCAGTCATATGAGATAGTGATAGAACAGATTGAATGTCTAGAGAATGACAGTACTCAATGACGTATGCTTTCAGGTTGAGGACCTGAGCGATGAGATCATACAGATGCTAAGAGTTTGTACATTCTTGTTATGTCCCTAGTCGGATGTCATTGTGGAAGGTAGATAGACAGCAATGACACACAAGACTAGATTGTGGTGTTGGTTGATGACAGAATCTCATTAGTCATGATATAGAGATATCAAACCAAACACATAGGTACTTGTTAGAGAACAAGTGTACCGGACAGACCCACCGTGAGTTTGACACATGGAACCATATGATGGTAGTCACAGTCACTACTCACAGTGATGGTGGTGAGTGTGATTCTTAGACCTGAAATCACTACACTCAACACATGTCGTTGGGCACACTTTGACATCATCAAACGCAGTCCTGAAACATGGGTTGTTATAAAGGTGATGATTGGGTGGCTTTGACACATGGGGCTTTTGAGGGGTGAGTGATAGATATGGGATTTGTCCCTCTTGAGGGAGTTTGATATCCAAGGCCACTTGATGAGTAGGATTGAGATAGGCGTGCACACGCATGTGTGAATCAGTATGTGATATTGATGTCATACATATCTCGTTCAATCTGCTCTGAGATCAAGAAAGTGAATGAACGTTGACAGGATGACTGTTCCATGCCTTGAGTTCATTCGGGATATCAGTGACAAAGGAATTATACATTCACTGTAACACCATTCACGGATTGTAGGATGAAAGTTGTTCTCCAACTTTCTACTTTCACTTGGGTAGCACTAATGTGTGACTAGGCACCGCTCTTTGCTTGTGAAGTCATAAGTGTTATGGACTTTCACTGCCAACGTGAAATGGACCTGCAGGGTCACACCCATAGGATTTAACCTGGAAGAGGAGTTTTGTCCACAAAGCAATGTTTAGATTGATTACTAAAGAAGTTTAGTAGTTCAATTAAACACTAAATCAGTCGATAGCTCAATATCATATGGTTCAAGGTGTTGGACGCATTGATTGGAGTATCAGATTGATTGAAATCGCAATTGACTGATTTTGCCCAACCTGTGCTCCCAACCGATCGGCTCATGTGATGAACCGGTCGGCTGAGGTGCTGAACCGGTTGGCTGGAGTGTCCAGGCCGATCGGCTCATGCCCAGGTTGAAACGACCGGTTCAAGGGTTGAACCGATCGGCTCAACTGGTGCAACCGACCAGTTGGGAAAGTCATGTCGGCAAGAATTTTCCTTTGGTTTCAAATTGCCCAATTCGATTGGAAATAACATTGGTATACGATACCAATTGAGAACGAAACAAGGAAAGTCTTTTTGAGCCGGATTAGGACCATGAACCGATCGGTTCAGGGCACCAACCGATCGGTTGGAGTGCCCCAAACAATCGGCTCAGGTCCAACCGATCGGCTCAATGGCCGAACCGATCGGTTCAGTTGTGAACCGATCATTTCAAGTTGCGAACCGGTTGCTTTTTGTGGAAAATTCTCGAACCCTTCTACTGCTGCTTTAGTCCCGTATTGCCGGGCACAGAGAACCCTGTCCCATGACCCGCCTATATATAGGGGTATTGAGGGCTTCTCAAAGTACAACTCAATGCAAGCCGGTTGCTTTGCGAAGTTGTCGTTCTCTCTGGTTTTGGTAACCGTGAGAGATCCCGAGCAAGTGCTTCCCGCAAAAGGGAGGTGCAGCAAGGGAAGGACAACTGCAGTTGCAACTGGTAGCAGGAGAGTGTGTTGGCGACTAGTACATCAACAGGAGGGTGCGACTCCTTCCACTTCCTTGTGGGGCAAGGAGAGTGGAGTTCCAGGTGGTCCATGTGGACTACTACAGAGGCGGGAGGACACTGCCGCTCAGGAGGACAACTGTCATCCGACAGTCCGGTAGGAGGAGGAGTCGTCAGTCCCGGTGCGACCAGGAGCTGCACAGACACCGTCCAAGACCGGAGTTGAAGACCGCGCATTGCGCGAGGTATTGTCGCCGAGCAAGCCTCGGGACAAGGTATGATTCCACAAACCATCCTTTCCTATTATATAGACGTTGACACGTTTCCTCGGTATGGGTTGGGGGAGAAAATTTTTGTTTCCGCTGCCTTCTCTGTCTCCCCTAAAACCCAACAGTGGTATCAGAGCCACGTCAACTGCTCTATATTTTAGGAATATCGATATGATCGATTTTGGTTTGTCGGCTTTATTTATTGCATACGATGTGAATAATATCGGCTTTATGCATGTCCAATCCACAAATCCCTAATTACATATATGATATGTATTATTAATGCACTCAATACGCGTCGCCCTTAAACGAGTTTTGTGGTGGATGTGTGTAGCGTGATTATGGCCTATAAACCCCTATCTGTGTGTGGTTGTTTGTGGTTGCTTGCATCTCGGTCTGCGCACCGATCTTCCCTCTCTTATTCCAGATGTAACTCGAAATAATTCGAGATTCTTTCCTACCTTTGCTCCCCCCGAATGTAACTCGGGGTTTCCCTTTTAAAGCAATGTAATAATAGGATAGATTTTTATTTCTTGTTATGTCAAAGACCGACAGACATCAAGACGACAGCTGAAACGATCGGTTCAAGGAGTGAACCGATCGGTTGACGTTCCAGACGGTCGGTTCAAGGAGTGAACCGATCGGTTGATGACCGGTTCGAGGAGTGAGACTAGCGGGTGGCGGACATGACGAGATGCACGACGACCATGCAAACCGATCGATTGGAGGAGCCAACCGATCGGCTGGTGGCACCCAGACGACCGACTGGAGAGTACAGATCATTCATGTGATGAGTTGATCAACTCGGATGGCAAGGCACAGATTTTCATCTTGTACAGGTTGCATGTGATGTAGACCTAGATGACCGTGATTCCTCTTGGCTCGAGGAATCACATTAGGATGGCCATAATCATCGCTTTTTATCGTTTGTGCATGTTTTCTGTGGGATATAGCATGTATATGATACATACTATGTATTGTTGTGATTGGATATGTATATGTATATAAAACCAAATCCCTCATTAAAATATTAAGTTTTAGATGCCTTCCAAATGCGACACACGTGAAAAGCTTGTTCGACCAAGTGTGGGCACGCCCTAGCGTGGTGCACCGTCTACCTCGTGGAAGCGTGAAGGATGAATGTGTGGGTCTGCCCTAGCAGGGTGCATGTTCATCGTGTTTGCTTTGGGTCAGACTTAACAAGGTGATCTAGATGGGATCTAGTACCTTGAGGCATGGAGATGATCATTGCAAAGAGTTGTATATGACATCTTATCAAGAGTTGCATATGATGTAATTGGCAAAAGTTGCCTACCTGAGAGATCTATGTTGTGGGTGACAGCCCTAGCTGGTCCATGGCTTAGAGGATTTCAGGATCTTGCCCACTAGAAGGTTGTACGCTGCAATCTTCCGAATTGATGGTGAGGGCTATCAATTTGAACTAAAATAGTGGGAGCGATAATTAATTAAAGGCCTAATTTTATCGTCAACTTTTCAAATCAATCAAACAAGTCAAAAATGAGTTTTTGGACTAAAATTGCATAAATTTCCTTTTGTTAAAATAAATGGTTAATCAACAAATCACTTTATTTGCGATGGGTCTTTAAGACCAACAAATTAAATGGGAATAATTCCACGATTGGTTAGGATGATGAGAAGTGTTCTCAATCAAAGAGTGAAATCTCTAAGTCCTAGTTATACCAGAACCAGATGAACTCGATCCCACCACATCAATGGCTGAAAGTATGCTTATGGAAGCATACCAAGGATGACATTGATGAGGAGTGCTTGATGCTGTGTTCTCTGAACTGTGAGTTGCAGAGAAAACATGAGACATATGATGTCTCCAAAACACTGTCCTAGTATGGCATGACAGAAGGAGATCCAGTAAGGTATTCACACACTCAATATGATTGGGTATGTGGAAAGACCTGACTAAGAAGGATTCCATCTAAGCCAAGAGTTGGCTATTGGTATGATACTGCAAATGTTGCAAGAATCATACAATTCATGATAAGCTACAACATGAACAACTTTGACAAGCGTTGACATAGTTGTTGGACATGTTGAGGATAGTAGAGGCAAAGATGAAGAAAGACAAACCATAATCTTTGATATGATCAAAGAAAAGGTAATTCTTAAGGGCAAGGACAAGGGCAAAGCTAAGAAGTGTTCTGATGCTAGCCAGAAATCCAAGCCGTCTTCAGCCTCAAGGCATATGGGGAAAGGGTGTATGAGGGAACTACCCTCTATATCTGGAAGAACAAAAGAAGATGAAGGAGGGGATGGAGATCTCCACCTAAGGTATCATGAAATGAACCACTTCTTTATCTAAGGTATATGATACCAATATATGGATCTGTCATATATGATATGCAATATCCACAAAGAAGTGATGGCCTTTGTGAAAGGACCAAGAAAGAAGTACCCATCATTGGAGCAAGTGTTGCTGCCATAGATAGGAGTATCTTTCAGTTTATTTCAGCCTAAAGGGCACGAAATAGAGTTGAGAACTGCTATTTCATATATTGCCAATAGATAGAAACACTTTATTATTGCATATTGTATGACAATGATGGCAATTAATAAAGTTGATGTTTCAATCTCAAAGATATGATCTTTGTGGCAATTCCTTGTTTATCTTGTGATACATGGTATGCATAAGATAAAATGATACCTAAAGTTATTGATAACTCAAACAATAAAATTAGCATCAATCATGAGAAATTCATTTCTAGTTTCCATATGATGGATAAACCTAGACTCTTTTGGTTAGAGAACCATTAAGAGACATGAATATCTTGGACATGATTAATCAATCTTCACTAAAGGTAGTGGGAGAGTGATTATCTTATTAGGTATAATACATGTGATGTATTTACATACCAATTGGAACAAATGCTAATACTTCAAATGGTGTTTAGAGAAATACCAATATGAACATCTTGAAGTGTTCAAGATTGTCATAGATGAAGTACAAATTTGGTAAAGTATTAATTCTTGATGAGATCAATGAATGAAATACTTGGACCAAATGTTTGAGATCCTTATGAGTGGTTATGTTAGTGTATCATAGTGAACTCATGATTAAGGCATGGTGATGTCTAAATCAAGAAGGAATCATACTCTAAGGAGTTAGAGAATGATTATCGAATAACTGAATTCTTCCTAATAAAAGAATACCCCACACTAATAAAGGAAATTAAGAATCACAAGGGTTGTGAGTTCTTATATCCTTAACAGATACACCTCAATTATCTATGTGATTAGTTGTTCATGTGATGAGTCAACTATCTAGATGAATATGATGAACCGAATTTTGAGTTATGATTTATGATCATTACATCCTAAATGATTTCCATGTGAACCATAAGGTATGACCTTGATGGTAGCACTCATTGGAGGAAATCCATAAGTGCAAATGAGTCTTAAGTGTTAAGACACATGGATAACATTTTGAGATGGATGATGCTTGTTGATTGCAACTTAATGACTAAGACATTTGGCATATGGATACTAAAACCGCATTCCTATGAGGAATACAACTAGGATGTGTACGTGACACAGCCTATAAGGTTTATGAATCCACTAATGTAAATGAAGTCTATAAGTTACAATGGACTAATCAATGTGATTGATTGAGTACAAGCAACTCAGAATTGGATCTTTACTTTGATGATATAGTCAAAGGGTTTGACTGATATGTCAAAGATAAAGAAGGGATCTGTGATTTAGTGTGAGCGTGTTCACATTCCACATGTTGATGTGAAATGGAAATGTTCTAGAATGGAAATCCAAAAGTGGAAATTATCTTTAAGGAAGATAGAGATGTTTCCTATATGATAGGAATAGAGATCTATAGAGATATTTCTCGACAAATCTCTTGACCTGGAAAAGAGAGAGCATACATTGGCAATCTGTACTGAAGGGTTCAGTATGCACAGATTCAGTGGGAGAAAACTTGTCCATGTTATATGGATATTAGTATCCCAAGGCCAAGTGTCCAATTCTTATGAAGAATGGGAACACTAAGAATAGATATGGATCTATCATGTATGTAATCATCCCATTGTCTTGCATGTATGACATGGCAAGAATAAAATGCATTCATCATCTTGTATGTAGGACATGGCAATATGATGTGCTCATCCTGATAACTCGTATGTAGGACATGACGAGTGGATGTCTGTCTACTTCCAATAAGGGTTATTGGAATACCATAAGAACTTGATAAGTACTTGGGAAGTACTAGTTCTATGGAGATAAGGAAGAGTTCGATGTAAAGAGTTACATTGATGCGAACTTCCGAAAGGACAGAAAATAAATCGCAATATATATAGGATATATAAAAGTGAAAGTTTGTTGATAATTGGAAGTGTTCCAATAAAACCATTTAAAAGGGAAATGTCGAGTATCTGTGTGTTAGAGAACAACAGTGGATACTATATGGATCTGAAGGTTCATGAGATGAACTTATATTCCACTCATTGATGACAAGTCTGGAATCCTTGATCATGCAATGCGGCTAAAGGTTAGCAATGGAATACTAGATTGCATATTACGGCAACTCCATCTCATACGTGTGACGTACAGTGAAGAGATGTGAGACATGCAATTTATATTGACTATTGGCAAGGTGTTGCCATTACTCACTATGATGGCACTAGAGCACAGTAACATGTGGGACATGTTTGAAGATCACTATGAATATGATTCATGGGTGATTGGCTCGCAGTGCAAGTGGGAGTCTGTTGGTATGTATGCCCTGAGAGCCAATCATGGGATGATTGGTGGGATACATTAAGATTGATTTGATAAACATCAAAGGCAAGCTTCCAATTCATTCTGGTTCAGTCATATGAGATAGTGATAGAACAGATTGAATGTCTAGAGAATGACAGTACTCAATGACGTATGCTTTCAGGTTGAGGACCTGAACGATGAGATCATACGGATGCTAAGAGTTTGTACATTCTTGTTATGTCCCTAGTCAGATGTCATTGTGGAAGGTAGATAGACAGCAATGACACACAAGACTAGATTGTGGTGTTGGTTGATGACAGAATCTCATTAGTCATGATATAGAGATATCAAACCAAACACATAGGTACTTGTTAGAGAACAAGTGTATCGGACAGACCCACCGTGAGTTTGACACATGGAACGATATGATGGTAGTCACAGTCACTACTCACAGTGATGGTGGTGAGTGTGATTCTTAGACCTGAAATCACTACACTCAACACATGTCGTTGGGCACACTTTGACATCATCAAACGCAGTCCTGAAACATGGGTTGTTATAAAGGTGATGATTGGGTGGCTTTGACACATGGGGCTTTTGAAGGGTGAGTGATAGATATGGGATTTGTCCCTCCTGAGGGAGTTTGATATCCAAGGCCACTTGATGAGTAGGATTGAGATAGGCGTGCGCACGCATGTGTGAATCAGTATGTGATATTGATGTCATACATATCTCGTTCAATCTGCTCTGAGATCAAGAAAGTGAATGAACGTTGACAGGATGACTGTTCCATGCCTTGAGTTCATTCGGGATATCAGTGACAAAGGAATTATACATTCACTGTAACACCATTCACAGATTGTAGGATGAAAGTTGTTCTCCAACTTTCTACTTTCACTTGGGTAGCACTGATGTGTGACTAGGCACCGCTCTTTGCTTGTGAAGTCATAAGTGTTATGGACTTTCACTGCCAACGTGAAATGGACCTGCAGGGTCACACACATAGGATTTAACCTGGAAGAGGAGTTTTGTCCACAAAGCAATGTTTAGATTGATTACTAAAGGAGTTTCGTAGTTCAATTAAACACTCAATCAGTCGATAGCTCAATATCATATGGTTCAAGGTGTTGGACGCATTGATTGGAGTATCAGATTGATTGAAAATGCAATTGACTGATTTTGCCCAACCTGTGCTCCCAACCGATCGGCTCATGTGATGAACCGGTCGGCTGAGGTGCTGAACCGGTCGGCTGGAGTGTCCAGGCCGATCGGCTCATGCCCAGGTTGAAACGACCGGTTCAAGGGTTGAACCGATCGGCTCAACTGGTGCAACCGACCAGTTGGGAAAGTCATGTCGGCAAGAATTTTCCTTTGGTTTCAAATTGCCCAATTCGATTGGAAATAACATTGGTATACGATACCAATTGAGAACGAAACAAGGAAAGTCTTTTTGAGCCGGATTAGGACCATGAACCGATCGGTTCAGGGCACCAACCGATCGGTTGGAGTGCCCCAAACGATCGGCTCAAGTCCAACCGATCGGCTCAATGGCCGAACCGATCGGTTCAGTTGTGAACCGATCATTTCAAGTTGCGAACCGGTTGCTTTTTGTGGAAAATTATCGAACCCTTCTACTCCTGCTTTAGTCCCGTATTGCCGGGCACAGAGAACCCTGTCCCATGACCCGCCTATATATATAGGGGTATTGGGGGCTTCTCAAAGTACAACTCAATGCAAGCCGGTTGCTTTGCGGAGTTGTCGTTCTCTCTGGTTTTGGTAACCGTGAGAGATCCCGAGCAAGTGCTTCCCGCAAAAGGGAGGTGCAGCAAGGGAAGGACAACTGCAGTTGCAACTGGTAGCAGGAGAGTGTGTTGGCGACTAGTACGTCAACAGGAGGGTGCGACTCCTTCCACTTCATTGTGGGACAAGGAGAGTGGAGTTCCAGGTGGTCCGTGTGGACTACTACAGAGGTGGGAGGACACTGCCGCTCAGGAGGACAACTGTCATCCGACAGTCCGGTAGGAGGAGGAGTCGTCAGTCCCGGTGCGACCAGGAGCTGCACAGACACCGTCCAAGACCGGAGTTGAAGACCGCGCATTGCGCGAGGTATTGTCGCCGAGCAAGCCTCGGGACAAGGTATGATTCCACAAACCATCCTTTCCTATTATATAGACGTTGACACGTTTCCTCAGTATGGGTTGGGGGAGAAAATTTTTGTTTCCACTGCCTTCTCTGTCTCCCCTAAAACCCAACAACCTCATCAAACAAGGCCCAAGCAAGGTGCCCCATATCATCATATTCTATCTCATGATGCTAAGGCACAAGAAACACACTCTACATGTGACAAATTGCAACATAAACCCTCAATGTGGGTAATTTGCAACCTGATCTAAAACAAGCACATATAGCTCAAACATCAACCAAACAAGGCCAAATAGAAAACATAAGCATGTCACATGTTATTAAGACATCTCAAGAGATTAGATTAAGTTTGGGCATCTCATTAAGAAAAGCAAACACAAACTATCACTAAGCTAGGTCATCGGTCTTACACTATATATGCCTCTAGTTCAAAAACTATATATTAGTGCATGAATATTAAGTGATTATTACACAAAAACTAGTTTTGATGAATATAATGCTCAATTAAGTAAATATAATTATCTTGCTTTTAAACTAATAATGTTGAATATAATGAGGCTGCAAGATAATAATGAGGGTAATGATATATATTTTGGGTTCTAAAGTTGATAATCATACACATACGGAACTTGGGTTATCAAACCAATGCGTACATATTGCTATGACCTTAATCCACATAATATGATCTATGTGTTCATAATGACAAGATTAGTTCAATGTATGAGTTAGGGTTACACCTAGTGATCAGTTAGGATTTCTAACCCTTAGAAGTCAATATGTGATGGAATTAGGATTTGATACCCTTATTTCGAATCCAGACCCGAGATGACCCTAAACCTAGATTAGGTCCTAAGTTAGGACTAACTAGTATGTTATGAATGTATGGTGATACATTGTAGTATGCATATTTAAGATAATGTTGATTGCTTTTGGATTGCTAGTACACACTTGAAGTATTCTTCATGGATTCTGCATAAGAAGGTATGTTGTTGCTTCTTAGTACCCAAATTATCAACTTCTAATGGTTTGCCGGATGATTGTCAAAGTATTGATTCAATGAATAAACTTTTGGATGTTTATTTAATTCCATTTATTATAATGCCACTATGAGTATCACGTAAAGTAAATTAGAATAGTCTGAACCCTGGGTGACACCCATCAAGGGGTAATACACATAAGTCCAATAGTGGACAATGATTACACTCAAGAGGGCATACCAAGCATGGGATGGAATATGAAATAAAAATACAACTTCATATGTGCAAATAATTTTATTGATCCAATATATGCTATTATCTTACTTGCACACATTTTGGTTGCACCACATGCAAAATGTAAAGATATACTGATCCCCATATTTGTTTGCTGACATTTTAGGTAATTTCCATGTATTTAAAAATATCAAGACTGTAAGATTCAAATGAAATCAATTGAGGATATTAAAGCTAAGTCACAAGGAGGATTAGCTAGATAGTATTAGTATTTATTCTCATATGTATAATTTAGTTTTTCTTTTATGAAAATTCATTTAACTCCTACGAGGAGTCTCATTATGTACCTTGTAAATAATCTTTGTTAGTTAATGGAAATTGTTGATTATTATTTATTATTTACTAGATATAGATCCTAGAAATTCTAGGTAATGACATAGACTCTAATGTCTACCATGATTTGGGGACACTAAAAAGTGGGGGTCATTGCATTTAGTATCAATGCCTAGATTTTTCAAGTAATATTTAATAGTTTATGATTTTAAATAATTTGTAGACATATAAGGGAAATTATTAAGGCATAATCTAAGGTTAATCGTGTCTAGAAAGGATCACGAGTTTGGAGGTTGGCAATATTTTCCTCCACAACATTAAATGTTGGAAAATATGGCAATAGATATGGTAGCGGGAATAAAAACTTTCTTTCCATATTCCCCTTGACCAGCGGATCACTTCAACAACTATGGATTGGGAAGGAAGGTTTGCAAGGTATATACCTGGTCTTGGAGCAAGTCCAACAATAATCCTTACAATGACATGCTTCTTTCTCAAGCAACACTTGATATGTTATCAGCGACAGCCTCCTGGTGTAGCACCATAGATGGCAGTTGAAAACGTCCTCCGAGTGTGGTGGGAACAACCTCCACACCTCTACGTAGTCCACGTGGACTATATGGAATTTCTTTTGTTCTTCTGGAACTGATAGAAAGGAGTTTTCCCTTCAATGTAAATGTGCTAGATTTGACTTGTTCTTCCTATCTATCTCCCCCTTTTACAAGTAAGATTTTCTTTGGGCTCTCATGTTACCACAACTGTGAGAGGAAATTTTTTTTCAATGTTTGTTGTGTCTTGTGAAAGCCTTGACTACCCCACTATTTATTGGGGAGTCAGGGTCAGGGTTTCCAGATCAACTGGGAGTCGAAGAGATGGATTTTTATGAGTTTCTGGATACTACATGTCATGACTCAGTCAACTCAACTTTTGAGTCGGTTGACTCATACCCCAAGTTGGTAAAACTAAATGCTTTCCTATTCACAAACATATTGGTGATTAATGTACAATATGTCCTTGACATCAATCCTTGATCATATCTTATTGATCATTGAACCAGGCGATTCACATGCTGAATCATTCAGTTCGTTCGATCCATTTTCCAGTTCAGCCAATGTTCACCCAGTGTTGTTTCAATTGACTTGACACTTGAATCGGTCAACTCAACACTTGAGTCGGTCGATTCAAATTCTCAATCAGCCAATTTTCAAGTAGTGTTATTTAAATTGAATACCTACACACTTTTGTAATCAAGTTAAACCTTATTCATGAGTAAACTCCTATTCTAAGTGTATCCTATGTGTCTGACCATATAGGTCGCAATTAATGTCCATAACTTATTTATGACATCATAAGCAATGAGAAGTATCTAGAAACACATCATTTCTACCTAAGTAATTGGAAAATTGAAGAACAACTTCAACCTACAATCCTTGATCATTGTTATAGTGATCATATTGCTCCTTTGTCTCTGATATCCAGATTGAACTCGAGGCATGGAAATGTCATCCTTTCAACATTCAATCCATGTTCCTTGAACTAGAGTCGACTGTCTGAGATGCATGTGATCTCACATATCATATATTTATTCACATGAGTATGGCCATACATTTCTCAATTTCACTTATCAAGTGGCTAGGATATCAACTCCAGTAGGAGAGACAAATCCCACCTATATCACTCACTGTCAATCCCCATGTGTCACAATGTATCCGAGCATCACCTTTATGGTAACCCTTATTCAAGGTCTTGTTGGATGGTGTCAAAATATATTGAACGACATGTTACAAGTGTTGTGGCTTCAGGTCTAAGAACCACAATCACCACTATCACTATAAGATTTGATTGTGACTACCATTCAATGGTTTCCATGTATCACTTTCAAGACGGGTCTGTCCGGTACACTATTCTCTAACAAGTATCTATGTGTTTGGTTTGATATCACATATCATGATGAATGAGATCCTGTCATCAACCAACACACACCTTAATATACATAATATGAACTATGCGTTCGAAATAACATGATTGGTGAAATATATGAATGACGGTTACAATTAATGATTACTTAGGGTCCCTAACCCTTATAAGTCATGATGTGATGAATTAGGGTTTGATATCCTTATTCCTAATCTATATTCAAGATGACCCTAAACCTATATTAGGAATTAAGGTAGGTCTAATCAGTATGTTATGAATGTATGTTGACACATTGGTAGTATTCATACTTTAGACAATGTTGATTGAATGTAGATTACTTGTTGACACCTAAAGTATTCTTCATGGATTCTACATAAAAAGGTACATGGTTACTTATGAGGACCCACATTATTGACTTCTGATGGTCTTTTGGATGATTCTTTAAGTATGAATATTCTGAACCCTGGGTTACACCCATGAAGGGGTAATTACACATAAGTCCAATGATGGATATTGATTACAACTGAGAGTGCATACCAATCATGGGAATGTGAAATAAAAATACAAGTTCATATGTGAAAATAAGGTTATTGATGCAATATATGTTATTATCTTACTTGCACACATTTTGGTTGCACCACATATAAAATATAGAGAATACTGATCTACGTATTTGTTTGCCACCGTTTTAGGTAACTACCATGTATATAAAGATATGAAGACCCAGAGATTCATATGAAATCCATTGAAGATATTAAAGTTAAGTCACAAGGAGGATTAACTAGATAGTCTTAGTATTTCTTCTCATATGTATATGTTAGTTTCCTTTAAAAATTCATCTAGAACCCTCAAGGAGTTTCATAATATTATCTTGACAACAAACTTTACTGAATTAATGAAAAATATTGATCATTATTTATTATTTGCTAGATCTGGATCCTAAACATTTTAAGTAACGACTATCGACTTTAGGGTCCACCTCGATCAGGGGACACTCAAACGTAGGGTTTATTACATTTGGTATCCAAACCCAAAATTTTGAAATGATTTTAATAGTTGATAATTTCAAATTATATGTAGACCTATAAGAAAAATTATTAAGGCATAATCTAAGGGTAGTGGTGTTTGAAAAGTATCACAACTTGGGGGACCAGAAATATTTTCCTCCACACCATTAAGTTGGTGTTTAGGGACTCCCTTAGACAATGTGATACCTGGCTAGCCAGATATAGAGTTTGCCTGAAGTAATATTTCTTCTAAGTTTCTCATATTTAATTTTGTCTACGTCTTATCTCCTTGTTTAATAAACCCTAAAATGCTCTTCCCTCATCTCAATTTTGGGTTTCAAGAATAAGTAGGATTAAGGCATTATCCACCAATCAAAATATAATGTTGATTAGGGAAATAGATGAGAAATATGTGAAATGTAGCTCATGTCCCTCTTAGTGATGGAAAATTCTAGAAGATCTAAGTGTGGGTGGGAAAACTCAATTGTCCATAAAGGACTTGAGTAGAATAGCCCACTAGGGTATGAAAACCTTAGTGGGTCAAGAGAATCACAAAATCCTAAAATGCAGGGTGTAGTCCCTAACTCCAACCCTAAACCTTAATCTGGAGTAATGGGAGTAGTATAAGTGAGACAATAAGTCTCCTTAAACAAAACCTAAGTAGGGGTAAAGAAAAGAGGAAACCCAAATGGGTTGGGTAACCCAATATAGATACCCTAGTTTACCATGCTTGAAAGTACGTCGAGTAATGCATGACAAGGTATTTGAATATATATATATATATATATATATATATATATATATATATATATATATATATATATATATATATATATATATATATGGCCCATTTTTATTGCCCGCGCGGGTAGCTACCCGCCCACCCTTCCCATAACTTTTTTTTCAAAAATTTTTTTTCGCAATTGTAGAGGACTATTTTGTCTAGCTCTCTAAAATGTTTTGGCCAAAAACAATATCATTTGCCCCTCCAAAATCAAAAAACCCATCCTTATATATCTGCTGTATATTTTGTACAGAGTTACTTTTTTGGCCAGCAGAGTTACTTTTTTGGCCACCATAGTTACTTTTTTGAGAGCAGACTTACTTTTTTGGCTAGGAGAGTTACTTTTTTGGCTGCAGGGTAGAGAAAATCCAAGTTACCTGTGCGGGCAACGAATGAACGCCCATATATATATATATATATATATATATATTCAGGCTAGAATACACTCGAGTGTACAGATTACACGAATACACTCAAGTGTGTTTGCATATCAAGACAATTTTTTTGCAAAATGTAAACCATTGATCTTCACTGTCATACTATAATTAGGCCACATAAAAAATTTGAGCCCATTTGGATGAGTGTAAGTCACTCATCCGAGGGAAACAAAATCGACGTACGAAACTAATTTGAAATGCATAATTTTTTCCATCTTTATAACATGACCTATAATTGTACAAATGTGCTCAAATTTTGTATATGAGCTATTTACAATATGTTTAAGAAGATCAATGGATTAAATTTTTGAAAAAAAGATTGCATCATGAAAAAATACTTGAGTGCATTCTACTCTGAATACACTCGAGTATATTCTAGCCTAATTGTCTCTCTCTCTCTATACACACACACACACACACACACACACACACACACACATATATATATATATATATATATATATATATATATATATATATATATATATATATATATATATGAAACATAGGTAATTCATGACTGCATAAGAATAAACATAAGACCTTCAACCCACTTTTAGGAGTGGTGTCCCGACCTGGGGTCGGTCAACCCTAGATTGGGAAAGGGACCTATGGCGGAGGAATAACCCTAAACCTGTAAGGTCATATTGAAAATTGAAGAATAGTTTTGAATGATTCATAACCCTCTTATGAGTCGTATAATTTTAAAGAAAATATACATGCGTGTGTTAAACCATATATCTAACATCTGAGAGGCCATTTATACATATATCAAATGATGGAGGAAATAAATAGTTTTCAATGAAAGTTAAAGTATATAAATGAAATTGTAAGTATAAGTTTCAAGTATATCAAAAATAAGATAGTTAAAAAAACTTAGTGAAATAGAGTTTTCAATCGAATTCCTCATAAAAAAGTATGATTAACTAGGGTAAGGATAAGTATTTGATATAAATATTGATTTTAAATAAGTGGTTACATCTTAGGATGCTTTTTGGTGTTAATGAGGCAAGGTTGGTCATCTGTGACTTGATATTGGGTGTTATCAAGGTTACTCAAGTAGGTTCTTGTAAGTGGTGGTCTAGTTATAACACAAGTAAGTGAGGCCAAAAGCTCATCTTTGATTTATTGATTTGATGTGTTCTCAAAGGAGATTCACCACCAACCAAAAATTTTCTGTGTGCATGCATTTTGATTCTTTGGAGAGAGACACTGGGAGATTGATAATTAGAAGTGGCCTAGAGTCTAGCTACTGAAGACCATGAGGATATATCTAATGGAAAATTCCATACTAGAAGGAAGATTTGTAAGGAGGATAATAAATGTACACATTATGATATTGTAATTAAGAAGAGTAAATAACTAGTAAAGAAAGGGTTAATGTAAGATAATAAAAGTTAAATAAATAGGTTGAAGAATAAGATCAATGATTTCACAAACATGATTTGTTACAGGAAGAACACTTTGTGAGGTAACCAATTATATCTAAACTAGAACTGATAGCTGGCAATTCATTTTAAGATGGAGTCTTAATGAAAAAACAAAACTAAGAAACTTAAGTTGAGAGTAATAATTCATTAACGATATAGAAATTTTTTTAGAATAAAAAAGATAATGAAAGAAATATGATGACAATGAGAAAATACAAAGAGCATGAGAAAAAGAACACCAAGAAATGAAACATAACCAAAATGATTTGTTTGTTTGGTAACTCAAGCCCTCAAAAGTAAGAGAATCTTAAATATAACACAACCAATTTTAGGTCAAGAATGTTTTAGGAGAAGAGGTTGTTTTGACATGTGCTTACCTGGTAATTCTAGAGTTAGAGAAACCCTAAATTTAGTTTGTTGATCAATCAAATGATTTTTGAGTTTAACCCATAAAGAGAACAATGTTTTAAATAATTGATCTGATTGATTATATGGTTTTTGTCTAAGATTCTGATTTGAATTAATTGCAATTTCATTTTAGATCAACTTAAAATTGAGAAATCGAATTTGTGACACTCAACACCAGAAGAGTCAGATTACTCAAAACCAAATTTGGAAATGAAAACCTAAGATCATCATCACACACAGATCTCAAATAATTGTTTTTTCCATATATCAAAAAACAACCTTATCTTTGATGTCACATTCATACACAAGATACTTGAGGTAGAACATCATCATTATAACGTACACACCTTCAATCGACAAAAGGCTAGATGTCATACCTGCATTATCTCATCAAAGAAAATATGACTAAAGTTTTACATATGTGGTGTTACTATAGATCACACGTGCAACATATTACAACATTCATAACTTCAGCTGTAGAGATCATGCACGTATAAAAATATCTAAGGCAGATAAAGGAAACCACAAAATAAAACACAGTTTCCTAGGACTAGGGACTACAAGGACACCTATGACTCGATCCCTATGATCTTTAGCTTTGGAAAGGATCACACAAACATCACCTACCTCCAAGATCCCTTCACACAATCATCACCCACCTCTAGATATTAAATCTTTTCTCCCTCCTTGTTGATCTTCTCTACCACTTCTGAGAAAGTTGGTCCGCTCACCAAAAAAGTGTAGAAAACCATTATACAAGACCCCAAGTCCCAAAAATATGATATAACTCCTAAAGTGATTATTACTTGCTAGGAAGAGTTTGATAACAACGGTGGGTAAAACTTCAAGTAAAATAAATATAGGTATATCTGGTTGTATATTCTTACCCATCTTTTCTAGCATCCCACATACACATAAGACTTGTTATATATACCATATATATTTTAAATGCTAATGATTATACCATACAAGGTGCAACATGTTCTAGCATCAATAAAACCTAATTTGTTATGCTACACGAATGCTGTATCTTTTAGTGCCCAGGGAAATGTGGGGTATACCACCCAAATATATAATTAGATGCTATTAAGCCATCCCAGTCATCCGTATAAGATCTAAGGATATCATAATTCCATAGACCTCTTCTAACAACCTTGGGTTGAAGCAAGGTATCAAAAGGCAGGGAGCACGCCGGCTAGCCCACCATGGATGTATGGTTCCAAGATATTTTACCAAAATCAGCCCTCCCTAGATACACATGTCATGGTGCCACATAAAATAGAGTGACCACCCTCCATAATACACCATATTACTCATGCATTTCCATAAAACAAAATCATTTAAGGATGTCAGGATATCCACTCCCAAGTGTACCCATATATTCACTAATATATGCCTCTGAGCATCTTCTCATAGTTGCCGACTGCAACAAGATTAACTTATTTCCCCATCTCCCGTAACGACCCAGGGGGAATGTTTTACAGACTCAAGGCTCTATATTAGATTTTTCTTGATAGTTGGTTTGTTGTTCTATAATTACATCAACCAAAGTATAAAGTAACCTATCAAAAGATTGACAAATAATAATGTAGTAAATAACTCCAGAAGATATATATCAATCAAACAACATGACCAAAATTCTAACAAGAATAATATATTTTTGAGAAACCATTTTTTGTTACACCTTAAGAGTTCAATACCAAAAATGAGTACACACATAAACCCTCCTTTTTTCCTCTAAAGGAGTCCCCTTTACTAATTGTAGCAACATTGTATTGAAAAAGTGATTCGAGAGATTTTCATGAACTTTTAATATTTATAAACAAACCACAAGACAACATCTCGAAAGCATGCATGCCATATGTCAATGTTGGCAAAATAACCCTAAACTTCTCATACCATTTTAAGTCATATATGTGTCCAATCACACTACCTAATTTGCATTTATGTTGTAGAAGAGCATCACAATATGTAGCATCAACATACATGTACATAAACTCATTGCCTAAGGCCTAAACTACATTAAAAATACCATTTTAATAGTTTAAAGGTATATCACTAAAATATCCACTGTATAAAAGCACATGGAAGGTAAGAAATGAGTTAAATGTTAAATCACTTGCCTAACAAGGCAGAAAGGACTCTATGCATAATTAACTAACATGATGACACCAACTTCATGACAAACTTTGACGTGAAAGGTAACTCTCCCAAGTTTTGATTTCCTCCCCTTAATCCTCTCAGACGCTACCAGTCTATGGTTGACAAATACTAAACAAGCGATAGAGAAAGTGGAAGCAGGTTGTTGGACTCTTTACTCAAAACCTTAATGAAAACCACCTAGAAGACATCCAAGAAGGAAAAGAGGCTAAAGATCACTTGGGGAAACACACAATCAAGGTTCGACTTACCCTTATCGAAGCTCATAAGCCACCACTCATCTTGCCTTGCATTAGTGGAGAAGATAATGGGGGTAGATCACGACGGAAGCAAGCATTGATAAAACCAAAAATCTTGTATGTTGTCATCAACTGATGGTACTTCACTTTGCAACAGTAGTTCATTGCTCAAATGCACATGTGAGGGAAGAAGGAATGTTAAGGGGGGATATATAACACCGTATGAGAGAGAAAAAAGTTGTTCAAGCTGTCACATTGTTGGTCAGACTGTAGCTTCATTAGTTAGTTGTTCCATTAGAAGGCATACCTCAACTTTGCATCAATACATGTTTCCAGGAAACTCATTGGTACATACAGATAGAAAATTACCAATTCATCTCGTTGGTAACACTCATCAGTAAAACTTATCAGTTAAAGCTCAACCAAAAAACCATCAAAAGGAACACAATAACCATTGTTGGTGGGGGCTCACACAAAACCGTCAGTAGGCATGGTGCAAAATTTCCTTCTGTTCCCTTTTGATTGAAATTCATCACCTAGTCGCTCAACATTTTGTTGATAGTCAACCAAAAAAAGCACTAAAGGTAACTTCAATTGGTCTTTTCCATCAGTCCTATACCAATGGAAGGGTGAAATCACGTAGTTAGTCTTCAGTCAAAAAAAACCAAGCACCCAAGAACCTATTGAAGGGAAAGGAGGGTCTCGCTAGTTCTCAACCCAAGAAGGACCAATCACTCTATAAATCGATGAACAAGAAGAGGATCCTTATCGGGCTTCAAATGAAAGGTCAGACACACTTACATTGGTTCTAAGTTGATGGAAAGGTATCTAGGTTAGGCTAGACCACCTAAGTGCATCTACCTTTACCCAAGCAAGAGAAAGAAGAAGGAAGCCATCAAGTTGTGTAAAAGTAACAAGGAAACCCTATCCAAATGGTAATTTGTACATGGGTCCACAAACGAGACTCTAAATTGGTAAATGTGTGCTAAGATAGGCATCTAAATAGGTGATAAGGTTAAAAAAGAAGTATTAAGAGGTTAAGATAGTTTACGACTCTTACAACTATAAACCCCTAGCATGGATTTAACCCCCTAAATCCTAAGAGAAAAGGGATGGGCATTTCCAACATCTCCTCCTTGAGTTCCCAAGTTGCTTCCTCAACACCGTGATGTTTCCACAACATTTTTACTAACACTATATCCTTCCCCAGTTGTTGTATCCACCTGTCAAGAATCAACACGAGGCCCTCCATGCAGGAGATATTGTTGTTAAGATGTACTTCCACCAATTGGATCATCTGAGTAGTTTATAAAAGACACTTTTACAATATTGAGAAATGTAATAAATAATGTTATCTCTATAGTTCTAGCATTATGTCCAACCCACACACTACCTTCCATATTTTCACAACAACTGATGCGGTCCCATAAATATGGGTTTTCCCCTCTTACCAAATATTAGAACTCCCTTCTGAGGTGACACCTTAAGGTAAACCATATCACCCACTTGGAATTTCAAGGTTCTGTGTTGATTATCTTATTATGACTTTTCCCTATCACGGGATGACTTTAGTTGTTTCTTGATCATATTGATCTTATCTATGGTTTAATGTACCGATTCTGATCCAAAAATTTGATATTCTTGTGCTTTAAACCAGCACAAGGGTGATCTACAACATATTCCATATAGGGTCTCATATGATTCCATATCCAGGATCATGTGATAACTATTATTGTAAAAAAACTTTATGAAGATAAGATGGTGTTCACAACTTCCTTGGATCTGCAAAATGTATGACCTTAATAGGTCCTCTAAAGTTTGTATTATCCTCTCAGACTGGTCATCTCTTTGTGGATGAATGGCTATGTTGAACTTTAATTATGTACCCAAGGTTGTATGTAGACGATCCTAAAACCTACTAGTAAACTGTGGTAATCTATCAAATATTATTGTTACAGGTACTCTGTGAAGCTACACAACCTAATATATATAGACTTGTGCCAACCTCTCATCCCCGAAGGCAGACTTGATTAGCGAGAAGCGTGCCACCTTGGTCAACTGGTCTACTATTAACCATATGGAATCATTTCCCTTAGATCTCTTAGGAACCCTGACCATGAAGTTTATAGTCACATGGTCCCACTTCCATTATGGGATAGGGAGGGGTTTTAGGGTTCCTACATATTTCTTGTGTTCATCCTTTAACTATTGAGATTGGGATTTTGTAAATTTTGCACATCCTTCATCAAGCCCGTCCATCATTATAAATCATTTAGGTTGTGATACATCTAGGTACTACATAGTTGCATTCCATGCATGAAAGTGTGTGCTTCCTCTAGGATGGTCTACCTCAAGCCACCCACATAGGGTACAACCATCCTATTATGATAGAAAAGGGCCCCTTGATCAGATTTATGAAACCCATCATACTTATAACTACCTAGATTTTTATTCAATGTTTAGTTTCACAATATCCCCCTATTGTGCATCCTTGATCTGTTGTGTAAGTGTGTACTTTATTAGAAGTCCCCTCTAGCATGGAGACTTCCATATGAAAATTCATCTACCATAGACATAACACATGTTCCTTTTTACACAATCTATTGAGTACAATCGGGTTTCCCCTCTATGCTTTGTGATGACAACCTCATTCTCAAAGAGTCTACCCCTACATTGGCTTTCCCTAGATGGTGTCCTATAGTGCAATCTCCAGCCACATGCATTGTCCCATGTTCAAATCTTATTTTGAGAAAATATATTGAAAGTTCTTATGATCAATGAAAATCTAACATTTCTCCCCATATAGATAATGCGTCTAGATCTTTAGTGACAACACAATATGCGTCAACTCCAAATCATGGGTTGTGTAATTCTCCTCACGCTTCTTGAAATATCTTAAAGTAAATTTGATCACATGCTTGTTTTGCTTAGCACACACCCCAAACCTTCCTTGGAAGTGTCACAGAAGACTATGTATGCTTTACCCGGATCCAATAATACCAACACTGGAGCAGATGCTAGATTCTATTTTAATATATGAAAACTACATTGATACCTTAATTTCAATCCACTCAAATGACACATATCTTATTGTCAACCTGGTTAGGGGTGACTAAATGGCACTAAATCCTTGATGAACCACCTTATAGTACATTGTCAACCCCAAGAAGCTTTGTACCTCAGTCAACATCTCTGGATGCTCCTACAACAAGATTTATTTCACCTTCTTAGGATCCACACAAATCCCTTGGATGGAGACAATATGGCCTAGAAAAGATAATTTTGCAAACCAGAATTCACATTTGTGAACTTGGCATAAAGAAGACGATGTCGTAGAAATCCTAAGGTCAAACAAAGGTGTTGCTCATGTTGTTCCTAGTGTTTAGAGTAGATAAATATGTCATCTATGTAGTTGACCACAAACTGATCTAGATACCATTTGAACACATGATTCATCAAATCCATGAAAGTTGTATGTGCATTAGTTAGTCCAAATGACATAACCACAAACTCATAGTGCCAATATCTTGTCTTGAAAACTATCTAGGAATATCTTAACTCGTAATCCTTAGTTGGTGCTAACCAGACCACAAATATATCTTAGAAAACACTATAGCCCCTTTGAATTATCAAACAAATCATCAATCCTTGGTAGTAAATACTTGTTCTTTAAGGTGACTTTGTTCAACTGTTGGTAGTCTATGCAAAACCTCATCGAATCATCCTTCATCTTAAAAAAATAGAAGAAGTGCATCCCAGAGAGATACTAGGTTGGATATAACCCTAGTCAAGTACTCTTAAAACTATTTGTTTAGTTCCTTCATATCTACTAGAGCCATCCTATATGAAGCTTGTGTTATGGGTTGCATGTAGGGGACAAGATTGGATCTCCAAATCTACTATTGAGGAGGAGGACCGCCAGGAAATTCATCAAGAAACACATCCTCAAACTCCCTAAGTATAGGTACATTACAAATACTAGACCTTGCTACCTTAGTATCAACTACTTAATCCATGAAATCCGCACAACCATGCCTCATCAAATTCTCTACTATGGTAGAAGACATCTTCTTGTCTTCTTGGAAGGTCCAAGAGACATCTTCTTCCCAAAACTTAGCTACCATGGACTTATAGTCCAACATCAATTTATATTTTCTAATGAGTGCATACTAAGGATCACATCAATCCATGCATCTCAAGTGGCATTAGGTCCACTTGAAAGATGTGTTTGGAGAAGATGTGATCATATGATAGACACATCTCATGCAAAACTGTGGAGCCAATAAGAGGAGTGTTAAGGAAAAGAGGTTAAGATTGATGAAAAGCAGGTATGTTAAAACTTACAATCACCATTCAGGTGATAAAAGAGTGTGTCACACCTGGATAGACTAAAATAGATACATATATGGAAGCAAACAAGTCAGAATGAAAAAAAGTATCATCTGATCGACAACAACTTGAGGGTAGACCATGCCCTTGGGTTGCGTCATTGATGAATGCATTTGTTCCTTTGAGACTAGGTTTTTCTCAATCTAATTAGCTTTTGGTTGGCATTTTGCTTATTTTTTGTTTTTCTTTTTATCCTTAGAAAAATAGGATTTTGATGAGAATTATAATTCTTATGCAGGAAAAAGCACAACTCAGCTTGAGATCATGTTAGAATTCCTTCCCCAACCATATAATTCAAGTTCAGAAGGAATTAGAAGGCAAAATGAAGCTATTGAACACAAATTCATTAAGTCAATCAGGCAACTAGGTTCCCTGACAAACCAATCAGCCCAACCATCCAAGACACCTATAAATCAAGGTTAGATCAGCCAATCTGCTTCATTGCTCGATCGAATAGAAATTCATTTTCTAGGCTAAGAAATGCTGAATATTTTCAGAGTCCAGTTGATAAGTTGACCCACCTTAGTGATCAAACGATCCACCTATAGCATAATTCCCATAAAAAGAGCCTATTCAACCAATCCGACTCACTAGTCATCCAATTGGAATTGACCCCCTCAAAGTCAATAACCCCCAGGATTATTGGGTACCCAATTGATCATTCGACCCATTTATTCTCTAAGATAATATTCAGATAGATGGTCGGCTGACCCACCTTGCTGGTCAGCCAACTAGAAGCCAATTGGGTGCACCACTTGATGGTTGGTTGACCAACCACCTTGTTGGACGTCTGACTACCGCGATAGACTAGCACAAACACACACTCGTCAACCCAAACTGGAGAGGAAAATCCACCTGGGAAAAAGAAGATAGGACCTAACTACCAGGGGCGTACACACCCTATTTGTGGCCATGTCGATGCAAAGAGCCAAAGAAGGAAGAAGGACACTGTTCTCTTTTTAGAGTTTCGACATGATGTTGTTGGAGCGGATAGCTATTGTTAGAGACTTCTGAATGCTCTCTCATTCTTCTAGAGTGACATACTTTCTTCTATCCCTTATTGTATTGGTGCTTTTCTATGGATATGAGCAAGTAGAGTCTATTGCTGGGGCCTGGGGAGTAGCCCCATTGCCTATACTTGTCTTATTGTTATCAAACTCAACATTTTAAATAATTCAGATTGTTCCTCATTTGTTTTATGGATTTCTTTCAGAACTTGCCATTCGATGAGCATGATTGATATAATCCAAAGTGTAGAGACCACAAAACTTAAGAGTAGATTCTTGAATGAATAAGATTTGGGATGCCATCATAGAAGGAATACTACAAAATGATTTGGTTATGGTTTGTGGGTAAAAAACCCTCTATACCATGACAAATTCAATTTTTACGAAACTCATGTTCCAAAAATAGACGAGTTCATGTGGTCCTAGCCTATCTAACTATGCCACTGAGTTGTAATAGTTAATATGAGTATGTAGGTTATGGTGGTAAAATCCAGGTGTCCCAGTGTTCTTTAGTCATTGTTCTCAACCATTATTTCAACCATTTTCTTGTTTTACAAATTTCAATTCAACCATTAGTTTACAATTAACCTCAACCATCAGCTTTAAATATTATTTTCAAGCTAGTTCATAGAGGTTTATTAAATACATTGTCTTTTGTGTTCAACCCTTTTCTATCATGCAATTAATTTTTCCACTTGCATGTGAGTAAATGAATTGCATTGTGAGAAAGGTTTAAAACCTAGGGTCTATCTTAGGGAACTTGTTTGTGCAATAACACTCGCATCAAATTTTGGCATCGTTGTTGGGAACAACAAAAGATTCTTTGAACCATGGTAAAGGAGATAACCTTCGAACCACATCATTTTGAACAATTTGGGATTTTCCTTTTCAATTGATATTCATTAAAATATACTTGATTTTTTTCTTCCTCATGTTTGATCTTGTCTACTGTCCTTTAGGTACCAGTGGTTCATGTGATGCGCCCAAAAAGTTGACTCCACTCCTTTTGAATTTGATATCAAGATTAATATGACTTTCAATAACTTGAACTAAGCATATTGGAATAGGATGGACGGGGAAGAGATCAACTACAGAGTGGATCTGACTCTTGTAGCCTAAAGAGAAGCTCTTGTGGAGGAAACGAGAGTTGCTATAGAAGAAAAGAATCATGTTCCTCCGGCTATCACTACCCCAGAGTTTGAGATCTACTTGTAGAGGATCACCATGTTGCAAAGCAACACTTTCACCGGTAATAGAGGTGATTATTTCCAAGACCACGTGCAACTCTTTATAGATTTTTGTGCTTTGAACAAGCAACTCAATGTATCTGAAAATGCCCTTAAAATCCAGTTGTTCAAGTACTATTTGATTGACCAGGCCAGAAGTTGGTAAAATGCCATGGAGGGGGACAACATCACAAATTGGGAGTGCTTACAAGAAAATTTTCTTGAGAAGTACTACCCTCCATCCCTCACATATCAAATTAGAGTCCAAATCACAACTTCTTCATGTGACCCAATGAATCGCTTGCTAAAGTTTGGGAAAGGTTAAAGGATCTTCTCTATTGATGCCCAAATCATGGTATCTCACATGTGCAATTTATATATACTTTCTACAGAGGTGTTGATGACAACACCAATTAGTTTTTGGATTCCTTATTTGGAGGAAATTTCATCCTTTGACAACATATCAGAAGTTGTCAAAAGAGATTTTGAAAACTAGTCCCATTCTAGTAAAGGACAAGGTGGTGTCCTCAAGGTGGTCGAGGTTGAAGACACCTATAAATACAAATCCATAAAAGAGTCTCTGAATAAGTTGGCCTTCAAGCAAGATAGTCTGGAGTCCTCTTTCAAATCATCAGAGATAAGAGGATAGCTTCACCATTAACAAACCAAGTCAAATCCATAGATTTCTTGTGAAGTGTGTAAAGGCCATGTCCACTCTACTCTTAGCTTCCAATTCCTCTAAAATGTCACGGTGAACAATGCCCAAGCATATGATGAAGAAGGGAAGATGGAAGATCTCAACTCCATCCACAACATTCTTGTCCAAGACTACTACAATCCCAATCAAGCCAAAAACCACCCTAGTTTCCACTATGGTAATTTAGCGGGAGTAGAAAATGCATCACAATAGAGGCCACCTCAGATGAATAACCAAGGCTGTGTTCCCTCGAGTTCTAATACAATTAGCAGCAAAATTTTAGGAACCAATGCAACTAGAGGTTGGAATCTCCAAAACCGTGGGTACTTCTAGGGGAAATTTTTTTAGAATCCCAATCAAGTGTCCCAAATTTGGTACCAAACCATTCCTACCCCCAACAATGATAATTTCTTATCCATATAAAAGATTCTTCAATTTTAGCATTCCATGATTGCCAACCAACAGACAATGCTCTCCAATCAGCATGCATACCAGAAGTCCATTGACTCATAGTTGGCCCAACTCTCTGCTTTTTTACGTCCTCCTATAGGTACCTTTGTCAAGAAGCCTAAAAACAATCCTAAACATCCTAAGCAGGTGAAGGTCATCGACACATGTTCAACCAATGTGTATGCACCTCCTCCTCTAGCGACACCAACCATTATTCCCATATATCTTGTCGATGATGGCACAATGGTGATTGAGAGGGAACAATCACATGACACTGTTGTTGATGTAGATGTAGGGAAGGCACATAATGTTGAGAAAGCACAAGTTGATGCTATTGAACCCGAGGTGCCTTTTTACAAGCCAAACCACCGTTATTAAGCACGTCTTATGAAAAAAATTTTGTATGCCATGTTAATATTATTTATGGAAGCTATGAAGAAACTTCACACATACATCCCCTTCCTAGACGACCTTCATGAGATTCCATCATGTTTAAAGTATTTGAAGACTCTCTTGAATAGGAAATATACTATTGAGGAGTATGAAATAGTGAAGCTAGCAAGGAAAACTTCAGATATATCCTCAACATGATGCCCAAGAAATAGAACGATCTAAGTTCTTTTGGGATTGGCTTCTACCTCAGAGACAATAGTTGTAGAAAGGGCTAGTGTATTTGAGCACTAGTATCTCAATAATGTCATATTTTCTTTGCCAAATATTGGGTTTTTCCTAGCTTCCCCCCACAGGAATGACCATTCAACTAGCATATTCCTCTATGACAAAGCCTATGGGAATCACCGGAGGATGTTCCAATTAGGGTTGGCAAGGATGCTTATGTTTTGTGTGACTCTGTAATCGTGGATATCAAGGAGGATCTCCGGGTATCCTGTTGTTTTTGGTTTCTCATTCCTAGCTACAACCTGAGCTTTAACTAATGTAAAAGTGGGCACCATTCTTCCAATATTAGGAAGGGAGGTACTTGAGTTTGGAGTGTTTGAGAACTTGAATGGGCCTAGCATACATTAGGATGTCTTTAAGCTTGATTGTATTGACAAATTATCACATTTCAAAAAAGATAGTGATTTATGCGAGGATCCTTTGTAAATGGATTTAACCAATATGGATATTTTAGAATTTGACAATGAATAAGTTAGACAATGTTGTTTCACTTAGACACCTATGAAGAGGAATCAATTGCTGAATTTGAAGAGCTGAAAATGATATCGATTATTGAAGAAAATGTGGAGCCACCTAAGGCACCATATGTGAAAACCCTACCTGAGAGGTTAAATATGTTTTCCTTGATGAGTAGAAGGTTTCCTTATGATCAATATATCTTACATGATCAAGAATATAGGTTGATGACTGAGCTGAATAAATAAAAGAAGCATTGAGATACAAGATGACTAATTTGGCATGTATCAACCAAGCGGTATATACACATAAGATCCCTCTAATGGAAAACTACAAGTCTTCCAGGGATCCCAAGTGCAAATTGAACCCCAACATCAAAGAGGTGGTCCCTTTAGAGGTTATTCAATTGCTCATTGCAAAGATCATCTATCCCATTTCAAATTCCCCTTGGGTAAGTCTTGTGCAAGTTGTCCCAAAGAAGGGTGGTACAATTGTGAGGAATGAGCTCATCCCACCCGCATAGTCATGGGGTGGAGGATTTGTATCGAATACAGGAAGTTGACTAAAGCCACAAGGATAGATAACTTCCCTCTCCCCTTCCTTGATCAAGTTCTAGAGCATTTGGTACATTATAAATCCTTATGCTACTTGAATGTCTTTCTAGTTTCTATGAGATTTATATTTACCCAGACGACCAGGAGAATACGACATTCACCTTCCTTTTAGGCACTTATACCTTCAAGAGTATGTTGTTTTGCTTGTGAAATTCCCTCACTACCTTCCAACATTGCATGACAATAATTTCTACATGTTTGAAATAGACTATGATGGAGGTCTTTATGAACAATTTTTCTGTATATGGTGATTCCTTAAACTCTTTTTTTCATCAACTTTATCTTGTTCTAGAAAAGTGTGAAGAAGCACATCTAGTTTAAAATTGGGATAAGTGCCACTTCATGTTGAGGAGGGCATTTTCTTGGGCCACAATTTTGAGCAACAGAGGGATAAAAGTAGACAAGGTGAAGATTAAAGTCAATGACAAACTCCAGTGTGGTTTCTACTAGCCTATAATATTCAAGGATGTGGATGAATACATTCCCTCTCGTCACTAATGCCAAAGATCCAAGAAAATATTGAAATGAGATGAGACACCCTTGACATCTTGGTAGGAGTTTGAGATATTCAACATTAGGGGTGGACTACATGGGTCCAATTTACCCTTCTTGTGGCTACTCCTACATTTTGGTTGCAATGGATTATGTTTTTAAGTGAGTTGAGTAAGTCTCCACTATCTCTAGTAATTCCAAGACCACTATGAAGATCTTCAAGGATAACATATTCCCTAGGTTTTGGGTACCATGCAGTGATAACCTCTAATTTTTTGGATGTTATATGCCTATTTTTATCCTCATTTCTCTTAGAATTTTAGGATTTATATTGATAAATATCATTTTTATTCACATTATATTAATACTTCTCTCCATGCTTATAATTTTATGTATTTTATGGGGAAAAGAGCTAAACTCTAGCATGATCATTGATCATGGCCCGACGACACCCTGGATAGGCCAAGGCAACGTCAACAAGGGTTGCACAGGAGAACCATTGGTCACTCACTAATGTGGTACCTTCTAGCTACTCAACACCGATGGAGATTGATACCTAGGAAGACCATTGATATCTTGTCGAAGTTGATGCTTAGTCCCACCATCAGTCATTTCTTGAAAATCATGTAGACTCACGACTAACATTGATGTTCAACCAGAGCCCTACAACCCGACACCAAAACATCATGGGCCAATGATAGGGAACCCAGTATGATGGTCGAGCAAAACATCATGGGCCAATGATCCGGAAGATTGGAATAAGTTTGATAGTACTCCAACTCTAATGCTCAGATAGAGCTTGACGAACGGTTAGAAAGACATCTATGGATGAAGATGTAGGTTACACAACAACCTGATGAAGTAGTTGTGAAGCGTGCCAATGTCCCTATTAGTTAAATGTGTGCCCCGAGGTACATGTTTTGAGGCTTGAGCACAAGTAAAGTACCCAACTCCCAAGTTCCTCAAGTACTCAAGGATTTCCTATAAATAGACGCCCATAACCTCCACTAAGAGGACCTTTGCCTTTGTGACAAAGTGATGCCATTTTCCTCACTCACCATTGATCATTGGAAGCCAAGGACTAGAGTCCAAAGTTTTCCAATTGACCATATTCACTCCCCAATGCATGAAGGACCATCTTCAATAGGAGAAAGACTATCGAGCACCACCACCTTCACCTCCATCACCGCTATAGTGAAGAAGGAGGTCATTACCATGAGTATATAGAATTTGGGTCATTGTTTGTTCTATTTTCTTCCTTCTCCCCAATCATGTTCATATCCCTCTCCCCTTCATCTTGTTGTGAATTTCCTCATTTGTAAATCTATATTTTCTCTCATTACCATGAGTATATAGACCATTTTTATTAGGTCAGGAGTAGTCATAAGCTCTACCAACATGTAAATATCTAAATCCATTGATTATATACTCATAGCAATGTTTACCTCCATACTCTTAGTCTTTAACGCTTCACTTGCATGGCTAATTACCATCTTGTGTTGTTTGATCACAATGCCTCAAACAAGTAGTATCAGTCTATATCTAGAGTTATGAAGTAGTATGAATGCATGATAATGTTGGAATACTAAAGGTAATGATCATATCATTGTATATTCAATTGTATGTTTTCCATATCGAGAGAGAGAGACACTTATGATCCATATGTAACATGATCTTGAGAGAGGATGGAATACACACTATGACAATTTCTTGTAAACTATGATAAGGGTATGTGATGGGCATTGGTGTTGCATGTTGGTGAGAGACCATAAACGATGAAGCCCAACCCAAGTTCTATCCATATATTCATAACACACCTAAAGATCTAAGTTCATCCTTGACTTGTATATATTTACTTTAGTATTGTTGTCATATTCTTTGTTTGGATACCATCATCTCGTAGGGGACACTTGTATCCCCATTTGGTTAGACATAACTAAGCCATGACCTCAAATTCTATATACTTGTCGCCCCTTGTCCCTGTGTTCGACCCTGCTTACTATGCATGACCCCACATTATCATTGTGGCCGTCTAAGTATCAGGTTACAAATATAATGTCTGATTACTTTAAGTCTACCTCCGTTTTGGATGCACAATCTTAGGTGATCAAATTTTGGCATTATTTGCAGAGAAAAGGTAATCGACAATTTTGAAGGTCCTAAGGTCTACTTATCATATGTTAGTGCCTTAATTCTAGGAATAGACTTAACTACACATTGTATTTGATCCAGTTACACTATACATCTTGAAAACTCATTTAATGTGTTTGGTTTCTAACCTTGACTGTACGATTTCTTTTAGGAGTTTTGTTTGAATCATATCTTTCTTCATTTAACAAGCAAGATACGACTACACAAGGTGGAAGAGGAAGAGGAAGAGGATGAGGAAATGGAAATGAAGATGATGTCGACCTTCCCATTGAGCAACCACGTATGGAGGAGGAGAAGAAACCTAAACTCAAACCTCAAAACCCCCACATGAGGATGATGAAGGTCCATATCTCCGGTCCTTGGCTGCCACACAAGCTAATGAATCAAGGAACCTGGTCATTCTTCCTAGGTTTAATGTTGCAAATTTTGAGTTGAAACCAGTCTTCTTGAACATTCTATATCATAAAACCTTTGGGGAAAACTATCTAAATAAAATCTCTAATACCACCTAGATTCCTTCAAAAATATATGTGATACCTCAGGATTAATAGGGTCCCTCAGGAGGCCATATATTGCAAAGGTTTTAGGTGATATATGAGAGACAAGGCTCTTGCCTGGTATCTGGCTCTAAAGGATAAGAGTCTTCAAGGTTGGGAAGCCCTAGCTAATGCCTTTACCACCAAGTTCTACCCTATAGATAAAACCATACACTACAAAAACAAGATCAGTAGTTTCATGCAGAAGCGAGATGAGAACTTGAGTGAAGCCTAGGAAAAATACCAGGAGTACCAAAGAGATTTCCCTCACCATAACTTTGATCTGAGATATTTGGTGAGTTCCTTCGTACCAAAGAGATTTCCCTCACCATATCTTTGATCAGGAATATTTGGTGACTACCTTCTACAATGGGTTGACTATGCGTGAGATAACTTCCCTCAATGCTGCTGTCGAAAGTGATTCTGGGCATAACCCAAAGAAATCTAAGAAGATAATCAATATTATATCTATCTTGCAAGTTGGTCTAGGATATGAAAGAGGACCAATTGGTAACATCTCTATTATGGGGACTCCTACTGATTCTAAGGCACTCGAATCTCTTACCACCAAAATAGACAAGATAGCTATTGATGTTCGCCCGATGAAAGATACTAGGTACAAAGGAAAGAATCACATTGAATCCACGATCAACTATGCAACATGTGGAGAGAGTGTCCATGACACTTATCCTTGTTTCTACACTCATAGAAGATAACCAGAGTGGGACAACCGAAAATGTCTCTTACGCCAACTTTAAGAGACCTGGACATCCTGGATTTTCCTAAGGCAATGAGAATGTTGTGGGAAACACTCACCGTATGAACATTTCTAACAATTCACCCCTATAGAAACTTGGATTTGGGAGAGATAGTGGACCATCTAGGTTCACTGACAATACTACTCATCAATAGAACATGAACAACATTTGAGGCCAAGGTTAGAATCAACACTAGAATCAATGATAGAATTAGGGGCAGAGTTAGAATCAGAGTAGGATGTTACAGATCTTAAAATCTGAATGTTCACCTTTGCAAAAAGACTAGAAGACTTTAATAATAAATTCAATCAAAGCATGATCAACAACAACACCATGTTAAGTATGATGCAAGTGTAGATGGGTTGTGTAATTGGGTAGATATTTGATCTGTAGACTCATAACAAAATGATTGACTAATAGTTGGAAAATCGTCTGACCTAATCAAGAACCCTCATGGAAGAATTCCTTCTAGGATCAAGCAAAATTTGGGAGGACATGAATCTATGAAGATGGCCACTCTAAGGCCATGTACCATTCTGGAGAATCAATCATCCAAATTTCATTAAAAGAACACTTCTATTCTTGAGTCTCAACCTGAGAAAAAAAAGATTAAAGAGAAAGGAAAGTGAAAGAAAATAGTTAATAAAAAGCAACTTGAAGTTTCTATAGAACCAATTGCTGATAGAGATCCTTATGCTCTAAGAATCCTTTTCTGTACAAGCATATTTAGGCCCATTTGAAGAAGAGATATGAGAATCTATCAAGGTCATAAAGAAGTTAAATCTAGACAATCCTTTCTTGGATGCTATAGAGTAGATGCCAACTTATAACAAGTTCTTCAAAGATCTGATTACAAAGAGGAGATGTGGTGACAAAGTAGTGACTATCAAACTTGCCAAAATGTCAAGCACCTTCATTCAGGCCAATATGCCAACAAAGCAAAAGGATATATGAGCATTCAATATCTCATTCAATGTAGGGTATTATGAGGAGAGGAAAAGACTCACCGATTTGGGGTCAACATAAGTTTAATGCCTCTCATTCTTGCCCAATGGGTAGGCCTTACCAAAACCAAGAAGATTGGAATGCGAATCCATCTCGCTGATCATACTTCTACTAAACCATTAGTAGTTGTGGAAGATGTGCCCATCCATGTGGGAACATTTCTTATTCCATGCGATATCATTTTCTTTGATATAGTAGAATATCCAACTTGCCCTATGATCTTTAAAAGACCCTTGCATTCTATAGAATAGTCTTAATTGACGTTGAAACTGGTATCATTACTATCAGCATCAGGAATGATCATATTGACTTCAAGGTTCAAGACTCTATGAGAGATCCTCCCCTTTTTAAATCAGTTTACTTCCATGGATATCTACAACCAACTCTACAAAGAGATATAAGAATAAAATGGCATTATTGATCCTTTAATGAAATCTTTAGCTAGACTAGAGCCCAAGTGATGAAGATCCTAAGGTTGTTGAACTTTTTGATTACATGGATGGTGAAGAAAGTGACAACAAAGTTGAAGAAGAATCTATCATAGATACAATTAAATATGCATCTATCGAGAGGACGCTTGTTGATGAGAGAGCTCCACTACCAAAGCTTGAGTTGAAACAATGATCAAAACAAATTAAATACAAGTTCCTAAATGTTGAAGAACACAACCACTATCATCATAAGGTCTTCACTATCTTAGGACAAACAAGCAAAACTTTTAACCAAGCTTAAGATGAGAAGAAAAGAAATATGCTATTTAATAGAGGATATTGGAAGGTTAAACCCTACCAACTATATGCACCATATTCAACTTGAATCAGGTGTGAAACCTATAGCCTAATGTAAAAGAAAATTAGATCAAACCTTGAGATAGATAATAAATAAAGAAGTAATAAAAATCCGTGATACATGGATCATTTACCCAATTAGTGAAAACATTTAAATGAGCCCTGTCAATGTGGTATCCAAGAAGAGAGGCATGAAGATGGTCAACAGAGAAAATGGAGATGAAATAGCCACCAGAATAGTTTCAGGATGACAGATGTGCAATGACTACAAGAAGCTAAACATTGAAACAAAGAAAGATCTCTTCCCCCTCCTTCCATTGACTAAGTGTTGGAGCATCTAGCCCGTCACTCATATTTTTGTTACTTTGGAGGGCTACTCTAGTGTCTATCAAGTCCCCATACATCATGACGATCAAGAGAAAACTACCTTCACCTTTCCTATGGTACTTATGCCTTCGGGCGCATGCCTTTTGACCTATGCGATGCACATGCAACTTTTCATAGGTGCATGATATCAATCTACCCCAACTTTATATAGGATATTATGGAGATCTTGATGGATGAATTTTCTATTTATGACATGTCATTCAATAACAATAAGAGGAACCAGTCCCTTATTTCGAAACAACGCAAAGAGAAACATCTTTACCAAAATAGGATGAAATTCTATTTTATGATGCAAGAGGGGATTGTTTCGGGACATAAATTTTTGAAAAAAGGAACAAAGGTTGACCTTAGAAAGGTTGAGTCTATAACAAAACTACCATATACCAAGTATGTCATGGTAGTGAGAAGCATTTTGGGACACACTGACTACAATGGACCTTTTATCAAGGATTTTCACAAGATCTCAAAACCTTTGTCATACCTTCTAGTGAAAGACTTCATTTTTTATTTCAATGAGAATTGTCTAAAGGCCTTCAACACGTTAAAAGATGCTCTTATTACTACACCAATTTTCCAAGAACCGGACTGAGATATCCCCATTTAAGTTGATGTGTGGCGCAATTAATTATGATGAGGGTGACGTCCTAGGGCAGAAGTAAGACAAAAAACATTATGTTATATATTATGTAAGAACTACCGTAGACAAGGCCCAAGCTAACTACATGACAATTGAGAAAGATATGCTATCTATGGTATATACTTTTGACAAATTTTGATCATATATAACAGGTTATAAGGGTATCATGTACACAAACCATGAAGAAATTAAGTACTTGATGACAAAAAAGGACACGAAGTCAAGGCTATTGAAATGGGCAATCCTTTTACATAATATTGATCATGAAATTGCCGATAAGAAAAGATCAGGTAACACGGTGGTAGATCACTTATCAAGGATAGAACTGGGAGAGGATCACTTGCTACCTATAACAACAAATGCCTGGATGAAGTCTCTTATGATGGCCAAGGGTATAGACCTTGTTGTACCTTGGTATGACACCATATGTAATTGTCTATCTTATCATTGTATGCCTCTGAACATCAACTATAATGAAAGGAATACATTGTTCTCTGATCTAAAGAATTATAATTGGGACAACCCCTTTCTATTTAGGAAATATTCAGACAATATTTACAGGAGGTGTATACCTGACTAGGAGGTGCCTCAATTCTACATGAATGCCATATTTCACCTTATGGTGGGAATTTATGTGGCGGCGGGTCCGTCACAAAGATTTTGCACTGAGGGTTTTAGTGGCCAACTTTGTTTAAGGATGCCCAAGCGTATTTGAAGTCTGGAAACAAATTCTAGAGGGAAAAAAATCTACTGAGGAGGAACATATGCCACTTTCTAAATGGATAGAAGTGATATTTTTTTACATATGAAGGATCGACTACATGGGACCTTTTCCTTCATCATGTGGCAATTAGTACATAGTGGTTGTATTTGATTATGTATCTAAGTGATTGGAAGCGGTAGAAACCCCTACTTGTGATTCAAAGTCTGTGATGAGGCTCTTTGGAAAGATTAATTTTCCAAGATATTGGGTCCCCAGGACCGTCAATGAAGATGGATCTCACTATGTGGAAAAACAATTTCAAGCACTCATACATCATGGAAACTTGAAGTATCTAACACAAATATTAAGAAAATTCTAGAAATGACTGTGGGAATAATGAGAAAGGAATCGGCAATGAAGTTGGATGATGATTTATGGGCATACATGACTTCATATAAGACACCCATAGGGACTACACCCTATAGGTTTATCTATTAAAAAGCATGCCATATTATGATGGATCTACAGTATAAAGCCTTTTGGGCAGTTAAGTTCCTTAACATGGACCCATACATGGTAGGCAAGAAGAGGTTCTTGGAACTTCAGGAATTTGAGGAGTTAAGGTTGCGTGCCTATGAAAATGCTTGAATCTATAGGTAAAGGACCAAGATGTGGTATGATGCACACCTAAAGAGAAAAATGTTAATGAGGATGACAAGATTCTCCTATTCAATTCTACTATCAGATCATTTCTAGGAAAGTTGAGGTCAAGATGATCATGCCCCTTTACAGTCATGGAGATATATGCATCAAGGATGATAGACTTATGTAGTGAGAAGTTTTGAACCTTTCCATCATTAGCCATAGGTTGAAAATACTATGAAGATGGAGTATTCACTTGAAGAGCCAAATTGTAGCTTGAGGAACCTCCAATATCCCAACCTTAGAGATAAAGAGACAATCAAGCTAAATACTATAAGTTAGCACTTCTTGTGAGTAAAGCCAAGTCTTTTTAACTATTTCTGAAATGTTAATTTTTAGTTTTGGTAATTTGATATTTGTTTTTAATATGGTTATGCTTTAATTTTTTCTTGTTCAACAACCTTTTTTTTGCTTGAAGAATTATTATTTTGGTATTTTAGTGTGTAAAGAATAATATTAGTTTCTATTTTTTTTGCTCAAATGAAGATGGCGGGATAGACAAATGAAGTAAGAGTCCTTTAGAGCCTTCATCTACCCTTGAAGACACAATCTTGGTCGATTAGACAAGACCAGAACCTCCATCAGGCCTTAATCTTAGTAAGGCATCAAAATCCACCCAAACAGATCACCTGTCATAGGTCATTTGGAACTGGCACTCCATTGGAGCACCATGAATCAAGTCTTCATTTGTTCAACGACAATCAAGATTTCAGTAAGGGCAAGCCTCACCATGATTGTCAGAGGAAAACTAGTATCCAAGAGAATTAGATATCTCATTGGTTGTCAAAGACTTGGCAAACCATTAGAGTCCTAGTCAAATACAATGTAGGAGGATTCATCCTGACTCACCATCAGGGGTTGATCATAGACATCATCGGGAAACACACTCAAAAGTACCATCAGATCCAAGGCAGACCAACCTTTAAAGGCTGGTCTCTTTTAATACTCACTGACTTGTCATTAGAGGGTGCATAAGACAAACCCATTGGAGGACATGCACATTGTGCCAAGATCTTCGTCGGGCCACAAGAAAAGTGTTCAAATAAATATGAAAGCCAGGATCATCATCGGAGCCCCATAGAATAATCTTCAGTTGATGAAAATCTCACCGACCATTAGGGGTGGCTAGCTAGTTAAGTAAGGAAGTGATCGACGAGGTTACAAATTTATCATCGGAGGCCAAAATGCTTAATAGGCCATAGTCGTTCCCCCAAATAAATAACTGAATTAAGGATGCTTATTAGAGAGAGCATGAAAGAAAATAGTGCCAAATCACGGCTAAATCACCGAGCCCTAATTTTAGCAAGGAGAGAAAAGCCTAATCACCATTGTGATCTAAACATCAAACAAGTTGTTACAACACCCTCTACCGCCAATCATGAGATTGTGGTCACCTCAGAAGGTTTCCATCAACCCCCTAGGTCATTGCTTACCATCACCTACGATAGCCACCAACCTTGATAATCAAAGAAGAGTCTGTGTTGTCACCCTCCAACGACAGACAACAAGACCAAGTTGAAGAAGAAACAAGGACCAAAGTCATACCGTTGTCAATGTCCATGCTAGTTTCAAAGAAACGAATCCCTAACAGATAAGCAAGACACTATGGAGAAAACTAGAATGACCCAAAAATAGAGACAAATGGAACCTACTTGTCTATCTAAGACCATGAGAGTAAGTTCTTAACCTTTCACCTTTCTCCTCAAACATAGATTCTCTACCTCAATCGTTTCACCCCCTTTCTCATCATTTTTTCTTTTGCCTTATTTTCTTTCATCGACCACCCTTTGATGGTGCTTTCCCTCAGAGATAGCAACTACTATTGTAGTGAAACTTTTTAACACTCACCTGACTCTCTCGTCGACCCCATCCCATTGATCTCTATTATTGAGGGATGTTCCCTCTTCAACACGAGCCTTTATCAGTTTATTTTTGCTTTGGTGAAATGAAAGGAACTTTGTATGTCCCTCTACTAAGACTTTCATACAATTTTTATATTTTTTTAATTATCCATTGATGACATTTTTTTCCATCGCACCACTTTTACCTCGTCGGGGTCTCATTAAACGACCCAAGAAGTCACCATCAACCTACCCTCAACAAATCATATTTGAACTCTTTTCCTGAACCCATTAGTCAAGGACCAACAGAACTCCCTGACAACGTCAATATCTAAATGTTGTTCAAACTCATTGATTATATTTATCCTCCATCAGTTAAATAGAACTATTTTTTCCTACTAATACAGTGTTTCAATCGCAATTAGATACTAGGATCTCTACCTCTGATTCCCTAGAGCCTAAACTCATAACAAAGGAGGATATAGAGAAATTACTCTAGGACACCAACAAATACATGGATGAGAATAAGGGAATCCTCTCTAAAAAGTATGTATATATGTAGTTGGAGAGGGAGTGCTTATTGACTCTGTTAGAGCTAGTACCATCTGAAGAGAAGGAAGAGAGAAAGGCAACCCCCCATATAATCCATCATATGATGAGGTAAATAAAAAAAAGAGAAAGGTAGTTAAGCACCCTCTAAGAGCTTAGTAAAGTAGAAAATTAGGACATGGAATAAAGTGGAGCCAAAAACCAGGGCCACATAAACTAAAAAACCAAAATCAATACTAGAAGCTTCTAGTAAACTAGTAGTCCCTATTGAGCATGTGGAAGAACCTCAAACTACTATGATAACAATTGAACAACCCTCAACCAAATCATCAACTTGGAATCCGAATAACAAGTTGGTTCCTAGAGACAAAGCACACGAGATCAAATATGACTCATTTATGTAAAGCAGAAGTTGCAGAGCAATGGCATAGATATAGATGAGTTGGGGATAAAAACACAATTGAGAGAATGCTTAGAGGAGTCCAACACTACTTCCCTTGCACCTATCACCAATGGTCTTACAGTGAACTCACAATGGGGTTCATGATGCCACTAAAGAAACTCCTAGTAGAGGAAGACAAGAAAGAATGAATCGGAGGATCTTTTAAACTCTCTATTCGCAAGTTCAAGAAATAGTGCATCTTAATAGAACACATGCTAAATAAAATAATCAGGGAGACGGATGAACATGCCAATGCCTCCAACACAACTAACTATGACAAAGAGGTAAGCACTTCAACAACAACAAGATCTTGGAGAAGTTGATTAGAGAATCCAAGCATAACCCAAGGAAGTCAAAGGATTTGTAGAAGCACTCTAGAATCCTATGAGTAATTCATAAGATAGTGTCCTATGTAATATTTGCATGGTATGACACTAGGAACATGACAATGGTATTGTTGATTATAATGTCGAGCATAATGGAGAAAAACATGTCAACATCAGACAAATTTTGATCGAGAAGTTAGTTTTTGCAAGTTCCCCTGATGGTTCAAAAGAATAGTGCACAGAGTGTCTGATAACAGTGATAGGCTTCCACCTCAAGTATACCCGACTTCTAAAGAACTTCATAGTGAGTAAAGGTGATAGAATTTTTGATCTAAAATATCTACTCTCCACATCTATGATTTCAAAAAAGGGAGAGAAGTACTACTACAAGTTTACAAAGACAAACAACTAACTACTTATCCTTGAGATGAGAAACTATGACAATGATAATCTCACTTTCTCCACTAGGGATATACTAAAGATGATATATAGTGTAACCACATGGCATTCTAGGTCTTAGATGAGCACAATATCTTGGGGATAAAATGAGATTGAGGTAGAGGAATTTGTAGAACCAGAAACATGGAGAAAGATGAAACTAAAAGTCTGCAAATTTGTTTCCATAGGAACGAAGGTTGAAACATTGCTACTGTAGATCAACAACATGCCACAGTGTCAACAGACATAGAGAAGGAGGAAAAAGTAGCTAACTAAGGACATGTAGAAGACACAACCTATGATGTCAGACAAGACCCTGGTGTATGGCAAGATTAAGCTGCAAATAAGGACAATGAATAAGAAGGCTATTAGGGATTCTAGGCGATCAAAGTAGGAAAAACCTCAAAGGAAAGTCGACCAAAAAATTTGGACAAGGACTAGGGCCATCCTAATGAAGTCAAATTGAACAAGGTGGAGGAACCTCTGACGACACAAAAATTGAAACAAACTGAGCAAACTGCTCCACCTCCACCACAAGTTGAACCTGAAGCTACCTTGTCGACAAAGGACATAACCACACCGAAGCCTGCCTTAAATTTGACGTCATGCATGAGCAAAATTTTCAACTTCTCACATAATATTTCTTGTTTATTAGCTAGTCTACAATTACTAACAATGCATGCGGAAAGTAGATGCGAGGATTGCACCTCTCTCGCATTTCATGAATGAAATGGTAGAATGCCAACTCCAGATGATGGACCCCATGAATGCTATGGAGGAAAAAGTGGAGGATCTAGAGAAAGAGTGTGAAGATATGAGGAAAGAACAAGATGAATTCATAGAGCAATGGGAGAATGAAGAATGATGGTATGAATAAAAGTGTGTACGAAAAATATTATAACATGGTATAAGCCCATCATACACATCAACCTCATCAAGCTCACCCCCTCAACATCTCAAGGAGAAGTGAAGAAAGTATTATTGACTCTAAAATAAGAGAGAAAAATACAATATCCACCAAGAAAATAAATCATCCCATCATAGTAATAGACCTAGAACTCATGTCAGCTAACGATGAACCAATAGAGGAGGAACAACAAAAGGAGGACATTGTAAGATCCCTAACCTATGTTTTGGGTTAATCCTATTTCATTGACTTGATGTTGTGATTAGAACCTTTATCCAATCCTTTGAGATGATCTTAGAGCATGTAGAGAGATTAAGTCTCCAGTTTGAGCTTGTTTGGATGTTGTTTGTGCTTTCTGTGCTAGTTTAGGTGCAAATTACAAATTACACATTTGAAGGGGTATTCTTGTATTTTTCCACCTCTAGAGTGTTTATTCTCTCTCTTTGGCTTCACGAGGGAGGTTGTGGTTCTTTGGGGTTCCTTGGTGGACCCTTAGTTGAGTGGTATCACCCTTAGTGGTGATTAGGGTTTTCTAGGGTTTAGTGTGCCTTGACTAGTGACCCTTGTTGGTTTGTTTCAACCTAGGTCACGACCTTGGGCCTGGTTGGAGGGTGTCATGGTCGAGACACCTTCCCTCAGTATGGTTGTCATGATTGAAATGGTCTTGGGTCTCTTGGGTCAAGATGGGTGCTCTTGTGTAGAGTGTCTCGACCTAGGGTTTGTGGTGACCTTGTGTCGTGACCTAGTTGTCCTTGATGGTGTGTCACGAACATGGGTAGTTCCCTTGGTGTGTTGCAGTTGCAACATGAGGGTTGGATGGCCTAGGCGGTCGAGATCCAACCTAGAGTGTATCTCCAAATCTTGCATGTGGACTTTATGTGGTTGCATGTTAGTTTCTTGAGTGGACAAGTGTCTCTTCGGGGCCTTCTTTTGTTGACACCTCATCCCTTGCCCTACCTCTATCCTCCTTTTCTATATAAACCCTATTCTCTCCATGCAAGTATCTTTTTTGGCCATCCTCTTTCTCCTTCCTTGCTTACACGATCTTGGAGCTTGGTGGAGCAAGAAGGATCTTCTCTTGGTGCTTTGGAGGTGGTTCAACCCTTGCATGTGGTGTTTGTGGTGATGCTTGGTCATCTTCAACCTTGGTGAGTACTTATCTTCCTTGTTAATGTTTTCTTTGGATCTTCTACCCCATCTTATTCCTTTTTCTTAGCCCTAGACCATGTTTAGACATGGTGGTCTTTATTGAGAGTAATATCCTCATCACAAGGGTAATTGGTCATGTTTTGACAAGGTGACACCCAAGTGAGAGGGAGTTTCTTCTCTCTTTTCCCCCTTCTATCTTTTGGTTTGGCCTTGAACTTCTTTCCCTCTTTCTTGAGCTATCCTTTGACCTTGGTGTTTCCTCTTTCTTGAGGTGATCTTGTGGCCAAAAGTAGAGCTTTTGGTGGAGCTTGATCTTCCTTGGTGATCGTGTGCTTGGAGCTTTCGTTCCTTGAAGTTGATCTTCTTTATGGCAGGTTATATAACTCTTAACCTCCTCTATTATTGCACTCTTTATGCTTGCATGTTACTATTTTCTAAATGTTCCCTTATCATGCTAGTAGGTAACGACATTCTCTAGAACTTGTTTGGTGTATATATCTTGCTTGGTTTGGAGGAATTTCCAAAACCCTAACCTGTATCCACCGATTTGATGGTTGATATGTTATGGAGGTTCTTACCTATTTTTTGACCTTGAACTTTCTCTCATGCATTGTGTTCATGTACCTAGATGTTGAAGGGAGGTTAGGTTCTATTTTGTATACCTTCATCATGATTATCTCTCCCTTGGATGAGAGCTTTTCTTGGTGGTTTCATGACCCATGACCTAGGGTTCTTGATGATCGTTTACATGGGTTTCTCCTTCATGTTAATCGTGGTTCTCCTTGGTCTTGTCTTCTACTTTGGGACCAAGATATCTTTCCTTAGGATGGTTGAGACACCCATCCCCTTGTTGGCTGTGACCATGGCTAGTCTTGGTCGAGATGCTTCCCTTTTATAAGTTGGACTTAGTGTTGTTTGATGTCGCAACATGGTAACCTGGGGTCGCAACATGTTTCTAGGTGGTTTGGTCAGGACATCCATGTCTTGAGGTTGAGACATCTATAGGTCGTGACAATTGGGGAATGGTTGGATCCCTAACCATAGGTGTCACGGTCAAGACACCCTAGATGTCACAGGCGTGACATGGTCTAGATGGAAGAGGACCTATTTGTTATGTGGTCAACACATGGAGATGGTAGGTGGTTGAGAGGTATACATTGACACTTAATGATACTCTTGTATGTGTAATGCATAGGCCATGTATAGTGTTGTTTGTAATAATATCTAATCAACCCTAATGATGTTCCTCAAGCCTAATATACTCCAAGATGATGGGAGGTGGTGAATCTAGGGTTGATGGTTGAATCTAGCTTTGTAAACCCTGATCGGCTAAGAAGAAACCCTAATCCTAATAATGTACAATAAGACTTGCTTGTTTCTCTCTCTCATGGAATGGTCATGATGTAATGTGGTTATCTCTCTTGTACATGAACTTCTAACCATGCAGGTGTTATGAGCTTGATAATCATAGCTAGTGTATGCTATGGTGATTAAACATGATACATGTTGAATGAGCCTTTGAGAGGCATGCTGAGTTGTGATACATGAATTATGAGTTGAGGGATTGATATCCCATAGTTTGTGACTTTGATATCCTATAGTTTGTGACTTTGATACTGGTAATGTGGATGATGGCAATGATACATGCATCATGTGGTGTTAATGCGACAAGTTTGTTATCTAAAGTGTACTATGCAATTACCTTTATAAAGTTTGTTATGACTTTATACGTTGTAACTTGATTGATGTAAAAGACACTTAATTAACCTAACTAATCAAGTGGAACTTAATCATGTAGTTTTTCCCTGTACCATAGATCCATCTTAGTGTCAGCACTTGCTGGATGGTGAAACAAACTTTCCTTAGTTAAAGCTTGGAGTCATATACTATTGAGTATATGCTTTCAAAGGATTGGCTGTAGGCCATACCCTGGCATGAGTGCAGCTATGGGCCGTAGCTCAGTGATATGTTGCTTGTGAGGTTTCACAGGATTGGTTGTGGGCCATACCGTGGAAGGACTGCGACTGCGGGCTATAGCTCAATTCACTAGCACCATGAACTGTACCAAGGTGGGCTAGGACTTTCACAGCATGACTATATGTTGCTGGTTGCAGTTGAATGATATGTCTCTTCACTATACTTGTGTACTGACCACAAGGTTTGGTGAGGTTGTGGGTTCTGACTCTTCCATAGACCTTGTATGGCACCAATTTTGACTTATCAGCGCTCAGTTGGATTTGGGCGGTACGACTTAAATCCTAAAGACATAATAAAATACTTAATTAGCCATGTAATATACTTTTTTCAGATCAAATACAAAAATATTGGATGAGGCCTTGCTTTGCATTTGTACAATATTATTGGTCGTAAATCTATATATGTTCTTCATATTACTTTTGAACTGTTAGATGATAATAACTATCTTGCTGATATCATTAGTTTAATATGCTTATCATAGTTGTAACTTTACTCCTATCTTTTAATGACCTCATCTGTGTTAATAATAGCATTGGTGGAGAGTTATATCTCCAATTGAGATTTGGATCTCACTCCGTGAGTTTATCCACATCTTTTAGGTGGACGTGCACGAGGAGGTAGAGATCATGTGTAGTTGAGGTAGAGAAGCAACAAGTAGGCCAGTAGCCAATAAGGTTGGAAGTGCTGCTAGTCTTTTGGTGTAGAGTCCTAAAGTCATCCCTGTACACTGAAGTCTTTGGGATGGTTTTTTTAAATGTGTTTTGTAGAGATGATATCGATACATGTTTTTGGTTCGTGTGCAATTTTGATGTCCATATATGGAAGATATGTATATATATATTTATTTGTTTGGGACATGTTTCTCTTGTTGCAGGACGATGGCATGTGTAACATGAACATGTAAGCACATTGCAACTTATGACATCTAAAGCAGGTGTCCTATGAGGACTTAGCTGTAAAGGTTATTGTAGCTTTAGTGCTTAATGAAATCAGTTAATTTTTAGTGTTTTCTAGTAATATGCTTATTTAGTTTTGTTTCACATTTGTCTTAGAGTTATCTTGTTGGTTTGTGGCGCGGGTCATCACAGACATACATGTGCAGTCAATGGAAGGACATTATCTTCGATCATATGAAAGCCAACCCACTCCACCAAAAGCTATAGCACCTAAGTAGGCATAAACTAATGATGTTGTGCTTGAAGTAATGCAAGATGAAGTCACATACTACTGAGAAAATACTCACCACTTTGGAAAGTATCATGGATATGGATGACTTCAAGTCAGATATATGGCATGTACCTACATGTTCAACAAAACTAATGATGTGGCACAAGGAAATAATGCAAGAACAGGAGAAACTATAGAAGAAGCCCCCAAAATATTCTCGATAGTTGAAGAGCTTTTTGATGAATATGAAAAAGGGATGAACTCCTTCTTCAGTGATGTACCTACCAAAGACCCTACACCCTTTTCTCAAGCACTACAATCTCAAGAAGTCAGGAGTGGCCCTATGCCTCCACCCCTTCCTTGTAAAATGGAGGGCATGAACATGGCGGCAGTGTCAAGGATCTCCTACAAAAACTTTCACATCGTTGTAGGTATCTTAGATGACAAGATTTCTAGATCAGACATATGATACACCAACACAGAGAATTGTTTGATAAAAGAGAGATTCAAAGGGATCTTCAGGAGGAAATCACATGTTAATGCACGACTATTCAAGGTCTTGTGCATAACAATCCTCGACGAGTTCCTAGATCCAAAGAAGGTGCAACCAATGTTTAAAGGGACACCCAAGATAGCCAACCATATATTCCATAAAAAGGAGGATTACAAATATGCTCTCGAGCTAGAAGATTTAGTAAACATACCATATACAAAGTTTATCGTGCTACAATTCAAGATCAAGGACCATTGACTTCTAACAGTGCCTGAACTTTATACAAGGCACATGGTCATCTATAATTGATGTTCCTAGGAACTTAAATGTTATGCAAAGTCTTCCACCATGTGGAGGCACATAAATTTCAAAAACTACCAATATAGATAGAACACGCCATCCAGGGACGGGAAAATAACATAAAAATGATTGGAAAACTTTTGTGATAAACAAAAATGTCCACCAACAAGAGACTGAATCTGGTGACTATGATTTCTTCATGTTGAGGATGATGGGGTCTATCAATAGAAGGATCTCATTTAAGGACATGTTCTAGGAGGACTTACAAAGACTACATGGTTTATACGAGATGGAGGTCATCTACTAGAAGTGCTTCTTCCATAATCTAGTGATGTCTCCAGATGATGTGCCACATAGACTCTATATAAGTGTACCTCTTGTAGAAAAGTGGCCAATGGTGAGAGGTGATAAAGGAATTATGTCTTGACCCTGCACAGAAAAATAGGGCCATTGAGTGACAGAAGGGATGGAATATCACAGAGCAACAAATGTAGCAACAACAACAACCACAAGAGACAACAATAGTAGGTCAGTTGACACTCCAACAAAATCAACAACAAACTCAGGAACACAAAGAAACACCCCTCTAGTAAAACCTACTGAGGAATTGGTCATCATAAATACAAAGGCAAAAAAACATGCGACAAGTGATCAACTAGAGGAGGGGCGTGATGAGAGATGAACTCCACATGATGAAGTCCTAATAGCACTGACCAAATGATATTGACTTCCCAGATTTTGAAGAAGTAGCGCCTGAGGGGCCGGATGGGACTGTACAAAGCTACCTTCCCTCACTTTGATAGGTGAGCACGTGAAAGTCTATCACAAGATGACTTGGACTTGCTCATGGATAAGCTCAAAGAAGATGATAACTTTGAAGATACAATTTCCCAAAGGGACAAAATATGCGTCTTAAAAGACAACCTCCAAGATACACTAAAGATTAATGGGTATATGTTTGTGAGTGTAATGTTAGATTACAAATTCCTTCTAGGGGACAGACTACCAACTATGTAGATGGCATATTACATTCTACAGGAGGACAACCTTCAGATTAAGAGCTCATGGGAGAAAGAAAGGCTGATAGAATGCCTAAAAAACTCTCTTCCAGCCTCCATCTACAACTATGTAGATGGCATATTACATTCTACAGGAGGACAACCTTCAGATTAAGAGCTCATGGGAGAAAGAAAGTCTGATAGAATGCCTAAAAAACTCTCTTCCAGCCTCCATCTTCCTTCTTGTTCTGCATGACAACCACTGGACACTCTTGGCAACTGACATCAAAGCAAAAATGGTGGTCTTGTATAATAGTTTTGATGATGAGTACAAACCAATAAGATACACAAACTTGACAATGCCACAGAGTGTCCACTAAAGAGAAAGCACAATCTTATGCCAAAAAACCATCAAGCTTATCCAGAGCCTTGGAAAAGTATATAAATATGTCCCAAGAAAAGACTTCAAGAAGCCACAGTTCTATCACAGAATCCCTAAAAACTACACCACTCATATGAATGTAGTTTCCACTACCTCAACTAGACACATGACTTGTACTTGAGGGGCATTAGGGTAGAAATCTACAACATGAACGTTATCACCTCTATGGGATATACACTGCTCAATTGTTGCAATCTCTCTGGGAAAACAAGGGACTTCAGAACAACAAGTTAACCTTGTCAGTGTACACTACTCAATTGTTGCAGTCTCTCCATTGCGTATAGACCACATTTTAAATGAGTTAAAAGTCCACCACCTAGCTTCTTAGTCACTTAGTTGGTAGTCAACTGATGAAAACACTAAAGGTGACTTCAACAAGCCTTGTCCATCAACCATCTATGATGGAAGGCTACAACGGGCCCATCAATCTTCAAATGAAAAAAATTGTGCACCCAACAACCAACAAAAGGGCAAGAGGGTCTCTTCAGTTCTTATCTGAATAAGGACCAAGCACGCTACAAACTGACAAACAACTAGAGGAGCCTTGTCAGTCTTCAACCCATGAAAGGTCATGCATACTTCCATTGGTTCTCAACCAACGGAAAGGCAACTAGGTTAGTCTATATCATATAAGTGCATCTGCCTATACCCAAGAAAGAGAAAGAAGAAGACTACCATCATCCCATGTAAAAATTTCAAGGAAACCATATCCAAATGGTAATTTGTATAGGGGGTTCACAAAAGAGACTCTAAACAACTCAACATGTGCTAAGATAGGATCTAAGCATGTGGTAAGGTCAACAAAGAAGGATTAAGAGGTGAATCTAGGTCAGGGGTCTTATAAAAATCCTTTCATTTTCCTTTTTGGTTGAAATGTGTTCCATTTTGGATGTAATTTAAAGGAGTGCATAACCTAATTGATACAGTTTAAGAAGTAAATTAATTTATGTTTTTTTTTCTACTAGGAACCGTGCAATAATACTTAAAATGCTTAGATATAGATGTTAGAGTCTTTAGTTGAATTCAAATTAAATTTTAAGTTCTAGAATTGCATTAAGGATTGATTTTTACATGATTGGCAAACTTGTAGGTTGACTTGTAAGTCAAACTAACTTGTCAACATTATGGATGTTGGTTAGGGTCACTTCTAGACTAGACAACCGCTAGCAATTTTGGGGTCAGTCATATTATGTCATATCAACATTTTGTTGACTTGAGAGTTATATATTGTCCATATTTTGATAATGACTTAACCATTCCATTCATATGTACCTAATATGTGTGTTCAAGATTGGTTTCAGGCTTTAAGTACATGAAAATGATCAAATTACACAAGCCCCAACTTGTCCAAGTTCAAGTCAAAAGCAATGTAAGTGTGCATATTGGGGAATCATTCCAAATCACCTTAGATTAATTTTGTAATCACTTGTATTGATGACATGACTTGTAACTAAGATGAGAAAAAAAATCAGGGACACTTAATTCCAACATTTGGTCACTCAAAACTCATTTGGAAAACTGGCACTTTATCGATTGAGTTGGAAACTCAATTGATCCAGTGATGGATTTTTGAAATGATCAATCAGTCGAGTGGCACACTGACAGAACTCGACCGATCGATCAACTAAGCAAAATTTATTTTGACTCATCGGTCGAGTTTCCCAGAACAAACTTGACCGATAGTTTGAAAATTGTCTTTGTCAGTTAGTGGATCGGTCGAGTTATCTTTATTGAAACTCGACCAAATGTACTATATGAAAAATGAAGAAAAAGTGATTATAACCATTGGAGAGTTGTTATAAACAAAAATAGATCCGCTGCAAGTTATAAAATGACTATTTTCGTTCTTAAGTGATCCCACACTCAAAGGAATACCCCCAACTATAAATAGAACCCCTTGGAGTTCATTCCAAGTTTACTCATTCATGCTATCCTAAGTCCTTGCTATAGTTGAGTGTGTTGTGACCCTTTGAGCCCCTTTCTCTCTCTCATTTACAAAGCATTTCGTGATTATGAGTGAGTTAGACATGTTTTAAGAGAGCTACATCCATATGCTTGTAAAGCTCTCATTCCTTCCATCCTCCCAATCCCCTTTCTCAAAGAGCAAAGGTTGAAGCAAGCTACTCTGAGTGAAGGTGAAGCTACTCGTCTTCTTCAAGGTTGAAGAAGAGGTGAAGATCTTCTCCAGGTGAAGGAGAAGGGCAAGGCCAAGATTCAAGAAGAGTGGATAATTTCTTCAAGGCCAAAGACTTGATGCATGTGTGGGTAAGTCTTTATTGAGGACTGAAGACATATTGATCAAATGGGTAAGTCCTTATGTTGGTGAAAGACTCTTGTCTTGAGTAGGTAAGTCCTTAGATGTATGGTGGTCTCCTTGTATCTCTTATGATGGAATATAAGTATACACAGATTGTTAAGTCCTAGAAGTTGACCTCTCTAGGTAGTGGATTGACTATTTGCTGTTTGGAGATTGGAACCACTCTAACCACCTTATCCAAATGCATGTTTCAATTTCTCTCAACCTTGATATGCTTGGTTAAATAGGACTTCAAATTGATCTTAAGCATTTGGTTTCAATTGATATAATTTGAAGGTCTAACTTTTCTTGTGAGAATTTTGAAGCTCTATTCACTCCCCCTCTTGAGCCTTAGATCCAACAAGTGGTATCAGAGCCAAGGATCTTCTCCAACAATCTCCCATGAGACAAGAATATGGGTGAGAACCTACTTGGTGCACTCAACCTAGAGGGAGGCTTCCCCATGCATCATCCAGTCTTTGACGACACCAACTTCCTCTATTGGAAGAGGCGTATGCAATTCTACATTCAAAGGATGAACTTTGATATGTGGAAGGTGATGATCACACCATACAAGGATCCAAAAAAAGTTGTGTCAACATGGAATGAAGTTTCTCTAAAAGAATCCCAGCTCAATGCCAAAGCTATAAGCATCCTCTATACAACTCTCACCCCAACGAAGTTCAACTGCATATCCTCATTGGATACAACCTATGAGATATGGGATAAGTTGTGCATCACCTATGAGGGCACAAAGAAAGTTAAGGAGGCCAAGATCTACATGTTGAAGATACCTCTAGAGAACTTCAAGATGGGGAAGAAAGAAGGAGTTTCCGAGATGTACTCTAGGCTCAACATCATCATCAATGGGCTAGCTGCTTTGGGACACATCTTGGATAGAGGAGCAATCAACTCCAAGATCTTGAGGTCTCTACCAAAGAGATGGGAGTCTAAGGTGAGCTCCATTGAATAAGTGAGAAGCCTTAGTGACATCCCAACCGAAGAGCTCATTGTCAATCTACAAGCTCATGAGCCAAGACTTGACAAGCAAGAAGAGGAAACCAAGAAAGAAGAGAAGGAAGAAAGAAAGATCAAAGATAGTGCATTTAAAGCTCAAGTGAAGGTTGTCATCCTTCAACAACAACTTGCTTGTCGGACCTCTCCCTCCTCCTCTAGTGAAGATGATGGCTCTAGTGAGTATGAAGCCAACTACTCCAAGGGCAAGCACTTCAAGGGAAATCAATCTTCTTCTTCCACGCCTAGATGCTACAAGTGTGGCAAAAAAAGACACTACAAGAGTGAATGTCCAAAATTAAGAAAGTCACACCACAAGGGAAGCTCCAAAAAGGAGGAAGAGTACAAGAAGGAGAGCAAGTACAAGATAAAGGAAAAGGAGAGAAGACACAAGAATGCAGCTCATGTAGCTTGGGAAGCATCATCCTCAAGTGGCTCAAGCTCCGGTGAAGATGGAGAATGCTACCTTGCACTCATGGCCACTATAAGTGAAGAAATTGGTGAGGAAAAAGGTAGATGGATTGTTGATAGTGGCTGCACTAAACACATGATAGGTGATATAAGCTATTTCAACAACTTTACTAAGAAGAAAGGAGGTACGATTACCTTTGGGGACAAAAAGAAAGGTAAGGTGAAAGGTGAGGGTGATGTAGGTGAATCCTTGTGCATCAAGAGTGTTCTTTTTGTGGATGGCCTACATCACAACTTAATAAGTGTAAGTCAATTATGTCATAGTGGTTACCTTGTACTATTTACTTCTTTTGAATGCTTCATTCTAGATTCTTTCACTTATCAAGTCATATATAAGGGAACTAGAAGTGGTAATCTTTATGTAATTGTGCTTGACTATATTAAGACTATTGTTGGTAGATGCCTAGTAGTCAATTAGATATTTCTCTTTGGCATCGTCGGCTTGGTCATGTAAATATACATCAGTTGAAGAAGTTGAGCAAAAATGACTTGGTCGAGGGACTTCCCAAATTGGATTTTGAAAAGGATGAGGAATGCCAACTTTGTATCCAAGGAAATCAAACCAAGTCCTCCTTCAAATCCAAAGGAGTCCTTAGTACCAAGAGAGCTCTTAAACTTCTTCATATTGATATATTTGGACCAATGATAACTCAATCACTTTGTGGTTCCAAGTATTATCTTGTTATTGTCGATGATTTCTCTACATATACTTGGACCTTATTCCTCATTTCCAACAGTGATACACTTGATGTTTTCTCTAGTTTTTGCAAACGAGTTGAGAAAGAAGCTTCTTGCTAGATTGTTTCCATTTATAGAGATCATGGGGGAGAATTTGAAAATAATATGTTTGAATGCTGTTTTGAAGAATCTGGATATGCACATAACTTCTCTTCACCTCAAACACCTCAAGAAAATGGGGTTGTAGAGAGGAAGAATAGGTCACTACAGGAGATGGCTAGGACCATGCTTTTAGAGTATGACACTCCAAAGGAGTTTTGGGCCAAAGTCATTAGTACCTCATGTTTTGTGCCTTCTATCAAGTATTTCCATATTTTAGGGTGTCTTTGTTTTGTTTTGAATATAAAAGATTCTCTCGACAAATTTGATCTGAAATCTTACAAGGCTTTCTTTCTTGGCTATAACACTACTAGCAAGACTTATAGAGTGTTTAATATTGATCTTGCTAAAGTAGAAGAATCCATTAATGTTAAGTTTATTGAGACTAACCCCTCTATTCCCAAAGATATTGTTCCAAATGATGATGTTGCAGGTGAAGTAATTCCTATTCTAAAAGAACTCAACAACACCCAAAAGGGAAAGGGGTGGCCACTCAAGAAGAAGAGAAAGATGAAGAGAAGAAGGATCCAACTCCCCACTTTGCAAAGAATCATCCAAAAGAGATGATTTTAGGTGACCCATTTGAAAGAGTGAAGACGCAGGCTAATTTCAACAAAGAACAAGCCAACAATGCCTTCATCTCAGAACTCGAGCCAAAGAACATCAAAGAAGCTCTTCAGAATGATGAATGGATCCTAGTCATGCAAGAAGAATTGGAGCAATTCAAGAAGAACAAAGTGTGGACCCTAGTGCCAAGACCAAGTGATAGAAAGATCATTGATACCAAGTGGGTATACCGCAACAGGCTAGATGAAAGTAGAAAGGTGGTAAGGAACAAAGCAAGGTTAGTGGCTCAAGGATACAATTAACAAGAAGATATATATTTTGATGAAACATATGCACATGTAGCTAGACTTGAGTCCATTCATTTGTTGCTTGCTTTTGCTAGTTATAAGAACTTTCTTCTTTATCAAATTGATGTTAAAAGTGCATTTTTGAATGGTACAATTGAGGAGGAAGTGTATGTTGCACAACCCCCAAGCTTTGAACATGATAATTTACCTATCCATATTTATTTGTTGCAAAAAGCTTTCTATAGTCTCAAACAAGCACCTCAAGCTTGGTACGAGAAATTAAAGAACTTTTTGTTAGATCATGGGTATATCATGGGCAAAGTCGATTCTACCTTGTTTCTAAACACACTTTTAACAATTTTCTTATCATTCAAATTTATGTTGATGATATCATATTTGGAGGAACTAATCTTGATCTTTGCAAGGAGTTTAGTGATCTTATGCAGAGTGAGTTTGAGATGAGAAAAATAGGTGAGCTTACTTTCTTCAACTAAGGAAAGTACACAAGTGAGCTACTTAAATGCTTTGGGATGGAGAACACCAAGCCAATGGACACACCCATGTCAAACACCGCCAAAATTGATAAAGATGAAGAAGGTGAGAAGGTAGATGAGAAGATCTATAGAGGTATGATTGGAAGTTTACTTTATTTAAATGCCTCTAGACCTGATATAATATTTAGTGTTGGCTTGTGTGCTCACTTTCAATCAAATCTTAAGAAATCATATCTTATAGCTGTTAAGAGGATTTTAAGGTACTTAACCAAAACTTAAAATTTTGGACTATGGTATCCCAAGTGAAGGGACTTTACTCTTGCGGCTTATAGTGATGCGGATTATGTAGGATGCTTGATTGATAGAAAGTACACAAGTGGCACTTGCTTTCTCCTAAGACCATGCTCGGTGTCTTGGTTCTCCAAGAAACAGAGCACACTGACATTATCAACTACCGAGGCTAAATACATTATAGCCGGGAGTTGTTGTGCCCATGTCCAATGGGTGAAGCAAATGCTCAAAGACTTTAACATTTATTTTGATGCTTCTCCTATATAATGTGATAATACTAGTGCAACCAATTTATTTGACAATCCTATATTGTATAGTAGAGCCAAGCATATAGAGGTTTCTCATCATTTTCTTCATGATCACATTGCCAAAAAGGATATCTATATCACACATGTGGACACAGAAAATCAGTTGGCGGGCATTTTCACTAAACCTCCAGCTAGAGAGCAATTTAATTTTATTAGATCTAAACTTCTCATTACTGCTTTGGATGAATCGAATATGCCTTTTATATAGTTGCTATCTATCCTATATTCTTTGCTTATGTCTTGATCACCTTTGCTTGCTAAAGTGCTAAAAAAAGTTTACGTTCTTTTGCCTTATTTTTCAATTGTTTTGGATATTTTTCGCAAATGCTTGTTTTATCGCAAAATATTCCCAATGATGAGTGATGTGTGCCTAAGTATGTTTAAAATGCAAAATGGACTATAAAAATACATTTAATTAGCACTCTAATGGCTAGAAATTAGAATTTCTAATGTTGGTTCAGGTTGACCATCAGTTGAGTTTCCAAATCCATCGATCCATGGCCGAGGGCTTTTGTAAAGAGCCATTTGGTCGAGTTTCCCAGTCACAGAACTCGACCGATGGCTGGGCTGGAGAAAAATTAAGTGTGGTTCGGTTGACTTTTCTCCCTCTCATCTAGACAAAAATCGATCGATTCACTCTCCAGCTCCCTCAAGCTCTCAACCCTAGCCACGACCATCCTCTCCCTAGCCCTAGTTTGACCTTGCTAGACCTCCCTTGACGTCTTGCTCATCAACCCTAGGTGTTTGATTGGTTTGTGGTGGTGTTTCCTAGATTTTTAACCTCTCAATCCTCTCATATCACCTCCATGGCTTCCAATAGGATAACGAGAGACGCCCCATCCAGAGCACCATCTTCCTCCTCCAACTCGCGCCTTATACCCTTTGATGATATCTTCTTATTCTCCAATGATGCTCTAAATAGGTACAAGGAACTCCTTCCTAGGAACCCATTTCCTTTTTAAGCCCTATTTGAGCCAAGCCCATGTAGACAAAAGGTTATTGATCAAGTAGCCGAGTTTTTGTATGGCCACCACCTCTCCACTTTGAGTGTTGAATGCGCGTGGTACCACAATTCCATCACAAGCACCAAAGCCGTTCACAAATTCTATGCAAATTTGCAATGGAATTATGACACTCTCATACCCCCACCTAATGCTCAAGTAGTCCTTACTTCCATGATAGCCATGAAGAAATTCCAAGTCTCTGAGGATACCTTGAATATCTTTTTCTCTGGTACTGAGGTGACTAATACATGGAGGAAGGATTACCCTGAGTATTTTGACCTCCTAGACCCTAAGGCCTTCTACAAACAATATGCTATCACTTTCCCTGACATACATAAATTCTTCAAGAAGCCTCAATTTCCCTATAGGAAGAAGTGTATCATTCCCTCCTCATCCCTAGACCTCAAGAACCACATACTCACCCTAGTAGTCAACTGCAATATTCATTAAAAAAAAACAAATTGAAATGGCAGAGAATACTGCGGTGATTATGTTATGTATCTTGAAGAACATTAGAGCCAAGTGAGCCAGATATGTCCTCCATCACATGACTTGCTTTGACTATGGTATGAACACCTGTGGCACCCACCCACCCTACCCAACCCTGACTTGTGGTCTTTTTCAGACTGCCACAGGAAAATCTCTTTTACATGACCTTCATTACAAACCTGCCCAAAAAGGAGATTGCATTAGTGAGACCACACTTCAGAAGAGTGTTCCTATATATCCCTACCTCTACCACACCTGGAGCCTCCACCTCCACCCCTACCTCCATCACTTCATCCATCTCGACATGCCCGTGCCTCTTTTCATGTATCAAATGGAACCCTCATGGGTTACATTTTTTTATCAGTAAGCGTGGGACTTCTCTTATTCATATCAAAGAAAAATATGTACAGTATATGAACAATAGCTCAAAGAAAAGCTATGAAAATACAAAAAAAATATCTATGCAAACTATTGAAGTCATTTTGGATAATAGTCCATAAACCTTTCGTGGATGGAGTAATATCCTCAAAAATCATTCTATTCCTATGGTGTCAAATATGGTATAAAACCAAGGTGCACCAGAGTTTATTTTTCCTATCAGTAACATAAATTAAATCTTCTTTGGATTTTGGGATGGCAGGAAGCAAGGTTTGTGCTTTCATCCAAGTCTCCATCACAAACCTGCAACTCCAGAATATGTGGGTAGAGGTTTCAGTATGCATCCCATACAGGATGCACCGAGATGCCAAACTAAATTCTCTTTTCTGTAGTTTCTCTTCAGTAGTTAGTCTATCATGGAAGAACTTCCAACAACCAACTTTTATTCTAGGAGGATCCATAGTACTCCACAACCGCTTCATCTAGGTGATCTTTGTAGCTATATTTCTACATAGATGCCACACTCCCTTTAGAGTGAACTCCATCATGTCTTTGAAGTGACAAAGATCACCATCCAAACATGGTTTGACCCTGCACACATTCAAAAGCTCTTTAGCTCCTCTGACATTTGGTATCGCCCATACTCCATCAGCTATGATGTTATCAAGGTGAGCATTTGCATTGAGCTTTGTCTCAAAACTAAGAGATTTGTGATCAGTAACATGTTGAGATAGGAATTCTGCATTGACCTACGGGTCTTTCCATTGGTGAATGGATTTTCCACCACCTATTTTGAAATGAACCATGGGTAGTATACTATCTCTAGCTCTCAAAATAGATTTCCACATCCAACTTTGAGATATTTTAATTGAACACGTCCACAATGTCTCTTCCTTTAGGTATTTTCTATGAATCCACCTTATCCACAAAGTGTTCTTCTTGTTTGCTATGTCCCAGAGGAGCCTCATCATCCCTGATTTACTCTGGTCTTTAACTCTTTGAATACCAAGGCCTGCTTCTTTTTTTGTCTTGCATATAGTATCCCAGTCAACTGTATGGATGTGCCTGCTATTTGTATTGTCACCCCATAAGAAATCTCTGCATATTTTTTCAATTTCATTCATCGTGGATGAAGGAATAGGGAAGACCCTAGTCCATAATAAATGATAAGCTAACAGAGTCGAGACTATCAACTCCAACCTGCCTGTCATAGAAAAGAGTCTCATCTTCTAAGAGTCCAGTTTGGTTTTTATTTTGTCAAAACACATGGATTTAGTAAGATGGCCAACAAACGATGGAAGTCCTAGATATCTTACTGGAAAATCCACTATGTTTATCTTCATTATAGAACCAAGCTGTGTTGAAGCCGTGTATCTTAGGAATAATTGACTCTTCTCAGGATTGAGTTTGAGTCTAGAGACCTCCTTGAATCTCTCCATACATTTCATGATACCTAATGCATCGTGTTCACTTACTTCAGAGAAAATGAGCAAGTCATAAGTGAATATGAGGTGAGATACCTTAATTTCATTTGAACTCAAAGGAGTAAACTCTTTATTTTCAATGGCTTTGTTGAGAATTGTAGTCAATCCCTGCATACCAATGACAAAAAGGTATGGTGCTAAAGGGTCTCCTTGATGGATTCCACTTGTAGCCTGAATCATCTCTGAAGGGGTACCATTAACAAGGACCTGGAACAAAGCTGTATTCAAGCATTCTTCTACCCCCTTATAGCCAGCATTGTGGGAATCCCATGCCCTCCATAATTCAAAGAATGTAATTCCTATCAATGTAATCGTAAGCCTTACTGAGATTTGCCTTTAAACACAACATTTTCTTAACATTAGGTTTCTTGAAATCATGTATGAGCTCATTTGCTAAGAGGATAGCATCTGAGATCCTTCTGCCTTTTACAAAGGCCCACTGGTTTGTGCTAACGATGGTTGGCATCAAACGATTAGCCATAATTTTAGAGATTACCTTATATGCAAATTAGCATAATGAGATAGGCCTCCAATCACCAACTTTCAGAGGTTGCTTCATTTTTGGAATTAGAACAATATAAGTTTTGTTCTGTTCTTGTAGCATCCTGCCTTTCTGAAAAAAATCTTTGATTGTTGTACAGAAGTCTACTTTGATAGTCTCCCAAGAAGTCTTGAAGAAATGTGCATTCATGCCATCAGGCCCGGGTGCCTTCTCATCATTTGAATTTTTGACCACATTATAGATCTCTTCATCTGTAACTATGGAAAATAGAGATTGTACTTGTAGGTTGTTGAGTTTTGGAAGACCTTACCAATCTTGAGCATTTACATTTTCTTTTTCTGCATTGAACACTGATATGTAATAATGGACAAAGACCTTAGATATATCCTCATCTTTTCTGAGAATATCTCCATTCGCTTCAACTAGGTTAATTTGGTTCCTGTATCTTCTCCTCTTTAGAGATGCATAAAAGAATTTGGTATTGGAGTCACCATTCTTAAGCTAGAAAATTCTCAATTTCTGCCTAATCATGGGACTCTTCAATATTCTTGGCTTCCACCGCTTCTTCTTTCTTTGCCTTTTCTATTTCCCACAACAGTTCATTGTCTGGGTCTTTATCAGAGAGATCTTGAGCTTTGAGAGCTTCTTTAACCTTATTATCAGCTGAGTCCGTGAAGTCCTCTGTATTCTCCCAATTCCAGGTTTGTAAATGCCTCTTGGTTAATTTTGTTTTCTGACAGAGCTTGTATAAAGGTGTCCCCATTACTGGAGTATCCCAAGCTTTTTTCAAAGTATCTGCATACCCAGGAAGCGTGGCCCATGCATTAAAGTATCATGTTGGGTATTTAGTTTTCTTCTTTTCCTCATCAAGGTGAAGTACTAAAGCATAGTGGTCGCTATATATGGTTGGCATTGTTTCCAACCTTAAGTTATTGTAAGCATTTTGAACCTGCATTGAGCAGAAAGCACGATCGATTTTTCTCCTCGTGTTATTCAAACCCAGTTGCTAGTTGTTCCAGGTGAAATACGGCCCCTTGGACTCAATTTCAAGTAAGTCATTGCTCTGAATTACAGAGTTAAAGTCTTCCATCGACCTGTTTGAAGGAGCACCCCTTCCTCTTCTTTCTTAAGTCTTCCTTACAACATTAAAGTCGCCTATAATAATCTAAGGAGCATGTAGACTAGACTTTATTGAACTGAGGTTTCTCCACAGAGCTTCCCTTTTCATATCATCATTCTCTACGTAGATAGCAGTAATTTCCAGTTTGGTGTCATCCACAGTGAGTTCGAAATGAACTAATTGTCTTGTTTGCTTTATCATCATAATGTTGTAGTCATTTTTCTCCCACATCACTAGGATTATTATTCTTTTACAAGCTTGTGAGTTGTCGATCAAGTGTGAAGCTGGCCATGTGCATCTCATTGACTTACTGATCTTGCTTCTTTTAATATCGACTTATGTAAGGATTGTAATGTCAATCATTGCCCTCCTCAATTCCAGTCGGAACACATCTTATTTGTCCCAACATGAGAAACCTATAATGTTCCAAGCAGTAATGATAGGTGGCTTAATCATTAGAACAACCAATTGGCTTTCCGCCAACTACAAATTCAATAATTTCGTTCTGGTTTTCTAAGGATTGGAGTCTATTGTTTTGACCTCCATCGTGATCCCTTGAATTAGGAACACTCTAGCTTCTGGTAACTCTGCCTCTTATTAGGATTTTTGTTTTCTTAGGTTTTTCAAACCCGTATGCATCGACAATCTTCTCCTTCCCCTTCTCCGGGGTTTCCTATGTCTTCTCAGTGTTTCCTTTGGCATTTCAGTGAATAGGTTGCGTCCCGCCTTTCTCTACTATCTTCTCAACCTACTTCTTTTCACCCACTGGTGGATTCGAGCAGAGAGCCTTGTCATGACCAAAGTTTCCACAATGTGGCAATTCTCTGGTACCCATTCATATTCAATTTTTACCTCATAGCCAGTCCCTTTATCCGTTCTCAGTTTGACAGTGGTAGAAAAGGAGAGCTTGACTTCATAAGCACATTGATTCTCGCATAATCAATCCTCGACCGTGCCTTGGTTTGCCTATCTAAGCACTACGACTTCCCCAAGAATGTTTCTATCCTGGTGAGCATTTTGTCACTCCAGAGCTCCAGTGGAAGATTTAGGATCTTTGGCCAGACTAGAACAGAGGATAACTTCTCCTGCTCCAATGGCTTGCCCTTTTCCCACTTCTTTAATATCATCAGTTTCCTTTTGATATGCCACGCCCCCCTCCAGGGCGTTGGTGAGGTCGACCCCTTCCTGGAACTTGATGATGAAGCTCCCACTCGCTCTTCCCAGAACCTCCATTGCTCCTGTCGGCTTCCACAACTGTAGAAAATGCTCTTACAGAGTGGGTATGTGTGGTCTAAACCCGATAATGTAACCTACTACTGTATTCTTCCACAGTGCCACATTCTCATCAACCTCGTTCTGAGGAATGATGATGATGTCTTCCTCCAGGGTGATCTAAGTATTTAAGAGGCGAGTATCCACATCTCCTATTGGATTCTTAAATACTGCCGTCTAGTCTCTTGGTTGCACTGCAACCCTGGCATCATCTGCATTCGGCTGCCTTCGCTATATCGACCTTCTTCCTCCCTGTGGTGTAGGTCGTCAAGGGGCATCTCCTGTCACTGTCGCTGCTCACGCAACCATAATAGGGTTTTATCCCCTCATGGTTTACATGATGCATCAATAGGCGTATAACCTTCAGGTTCAGGAGCACATGCATCAAGATCTCTTTGCTATCATGTCTACCATGAACCTATCCTGTTCCCATCCTTACCATGCCTACTAGCCTTACCCAAGAGGTGATTATGCCTTCTATGCATATAATCACTTTTACCCAGCCCCTCCACCTACTACTTCTGCTGCTACACCCTCTGCTATTGGTGGATCTACCCCTACTGTGCTACCTCTCCCTACTGGTCCTATAGCTACCTTGCTTGCAGGACTTTTCACTTCTTCTCCTTCTTATCCTCAAACCCAGGGTTGCATGATCTTGGTATGTCTTGGGCTGAGCAGAATGCCATGTGGCCCGGTCGTGGCTTCAATCCTTATGCCGATGAGGAGATGCCAGATCAGGCTGATGAGGAAGTCGTTGCTAATGATGAGGCATTTGAGGATGATGGTTCAGATGGTTCTGTTGGTGGCTCTAGTGAAGAAGGTGATGTTGCTGCCTCTACTGCACCTTCATATGATGATGAGAACTACGAGCCTGAAGCCTATGATGATGATGGTGTGAGGATGATGATGACCCTCTGGACTTAGATAGCCTAGACGTTTAGATGTTTTAGTTTCTAGTCTGTAGATGTTGATCATATATATCTTTGTAGACTATTTTGTACTAAAAACATCTGGGGACATGATTTGAGATGTACTATTTCTATCATCATGTTGGTTTCATCGTTTTAGTTTGTAGTTGTTTTTGAGGACATGCTTTTTGTGTTGTAATCTTAATCATATGTACACTTACTCTTTGATTTACTATATCTCATGAGTTGGTGCCATATTTTCCACATTTTGATTATGACTTAGATTGCTTGTTTTTATCTCGTCTATGTTTGGTGTGTGCTATGAGGTTGCATGTTTTATCTTGTAGATGTATGTTTTGGTTGTGCTTGGAGAAGACCTTCTTTTATGCTCTTCTACCCCCCTTCCTTTTTGATAATGCCAAAAGGGGGAGAGAAGTTCAATGTTTTGAAGCTCAACCATATTGCTTTTATTGCCTATGTGATCCTTTTCTTGTTCAATATATGCTTTATCATGTGACTTGCTAAAGGACCATATAATATATACATGTTATATTTCTTTTCCTAGAAAGACTAACTATGTAGGTAAGAGTGAGCATAGATTGAGGGGGAGAAATTTACATTGTTAAAATCTTGAATCCCCATGCAATTCATAAGGCTAAGGAATAACTTTTCATATCCTTTTCAACATGTTGATGAATGGTTTGTCATTGTCAAAAAGGAATAGAATGTTGACTTGAGAGTTATACATTGTCCATATTTTGATGATGACTTAACCATTCCATTCATATGTATCTAATATGTTTGTTCAAGATTGATTTCAGGCTTTAGGTACATGAAAAGGATCAAATTACACAAGCCCTAGCTTGTCCAAGTTCAAGTCAAAAGAAATGTAAGTGTGCATTTTGGTAAATCACTCCAAATTACCTTAGATTAATTTTGTAATCACTTGTATTGATGATATGACTTGTAACTAAGATGTGAAAAAATCAGGGACACTTAATTCTAATGTTTGGTCACTCAAAAATCATTTTGGAAAATTTGTCATATGTACTTTATTGATCGAGTTGGAAACTCGACTGATCTAGTGATGGATTTTTTGAAATGATAAAAGGGACCTAAAGTCAAAGATTTATCAATAGGTAATGTTGCACCAATATCTAACCAAAGTTTCGGTCGAGTTGCACACTCACAGAACTTGACCGATCGATCATCTAAGAAAAACTGATTTTGACTCATCGATCGAGTTTCCCAGAACAAACTCGACCGATAGTTTGAAAATCACCTTTTTCGGTTAGTGGATCGATCAAGTTATCTTTATTGAAGCTCGACCAAATGTACTGTACAGAAAACACAGAAAAAGTGATTGTAACTGTTGGAGAGCTATTGTAAACGAAAATAGATCCGTTGCAAGTTGTAAAACAACTATTTTTTGTTCTTAAGTGATCCTACACTCAAAGGAACACCCCCAACTATAAATATGATCCCTTGGAGTTCATTCCAAATTTGCTCATTCATGCTATCCTAAGTGCTTGCTATAGTTGAGTGCCTTGCAATCCTTTGAGCCCCTTTCTCTCTCTCATTTACAAAGCTTTTTGTGATTATGAGTGAGTTAGGGATGTTGTAAGAGAGCTACCTCCATGTGCTTATAAAACTCTCATTCCTTCCATCTTCCCAATCCCCTTTCTCAAAGAATAAAGATTGAAGCAAGCTACTCCAAGTGAAGATGAAGCTGCTGGTCTTCTTTAAGGTTGAAGAAGAGGCGAAGATCTTCTCCATGTGAAGGAGAAGGGAAAGGCCAAGATTCAAGAAGAGTGAGTAATTCCTTCAAGGCCAAAGACTTGATGCAAGTGTGGGTAAGTCCTTGTTGAAGGCTGAAGACATCTTGATCAAGTGGGTAAATCCTTGTGTAGGTGAAAGACTCCTATCTTGAGTAGGTAAGTCCTTGTATGTATGGTGGTCTCCTTGTATCTCTTATGATGGAGTATAAGTATACACAGATTGCAAAGTCCTAGAGGTTGACCTCTCTAGGTAGTGGATTGACTATCTCCTAGTTTGGAGATTGAAACCACTCTATAACCACCTTGTCCAAGTGCATGTTTCAATTTCTCTTATCCTTGATATGCTTGCTTAGATAGGACTTCAAATTGATCTTAAGAATTTGGTTTCAATTGATACAATTTGAAGGTCTAACTTTTCTTGTGAGAATTTTGAAGCTCTATTCACCCCCCTCTAGAGCCCTAGATCCAACACATTTGACTTCACTGCACAAACGAAGCTAATCCAAAAAGCTAACTAGTGATGGTCGACTAGTGAGGTCCAGGTATCACTAGCAATAATGTTATTTAGGATTTCTACCACCCCTTAGATGGACCAAAAAATAAGGGATTTCAAGCAATCACTAACAAATAACTTTTGTTCTAAAAATAATTCAACTAATATAATATGAGCTACATGTTCAGTTTAACCCATTTTAACACATCCAAACCCTAGAAACTAAGAGGTATTTTCATGCAATTTTAGGATGAAGGGAGGAAGAATGGTAAAGAACTTGCAATATTTGCTTCACTTTTCCTAGGGTAAGTATCTAGGTTTGGTATCTTCTCCTTTATTATTGTGAATCATGGACACAATCATCTCCAAAGAACCCATTTAGCATTTCTCCTCTCTTCCACTACTTCTTCCTCCCATAGGAGTTTGGTCTATCTTTAGAGAAGCATAACAAAACAACTCAAGGTTAAATTTGGGATACATTCCAAAATTTGGGAAGATAATGATTCGCTCAAGTTTACATCTAACTAATGTGAATATATACAACCCCTAAACATGGATTTATAGTGTTCATGAACTAAAATCAAAGAGAAGATGAATCCCTTACTTGAAATTGATTTAAATTGTGATTTATTTAGATTGATTTATTTTTGTATTAAAAATAGTAGATTTGGATTGATGTTGTGAGAATATTGAAACACAAGGGCACTGGATTACTTACATTTACCCTAATTTAAAGAAATAGATTTCATGAGAAATACCACTATTGTTGCATACTACTTTACTTCTTTTCCCTTTGGATTTTTACACTTAAATTTCTTAGCGTTTCTATTGATGTACCAAATTTCACCATTCTTTACAACAAGCATCTCTATGATGTTTCCCAAATTATAATTCAGATGATTTAGACTCTTAATGTTAATTTGAATCCTATCATCATTTTGAAGAAAATTCAATTAAGAAGTATGCAAAAAAGATAAAAATGTAGCTGAAAGAAGGTAAACCGTATTTGCAGACAAAGAAGAGGGAGAAATAAAGATTGCCAACAATTGAGATATCTATTTTTGTGTTTGATGCTATTGTTACGTGCACTGCTCAAGAAAAATATAAATTCCATAATATCATACAATGCCTAGCTTCAGGAGGAACAAATACTATGTTGCAAAGAAATCACTCTTAACTAAATCAAGGAGATTGTCTATGAGAAGGCACCTAGGCACCCAAGAGAAATGGACTCTATCTTGGGAAGCAACTGATGGTGACAATGAAGAAAAATGGGTATGGGGTTAGACAACATATCCTTTGAAAGTTGTCTCTAGCAAAGAAGAAAGAAGAGGAAGGTTTATTGGGGATGCTAAAGGAGGAAGAGGATTCTAGGCCTAGATATCAAAGGGTACAAGTACCAAAAACCTAACAACAAGTATATAAATGCCCTATAACTTAGTGTGTCATGAATGAAAAGAAAGATAAACCTTCCAATCCATCCTACCTTCTTTAATAGTATAATGACATTAAGAAGTGGGGGACGATACCATATTTATGTGGTTCAACAATAATTTGAGTGTGAGGATCGTACAAGCACAAGAGGGGAATTGTTATTCACTATCTCAACATATTACGAATACATTAGATGCCCAAGTGTAAGGATAAGGGAAACATATAAAAAAAACTAAAACCATACCGTCAGGCATGAAGAAAACAAATTCAATAAGAAATAGTAGACTTCCCTCCAAGGCCTATCTAACTCAAGAGCCTTATTCATAATTAAGTGATACAAACCTAAAGGCCAACATTAGAATATTATTGATACAAACAAAATATTTGTTTTGTAGTGCTACCAAAATATTTATTGTCAATGGTCAGCTTACCCAAATTTCATGTCACAATTTGCTTCTCCATAACCTCTTGATCTGCGTTATTAACACTACAACTACTTGACATGTTGAACAGTAGAACAATATAGATCTTTACCATAGAGCTGGGCTTCAATAACGTCAATTATGACCTTGAAATACTTGTAGATGATTCACTTCATTAAACAACCTATTTCAAAAGTTATATTTGTATGTTTATATAGTATAACTATATAGGGATACATTGTTGTTATCAAAGCCTATGACCTTTTTTAGAGAAATTAGATCAATTTATTACTCATACGACATCTAAAAGAAGAGTATAAGAGCATCAAAACATACAACCAACAAGACCGCTACTACTCATATCAGGATGACAATATGAAGTGTTTGCACAGATGTAACATACTAGATATTGGGTCTCAAAAACATGATATGTTCATTTTCTAGTTCTTGGGAGTCCTTTTACAAATTGTTCATGCCATCAACTTCCGTTTGGAAATTTTCCAATTACTCTGTGTTTTGATGTTACTTATTTATTTTCAGTTCAAATCAGATGTTCATGAGTTAATTATTTCTTCTAAGTTCAGAAAATGATACAATCTACTCCGTCATTTGAACTTCATTTGTTAAGCTTCATTCATAAATTGAGTAATTTTTAGTCAATTGATAATAACTTCAAAATTAAATATGAATGTTTTCCTAGACCTTACAACTATCAAATTATCTCATTTTGAAAATGATTGGCTTGTGAACAAAAAAAAGTTTATTGATCTCGGTACACACAACGGGGTCAGATTCATTGAAAATATATGGTTTCATTTTGTAAATTATATTTTTAGACTTTAATTAAATAAAAATTAGACGTAGTCAAAATTTGAGAATTTTTGATTTTAAAGTTAGGAGCTAAAACTTAGAAAGAAGTCAAATAAGACTAATAGTTAACATGATAGGTTACATGCGTGCTCTGTTCCAAATGAAACCCATCACCCTATACATCTCTAGGCTTTGACTAATGCATGCGTGCTATGTTCCAATGTACTTGGAACCCATCGCCATATGCATCCCCCTAGCCCATCGCCATATACATCTCTAGGCTTGACTAATGCATACCAATGTACTTGGACTTGGGAGGGCATATGCTATGCGACTTCACCATTGTTCGGTTCAACACAGCCAAACACAGCATAATCCATAATGCCAGGCTATGGACTAAACAAAATTCTAAATTTGTTTATTTTGACTTGACCAATCTTAACTGAGTTGAGTGAGCTCAATGCGATCAGGATATAGCTTCATCATTTACTTGAAGTGCTCGTGTTCTAGCGTGTCTAGATATCAATTAAGAAAAACCAAAATAGCACCCTCTACACATACTTTTCGGTCACAAGTACATGAGTATTATGTCTAGATGAAATAGATGAGAACAACCCACACCCCTGCCAAAAAGCTCTTTCACCTTTCCCGCATCAAGCCCGACCCTACACCCCTCAAGGCTCGGCAACGCTGCCCTTTTTTTTAATTATTACCGAGAGGTGTTGTATTCACCTTGGCTCCCGTCCAGGCCCAAAAAGGAAGGCCGAAGCCCTTACACGAGAGGCTCTATCGAAGGAAAAAAGAACCCTATAGACCTTGTCTATGCTTTACACGTTTGTATTGTGGTATCCCTTGTATGTCGTTGAAGAGAAACTCTCTGGTGGAGGGTGGCATATGGTGGATTGAATAAAAAACATAGCTGTCAAGCAGGCTACCTCCGTATTCTGCTTGACCTAGCCGTGCAATTAGTTTCTTTGTCCCCTACCGTTAGGAGCGTGGGGACTCAGTTAATGTCCTTGACCATTCTGACCTGGAGCTTGATTCTCTAAGGAGAGTCAAAGGCACCCTTGACCAGCTTAACAGCTAGTTTGAGATCAGTTTCAATGGCTTCAATGGCTGCCCCATATGTCTGGTTGAGGTTGGCTGCGTAGAAGATAGTCTCCAGGTGCGCCTCTATCTTGGTAGTTGCGATACTTGGGGATGAGAATCCCCAGATCACGGTACTTGTTGAGTCCCTAGCGACGCCCCTACCACCATATTATAGGTTCTTTTGCCCCTCGTTTCCCATTGCTTGACTACGATGTTGACCTTGGCTTTCCCCGGACCAGGCTTCTTCCATCATACCACTACGTAAGACCAAGATAGCAGTGGAGGCAGGTTGATGCCTTCTCTAGACCAAGTAGAAAGCAGGCGAGCGCTTCCCCCATAGTTGTTGAACGCCATGTCTTTGGATACGACAGAAAGGAGCCAAATAGCTTCTTGCCAATTTCTGTCCTAGTTAATGTTCCCTCCTTCAAAATGCCTCTTGCACCTGACCTTCCACAACAACCAAAGAGTGATAGATGAGAGTATCCCCCTCAAGGTACCCAAGAAAGTGGAGTATGAAGCTTGTCCCCAACATCATTGTAGGGCTCCCATCATAGAGAGGTTGTTTTGGAGGAGTTGCAGGTCCAATGTATCTTCCATCTTGGTCCATGGAAAACTAGCCGCCTCTCTTTTGAGGAATAGGTGGTCTAGGTCTTCATATCTCCTGTCCCCGCAGCACACATCTGGAGGCGATGGGAATCTTGCACGCGATGATGTGATCGTCCACTGAGAGTGCTTGTTGGGACAACTTCCACATATTGACTGCAATTTTATGGGGCAGCCTGCCCGACCAAATCCATTTGGAGGTAGGGGATGAGATGGTAGTCCCTTGGCTGAGTTGTTTCTTCATGGACGCGAGAGAGATGTAGCCTCAATCTGTTGGCTGCCATATGGGTGTCTCGCTGGTCGGCTATGATAGAAAGCCTTCAGGATAAGATGAGTTCTACATCAACATCTTGCACGATGTTGCTGAGGAAGGGGATGTCCCACATGATGTTCAGGATAAAAATATCAGTAGTGGTGTGCCTGGACTTCACAATGGGTTTGCAGAGGTTGTAGATAGGCCCCACCCCTGTCCAGTTAGCAAACTAGAAGGATATGGAGCCTCATTCTAACTCCCAATGGGTATGTTGTAGAATGAGGGGGAAAGAACTCCAGATTCTTTTCCAGTAGCCTGTTGTGAAGGAGTTGAGTTTGAGGAACCACGTGTGCCCTGTGTCATACTACCACACAAGTATGCTATACTTGGCTCGCCAAAATGACACCCAAATGGAGTGCCCTTCCAACACGCTCCAGGCTGCCTTAGCGATGCCTACTTGCTGTATGAGAGTCAGGGTTTGGATCCCTAGACCTCCTTGTGCTTCAGGCTTGCAAATGTTGCTCCAACTGAACCAAGTTCTTCTAGTGCCATCGCTAGATTGCCAGAGAAACTTATTGAAGCTCCCCTCTAGTTTCCTTAGGACCGTCTTAGGGACTCTATAGTTGAGAAGGGCGTAAAGGGGGGTAGAGTTAAGGACAGATTTGAGGAGAGTCAGCCAACCAACGAATTTAAAGAGTCTCCCGCTCCAAGCGTTAATCCTGCTAATGATCATCTACAAAAGGTAGTCGAAGTGTGCGGTCTTTATCATTCCCTTAATCAGAGGCAATCCCAGGTATGAAGAGATCTCTTTGTTGCCTTCACATCCTAAGAGGTTACTGATTTCTGGAGCACCCAAGAGGCATGTACCCATCATGAACCCCGATTTGGCATGGTTGATGTGTTGGCCAGATGCTGACATGTACAGTTGCAGGCCTTGGAGCAGGGCTTCTATGGAGGAGCACGCAGAGTTGATGAAGAGTAAAAGGTCATCAACAAATAGAAGATGAGTGGGGGGTTGTGCCAATACCCCACGTGTGGAAGTGATGAATACCACTTCACCCATATACTAAATGTGCCTACTAAGAGATTCATAAGGATAAAAAGCGCGGGTGACAGGGTGTCACCCTACCCCAAGCCTCGAGACATCTGGAAGAGCCCTCCTTTCTTCCCATTAATGTGAATTGTGTAGCAAGCGCCTTGTTAGATCATAGAGATGAAGCTAAGAAATTTGGTGTCGAACCCAAAACTCATCAACACTTTGAGCAAAAAGGGCCAGTCAATGCAGTCAAATGCCTTAGACATGTTAGCCTTGTAGATAATGTTCTCTCCTTATGTGCTATGCTCTATGCCATGGCTGAGCTCCTGCGCTAAGCAGATGTTGTAGTTGATATCGCGCTTCTTGATAAAAGCATTCTGCTCAAGTGATTTTGGGGAGGAGAGACAATCTAATAACACCCAAATTTATGCATTTATGCTAAGCATTTATTTATGATTTTGTGTCACTATAGCCTTAATATGCCCAAAATAACCCATGTTTCTTATCTTTTAGTAATTTATGTCTTTTCTTAGATAAAGTTGCTCAACTAGCCAATTTTGAGACCTGCAGGCATCAAACCTGAAAAGACATATATTCTCCATGATTTCACCCCAACACACGGTTTTTGCAGCAGCTAGACTCCCATCTGTCACGACCGCAGTGGACTAAGCATCGCATTATGTGCACTAACATAGGAGACGGTGGTCCCGCTAACCGACTAGCGGGCCCAATAAACTTTTGATATCTTGAACCCTATTTTCGATGGCCAGTCCTTTATCAGGATGCATCCTCACCAATCAAAAAAGGCTCATCGACGCGGGCCCCTCGACCACTAGTAATAACCCCTCCCTCTCGGGTGGGTTTCTTCCATGATGTCACGACTGCAGCCAAGAAGAAGTAACCTCGACCGCGACCGAGGTACATCTTCCTGGACCGCGACCGCGATCGAGGTACATCCTCCTGGACCACGACCGCGGTATCTACATTTACCTCAACCTTGACCGCGACCGTGATCTCGACCACAACCGCGAAGTTAAGTCGGTGCAGACCTCAACCACGACACTAATTCGATCATCTATGCGTATAAATACACACCCCCATGACCTGGAGAGGGGTTCGGATGGGGGAGTTTTTCCACCCTGTGCTTCCAACCTGGTGAAGTTCCTAGAGTCCCGTGGGAGAGTCTGGAGGTCTGAGAAGGCCGAATTGCTCATTCTACGCCCGTCTCTTCAGTGTGCTTCCATTCCTCACCATCTCCCACCTCTAGTCTTAGATTTCCAAAGGTAGAAGCTGAGGAGAGAGAAGACTGAGGATCCATCTTCTTCGAGAGGAGAACGTCCACACCATCTTCCACCCCATCCACCAACTAAGCTGCTGTTCGGAGCGAATCTAGAGAGTAAGGCCAAGGAGCCCAGAAGATAAAGGAGGACGATCCAAAAGACAGATCCAACCTATACGAAGGCTTAGGAGCGAGAGCTACCTCTCCTCTACGGGCTAAATCTCTTCTTCTTCTCCTTTCTTCTATTGTTCTCCTTTGTTTCTATACAAATGAATCCATCTTTGTTCAGTGCCAACTATACTTGTTCATGGCTAGTTAAGCTCCTTAGCTATGTAGCCCGTTTTAGGCATGTTTATGTACTTTTACCTTAAGCAATTAGCTTTATTTCAGATCTAACACGTTTTATGTTCTATCTCCTCTTTCTGGTTATGATTGCTAGTTTGGTTGATCTCTTTCTTGCTTGTACTACTATTTCTGCCTACATCGAGAGATTCATTGTAGAAATAGACAAGAGAAGATAGTTTGGATCAAAATCTGAAAGGATGACGGTTCAATGTCATCTGTTCCTAACATCCCAGAGTAATCTAAACCTGAGAAGGTATCTAGGATGTTGGTTTGTCATCCTCGAGAGAGGTTTCATATCATAGATGGGTTTTAGTCACACTACGCAAGAGCGAGTGGGATGACCCCACATGAACATATACCACAATGCATGCTATGTTTAAATGTAGGTTGCTTGCTGAGGTGTTCGAGAGTTGTCTACACCCAAGAACGGGTGCATAGACCACTCAACTTGTGGTTACATAGTCGAGAACTCCTCTCTGATTAGTAAAATCCTACAAACTCTGTTTTATTTTCTTTTCTTTATTTTGTTTTAATTCGTGACAACCTGCTAGACTAGTTCTAGCCCCTTACTTTCCCGACTATCATTTTGGCTTATCTAACTCAAGAACAAAATCTCAAGCATCCTAAACGTCACCACGTCCCTGTGTTTGACTCTGTATATCTACTTCGACCCCGTAATAAAATTGTGGGGGTCCTTGAAGGTTTCAGTTTATAAATTTAAAAATTTGATTCCTTCTGAATCAGTCTTCCCTTCCAGACGTGCAATTCGAGGTCGGTCACAATCTATTAGTCATCACTTTCGAGACCAGGCGCATTGCGACGATGCTAATAGGCCTATAATCGCCAAAACATTCTGGTGTGTCCTTCGAGATGAGAGAGAGTTTGGCGCATTTGAGCCCATAGTACATGTCCCCCTTATGAAGCAGTGTTGAACCATCTCAATCACATTTGGCTTGATGATGTCCCATGCCACTTTATAAAAAACTCTTTGTGAAACCGTCGTGGCCTCCCATCACCCTACAACTCAGTAGTCTATGATTTATGTACAAGTCCTCCATTATCAAATCATATATCACATTCTTGTCAAAAGCAAAATAGCAAAACTTGGGAACAACTTAATTGGGGTAAGATTCATGAAATTTTGAATAATTCACAAATATATATTCTTGCAATATTTGGGCATCACATTGGTTGCATGAAAATTCAAACGCGAAAGGCAAACATTGAGTATAGTTCAAGGATTGGTAGGGGGCTTACAAGTTTGCATCTTAAACCTACACATTACTATGGAAACTACTATCTTCACCTAACAAACACAAATTGCACAATGACCGAGAGCAAAAAATACTCAATGAAGAGGAAAGAACAATTCATTGCAGCTGCCTCGCTAGTCAAAATACACTTTAAACAGTCATGAATATAAAAGATTTGGAATGTTCGAATGCAAGAGTACATCCCCATAAATAAAATATGAATCATGTTGCCTACCAAGAACAAAATAATTTGCTCTTTGATATTACATAAAATTCGCAATAGAGTAATGACCTTTCATTCAAGAACCAAATCCACAACACTCCTTATGGGAAAAGGCCGACAAGTCATGCTAATAAATATGTCCCCAGAATACATCTCTGATTCGAAAAACGACTTTGTGACATACAAGAAAGAATAAATTTTCTTGCAAAATGCCCTCCAGCACATCCTGATGTGATCCATACTTGCACCAAGGAATTATCTTGTAACCCGTTTAAGATTTGATGTTCTCTTGGAGCATTAAGCAATCTGTATAGATTTCTTCCCCAGACTGTCGTGTTCTCTTTTTTATCCATGTATTTGAGGATAACTAAGTCATAGTCACTATCTGGACACTTTTTACTGTTAGTATATTGCATATGTGCTTACATGAACATATAAAAAAAAGTAATAATCGTCCTGACAAAAACAACGCAATAATGCTCAGAAAAAGCATACCAAATCAAAAGATAATCTCAAGAATAGCAACACCAATACCTATGACATGCTACGGACTATGAAAACTTTCACCATTTACGTCTATCAAGCACATGGTAAAAAAAATTCCAGAATTGTTATCTGAAGTTCTATGTAAAAGGCAATGCAGAAAAGATATCGAGCATAGTAACTACATTATTTTGTTATTTATTCAGGTGGGCTAAAATTTTAAAAATTAGCAATTGTTTCGGATTCGTGAAAATGTTAGCAAAAGCCGGGTAAAAGTATGGTTGACTTATTGGATTTTGTTTACTATCCAGATACGATTCATATGCATGGCAGGTAAATAAAACATGTCAATTACCTAACAAGCACAACATATCATGAAAATCCATTAAACGCACACAAATAATAAGAGACACTAAATTGCATCAATCTTCCTTTGTGTGAAAGTTATTCAGATGAAAGAAAAAAAAAGTTATTCAGATGAGAAAACTGTGCAATCCTTAAAAGTGAATTTGTGATTAAATAGAAATAATGGATGTTTATTCGAAATGGCCGGAGGAAAACTTGTGTATCTTATGAGAGATTCTGAAAAATTAGAGAACTTTTGTTACTAGAGTACTGATAGGAAGCAATACATAAGAAGACAAACCATAAAGATGGATATGTTCAGCAGCAGAAAGCAAAAGTTTGAAACAAAAAACAAGACTAAGTTATACTTCTTTCCACATCTTTACTTGGCTTCAGATAAGGATTTTGATCCCAAGCGTCAGATGTTCAACCCAATGGTTAAGTTGATTATAGATTGATCCTAGTTATGATTTCATGCATTATTGTCTCTTTATTTGCATGCTACAAAGTTGATAAAATAAGTTTGATCGTACACACAAATAACAAAATTGGCTTTGAACATATGAAAAGAGTAAGGATAACATACCTAATTCCAGATGTAGATGGCGAAGTTCCATTTTCAGGGGGACACAGGATTATATGATTTTAGCTGAGGCAAAGTGCTTCTTAACCAAAGGATCAACCTCCATGCAAATGTCAATACTATGAGAGTGATTTCTCTTCCTCCAGCAGCAATTGAACTATTGATTTTACTACTTCATTGTTTACTACTATAGCCACCTGAAAATGAAGTTACTTAAAAGTTTTTTAGGTGCACATGAAAATAGAATCGGACTGGAAGAAGGGTTACTCAGAATGTGCGACACGAGGTACCATATTACAAGTATAACAAATGATTGTCTTGGCATTATACGAGCTAAAATTCATGTGCGCTTCAGTAGACGCATTCCTCGGGTTACATACATAATTTTAATATTTAATAGAGGTGGTTGGCAATACTGGGTAGCTTGCAATGCTGGGAGTCTGAGATAAACACAAATACTTCTTGACTCATCATTATATTTTGAATATCTTAGCTCTGTTGCCCGGGATGGGGAGGGAGAAGGAACCTTCTCTTAGATCCGATATGTTTTGAATACATCTGACATTCCATGTACATCAGCTTTATATATTTTCATGTTCCAATGCTATCTTTTATCAAAATTTGACTAAGCCAATACTCAACTCACATCTTTTTCTCCGAAAGAAAATGCACAACAAACAATACAAACTAACAGAAAATCAGAGGTGTGACATGCAGAATGCCGACTTGTACATAGAATCCTCATGGTGCTCAGAGGACCTCATACTAAGATGGCACAAATAAGAGATCTTCACCTTCAGTATATGCTTTTAAGATATTTGCCTCTTCAATTCATTTTTTCGATGTCATATTAAGCAAGTAGGCGTGTCTTCCTATTTGAATTAGTTAAAATCAGACTGCTATCAAAGATATTTCCATCTCTCATTTCTTTGGTGCCATATGTTGGTAGTAGAGCTAGCAACTACAGTTGCTACAATTGTGTCCTTCCATTCAGGGATGGCAATATCATCCAAATTCCATTGGATAACCACCGTCCAGTTCCAATCACCCACTTTTCATGGGGCTCCCAACCAGCGGATGGAAAATGGTTGTGGATACCCATGTCAAGAGTATGGTATGCTATGGATGTGGATGATACCAGCCGGTATCATGACATCTGATTGACATAATGCTGATCCCATTTTATGGCCCTTGAGATTTTTTAGCGGACACCAGCCTACCAGCTTCCTCAAACAAATAAATTTGATTATAACTCAATTGTCTCTAAGCCACTGCTACTCTGTTGTGGCAGGCACCATGTCACTGCCAATTCCTGCCTCCTATCTTATCATTCTAGTCCTACAATATTTCCAACGAGGCTGAACCTGCAGAAAAATGAATGTAAATGACAGGTAGATGCACAACCACGGCATTCGGTGGCGAAGAATGTGACTCCCTTATGATGGGAGGTGAACCCAGTGTACACAAGTCAACAGTGGTGAAGATAAATACGGTCTCTCTCTGTGTGTGGAGAGGGGGGGGGGCGTGTGTGCACGTATGTGATGTGTGGGTGTGTGCCTGCGTGCGTGTCTGTGTGTGGCGTGCGTTATATATATATATATATATATATATATATATATATATATATATATATATAGAGAGAGAGAGAGAGAGAGAGAGAGAGAGAGAGAGAGGTTAGAATACACTCAAGTAGTTTTCCATGATGCAATATTTTTTTTTAAATCTAATCCGTTGATCTTCTTAAACACCATGTGAATAGCTCATATATAAAATTTGAGACCATTTGAACATTTATAGGTCATGTTATGAAGACTACAAATATTATGCATTTCAAATTAGTTTCGTGCGTCGATTTTGTTGTCCTCAGATGAGTGACTTATACTCATCCAAATGAGCTCAAAATTTGCATGTAGCCTAATTATAGTGTAACAATGAAGATCAATGGTTTACATTTTACAAAAAAATAGTCTTGATATGCAAACACCACTTGAGTGTAGCGTGCGATCTGTACACTCGAGTGTATTCTAGCCTGACTCATATAGAGTCAAGCTAGAATACACTCGAGTGTATTCGGAGCAGAATATATATATATAAAGAGAGAGAGGAGAGAGGGAGAATAAATCTAGAATAAAATTAATTCTGAATTAGGAAAAGTAGGTAATATGGGAAAAATAAGAATAAGAATGGAGGAGCAGTAGTGTGGGAGGAGATGGATGAAAAAGAAGCAAAATGCAGCAGCATGAACTTGTGGGGGGAGGATAAAGAACCAAAAGAAAAAGAAACCATTGCATAGCAGCAAAGTTGCTGCTTGATGGAGGAAAAAGAAGGAAACAAACAGAATAGTGGGGAAAGACTAAATTAAAAAAACAAAAAGCAGCAATAAGTTTACAAAGATAAAAAGTACACACTATTTTTAATCTTAGTGGATCAAGTCAATATTAAGACCACTAGCCGCCGGTGTAGGAGGCCTAACTGGGTTGGACAACAATAATCTAGGACCCAAGGGCCGCCTACGCGGGTGCCTATACAACCATGGTGGAGTGCAAGCCAGAGGAGGTTTTGGTTGCTAGCCTGACAATCTGTGAGCATGGCAACTACACATCGAGCACAAGGTGGAGGCCAAGTGATATTGACCACTTGTTATGGTGAGTGATCAATAAGTGAGGAGGGAGCTCTACAATGTACTTCCGCCGAGAGGCTTTTTCGCTGCTTTTACTTAATATGGGGCAGAGTGGAGGTTATGATTGACTGTTCTATCATTTTATGTATATATGGGCAGTAGCGGGAAGCCAACCACGTGCCTAAACAAGTTACAAGATGAACCAACAATACTTATGGCACCGTGTTGTCAGGGCACATGCGAATTCCCACATGGGTGACTGTGTGGTTTCCATTCAAAAGTTTTGAATGGTCGGTGGCAACAACACCCACTCAAGTCATGGATGACATGGAAATAAATGATGGATAATTTTATCCATACCATTGCCATCCGTACCCCCCAATATAGTTTTTCATAAGTGGCCGTCTTGTTATATTGATAAAAGAACAAACCCCTTCTATATATAGGAGTTTCAGGGAAGCGAACAAAACCCTAATGGGCCTAACCGCCTAACACACTTAAGGTCCATATACATGAGATTAAAAATTTCAGAAAACAGAAAAATATAGAAAGAGGAACAAAGGAGACATATATCAACTCGCTCCATTGAAGACAACATATCACAAGCAACACAATGGGTTCGTGATGAGACAAATCCTGTTGTGGGTCAATGCACTCGTGGCAGCAGTGGACGAGGGACAGCGTGTCTCTCAGTTGACACGCCGTGTTAGGGGGTGACATGATGTGTTCTTGACAAGACACCTCGTGTCTCCTTACAGTAGCACTTGTGGTAGATTAGATCAATGCGACCAATGTGTCGAAGGTTGACATGTTCTGCCCGACAACACAACAACAGAATAAAGTCAAAAAAGAATAAAAGCAAAGTATTAGGATCTTTGTGGCTCTCCAAGAGGGAAAATGATATGTTGGAAATATCTGATCATATCAGGAAGACATAAGTAGAGTTGGTAGGTAGTCATGAATGAGAAGGAGATGACTTATGGATTTCTGGGAAAACAGTCTTCAAGGCATAAGACTGTCAGGAAGGTCGTCGGCTATGCCACTAGATTCTCTTGTTGGAGAAGAGGATTAGATTAGAGGGGGAGGGGACTCCCTCTAAGTGTAATCAACAGTGGTGGTGGTGACAGACAAGGCGTCTTTGCGTGGAGGGGACCGCGGAAGGTATACATAGGAGACCACTCTCTATACATAGGAGATACAAGGAAGAGGATAAAAACTCTAATGCATCTAATACACTTAGCCATAATACATGAGACTAAAAAACTAAGAAAAAGGAAAAGATTTACATAAAGAGGGCTACAAATTGAGCAATTATTCTTATAGTTTATGTTGATGATATCATTGTCGATAGTGACCTTGATGGCATTTAGGGTACTGAGGCTTAACTATACTTCATCACAAAGGACCTTGCAATATGAAACATTTCCTTGGGACTGAAGTGGCTCACTCATTTTTTAGGGTCTACTTCTCATAGAGGAAGTATGTTCTAGATCAAATGCAAGAAACAAAAATGCTTGGGGCTAAGCCTGCTGAAATTTGTCTTGATCCCAGTGCAAAGCAGGATGATGTCTTTTTTTGTACATAGAAGCCTATCAGGAAGTTAATTAATTAGGGTGTGACTTGGGTTTCTCTTCTATTATGGGGGTTGCAAATCAACATTTGGATAAACCCAAGAAGTGTCACTAGGATGTTGTATGTCATATTTTCTGCCGTAGAAAGCACTCCCCTAGGATATGACTACTATATTGCCATCATGGCCACTATGATGTATATGGATACCTTGATTCTAATAATGGGGGAAACATTGTTTATATAAAGTCTACATCTAGCTTTTATACCGTACTTGGTGAGAATTGTGTCTCTTGCAGGAGCAAGAAACAATCATTTGTTGCTAGATCCAATATTGAGGCTTGAATATACAACTATGGCATACAGGACCTGCGAGATGATGTGAGTGCACTCCCTTTTGCAAGAATTTTCTATTCAGTCTATAGTTCCTATGCCCATGAGCTACAACAATAAGGTAACCATATTCGTTGCAAGCAATCATTTATTCCATGAATGCACACGCACATTAAGGTTGACTATTACTTCATAAGGGAGGTTGACTTGAATAGATTGATTACTACACCGTTTACCAAATGCGAATAGGAGCATCTGATATCTTCAGCAAGGCTCCATATAATGAATTGCTTCTACAGTCATGTTGACAAGCTACTGTGTAATTTGTCTCCTTGAGGGAGTGTATTAAAGCCTCGGTGATTAACACGACCATATACAATCACCCACAAACCACATACGGTCATAGAGCCTCATACATTCATGTCCATATGACTGTATTTAGGACTTTCGAGGGTTATGTGAGTAATACTTTACATCTTTTTGGCTATAATTCGGAGTTGGGATCAACCTATTAGGACATCCCAACATTCTCCAACCGCTTTATTATGGTGAAAGAATATTCTTTCTTGATTCAAGTCCTTATACATTTTACTTATAAGGAATACTAGTACTACGATGGTAGTGTTTATAACAAAAAGGTATTACAATACTAGAACTGATTTATAATAAAATAATAGACAAAAAGAGAGAATCTTTGCCCCTTGCTCCCCCCCCCCCCCCAGGGCATAGTTAACACAATGATGGAACAATATTACACGGAAAAAAAAAATTGTGCAGTTACCTCTGGCTTTTTTATTAGATCTTTCAGAACAGCATGGAGCATCAGGCGCAGTTCTTTGAATAAAACAGCTATTTGAGCAGGTGCAGATAACTTCAGCCATCCATCTATTATAATGATTCCCATCTACAAAAAAATAAAACCACGATCACATAAGAGCTTCAACCACTGGATTTTACACAGAAACTTGAAAAGTTTCATTCAGCAACTAGATATCATCAAACATATTGACGGGACAGGAAATGAACAGCTAGTGGCTACTATGTAGCCTGATCTCATGGGAATGTGTCGGGTGTCTCCAAGTACGAATAGATTTCTGTTGAAGAAAAGAATGCCATAGATTTTACATGACTATTAATATTCAAAATTTCAAAATTTTAGAGTGAGGTATATTATATAGATATCCCAAACTGTTCAGAAATGAGGTCTGAACTGACCACTAAAGTGTGCTAATGTTCCCAAATCTCCTAATGGATACAAGTCTCTTCTTCCATGTGAAGGAAGAAACTGTTATAGGCGTTAGCCCACTGCTTCCACTGTGGCCCTGATTGGAAGAAAACCTAAGTCGAAAGAAGATAGGCAAGCAAGGACAAGCTAATCAACAGAAAAAGTTTTGTGCATAAGGAGTAGTGCAAGAGTCTGGCTAACAGTGCAAACTGATTCACAATTCTGTGCACAACAAAATGTGATGCAACATGGTGTGCATGTAAATTTTCTTAGCCTGATTTGAGGATTGAATAAGAGACACTTGTTGAATATATAATCCCAATGGCTTTCCCTTCCTCTAACAATATGATACCTAAAAATGAAAAGGAACTTTCTTAGACCGGGCCAAAGAATTAGAAGATCATATAGGTGAGAAATTGTCGACTGAAAAACATTCAAACGTAGGAGTAACTGGAAAAAAAATTGTGTTAATTTTATTAGCTGATGGAGAGGAAAACTGAACATGCCAGCTTCTAATGGATAACTTCCCTCATCATTAATAAGTGGCAAAACTGTACTGTGAAAAAAATAGAATCAGGGAAAAAACTCAAAACATCAAAAGCTTTTAGTCTGTCCTCGTAAGCTATAGTATACACATTATACAAACTACAGTCATTGCCTCCAAAGAGGACCGAATCATTGGCTTGATGAAGATGTCTACTATTGAGTTGAGTCCACACATCCAATGTCCACATTTTCATAGCCACAACCAAGTCCGATATACATGAGAGTTCATGTAGATGTTCTTTGAATGCTCATGAAAAATTAGCTCATTTCAGTGTAAGTAGCATCTACTTTATCCTGCATCATGAGATGGGAGTAATTTGTCACAATATACTCCGACTTCTTGAAAAGCCGTCTTTTAAACACGAATTTTCCCCCAGACGTATGAAATGCCTGAATAGCCCCAATTCCCATATATTATGTTTTATTCAAGGTTGTCAAAACCGAACCGGTGATGCCTCCGTTTCTCGGTGCACTGTTCAACCGGTGGTTGAGTCCATTCAAAAGGTGACATCAGCAAGACACCAAAAATAATAGTATAAAAATATATACAATTTTCAGCAAAACCAATATATAAAGGGAAATGAGTAAATCACATTGATACAAGTGCACGATTGTAAACGGTAATCATCCATGATCCAATCACTCAAAGATTCAAATCAAAACAAAGTGTAATGATCAACAAGTCTCAAGAATAAATAAAAGTCGCAATGTAAAGAGATCATCTACAATCATTGACAAAATTTTTGAGTGGGATTATACCTCACTTGAAGGTTGAAGAGGACAAGCACACATCATGGTCAACTTGGTAGGAAATAAAGTGCCACAAGTTAGAAGCACAAGAGCAGCAAGTGAACATCACAAGAACATAGGAGCACAATAGACTTGACCTCAGTTGTGGACAAGGTCATGTATAAATTAGGAAGCAATATGTGCCAATTTGAAATGCATAGGGGAGGACAAAAAGTATATAAGGGGAAGGGGACAAAAAGTATCCTAAGAGTAGAGGAAGAGGAGGAAGAGGAAGAGGAAGAGGAATATGAAGATTGGGATGAGGGAGAGGACGAAGACGGAGAGCAATAGGCATCATTTTGACTCCCATGAAAGAGAGCAACAATAGAAGAGAAGGTGTTGGAAAGTGGCCTAGAGCTAGAAGAAGAAGACTAGAGGAGTAGGAAGAGGAGGCGTCAATTTGACTAGAGAACATCAATTTGGTAGAGGAAAAGATGGGACAGGAGGACAAGCAGTGGCCTAGAAAAAGAATACATGAAGAAGAGGAAGAAGAGGAGGAAGAGGGAGAGGAGAACAAAGAGGGAGAGGAGGGTGAAGAGAGAGCAGGTCACCTAGAGGGGTGAAGTAGTTGGCAACAAAGAGAGAAGCAGCACCAACAGCAGCAAGTTGAACACCAATGGGCTTTTGGCAGTGACAGAGCTCTCGACGACGACAGTAGGCTTCAAGGAAGCCGGAGACCGTAGATAGAGAAATGGACAGTGGAAGCTTGGGCATTGGGATCGATGAGTATCGGGGGAGTAGCAGAGGATGCGCACTATGTGCACAGAGCTCAGGGTTTTGTAAGGGAGTCGCTTAAGTGGACGAGGGAGAAACTTGACTGCTTGGGCTGAAACTAGATTGGTTCACCTATTCACCGTTTGAACCGGCCGAATCACTAGGTTTTACTCCGGATGGAGGTGTTTTAAGGGACTAGGAGGTGGACCAAACCAATAGAGGGGTCGGTTCTCGATTCAACTGGTTGAACCGGCCAGTTCAGTCTGCTTTTAATAACCTTGGTTTTATTCCTGTATTTTTCATGAATTATCCGTGTTTTATGTATTTTCCCTTTTTATACATTTTCCCTATATTTTTGCATTCTTTGTTGTGTAAAACTCTTAACTTAGTTTGAGTGTATATATATATGTGTGTGTGTTTATATATAAATATGTGAAACAACCTGCATCCCCGTCGATACTATCGACAGGAGGTCGATGGTATCGAGATTATCACAGCAACAGAACAACACTTTGTCGATACCATCGACAGTGGAACAACGGCGGAAATCGGCAATCTGCCTCCTGGTTCTATCTTTATTATATTATTTGTTTTATTGTTTCTCTATTATTTTCTCCTTTGTACCACTATGTATCTTACCCTAATATATAAAAAGAAGAGAGACGACTATTGCCCTCTCAAGAAAGCTGCTCCTTGCAGCCAACAAATCTCTCGGTGTTTGTCTCCTCTTCTCCTCATCTCTTCTCACATGGTATCAAAGCGGCTTTGATCCGCTGCCCCGCTTCCTCAACAAGCTGCCACCACAACCTCCTTTCTCCTTTCTCCTTTCTCCTTCTCAGCCACCGCCGCCGCCCAACTTCTCCAGGCGCCGCGACCACCCCAGCCGTCGGACCGGCAGGAACAACAGCCTGCCGCCAGCGCGGGTGCTGCTGGGCTAGCATCCGCTAGCCGTCTTCATCGCTGGATCGATAGCAGCTTTCCCTCACTGTTGTAGATCTAGCCACCAAGGACCGGAGCCGCTAGCAAGCTTCCGGTTGATTTACAGCAGTTTTCGGCTAGTTCTCGGGAGCCAAAACTACTGTTTGGGAGTCTCCGGTTGATCCCACGACTATCTAAAGCCCAATCCGAGGGACTCGTCTCTTCCAGAGTGCTCTCCTAATCACATATCCTACATGTGTGATTAGGAAAATCGATTGGAGGCTGTGAATGCGTCAGTAACACATTTATCCGTGTTTTTGTGTTGTGACATGTATCTCTCCGTCACCTCATCTATCTCCGTGATGTGTATCTCTCTGTCACCTCAGTTTCCTCTGTGACGTGTATCAATCCGTCACTAAGTTCCCGTCTACAATGGAGGACACCAAGACTCCCTACGGCGAGGCCTTTCCTATCCCCTCCATCAAGCTCAACGGGAAAAACTATCTACTATGGATGAACGTTGTTCACACTGTCTTGGAATCTCGCGACAAGGCGAGACATGTTGACTCGGGTCCCCTGGACTCTACTGATAAAGGATACGCTGAATGGAAGCGTCATGACAGTCTTGTGAAGACTTGGTTATGGAATAGTATGGAACCTGCCATTGCGGCTAGGTTTATGTTCTATACTACAACTAAAGAGATATGGGACGCAGTGAAGCAACACTATTCTCAGGAGAAGAATGCTCTTTGACAATACATGATATATGATCGTCTGTTTGCTGAGAGGCAGGGTGATAGATCTCTTGAGGAATACTTTAGAGCTATTCAGGCACTTGCTCAAGAGTTGAGCTACTATAATCCTGTGACAGTTGCTACACAGATCAAAGACAGAGACGACCTGGTTACTGCTAAATTTCTATCCGAGCTTAATCCCAATTGCGGTTCTGCCAGGAGTGTCATTCTGGCTTCTGATAAATTGCCAAGTCTTGTGGAAGCCTATTCGAGAATTCAACAATCTATTGAGTCTGTTAATCCTATCTCTACTATATCGTCTGGGGAGTCTCATGCATCCGTAGCTGCTGCGGTGAGAGGAGGACGACCTGGTATGGGCAGAGGACGTGGGACACGTCCTAAGTGTACTTTCTGTGACAAACCGGGACATACAGTGGAGAAGTGTTGGAAGAAACATGGGAGACCTGCTGCACCTCCTGTGGGGGCAGCACATTGTGCCACCTCTACAGATTCCTCTCCGTCTTCAGATGTGGGCACCAATTCTGGGACCGGCATCACTCTCACTCAGGAGGAGTATGATCGGTTCATTCAGGCTACACAGCACATGAGTGTGGGATCTTCATCTTTGTCATCAGCAAACCTGGCAGCTACTGCGGGTAATCAGGCTACATCTCTCATAACTTCTGGCTCTACTTCATCTTGGGTGGTTGACTCTGGCGCGTCACAACACATGACTGGTATGAAGAGATTGCTCCAATCTATTGACTTGTATATCCCTCACTAATCTGTCACACTGGCAGATGGTTCAGTGAGGAGAGTGCTAGCTAGTGGATCTGTCCCTCTAACACCTAAGATTGATCTTAAATCTATACACTTTGTGCCACAGTTTCCTTTTAATCTTCTTTCTGTTGCAAAATTGATTGACACTGTAAAATGTATGGTAACATTTGGGCCTTCTTGTTTTGTCTTACAGGATCTCAAGAGTATGAGGACGATTGGTGGGGGGGCCTAGGAAAGGTGATCTCTACCTTTTCCACGGTGACAGTCTGCCTCGCCCAGTATCTGCTCCAGCTCCATCCATTCTGTTGAGTGGTTCCCCCTTACTATGGCATTGCAGATATGGACATCCGTCGTTAGAGAGCCTACGAAAGTTGGAACCTGAGTTGTCCCAAGTGTCATCTTTAAAGTGTCAGTCATGTCAGCTGGGAAACATCATAGGTTGTCTTATCCCAGTCGTGTCAATAAGCGGGCATCTTGTCCTTTTGAGTTAGTCCACAATGATGTATGCGGTCCTGTTAAAGACCAGAGTTATAATGGTTTTCGTTATTTTATTTCCTTTGTGGATGATTTTTCCTGCATGACATGGATTTATCTTCTCAAAAGTCGAGAGTCTGTGCTATCTATTGTGAAACATTTTCATAAAGAAATAAAGGTTCAATTTGACTACAATATAAAAACTCTCCAATATGAGAATGCTTTAGAGTATGTTCAAAAGGCTGTCTGATTTTTGCAGTTCTGTGGGCATGATCCATCGCACGTCTTGTCCTCACACCCCTCAGCAAAATGGGGTGGCTGAGAGGAAAAATCGCCATCTTCTTGATATTGCTCGTTCGATCATGTTTCAATCCAATGTGCCTAAGAAATTCTGGTCTGAAGCTCTTTTAACCGCTTGTTTCTTAATTAATAGACAACCATCCTCTGTTCTTAAAGGACAAACTCCTTTCTCTGTGTTACGACCCACGGATCAACCCTTCTCTGTTCCCCTTAGAGTTTTTGGTTGCACTTCTTTTGTCCATAATTTTGACCCTAAGGCTGACAAAGTTTCTCCTAGGTCTATTAAAAAACTTGTTCCTTGGTTATTCTATTATTAGCAAAGGATACAAGTGTTACTGTCCTAGTCTTCTTCGCATGTTTGTGTCTAGGGATGTTACCTTCCATGAGACAACTCCATATTTCTCCGATGCTATGAGTAAGGGGGAGCAGTTGAGAGAGGGAGTGCCACAGATTTTCAAAGTGAGAGAGTGGCACCATCTGTGCAGAGTGAGGGAGCGCCACCCATCATTCCTAATTATACTTTTATTCAGGACGAGCAGGCAGCTGACATGCCTGTTATTCAGCAGTACCCATATGTTTATAGTAGGCGAGGCAGACAAGATCCAGAAGAGGTAGCGACACCAGTCCCTGAGCCTTCCTCATCGTCTTCTACTCACGAGATTCCTGCAGAAGCATCAGATCTTGATCTTCCTATTGCTGTTCGGAATGGTGCTCGTACTTGTACTATTAGACATCCTATTACAAATGTGTTGTCTGTCCCACTTATCTAAGCAGGCCCGCACATTTGCTATTAGGATTGATTCTATTGATATACCAAGGAATCACTATGATGCTATGAAGGACAGTGGCTGGAAACAGGCAATGCAGCTTGAGATGTCAGCTCTTTTGCATAATGGCACATGGGATCTTGTTGACTTACCTGCAGGAAAGAAAGTAGTGGGTTGCAGATGGGTTTTCACCATCAAACATAATCTTGATGGATCCGTTGATAGGTTGAAGGCCAGATTGGTAGCAAAGGGCTACACACAGACCTATGGAGTTGATTTCTTTGAGACCTTTTCTCCAGTAGCTCGTCTAAATTCTGTGCGGATTATTATTTCTCTGGCTACTACCTTTGATTGGCCCCTATTTCAGCTTGATGTGAAGAATGCCTTTCTACATGGTGACCTACAGGAAGAGGTATATATGGAGCAACCTCCTGGGTTTGTTGCTCAGGGGGACTGTCAGAAGGTGTGTAAATTGAAGAAAGCCATATATGGGCTGAAACAGTCTCCTCGAGCTTGGTTTGACAAGTTCAGTGACGTACTCCAGATGGGTTTTTCTCGCTCCATGACTGATCACTCTTTATTCTACGCTAGCTCTTCTTATAGCTCTATCATTATTGTTGTATATGTTGATGACATAATGATTACTGGTAGTGATTCTACATGCATATCTCGTGTGAAGGAAGGTTTGCAGAGACACTTCCAAACGAAGGATCTGGGTAAACTGAGATATTTTCTGGGCATTGAGGTGCTTAGATCTCATGCAGGTGTCAATCTATCTCAGAGGAAATATGTGCTTGACTTACTACAGGAGACAGGCATGGCTGAATTTAAACCGGTATCTACTCCTATGGATTATCACATCAAGGAGACGGTTGATGATGTTGAGTACTCAGATCCAGGATATTATAGGAGAATAGTTGGCAAGCTAATATATCTGACTGTTACACGACCTGACATTTCTTTTGCTGTAGGCGTTGTGAGTCAGCATATGCACTCACCACGACAGTCACACTGGACAACAGTTTGTCGGATTCTGAGATATCTGAAGAGTGCTCCCGGTAAGGGGATCACTTATTCTAAACCCAAGGTGACTCCGTCTACTTTGACTCTCACAGGGTATTCAGATGTAGATTGGGCTGGTGATCATACTGATAGAAGGTCTACATCAGGCTACTGTACCTTCCTAGGTGATCATTTGATTACTTGGAAAAGCAAAAAGCAGCATGTGGTAGCTAGATCCAACACTGAGTCTGAATACCGTGCTATGGCCCATGCATGTTGTGAACTACAATGGGTCAAATCTGTTCTTTCTGAGTTAAAAATCACTATTATGTCTTCTATGGAGCTCAAGTGTGACAACCAGTCTGCTATACACATTGCCAGGAATCCTATCTTTCATGAGCGTACAAAGCATATAGAAGTCGATTGCCATTTTATTCGTGATCAAATCAAAGATGGCACCATTGTGACGCCATACGTCAAGTCTGAAGATCAACTGGCGGATATCTTGATAAAGCCTTTGGGTCCGACAACTTTTCAGAGATTATGTGGCAAGCTGGGCATACACGATGTGTACTCTCCATCTTGAGGGGGAGTGTGAAACAACCTGCATCCCCGTCGATACTATCGACAGGAGGTCGATGGTATCGAGATTACCACAGCAACAGAACAGCACTCTGTCGATACCATCGACAGTCCTGTCGATGGTATCGACAGTGAAACAGCGGCGGAAATCGACGATCTGCTTCCTGGTTCTATCTTTATTATATTATTTGTTTTATTGTTTCTCTATTATTTTCTCCTTTGTACCACTATGTATCTTACCCTAATATATAAAAAGAAGAGAGACGGCTATTGCCCTCTCAAGAAAGTTTCTCCTTACAGCCTACAAATCTCTCGGTGTTCGTCTCCTCTTCTCCTCATCTCTTCTCACAAAATACATATATGTATGTAGGTGATAGATGTATTTATTGTATTTAACTACTTATATATGTGTAATTCATATATATGTGTGTATGTGTGTGTGTGCGCACGTATTTGTGTGTGCGTGCAATATATATATGTGCAATATACATATATACATGTTGTGAATAGAAATTCTTATTATGAGTAAAACAACATTATAGAGAGTCATATATATAGCTTTGTCTCAAGGTATGATGTACCAGAGACACAACATACATAAATTAAATAAATACTAATGGCCTTAAGTAGAGGCAGCCCAATTAGCTAATATAGAGATAATAATTAACATAAAATACCACCAACACTCCCCCTCAAGCTGGAGAGTATCTGTCATGTATTCTTAGCTTGACACACATTTAGGAGAAGGATGAAGGATGAAGTGGTTTGGTGAAGATATCAATAATCTGTTCTCCAGTCTTCACACATGGTGTAATGATTTTTTTGGCACAAACCAATGAAAGAGATATCGATGATATCGTCGGTATACCGACCGGTATACCGATATCGACGACATCGGTCGTCGGTTCACACAAACCTGTCGTTGGGATTGCAAATATTGGTAAACCGATGGCATACCACCAAATATCGCCAAATACCGCCAAATTTCGACGAAATTTACTGGTATACCGACAGAAATACCGATTTTTTTTCGTACTTGAGTCTGTTTCTGTTGTTTGAGAGGAGGAAATGGCGGAGCAAAGGGATCTCAACAACTAGGGCTTAGATAAGTCTAATCTAAGGTATGCCTTTATGTTTTCTACCATTTCTCTCATTTACACTTCATCTATCTCAATTAAAATGTAAATTCATCCCAAAAAGCCTTAAATTGGCAAAGATCCCGCCATCTACTTTTTTATGTCTTCCTAATTGTATGTGTTCTTAGATCTACAACATTTTCTCATAATCTACATTATAATCATAGTAATATACCTAAATAATCCACGAAATATAAGTATAATTTGTTATCATTTTTAGTAGTAAGCTAATTAGTATACATATGTTCTTCTTACTAGTATTTTTATCATACAAAGGAATAAAATGTACTACTTCACAACACAACAAACACATATTGTAAAAAAGTATAGATTTTATAATTTTCTAGTCTTATATTTGTTTATATATGGCAATTGCTACATATATCCCACAACATGGACATGGTAACTACACTTTTATAATATCGCATCCCTACGACATGCATATAGTGGGCATGGTAATAATGGCTTTTATACTTATCCCGCTATTGTGCATAATCCATGGAGAAACTCACTACCGCATATCAAGATCATGTGGTAATAAACAACGGCGGATAAAAGCTATCACAATAGTGATGGTGCCTAACTTCCTTGACAGTCATGAAGTTAATTGTCAAAGTCACACATTGAAGAAGCGCAATAGAAAGCCCTGGTGTATATTTTCTTTCAGAATCTAATATGATGCATATGGAGACATAGTACTGTAAAATTCTAAAACATATCGTGTTTAATTACATAATACAAACGAGTATTATACACTTATGTAGTATTGTACATGACGTGTATGAGCAACACATAACTTCATACCACCAACCTTACATAATGTACATGTCATGGGAGCAATATGTCAACAATATCAACTCAACATTGTATGGAGAATCAGTGTGTAACTCGACATACAACTAATATGAGTTAGTAAGTTACTATGCTATTCATGTGTTGTAAATTGAATATTATTGCATAAGTGTGTGTATTTATGATTATGGATTGTGCTAGTAAAATTCCAAATCTTAATTCCAATATTTTGTTATCGAAACCCTTCATCGAAATCCTCAGAAAACAGGACAGGTTTCCTACCTCCCACGTGATGGACAACCCCCCACATACCCCTTATAGAATTTTATTGCATAAAACGATGCACTTAGGTGTAGAGATTACACCTGTAACATTTCATGATTTAATTCGTTCATTTTGGCGTCGATATGGCCAGGATTGCACTTGTCAATACTTCCGTCGATATATCGGTAAATATCTATATCAAGGAAAGAGATATCGACGGTACCGTCAGTATACCGGCCGGTATACCGATATCGACGCCATCGGTCATCGGTTTAAGCAAGTCTGCCGCTGGGATTGCAAATATCGGTAAACCAGTGGACTTATCGGTAAAACCGCCCGATATATGCGAGAACCGAGGGTGCCGTTGCAAAATGCCCCACTTAAGGGCGGTATTGGCGGCATGTCGCCCCGACATACCGAGATTTGCAAACCCGAGTCTGCTGCTGCTGCTGGATTGAAGAAACAAGGGGATTTTGGGCTTCTTTCCTTGGAGCTCAAATCAGCCCTGATCAAGGTATGTTTTCTTAATTTCTTTCATTTCTCATCATTTCTAACCCCTCCCCTCTCTATTTCCTTCTATTTTCACCACAGAACTTCTCTAAAATTCTCTAAATACACCCAAATTCTAGATCTACTCCAAAAATCTTAGGATTAATGCCATTTAACAATAGATCTATGATTATTTTATGTAGATCTACTAATGTATCACTAGATCTACTACTATTAATTAATATTATCATATAATTTCACTAATTAATATAAAATTCGTAATAATACAATAAGTACTATTAATAATAGGTATCTAACTTAGGTTTAGTAGAAGAAGTTGTACCAAATACTAATATGAACAAATACAAACAAAAATATAGCAAAAATATTTATATTTTTTTATTTTTCATTTAGAAAAAATACTGAAAATAAAAAAATTACATTTTTTCTACATAAATATGTGTTAGTGTTATATAAGATGGAATGAGTAATTTGTATCACATCACTTGCCTTAATACTAGATTAATATCAGATTATATATTTTTATAAATAATTTCAGACTTTTATTTTTTTATTTAACCCTTTTTCTTGGTAATAAAAATCTTAAAAAATATTGTGCTTGATTCTATAAATACATTTAACATTTATACACTTAAAGTATTGTGTTTGATTCTATAATACATCAAATAGATTAATTTCTTGCAACTTAATGGGTTTGATTTCATACACCTAATTTTTGTTTGTCTTTGTCTTTTTGCAGTGTTGACTTTTGACTTTTGAGAAGATGTCTTCAAACGATGGTGAGGGTGCTGGGGCCGGTAATGTTGGAGCTAAGGATGTGGATTTTTCATGGCATCACTGCACGCCTCTTGACGGGAACAGGGGAAAGATAATTTGCAATTACTGCAAGAAGACAATTGGTGGAGGATTACTAGATTTAAACGTCACATTACTGGTGGTGACAAAAATGTGGCAATGTTCCAGAGGTGTCCCCAAAGTGTTAGGGATGATTTCAAGAAACTTCTGGGTGCAAAGAAACAAAAACAACAAAAGATGAAGGAGGTTGACAAGGCTTACACAGATACATTGTTTGATGTTAGGCCCACAGGTTCAACAGCTGAATCTGATGATGATATAGGATATCCTCCTGAATGTGATACAACTTATTCACGTCGTATGTATAGACGTGCCATCAGAGAATCTCAAAAAAGTGAGTGGGAAAGGGAGGAGACAACTCGGATTACAAGGAGGTATGGGTCATATGGTGCAGGTGGAGGTAGTGGGGCTGTACGTATTCCTGTTGTTGACCTAGATGACGATGAAGACCAAGCTGGTCATGGTAAAAGGAAGAAAGGAGGCACTGATACACTTTTCCATTCTGTTCGTGTGAGATTGAGGAATGTTGATGAGCCAGGGGTTAGGAAGCCAGAGGCTAGGCAAAAAAGCCTCAAAGCAATGTTTACTAGTGCAGAAGATAAGGTTGGCAAGGCAGTGGGTAAGTTCTTCTTTGCTCATGGTATACCTGCACACGTTGCAACTGAACCCTATGTGCAACATATGGTAGATGTGATAGGGAAGTCTGATAGGGGCATCAAGGCCCCCAGTTCATATGAATTAATGAACAAGTATCTTCCCCTAGAGAAGAAGGATCTACAAGCATGGATTTCAGACCAAAAACATGTGGTCCGAATATGGCTTCAAACTTATGTGTGATGGGTGGACTAGTGGAAACATAAGACAAATTATCAACTTTCTTGCACATTGTTGTGGATCCACAGTTTTTCTAGACTCTGTTGATGCTTCAGGTGAGGTCAGGAACCACAGGTTCATAAAGAGACTAATGAAGACATACATGAAGCAGGTTGGTGTGGAGAATGTCGTGTAGATAGTTAGTGATAATGCTTCTGTCTTCAAGAAGGCCGGTGAGAGTTTAATGAAGAAATATTCGGTCTATTGGACACCATGTGTTGCCCACTGCATAGATCTCATTCTTAAGGACATGGGCTCAATTGATTTCATCACATCTGTTGTCATTGATGGTAGGTTGATCACGAGATTCATCTAGAACCATTCTTTTCTGCTAAATGCAATGAGGCAACCTGAGTATTGTGGTGGTGATCTAATTAGAACAGGGGCAACTAGATTTGCAACAAATTTTCTTGCCTTACAATCGTTAAAGTCCAAAAAGGATGGACTTAGGAGGCTCTTCAATGGAGTGGAGTTGACCTCCATGAAGGAGCACAACACCCTGGTTGGTAGAAGAATTGAGGAGTTGATTGCCGGCCAACCTTTTTGGGATAAGGCTAATAGAGTGCTGTGAATAATGAAACCCATTATCAAAGTATTGAGGCTAGTAGATGGTGACAAAACTGCAACAATGCCTTTCCTATATGATGCAATGACCTCAATGGTGGACAGTATCAAAGAAGCAACTCCTAGGTCCAATGAGCAATACATAAAAATTTATGAGAATCGTTGGACAAATATGCTTTTGCATCCATTGCATAAAGCAGGTATATATCTCAATTATATTCTAACTTCTAAGTTATTGGTCTAACTCATAGTCTACAAATAAAATGTCATTCTTATTTCCTTATTTACATTTGTGACAACTTACTATTTGATTATGAGGTTCCAATACTCATGAACACTAGGCTTGAATGCGCCTCTAATGAATGCAGTGAGAGATGTCACTAACAAGTTCATTACCTCTCCAGAAGAGTGATTGCTAGTACTGGAAGAGGTATATAACTATATAACTTACATTCTTAATTTCAAATTAGTCTTTCCTTTGATTTCATCATCTCAATATCGTATATATTACTTTTGCAGTTGCTCCAGTTTTGTGAAAGCACTGGATGTTTTGGTCATCCAAATGCGGTTGGTGACCGCGAGGCAGGTGATCCTTGTAAGTGGTGGGTTTGGAATGGAACAGATGCCCCTATTTAAGAAAAGTGGCTATTCACATCCTTGCTCAAACAACATCTGCAGGGGGTTGTGAAAGAAATTGGAGCACTTTCAATCTGATACACTCGAAGAGAAGAAACAGGCTTGGTGCAAACAGGTTGAGGGATCTTGTCTACGTTCACTACAACATGTGGTTGAGGGCTAGAGAAATACAAGATGCCAACTATAAGGAAGTGGATTTTGATGTTGTCCATGATCCCATTAACACCGCATATACTGTTAACACTAAAAGACGTAGAGAACTGGAGGATGATTCAGAAAATCCTTTAGAGGAATGGCCACGTCCACGACTACGGCCACGTCCAAAATCAACAGTACGAGCAACCAAGGCAGGATGCTCAATAGCAGGTGTAGAGGATACTGATGGGAGTCGCTGGACTCGCTTTAGAACGTCGCAAAGAGTCGGTAGCGGACCACTTGACATAATTTGATCAACCACGCCTGAAAAAGATGCAGGTAGGGCAACCAGGAACTGAACAAGTTGGAGTTCATTGCGCTGCTTCTGAGCCTCTTTGATGTCAGCAGTCAGAGGGTGGTAGATCTCATACTCATTCCAGAGAGCAGAACATTGATTGTAAAAACCTTCAATAGACGCATCTGAGGAGTACTCCTTGGCTAGGTTTTTGAAAATTTCAAAAACCCTCTTAGGATTTTGTTGATGCGAGTAGACATGAGACAGCATGTTCCACATTGCTTTGGCATCATGAAGGCACAGTAGAGACTGACTAATGCGCGGCTTGGTGCTATTGAGAAGCCATGACATAACGCTCGAGTCATCTTTCGACCATTGGGCATAAGCTTGTTTGGTCTTGTCGTCAGCAGTGGCAGCATAAACAACAGGAGGATCAGTGGTAAGATGTGAGTATCGGCCTTGAGCCTTCACATACAGTACAAAGGACGCCGACCACAGATGGTAGTTCGAGCCGTCGAGCTTGACAGTGGTAACACAGAGAGACCGAGGAGGCTCAATGGAAGCCATACTGAGCAGAGGCAGGCAGTAGCAAGATGGTGACGTAGCAGCAACAGGCAACAACTAAAGAACCCAAGATTGGGCAACAACAAACAGTAAATAATGAACCATCTATGGGGCAGTAGCAGCAGCAGGGATCTGACGCATCAGATTAGAAGGACCCGTTTTCGGGCAGAGAGATGGATAAAAGGAACCTACGCCGACATGAGGAAATCAATATTCCTTCATGAGGCGCAGGTAGAGAAAGATCTGGAGACGTAGAGGACTCCCAACGTGAGAGTTCTATGGCTTCCCGGAAGAACGGATTAACCACTAGGAGAAGAGGAAGGGAGGTGATAGTGGGGAAAGTAGAGGAAGGAGAAGAGTAGCAACTGTCGGGTAGAGGAGTGGTGAGGTGAGGGGCGGACGTGGACAGGAGGGTGGGCGGTGGCAGCCGGTGGGTGAAGGGGCGGCGGCGACAGCAAGAAGGGGGGGTGGCGGCGGGTGGGGGAGGGGTAGGTGGCGGCGGTGGGTGGTTCGCGGCGGGTGGGGAAGGGAAGGTGGTGGTGGCGGCGGGTGGGGAAGGTGGAGGTGGCGGCGGGTGAGGACAGCAGCGGTGGCGCTGGGCAGGGAAGCCGACGGCGGCGAGGGGGGGGACTCAGGGCATAGGGGCAGGGTGGGAAGAAAAATAGGGGACCGGACCTGCTCTTGATACCATATGAATAAACTGAGACTTGTTTATTGAGTGAGTAAAAACAGTATACAATACAATCTCTTATATAACAGAAGAGAATAGAGACTAAAGCAAAGGTGAGCAATATGGGACTAAACTACAGAAGAGAACAACTTAAGTGAGGCAAATAGTATGCACATGACACTCAACAAAACATAACAGAACACAACATATCTCTATAGTATGTATGCATATCCTCCGACTTTTTCTGAAAACACTGACCGTATTTTGTCGTACATTAAGTGTTTCTCACCCAAATTTACCAAATAAAACCTTAATTCCACATGTTTCAACTCGACGTACATTTATCAGATACTTAATTTGTGACTATGGATAGGACTATCTATATATTGGTTATCACAAATTGATGAAACAAGACCATGTGCATGAATTCCCAAATTAGGTATAGAGAAGTGTACATCTTGCATGGGCTACAAAACAATATTCTATCTTTGTGGAGTTGGCAACAACTGATTGCATCTTGCTTTTCTAGTTAACAAGATGTCCACAAAAAGACGACAATAGCTAGAGATAGATATGCGATATGTTATATTAGCATTACCATGTCACTAGACTAGTTGTAGTCTGTTAGTAGGATGATCGTCGTAAAATATGTGAATCCTTTAACAAGAGCCCCTTTTCAAATATCACAAAATTTGGAATAGGCCTAAAGAGCAAGATCTTTTAAGGGTCGGACATCACTTAATTCGATATCCAACTAATATGTGTTGGATTTCAAATCTCGACAAATCATATACCAGATTCCAATATATCCAATTTGAAAAAAAATCAAAAACTACACACACATATCATTTTATTATATTAGTTATATACAAATAAACATGAAAATATAAGCATTATATTATATATGTTTGAAATAATTATTATATTTCCTACACAATATATATTTTTAACCTTAAAAGTTATTTCAAATTCAGACAATTATCAAAATCTAGATAATATGCAATGGCGTTGAATCTCGTAGATGTCATATTATTATATCCATTAGACATCGGATCATATCATACTTTAAAATGTCCAATTTAGAGGCTTTTTAATAGCCCACAAAATAGAAATTACATAATTTTGAAAATTCAATTCATGTTAATGCAACATTTTGACAAACGATGTCGACGACCATATAAAGGAATTAAGTCACATAATTTTACTAAGATGATCGACGTATAGAAAATACATATTATGCAATAATATCATATATTGATATTGGGTGAGAGGTCATTTTACACGCGAGGGTGAAAAGATACATATTTGCTTCAATGGGGTCTCATTTACGCATTATACACATTCTCTCTCTCTCTCTCTCACACACACACACACACAAAAAAAAAAAACACACACACACACACATATATACTATTACATAATAATATATAATATCTTGTATGCAATTAAATGAGACAAAGCAACCCACATTTTTTCAGATATTTTATTTATTTTATATTTTTTAATAAAATTACACCTAAAATTTCCGACATGGTATGCTGAATTTCTATATCAAGTCTCCACCGAAACTGAAATTTTAAGTGAAAGTTTCCCATTTTGGTCGACATCATAAACATGGGATCAAATATCATATCAATATCCTACTCGAATTCGATCCATTTATAGGCCTACCAGTATGAATTTCATAATGCTTGCATGGTCTTATGGGCCCAAGGTTTCAAAAATTGCCCATTTAATCACCCATTTTATATATATCTAAACATTCAGTTTTCTATTTACTTTTTATGTAAAATAACATACATACGTATATAAAAAATATATTTTTAGGAATTTTGATATATACCTAAACACCTACAGAACATTATAAAACACTCAAATAGTTTATAACACAACCACAAAATAATGATTGAACAAATATAAACAAAATTACATAAATTTAAGAATTAAACAATAGACTTATCGTATATTTACATAGCTTAACATTAAAACAATAGACTTATTGTATCAGTAGATACAGGCTACAGCAATATTCAGATCATTTAAATCAGCAATAGATTAGTATTTAATACAGTAGAAGTAAAACAATAGGTGATTGACTGACAAAAACATAGTTACACAGTACTTCAGAGAATAACTCATTATAAATAAGTCTCACAAAAACGAAATACAAACTTGTATAAAATACAGAGTATGCAAACAACAAATAAGCATATACAACCAGGGATATAGCTATATAAGCATTTACACAGCCAGGGATATAGCCAGGGATATAACTATATAAGGATTTACAGAGCATGCGTATTGATAGGTAGAAAAGTTGATTAGGAACAAATCCAGTAGACTATGGGCCTTTCGGGGCCCAGCTGGGTGCTTTTCCAAAAAAGGGCTAAAGCGGGCGATTTTATCCCCTCTAAACGGCCGATTAATTGGGAAATCGGCATTAAGCGGGCGATTAATGGCAACCTTTCTAACTGTTGATTTTGGGCAAAATCAAGCAGCTGGAGTGCTGGGCCGATTAAACGGCCGCTCAGGACGATTCTCAATTCACTGTGTGGGCCTAACCCTGTTTGATCAGAAAGACTGTCACTGTCAGCTTTAGCCATTCTATTAAACCCAGGCTGAACTTTGAGCAAAATATGATATATTGATCGACTACGCTGTTTTGAAGGAAGAAATAAACAAATTTAAAAATATCTTTTAAATAGAAAATAGTGTGCCTCTTTAATTATACTAGCAGGAGTACACGTGCTAAGCACGTGTTTTCCAATTAATATAATCTAATATGCGACCATTAAATGCATTATGTATGATATTCTACACTGACATAAACACAAAATCTATACGTTAATCTTTTTTGACAAAACAACACAATCAATTACAGCTAACTCTCATTTCAGTGAGTGTTATCACCAAAAATGTATGTGTTCTCTTTTTTAAACTACATATTGATGATTAATATATAAATACTACTCACAATAGTTTACATTAATCGCTCAAAAACAACAACGTGGTTGACTGTCAATTAACTCAGCTCCAACATTCAGAGTGTTGCTAAAGGAAAACTACTTGATCACATGCCAACATACTCTTTCCACTTTGTATCATGTTATTATAAAAATTACAGGTGTCGCCTTTCTTTGACATGCTTCCATTGACGGTAAAAGTATATAATGGTAAATATATAATTAGTACTCACAATAATTTCTGTATAACTCATTAAAAGAGAATGACTCAGTAGAGAATGAAGTTTTACATGCACTTCATTAGTCAGTATGTTCTTATTGACAATTAAAATATCATTATAATTATTATATATATAATTTATACACAACCCACTAAAAAGAAGAACTCAATTAACTGTTATTTGACTCCCTCTAACCTAAAGTGTGTGATGATCAAAATAATTATGTCTTACTAATTGAATTACTTTACACTCGTTAAGTGTATTTTTTAGATAACAACTCGATAACCTACCAACTGACATCCTCTAATTTATATCAAGTCATTATCAAAATTACATGTGTCGCCATTTTTGACATACTTCCAACGCCGACAAAAATATACAATGGTAAATATATAATTAGTACTCACAATAATTTACATGTAACCCGTCAAAAGAGGACGACTCAATAAATTCTCTACAAACTGCTTCCAACACAAAACTTTACATGTGCTTCATAAGCCAGTATATTCTTGTTGACAACCAATATATAATTCATATTCGAATAATTAACACAGCCCAATAAAAATAATAACTCAATTGATTATCATTTGACTCCCTCTAACCGAAAATATGTAATGTTTGAAATCACTTTACAGTAAGTATACAATCAAACTTAGCCTATCAACCACACATACAATTGTTGAAGCGCATAATTGTATTGTTGAGACACATACATGCCGTATCTACTTGCATGATAAGAATAGCAAATATAGACAAACGAATCGAATTTCTCAATCAAGATCAGTCTGAAAAAATAGTGAATTAACTTTTCCACAACACATAAATTTTGTTATATTACATAAAGCCTTATTTCAATAATGGTTTTTTTACGGACGCAAAACAAACCTGAGATTTAAATACAGTTTTTTATTATAGAAATCAAGCCTATCCAAAGTAACCTGGCGGGTGTATTTCTTGGATAAACATGATTCAATGGAAATGTACTAAAATAGATAAACATACATGTACGATGAGGACAGCAAATACAGACACCCTATTTGAATTTCCACATTAAGATCAGTCTAAAAACGTAGTGAATTAAATTTTTCACAACACACATATTTTGCTGTCACATAAAGCCTTCTATGCACTAATGGCTTTTTTATCAATGCAAAATAGATTGAGAGACATTCCGATGAGCATAACATAGATTTAAATATAGATTTTTACTTTAGAAGTGAATCCTATCAAAAACAACTTAACGGGTGTATTTCGTGGATTAACTTGACTCGAAGGAGAGGTAAAGTCCAGCTACCAAGTAGGCAGGTGTGATGAGCTAGCAAGCAGAGACCTAAAACTGTCTCCAACACAACTCAATTAATTACCGCTAACTCCCATTTCATTGTGTTATCACCAAAAATTAATGATGAATATATAATTAGTACTCACAATAATTTCTATGTAACTCGTTAAGAGAGAATGACTCAATAGAGAATGAAGTTTTACATACACTTCCTTCGTCGGTATGTTCTTATTGACAATTAAAATATCATTATAATTACTATATATATAACTTATACACAATCCACTAAAAGGAAGAACTCAATTAACAGTTATTTGACTCCCTCTAACCTAAAGTATGTGATGGTCAAAATAATTATGTCTTACTAATTGAATTACTTTAACACCCGTTAAGTGTATTTTTCAGAGAACAACTTGATAAGCTACCAACTGACTTCCTCTAATTTATATCAAGTCATTATCAAAATTACATGTGTCACCATTTTTTGACATGTTTCCAACGACAACAGAAATATATAATGGTGAATATATAATTAGTACTCACAATAATTTACATATAACTCGTCAAAAGGGAACAACTCGATTAATTCTCTGCAGACTGCTTCCAACACGAAACTTTACACGTGCTTCATTAGCCAGTACATTCTTGTTGACAATCAAATATAATTCATATTCGAGTAATTAACACAACCCATTAAAAGTAATAACTCGATTAATTATCATTTGACTCCCTCTAACCAAAAATATGTAATGTTTGAAATCACTTTACAGTAAGTATACAGATAAACTTAGCATATCGACCACACATACAATTATTGAAGCACATAAATGTATTGTTGAGTCACACACATATCGTATCTACTTGCATGATGAGAATATAAAATATAGACAAACTAATCGAATTTCCTAATCAAGATCAGTATGAAAAAATAGTGAATTAACTTTTCCACAACACATAAATTTTTCTATCACATAAAGCCTTATTTCAATAATAACGTTTTTTACGGGCGCAAAACAAACCTGAAATTTAAATACAGATTTTTATTATAGAAGTCAAGCCTATCCAAAGCAACATGGCGGGTGTATTTCTTGGATAAACATGACTCAACGGAAATGTACTAAAACAAATAAACATACATGTACGATGAGGACAACAAATACATACACCCTATTTGAATTTCCATATCAAGATAAGCCTAAAAATAGTGAATTAATTTTTTCACAACACACATGCTTTGTTGTTACATAAAGCCTTCTATGCAGTAATGGCTTTTTTCCCAACGCAAAACAAATTGAGAGACATTCTGATGAGCATAATATAGATTTAAATATAGATTTTACTTTAGAAGTGAAGCCTATCAAAAGAAACCTGACGGGTGTATTTCGTAGATTAACTTGACTGTAAGGAGAGGTAAAGTCCAGGCTACCAAGTAGGCAGGTGCGATGAGCTAGTAAGCAGAGACATGGGCTGTTCGAAAAGCATTCAGTCTAATGGAAATTACACAATAGATTCAATATAATAACATTTAAAAAAGGGAGCAACTGAAGCAGCTCGACAGCAGCCAGCTGACTCCCTTTTATTATAGGTATATAGATATAGATTTAAGTACACATATAGACTGTGTAAACACATAGACACAATGGACCAATGTGAATTAGATGCCCTTATTTTTCCAGCAAAAATGTCAAAAAAGGTGAATAGAAAAAAATTACAAACAAACAAAGCGGCTCAAACTGAACGCGATATCTTTATTTGGCCTAACAAAAAAACCTGGGATAAATAAAAAATTGCAAACGAACAAAGCAGCTTAATTACAAAATATAAAAATAAAATAAAAAAAGCTTCCGAGCAAAGCAGCTCGATAGTAGGCAATAAAAAAACCTGGGATAAATAAAAAAAATTGCAAACGAACAAAGCAGCTTAATTACAAAATATAAAAATAAAATAAAAAAAGTTGCCGAGCAAAGCAGCTCGACAGCAGGCAGGAGACTGCCCTTTATTATAGGTATATAGATGCTCCTAATTTTGGATATTCAATGTTGTTATCAATGTGCATGACTCCTATGTAATAAGTACTGATTAGAATCTTATGCTTGAAATGGGCTAAGTTCATGCATATGTGTGCAGGATTTGTGTCTCACTGTGGTTATCTTGTATAATCACATGTTAAGATGACATATCAAACTAAAGGTAGATATTTAACCACAAATATCGTACGGACAAATCATTTAAAATCTCTGGATAATTTGTATAGAATAAGGTTAGGTTGACCTATAAGTTATACATTGTCCATATTTTGATAATGACTTAATCATTCCATTCATATGTATCTAATATGTGTATTCAAGATTGATCTCAGGTTTTAGGTACATGAAAAGGACCAATTTACACAAGCCCTAGCTTGTCAAAGTTCAAGTCAAATGCAATGCAAGTGTGCTAATAAGGAAATCACTTCAAATCAACCTTAGAAGTTTTTTGTAATCACTTGTATTGATGATATGACTTGCAACTAAGATGAGAAAAATATGTGGGACACTTAGTACCAAGTTTTAATCACTTATTTGTCAAATTAGAAAATCGATCACAGGTTGTTGCTCGGTCGAGTTACAATCTCGACCAATCTCATGGATGGATTTTCTGAAAGTAGCAATCGGTCGAGTTGTGCATTCACAGAACTCGACCAAACGACCTTCTGACCAAATGCAATTTTGGCTGATGGGTCGAGTTTCCCAGAACAAACTCGACCGTTAGTTTGAAAATTGGATTTGTCTTTTAGTCGATCGGTCGAGTTAATGCACTGTACGGAAAATGCTAAAAAAGTAATTATAACCGTTGGTGACTTGTTTGGACGAAAATAGATCCGTTGCCTTGTGCAAAAAGGGCTATATTTCGGCCCTAAGTGTTCCCCAACTCAAGGGAGCACCCCCAGCTATAAATAGGACCTCTTGGAGTTCATTCCAAGTTTGCTCATTCACTACATTCAAGGTCCTTGCTATAGTTGAGTGTGCTACTACTCCTTGAGCCCCTTTCTCTCTCTAGTTTATACTTCATTTTGTGATTTGTGAGTGAGTTAGGCTTATTGTAAGAGAGCTCCACCTTTGTATATGTAAAACTCTCAAATCTTCCACTACTTCCCTATCCCCTACTCTCACGAAGAAAAGCTGAAGCAAGCTCCATCGAGTGAAGGAGTTGTTGCTGGTCCTCTTCAAGGCTGTTGAAGAGGTGGTGATCTTCTCCAAGTGAAGGACTCAAAGGCTGAAGATCCAAGGGGAGAAGCAAAGTCCTTCAAGGCGGAAGACTTGAACTTGAGTGGGTAAGACCTAGGTAAAGGCTGAAGACTCAAGCTAAGTGGGTAAGTTCATTGGTAAGGTGGAGATCTCCTTGTGATTGGATGGCTCTATTCATCCCCTCCTCTAGAGCCCTTAGATTCAACAGGTTACACTTTGTTTAATGAAAAATGTGAAGAGATTTAAGTAACATTTAATTTTAACTCAGATCAATTTTTGTTACAATATCCTTTTTTTGTATATGTTCCTACAATATCCTTCTTCTGATCCGGGACTAAGGACCTAGGATACAACTATAAATTCACTTCAGACATTGCATCACAGTTATCATGATAGATTTACTTACTCAGTCATAAAAGATTACAAGTTTGATTTAGATCAGGTAGGAAGCACGGACACTTCTATACAGCCCCCGTGTCCATGTCAGGCACGTTTTGGACACGGACACTTCGTGGACACGGCCCAAAACGTTTTGGACACGGCCAGGATGTATCCTGTCCATGTTGGTCCATTTTTGCAGCCCGGACACTTCATGGATACGGCCCGGACACTTCCTGGACCGTCTGCAGCTGCTGCAGCAGTCTATTTCTGAGTAAATTCTGAATATAAAGCTGCTATTCAACTATACTTATCATTGAGGAACTGACCAACTGTTATATAAAGCTGTATACTAACTTGAATTGCATATAAAATATCTTAAAAAGATTAAACATGTAAAGTCCAAGATGAATTAGATATCATAAATCACATATTGATCTAATTATTTGATTGATTGAGTAATGCAAAGTCATTTACTATATCTGAATTCTGCTATATTTATTGAAAGTAATGCAACAGATAGGTGTATACTTCATATTTTATCTACTGAACCAACACATGCAGATTCATATCTGTATACAATCATGTTTTCATTTATTTAATCTGAAATTCTGCTATATCTACTGAAAGTAATGCAACAGTTAGGTATCTACTTCATATTGTTTCTACTGCACACACAAACACATGCATACTTCAAATTCATATACTATTATACATACATATATATATATAATTCTAGACAATTTTTCAATAAATTTAGATGCATACATACAGAAATATATACATATACACATATAAATATATACATTATATGCACATTTGTATATATTAAAAAAAAACATCTAGAGTCGTGTCCGTGTCCTATGTTTTAGAAAATTGACGTGTCCCGTGCCCGTTTCGGTGTCCGTGTCCGTGTCCGTGTCTAGAAACGTGTCCATGCTTCCTTGGATCAGGAATTCATGAGGACGGACATGTATGTCAAAAAAGAGTAAATAGTTTATTGGCAAGCCAGGTACATGAATCGTTTGCACCATTTAGTTGGCTGAGAAAAATCAAACTAAAAAAAGTTACTACATTTGGCAACTTTTTGACGCATTGGTATTACATTTGTCGAGCTCAGCAGTTTGTCTTGCAACCCAAGTAGAGGCAATAAATGATCGAAAATTGGGCCCAGATTCACTATCAGCGTTTGCTGGCCGTTTCTAGCTGGGCTATTATTAAACTTACAAGTATATTGAATAGACATCAAAGACCATTATAACTCCTGTATGCCACCAATTTAACCGAGACAGACTGAGTTGAGAAAGAAAAGTGTGGAGACCTAAGTTACTTGGGGAGAGAAAAAGAACAGATTTAGATTCATGATATCAACGGAATAAGAACCCTAGTCGAATGAAAAAGAAGGATCCATGCAACAGACCCGAGAATGATTGATATTGAGGCTTAGATTACCTCAACAATGACCATACACAGTTGTAACAAGAGTATTTTGTTTGGGAGAATGCTAGCTGTCAACAAATTTTTTACTGAAATACCTCCCTGCATAACCATTGTTCTGTGGTAATCTTCTTATTATAATATTTTATACCTACACAAACAAACACACTCTCCAACCAATCAGCTAGCATGTTTCTCGAGGGGAACAGTATCGACTAGTATCTTACTATTCACGAGCCTGTCCCACCCACAATTCCATGGCTTTGCAATCTTGTCCTCAGTAAGAAAATAAATATAATACCAAAGAGAGTCACATACTTAACTTGCGTTCCATGCAGTTAATTAGATTGTGTATTTTTCTGTGTTAAAAACATGAACAGAGCATTCCTGTAACTAACAAGGAGAGGCATGGTGAAAACTAGATGTTACAATTGCCAGCAACATAGGCCAAAACCATCCACAAGTTTAAGTTCTCACACAATATGTTACCTGATGTTGAATGCTAACTGAACCTTCAAATGAAAGAATAGAATAAGGAGATATTACCTGATGTTGAATGCTAACGGAACCTCCAAATAAAAGAATAGAATAAGGAGATATCACACTTGTGTCTCTTAGAAAAATTCTATTGGTCTCGACCTGCAAAAATGGAAAGCACTAATATATCAGCATGTACAACATCATTTGTTTTCAAAGAACATAAAAATTATAACACCATTGATGACTTTGGAAGTATTTCTATAAGATAGTTAGATAACAGTGTAGAGACATGTGCTGATGTAGGACAAGCATAGCCTTTTAAATAGTCTTTTTAGTAGTTTTTATATTGTTTTATCAGTTTCCTTGTGTTTTAGGGGTTATTTGATATTTTTCCATTTTATCTTGTTAAGCTTGTGGTTTAGTCCCACATTGGCTAATTGTCTAGTGAGTTGAGTTTAAACACCTATATATAGTCTTTGTAATGCTCTCAGAAAACAGACTTGATGAATGAAATCTTTTGACGAATATTATTCCAATTGATTAGTTATTTTACATTAGTTTAAATCATTATCATTAGTCTTAGATTTTTATTCATTAGGTTCTTCATCAATTGGTATCAGAGCATCTTACCCCAATTCTCATTGGGGTTTAGATCCTCCATTCTCTGTGTTCTTGTCCGCCGGGCAAAAGACAGTCACTGCCCTCTGTAGTTCGTTGTCCTTCGTCAACAGCAGAAGTTCGTCGTCTTTTGCCAACAAGCCAATCACCCAGTCTTCAAGCTCTTCTCCACGAGACTCTGATCCCACGCACCAGCCACCCGCTATTCACCCCTTGACCCCGCTGCCTCCTGATCCCAGTTCTTTGTCGCCAGCTCCGTCCACAAAACTCCTTGTCCTCCGTTCATCTCCATGCTCACGACAACCATCAATCCCCATCCCGTCCACAGCAACCCCCACTTCCGCTGCTCTGCAGAACCCGCTCACACACCAACCCACGCAAACAACTCCCACATACCACCGACTACGCCAGCAACCTTCTCTTCCTTTCCTGTCACAAACTCCTGCTCTCTGCTCATCCCACTAATTCTCTACCGGAGCAGCAGCCGCAAATCCAATTCACCTTCTCCGCTCATCCCTCTGCAGCAGTAGCCCGCTAATCCCATTCCCAGTGGTGACCCCCGACCTCCCTATCCCGATAAATCTACCAGCCGCTCTGCACTCCATCCCAATTCACCCTCACGCCCGTCCAAATAACCCAACACCTTCACCCTGCCACACACCAAATCTCCCGCAAAACCCCTTCACCCAGCCTGATACCTTCACAACCGCTACACCCTCACACGGTCACACCGCCACTCCCGCTTCACGTCAATCCTCTTCTCTACGAGATCTAAATCTCCAAGCAAACAGCTACTCACATACTCATCCTACCCGCATTACCCAGCAATCACCGCAGTTCCCTTCTCCTCCCGCATCCTGTCAATGCACACCCACCTGCTCAATCCCACAATCCTCCCCAACCAACAGCCATCGCAATACCCAACAGCGGTACCATAAGGGAGCAATAGCAACCAATGAGGCCTTTCAGCCGGCATACCATCAGCACTACACCCATAGCGTCATGTTCAGCATCACAACATCCCTTGTTCCCTTCCCTTAGCAGCTGAAACAGAAACAATCAGTGGGATAACGACAATCCACAGTCAAGGTTCTTCTTCAAAGTTGATTTGTGCTTGTCTACGGTTTGGCAGAATCATACGCAAGGGACAACGGTTTGACAGAATCATACGCAAGGGACAACTAGCAGACCGTCTCATCATGCAACAAGTATCTAGACCCGAAACACGTGTATTATTCTCAAAGGGATGTTGAGCCACAATACCATAATCCTTTTACATTTTGGACTGCTTGCTCACACTACAACTAGCAATATGCGTATTCACGTATCTATCTTAAAGATTACGTCTATTGTCAAAGATGTTATGGAGCCTTCTATTTTATTGAAGTAAAATCTCGTCTATCTGTGCCTTGCTTGACACCTTCCAAGAAGTACATATATCCTCCACATACAGACGGAAGATATACCATGCCGCAGGGGACTACGCCCCCTGACACCCCCCAAGCAACATGGCATGAACTCCCAGGAGACCTTTCGTCACTTCTACTATAACATCTATAGTTACAAATATCAAGCCTCGGATGTCTAGGCCTTCAGTCACATCTCCAGCGCAGGCTAATGTTTTGCAGCTTCAAATGCCCCTCGTCTTAGTTACATCTCCAGAGAAGCCTAATGTTTTGCAGCTCTCGATGCCCCTGATCTTAATTACAACTCTGGAGCCGCCTGATGTCTTGCAGTTTGAAATGACCATGGCCTCAGTTACAACTCCGGAGCCGCCTGATGTTTTACAGTGAGACGACCATGGCCTCAATTACAACTCCAAGACATGATGTTTTACAGCCTTGCTCAGAATTGCATATCTTCTGTTGAGGAATTTCCTTTTGCCACTACTCCTGTGAAATCTCCTCTAGCTGCCAATATCACTTTTCAGAACTCTGTGCATTCGATTACAACTCCAGAGTCTGATGTTCTTGAGATACCTGTGTCTTCAATTACAACTCCAGATTCTGATGTTCTTCAAATGCTCGTGCCTTTAATTACAACTCTGTCAGGATGTTTTGCAGCCTTCTACAGACTATATATCTTCTACTGAAAAATTCTCTTTTGCAATACTTGATACAAAACAAGAGTTGCATTGTAAACCAAAGAGGTCTATAAACTGTATGAGGATGTGTCCCAGGTTGACATTTCATATGACAGAGATATACATGTAGCATGTCTCTCTACAACGATCGACAAAGATGGGCCTACAGTGAAACTTCAGATGGCTTCCCCTGTAGTTAATGTTAATAGGAAAATTCAACCAGCAGATAAAAATATTGACGAGACATGCTTTGATGAGAAGCAAACATGGGCTACCTCCAATTTACTTGTTCAGAGAGTAATTGATTAGCCTCCTCCACAACCTCCAAGAATTTATGAGCTTTCTCCTTTTCCACAACATCCAAACATCATAGCAACTAAGTTAAAGATAGATATGGTGTTCTTGCCTGATTTCCTGCGCCCATTATCTTGTTCGTTGATGAGATGCTACGTGACTCATTTACAAAAACACTACTTCTTCGTGCCTCATATTATTGTTTTACTCATCAGAGTCGAGTCTTTTGAAGCAGAGTAGAGTTGATGTAGGATGAGCATAGCCTTTTAAATAGTCTTTTTAGTAGTTTTTATATGTTTTGTCAGTTTCCTTGTGTTTTAGGGGTTATTTGGTATTTTTTCAGTTTGTCTTATAAAGCATGTGGTTTAGTCCCACATTGGCTAATTGTCTAGTGAGTTGGGTTTAAACACCTATATATAGTCTTTGTAATGCTCTTAGAAAACACAGACTTGGTGAATGAAATCTTTTGATGAATATTATTCCCTTTGATTAGTTATTTTAGATTAGTTTAAATCTTTATAATTAGTCTTAGATTTTTTATTCATTAGGTTCTCCATTATGTGCCAAAAAGAAATGTTAACAAGGTTTGGAGATAGCTAGATAGGTTGTCCTGTATGCTAAGAATAAACTTGTCGAGGGGGTTGTAGCTCGGTGGAGAAGACTCGGGCTCCCTAGAGTAGGGACCCGGATTCGAATCCCCGGTTGTGCAACTTCGACGATCCTTGGTCCCGTCACGCACCTTGGCCACTGCGTGAGTTTACCTTGTCGACCATGATGTGCGGATAGTTGGGGAAAGTCGGGGGTTTACACTATCAAGGGGGTCACAATCATGGCGCTTCTTCGGGGGTAGTTCCCGCATATCCAAAAAAAAAACTTCATGGTAATCAAATTGAGAAACTCTAGATCCTATTGCTTAAAATTCAGATTCTCTCTCTCCAGTTTGTTTTATGTGCTCAAAATGGGAAGTTGGAATTTCTCATTGCTGTCCACAATCAACATCCAAGGACAACAATCATATATTGAGCACATATAGGGATACGGCACCAAGGAAAATTCAAGGATACAAGAATATGTGCACGCGCTTGCATGCACACACGACACAGTTATATAGATACATATATTATGAACAACATTAGAACATAAGTTTAGTAAAATATATGGGACGAATCTAACAAGGTTTTTTAGTAGAATAAACATGTGCTGATGATGTCAAGTACTTTTGAACAAGCATCAGGCTGCTAGTTGCATTCGAAATTCTGGTGTGTAATACAGTTTAGTATATAACAACATCAAGTAGTTTGTTACATTCGAAATTATGGTGTGTAATACAGTTTAGTATATAACAGCTGATCCCATCGTCGCCGACCCTTCTTCACAAGGCAAGTTCAATCTTTCTTCCTTCTTATTGAATCAGTGTTCTTCTAACAGGTTGCCTACATGTCTCATAGACTGCAACCTCCTTTAGGCAGAGATTGCTCCTCCAATCATGCCAAGGTAGTCCGACACTTTTCCACTTCTCTCATCTTGTTTCTTCTTGAAGAGACGGGATAGTTAACTTCCATTTACAAGTTTGCATGCTACATATAGAAGCATATGGAAGTATGACAATCCAAATGAAATGAAGTGGCAAAAACGTTAACAGGAATAATAATAATTAAATATTAACATCCAAAGTTTCTCTCTAGCCACAGCATATATATCAAGCATATGTCCGACATGCCATAAAGCTCCTACTGTGTTTCCTAGTGAGAGGTTGTAACATACTCAATCCCAGGCACATAAGCTTATTCTCCGTTCTTCTAGGCCCCTATTTGATTGTGGATATCCAATCTTTTTCCCCTTTTCAGTTAACTACTTTTCAATATCTATATTTCATTGTGTTAGAGTAGACTGAACCACATTAGGATCTGATGACCCTATTTGACTAATTACGGTTCCTTGGTTATGAAATCAAAAGGATTTTGTCGCCATAAATACCTAAACTGGGAATTAATTAGTAATAATACTAACCTAGATGTATTGACCATAATAATGAACACCAGTATAGACTTGGTATCCTATAAGGACTTACTAAGAGATTATAGGTATGGACTTTCAAATTTGATCATGTAATTGAAGTTAAAAGCCCTAATTAGGGTTTATAGCACCATGGTAGAAAATAGGACCGTACAAACCCCTTTTATGATGATGAACAATTGTATAAAGATACCCATTGTAACTTTGTAATAGTTTTGTTCTGCTGCTTATTCATTATCATGCTCTGTAGTATGTACCATTTGAGAAATGAATGAAATTCCTCCTTTCCTTATTACCTTTTGGTACGTTTGGGATTGGATGGGCTATTTATTCAATTCAGTGAAGAATGGATCCCCTATTGGGTCTCACTCTTTACAAAATGGTATCAGAGCCTAAGCAATCGGTAACTTGACTATTTCAAGTTATCCTTGGTTGACCCTTAATTAGATGGGTGACCCTTAGAGGTTATTGATAAACCTATTTCCTAGTGGTCTATACCAATTCGGGTTTTCAACCCATGACTAATTTAGTCACTTGCACTACTCGACCCACCTATGTGAACGTGAGTTAGTCGTTAGTAACCTTTAACACCACACCCTCTTTATGGAGGTGGGATGAAGTCACATCGAACTGACTCTTGTAGTGTTTGGTTTACATCTCATAATTTTCTAGGATTTTAGCCTAAGAGCCATGAAGTGCAGATTGACTTAAATAGTCATAGATAGGCATATTCTAGTTCTCATCTTAAATCCCTTTACCTTTGTTGTTCTCTAGCACGCCTTAAATACCCAACTATGGCGGTGCTGAGAACACATTAGCTATAAAAACAAAAACAAAAAAAAATTCCGAAATTCCGATGTAAATCTTAGGAATTTAGATGTTTCCCTTGTTACTAAGTGACGGTATGAACGAACTTAGTTATTGTTAGGCATGCCTTGCCTTCAATGTGAAGAATCAAAACATAGGTATGTCCCAAGACCACTTATCTAAAGTTGGGATACCATGTTTGATTAGCTTTTATGCCTCATACATGAGGTTTAGTAGGTGGAAGCTATTAAGTTTTGTATAATATTCTTAGGAGTTTGCCTCTCTCGCCTCCTTGGTGCAATTAGATTACCCAGTGAATGATGTTATTGGTAAATTTACTATATAGTTCATCTTGTCTTGTGATGGGAATATGGTTGTAAATCGTCAAGTGTAGAAGGAACACATATACCTTACTATAATTATTGGATGATCATATGACTCCCTTAGGTCTTGCGATGAGGATGTGTTAATTATTCTTAAGAGTGACATGGGGAATGGTGGATGTCTTACCTCGTTAAGGTTTGATGAATTTGACCACGCGTAATAGGAAACCCTTCTCCCTTAGATGTAAAAACATAGTTGAGGTGTAGTCAAATGTCCTATGTGGTATTTGAAGGATTAGACCCTTTAAGCAAAAGGATGTGAGGATAAAATAATAGTATGTCGTGGTTGAATTGGTTCTCTGGTTGATTTTGGCGCCAATTTTGGATTTTTCACCGCAAGTTTTGCATCGTCAAATTTATTTTCATTATTAATCTATACGTACAAAAGAAAAGTTTTCAGATTTTATGGATGGTTTTTGGAACCAAGTCACCACCACAAGAAAGTTCGAGTAGTAGAGAATCTCTTTAGTGAAGTACCCTTGGTTGGCATGTTCAACCCTAATACCATAAGGTCTAAGCCTAACATAATTAGTTTCGAATATATATATCAGACCTAGTGGATCCACCCTTTTTCCCCTCTAGGTTATGCACTAAGTTGTAGTTTAAACCTTTTAAGGGGTGGAGTTTCATACAGTTTATTCTTTAGGAATCAAAATGTATAATCAGGATTAATAGCAGCTACAACAAGTAAAACTTGGATAACTCCTAGAAATAATGTCAACATATGTAGAGGCTACCAAATCAGGAATTTAGACGAGCCTTGATAATCACCACCATAAATGTTACTTTGGTGGTTAAAATAGATTTTAAAAATTTTAACTTGGAGTTATCCTTGAAGGATGTATTTATGTCAAATAGGGGTAAGAGAGAAATTACACTTAGAAGCTCAAACTAATATCCTATACCCCAAATCGCTATTAATTAAATGGTAAGGATGACTATATAGTATAGGCTAGGGTGAACATACTCAGTATGGTGGAATTCCTGAGTTTTTCCCATGTGACCATTTTAAATAATAATATGTTAATGATGTTGATGATGATGAGGAAGAGTAGGTGATGATGTCGATGATATTAGTGATGATGATGATGATGAGTAGATGAGAAGATGGTGACCATGATGATGTGGATGATGAGGACGATGACGCTGACGATGATGATGATGATAATGTTGATAAGGAAATTCTCCTTAGTGGTAATAATGATAGGAATCATGGTGCTTAAGGATTGATGTTTATACACAAAAGTAGTTCACCAATTTAGCGGTCACAATTTGAATGATTCTATTGGGAAATTTGTAAATGAAGATTGGTTATTCATGCTTAAGTGATGGAAGATGAGGATCTGTAGAACAAACTAGCACTCAGGTCTAATGGTGGATGGATTTCGGGGAAGAAATCCTCTTTAAGGGGTGGAGTGTTGTAACATACTCAATCCCAGGCACATAAGCTTATTCTCCGTTCTTCTAGGCCCCTATTTGATTATGTGGATATCCAATCTTTTTCCCCTTTTCAGTTAACTACTTTTCAATATCTATATTTCATTGTATTAGAGTAGACTGAACCACATTAGGATATGATGACCCTATTCGACTAATTATGGTTCCTTGGTTATGAAATCAAAAGGATTTTGTCGCCATAAATACCTAAATTGGGAATTAATTAGTAATAATACTAACCTAGATGTATTGACCATAATAATGAACACCAGTATAGACTTGGTATCCTATAAGGACTTACTAAGAGATTATAGGTATGGACTTTCAAATTTGATCATGTAATTGAAGTTAAAAGCCCTAATTAGGGTTTATAGCACCATGGTAGAATATAGGACCCTACAAACCCAAGAATCTAAATCTAATTCTATAATTGGGTTCCTCATGTCATTATTACCTAACCCTCAAAATTTGGGGTCATTTGGATGTCAGATGCACCCTTAATTAGACCCTAGGGGATAATGTGTAATTAAACATAAGGTCTTGAACAAATTTATTGGTCACACTTTGAACCAAGGTCCAGGAACTGTTTATTTCTTTTGTCACGGACCATCATCTGGGTCGGGTCACGGAAAGACCTCGTCTTCTACACCCAAAGTCCCCGCGGGCGCAAGTCTGGTTCAAGCCAACGATGTTCATGCTCTTCGTTCTCTCGCTTCAATCAGTCGTTTCTCGCGTTTACTTCGCCTTCCACTTCGGATTACTCTAACGAACACAATGAGCCCTAATTCTTCCCCTCTCGTGGCCTAGAGACAAAACGCCCAATATCCCTTCCTTCCCTTCTGATGGACTCCGCTCTCATCTCCTCTATGACAAACTGCACGGGCTCACACCTACCTGGAAACTCGCGCATGGTCTTCCTTCACCTTCTACCTCTCTCAATTGCTCCTGAAGATTACTAGTTTGGGCCTGAGGTCCACCTTCTTCTCCAGCGAGAAAGCTCGGAGCGCAGCGCCTGGAGCCACCTCGAAGCAATTCCTCTTCAAGTAACCATCTCGGTCAACTTTTCTTCCTTCCTGTGAACCCTTCTTGCCATGGTGTCTTCTCGTTTGATGGGTCGACAAAACGTCCCCGTTTTCCCCTGTTTTTCCGCACCGTCGAGGACTCTGCAAGTCCTTGGTTTCTATATCTCGGCCAAACATGACCATCCTGCCTAGCTGCTGGAGGTCTTTGGCACCTACACAAGTAATCAAGTCCAATCCACCAGCTGGTAAGCACCGCAAGACTCTCAGATTTCATTTTATGCCTGCTTCCTCTCATGGTTTTGGTTGTACACCCCAACAACAAATGGCGCCGCCATCTTCTACCTGGGTCATCGACGATGGGCACCAACAGTCTCCCTCGGTTCGGGAACCATACTGAATCCACCCCGACTTACGTAGTCACAGTCCCGAGTTGTGAGGAGGCATTAGATCACCCCCATCGCTTTGGACCTCAGAGTGTCGCTTTCATCAGGTTTTCTTGACCAGGCAGGTCGACTGCTTTCTCAGATCTCTTTCTCGTCTCTCGGCCTTCACAGGACCAGAGCAAAAGCTCTTTTGAGTCCGGGGTGATGAGGCGGAGTCCATGGAATGTCTTGCCACTCGTCTAGATGCCTGAATCGAAGAATTGTACCTTGGCCCGAGCTCTCTGTGGAGCAGCCATGGCGCTGAACACAGGGATTCAATCCCTGGGACGAAAGTCCAGTTCAGCCCATGGTGGCCAACACAATAATGTCACGCCCATGGGGGCATATTGGTATTTTTGACATCAAACTTAACTTTCTCTTTTATTTCTCTATAGTCTGCGTGACAGCGAACCCTGATGATTTGCATAATCATTCAGGGGCAAAATTGTCTTCTCACAATTCGAATTTCTGTATATAGCCAGAAATGCTTTAAACTTGTAAAATTCATAAGAAATTATCCGTTTATCTAAATAGGGCATATATATACATTTTTAAAATCAGAAAAATACGCCTGATTTATTGGGACAGGTTTCACGCCCAGATTTGCAACCTACTGTAGGGTCAAATTCTAATTAAAGGATTTAATACATTTTTATATTAATCGAATGCACACATATTATGACTAGGTTGAGACAACCCTGACCCTGTGCTTAGGAGGCGTTACTGAATACCTAGGTCTGATCATAAGGTATGTACATCCTCTATTTTATTTTCGGCATTATTTGACTGAAACCTACATACATTTAATGAGGCATCTCTTGAACCTTTATTTTGCTTAAAAATCCATTTGCTTGAACATTTATATTTTCCTGCTCTCAATTCATTACATTCATTTGGTTGTTGTGATACCTTGTTTATATGGGTTCTTGGACCCCTCCTACGGTGATTGTCTTTTAATTGAAATTGACTATAATGTCAGTCTTGCCACTCTATTTATGTATGCTACATGTTTGACTAGAATATCTAGAATAGTGGTACTTATGTACAATCATACTTATATAGGGCACGCGTATTCCACCCGGGGTGTGCGTTTCCACCCTTACTTTTTAGGCCATGATCCTATGGTGTTATGGCCCTATCTTAGGTATATTTAGTCTACATAGTTATGCATGCAAATATTTGTTGTTTTAAATGAATTTGTGGATGATTGTTATGGCAAGACACTTTTTTATTATAATGTTTGTAATTCTGAAATTTAATATGCCTCATTTCTTTTGTTACTTTTCTCTTGAACATACCTAATTGCAAATAGCCCCCTTTTCTTGTGGGAACATCTCTTTTTGCACTTTTAACCCTATATAATGCCCAAAGTGTTTTATATATGTACATACTCAGTCTTTGCTAACCTCTTTGTTGTTTCCTATGTTCTGGGTGATGTTCCCTTCCACCCAGGTTTATGTAGATTGGAAGACAAGAGCTCAAAAAGATCGCTAACACGACATGAACTTAAGGATATCTTGGAATGGCTGGGTTACTCTCTGCTACTGGGCTTATTTGTAGTTAGTTCAAGTTTTTTTTGTAATATCACCTTTTATGGTGATGAACAATTGTATAATGATACCCATTGTAACTTTGTAATAGTTTTGTTCCGCTGCTTATTCATTATCATGCTCTGTAGTATGTACCATTTGAGAAATGAATGAAATTCCTCCTTTCCTTAATACCTTTTGGTACGTTTGGGATTGGATGGGCTATTTATTCAATTCAGTGAAGAGTGGATCCCCTATTGGGTCTCACTCTTTACAGAGGTTTAGCAAGCAAATTAATCCTGATCCTGAGGACACCTCAGCAAGGGCATAGATATTTTTGAGATGACAACATCTCTCACAAAAACACAGTCAACAGAAGTTTTCACACCCATCTGAGAAGTCAACACATAATCGCAGTCACAAATACGGAAGTTGGTGCTTTGACAGTTAGCTGAGAAAGTCAAACTTCAGGAATTATACAGAAAAATTCGACAAATATCCTGTGAATGTGCGGACAAATATTTGGGAAAAATTATAAGTAGGGAGAATACACACATACAGACATATGTCTCTATGTAAAGATGTGTTAATCACCGACCAATATAACAATAAATAAATGATACTATCAGGAGGTAAATAAGACTATACACCCACCAAAAACAAGAAATACAAAGCAAATACTTAATATTTATACATCAATTAAAAACACAACAATGATAACTCAGAACGTAATAGTCAAAGGCATCATAACAAAGGATCATTTAAGTCGTCAGGGCTTAAACTGTTGCTATATTATGTTGGATGCAAAGTTACAGATAAATCAAAACACGAACAAGAGCTGGGAAAACCCATCAAAAAAAGATGAACAAAAATAAAATGTTTATACATAAATTATTCATATACTGCGCATAACTCAAGAATTATTTGTATTGTTTGAGAATTAGGATTATTCAATTGCAATATGGTAATGGAAAATCATGCATCTAAAAAGAATTTTGTTGTAAATTGCAGAATATCGTGACTACACTCGTAAAGCACCCTTATCTCAAGTCATAAAAAAATTAGCTGCTAATTCGATTCGATTAACGTGGTGATATCAATGTAACATCATATATGTGTGTGAATTTGCATATAATATAATCAACCACATCAAAGTGAGAAATCATTAAACATCAAAAACATGCATAGCTAAGGAACCAAAACATAAATAAACAGGAAAATTGGTAATTTTGCAAAATGTGTATTCTAGTGAGTAATGTATCCATCTTTTGCAATTTCATAAGTGAATATTCCAATCTTAATGATTCATATTAGGGTTAACCACACCCAAATGATGGTGTCCATAAATTCACTATATATATAAGATACTATCTTACTAAGCAAGATGTGACATGGGTTATTTACATCTAAGTTATCTAACCCCTCTTAGAGTGTGCTATTTACACCACATATTACAACACTCCCTGTCAAGCCAGTGTGCATATATCATAAGCATGTTGCATGTGACAGATTTTGGACTCATGCAGCTAACTAATGGACCTGGTAAGATCAACATAACATCATATATATGTGTGTGTATGTGTTTGTGCATATAATATAATAAAATTTATCAAAGTGAGAAATCAGAAAAACATCAAAAATGTACATAACTAAGCAAACCATACATAAATTAGGAAAACAATAATTTTGCAAAATATATATTCTAATGATTAACGTCTACAATTTAATATGTGAATATTCCAATCTTTTCTGTCATATCAGGCCTAACCACCAATGGGATGCCCATTAACTTATTATAAATAGAGACAATAAGAAGATGTAGCATGAGTTATTTGCATCTAACCCAGCTAGAGTACACTATTTACGCTTCAAATATTCTATCAATGCTACAAGCTAGTGAATGTATTATCGTAAGTGTGTAGCATGTGAGAGAGATATTGGACATGTTCAAAGACTTGGTAAACAACAATGTTTAGAAAGCAGGAGACAGACAAGACCATGTGGCTGCTCAAGCCCCAGGCTGAAGTTTTTTTGGAAAAGTGAACGATAAAAAATTATTTTTCATATAATTTACCTTCAATACATGTATAAATGTAAGTCGATATTAAATGATAAATATACAATCACATACTATTTGCAAGAACATATGCTTACTGTCAACGTACGAAAGACGGAGTCTGTGTGTGTTGCACAAGGCAACGTGAGAGACCCAATAGGGTTCTCCTCTCTATTTATAGTAAAGGGAAAATTACATGTAGGTACAGCAGTAATATGAAATATGAAATAAACACAAAGTAAAGATATATTAACACTCCCCCTCAAGCTGGAGTGTACACATTGTGGATGCCCAGCTTGCCGCATAAATTCTGGAACACTGCTGGACCTAATGGCTTTGTCAAGATATCAGCTAGTTGATCTTCAGACTTGACATATGGCGTCACCACATTGCCATTCTTTATCTGATCTCTGATGAAATGACAGTCAACCTCTATATGCTTTGTGCGCTCATGAAAGACAGGATTCCTGGCAATATGTATAGCAGATTGATTGTCACACTTGAGAATCATGGGAGTTTGAATCAAAATCTTCAGCTCAGATAAGACAGATTTGATCCATTGCAGTTCACAGCATGCATGTGCCATAGCACGGTACTCAGCCTCAGTACTAGACCGTGCTACCACTTGTTGTTTCTTGCTTTTCCAAGTAATCAGATGATCACCAAGAAAGGTGCAGTAGCCAGATGTGGATCTTCTATCAACTTGATTACCAGCCCAATCTGCATCTGCATAACATGTGAGAGTCAAAGAAGATAGAGGACTCTTTGGTTTATAATAAGTGATCCCCTTTCCAGGAGCACTTTTCAGATATCTCAGAATCCTGCATACAGCTGTCCAATGTGACTGTCGTGGTGTGCTCATATGTTGACTTACTACTCCAACAGCAAAAGAAATATCAGGTCTTGTGACAGTTAGGTAAATCAACTTCCCAACAATTCTCCTGTAATGACCTAGATCTGAATATGCAGTATCATCGTCCACCTCCTTGATGTGATAATCCATAGGAGTGGATACGGGCTTAGAATCAGTCATACCCGTTTCCTGTAGCAAGTCAAGCACATACTTTCTCTGGGAGAGATTTATACCTGCATGGGATCTAAGAACCTCAATCCCTAGAAAGTATCTCAGCTTCCCCAGGTCCTTTGTGTGAAAGTGTTGTTGTAGTCCTTCCTTCACACGTGATATGCCTGTAGAATCGCTGCCAGTAATCACAATATCATCAACATAGACAACAATAATTATGGACCCACCAGAAGAATTTGAATAAAATAGAGAGTGATCAGTCATGGAACGAGAGAAGCCCATCTGTAAAACAACAGCACTGAACTTGTCAAACCAAGCTCGAGGAGATTGCTTTAACCCATAGATAGCCTTCTTCAATTTGCAGACTTTCTGACACTCCCCCTGAGCAACAAAACCTGGTGGTTGCTCCATATACACCTCTTCTTGAAGATCTCCATGAAGAAAGGTGTTCTTGACATCCAGCTGGAAAAGAGGCCAATCAAAGGTAGTAGCTAGAGATATAAGGATCCGCACAGAATTGAGACGAGCATCTGGAGAAAAAGTCTCAAAGAAGTCCACTCCATATGTCTGTGTGTAACCTTTTGCTACCAATCTGGCCTTCAACCGCTCAATCGATCCATCAGGGTTGTGTTTGACTGTAAAGACCCATCTACAGCCCACAACTTTCTTTCCCGCAGGTAAAGTAACAAGATCCCATGTACCATTGTCAATCAGAGCAGAGATTTCCACCTGCATTGCCTGCTGCCAGCCACTGTCCTTCAGAGCCTCTAAGTGGTTTCTTGGTATCTTAATGGAGTCCATCCTAACAGCAAATGCACGAGCCTGTGTAGATAAGTGCGACAAACAACATACATTTGATATGGGATGTCGAATAGTACATGAACGTATACCTTTCCGGACAGCAATAGGAAGATCAAGGTCAGAAGCCTCTGCAGGAATCTCGTGAGTAGCAGATGGCGAAGGAGGCTCATGGACTTGTGCCGCTACCTCATCTGGATCCTGTCTACCTCGCCTGTGATAAACCTGGGTATAGGGTTGAATGGTAGGTGGATCATGCGGTATGTCCTCAATAATGATAGGTGGCACTCCCTCACTTTGAATTGCGGGTGGCACTCCCTCACTCAATTGCTCCCCCTTGCTCATAGAATTTGCAAAATATGGACTGGATTCATGAAAGGTGACATCCTTAGAAACAAACATACGACGCAAACTCGGGCAATAACACTTGTAACCTTTACTCGTACCAGAGTAACCAAGAAACAAGGTTTTCAAGGACCTAGGAGAGAGTTTGTCTTGTTTGGGATCAAAGTTATGAACGAAGGATGTACAACCAAAAACCCGAAGCGGAACATGAAACGGTTTATCCATAGGGCGTAAGACAGAGAAGGGAGTGCGTCCATGCAAAACAGAAGAGGGCTGCCGATTAATCAAAAAACAGGCAGTGAGAAGAGCTTCAGACCAGAAACGTTTAGGCACATTGGATTCAAACATGATAGACCTAGTGATATCCAAAAGATGGCGATTCTTTCGCTCAGCAACACCATTCTGCATAGGAGTGTGAGGGCAAGAGGTGTGATGAATCATACCAACCGAACTGCAAAACTCATTCATCGCTTTCTAAACATACTCAAGGGCATTATCAGATTGAAAAATTTTGATATTGCAGTTAAATTGAACCTGAATTTGTTTATGAAAATGTTTGATAATGGAAAGCACAGATTCACGACTTTTTAAAAGATAAATCCATGTCATGCGAGAGTAATCGTCCACAAATGAAATGAAATAGCTAAAACCATTATAACTCTGGTTTTTAACAGGACCCCATACATCACTATGGACTAACTCAAACGGACTAGAAGCTCGATTATTGACACGAACAGGATAGGACAACCGATGATGCTTGCCCAACTGACAGGACTGACACTCTAAAGAGGACACATGAGCTAGATCTGGTTCCAACTTCTTCAAGCTTTCTAAGGAAGGATGGCCATATCTGCAATGCCACAGCAAGGGGGAACCACTCAGCATGGCGGAGGAAACTAGAGCAGGAGGTGGATGGCGAGGTAGATAATCACCAGGAAAGAGGTAGAGATCACCTTTCCTAGGCCCCCCACCAATCATCTTCAAACTCTTGAGATCCTGTAAAACAAAGCAAGAAGGCCCGAATGTTACTGTGCAGTTTACAGTGTCAATCAACTTGGCAACAGAAAGCAAATTGAATGGAAATTCAGGTACAAAATGAACAGATTGCAAATCAATATCTGGTGTAAGGGACACAGAACCACTAGCTACCACCTTCCTCACAGAACCATCTGCCAAGGTAACAGATGGGTGAGGAATATATGAGTCAAATGTGCGGAGCAATCGCCTCATACCGGTCATGTGTTGGGAGGCACCAGAGTCAACCACCCAGGGAGTTGCGGATCCAGAAGTCATAAAAGATGTAGCCTGATTACCCGTTGTAGATGCAAGATTTGCTGTAGAAGCAGATGAGGCGCCCATACTCCAATGTTGAGTGGCCTGAATAAACCTGTCATACTCCTCCTGAGTGAGTGTGATGCCAGAGGAACTCGAGCTCGCCGTAGTAGATTATGAAGTAGCACAGTTGGCAGCTCCAATAGGTGGGGCGGCAGGTCGCCCATGTTTCTTCCAGCATTTCTCGACGGTGTGTCCCGGTTTGTCACAGAAAGTGCATCGAGGACGAGTCCCACGTCCTCTGCCCAAGCCAGGTGTGTCAGCTGGTGTAGGTGCAGGTCGTCCTCCGCGAACTGCTGCAGCAATGGAGGCATGAGAATCTCCAGAAGGAACAACAGGAGTAGGATCAACTGACTCAAAGGTGGACTGCTGAATCCTAGAGAAAGCTTCTGCAAGGCTCGGTAATTTGTCGGATGCAAGTATCACACTTCTTGCTGAACCAAATGAGGAGCTAAGGCCAGACAGAAATTTAGCAGTGACAAGATCATCTCTATCTTTAATCTGCTCAGCAACTTTCATTGGATGATAGTAGCTCAACTCCTGGGAGATAGCTTGAATCACACCGAAATACTCTTCAAGGGATCTATCACCTTGTTTCTCTGCAAACAGACGATCATAGATCATAAACTGGCGAAGAGCATTCTTCTCCTGAGCATAGTGCTGCTTAACGACATCCCAAATCTCCTTAGCGGTGGAGTAGAACATGAACCTAGAAGCAATAGAAGGTTCCATGCTACCCCATAGCCAAGTCTTCACTAGGCTGTCAAGATGTTTCCACTCGGCATAGTCTTTGTCAGTGCTAGTGAGAGGTGCAGAATCAACAAACTTTGCCCGATCGCGCGATTCCAAGACAGTATGAACCGCATTCATCCATAGCAAAAAGTTCTTCCCATTGAGCTTGATAGGAATAGGCGAGACCTCATAATAGGTCTTGTTCTCCATGATGCAACTGGGATATGGGTGACGGAGTGATACACGTCACACAGAAGGCTGAGTGGACGGACAGATACGCGTCCCGTGACGGAGAGATACACGTCACAACAGAAACTGAAAAGAGGATGTGTTACTGACGCATCGACAGCCTTCAAACGAGAGGTTCCTAATCACACATGAAGGAGATGTGATTAGGAAGGCACTGTGGAAGAGACGAGACCTCCGGGTAGGGCTTTAGAGAGCCGTTGGATCACCCGGAAGTCCTCAAACAGCAAGATTGTCCGCCAAAAACGAGCCGAAAAGTTGCTGGAAACTTTCCGAAAAACGTAGACGAAGCCCCGGTTCCAAGCGATTGAGCCTACGGTAGCATCGAGATGGCCACCGGAGGCCCAGCAGCAAGAGATGAGGTTGGAGACTCCTAGCCGGGCAAGATCTGCGTCACCGGCAGTCTCCCTGCTGCTGCCGCACGCCGGAGGCTAGCCGAGAAGCCGCCCGGGCAGCGGCGGCGGCCTGAAGGAGAGGGCCGGCGGCGCCCTGTGGTGGAGAAGGGAGAGGGAGGGAGGGGTGTGGCGGCGCTAGGAGGGAGAGGAGCGGAAGCGGCGTCGGATCACATTGCTCTTGATACCATGTCAACGTACGAAAGACGGAGTCTGTGTGTTGCACAAGGCAACGTGAGAGACCCAATAGGGTTCTCCTCTCTATTTATAGTAAAGGGAAAATTACATGTAGGTACAGCAGTAATATGAAATATGAAATAAACACAAAGTAAAGATATATTAACACTTACATTGTTAACAAATAAGTACTTAATGTATGTATTTATATATAAAAGTTAATTAACAAATCCCGTCAGTATATTACTATATGTTTAGATATGATTGATAACCTCTCATTTTGTGACGTTATCTTATTAGTTATCTTTAGTTTTCCATACTCTTTCTTAGATAAACTAAATAGAATCATTAAACCTTCTTACTTTATTGCAGATACATCAATAAACTAACTTTTCCTCTTTTTCATTACAGAAAACACAAAAAAATTCACAAAGACTCCTCACGGTCCCAAGACCGCGAGAAGCCTCACGGTCCCAAGACCGCGACAAGCCTCACGGTCCCAAGACCGCGAGAAGCCTCACGGTCCCAAGACCGCGAGAAGCCTCACGGTCCCAAGACCGCGAGAAGCCTCAAGACCGCGAGAAGCCTCACGGTCCCAAGACCGCGACAAGCCTCACGGTCCCAAGACCGCGAGAAGCCTCACGGTCCCAAGACCGCGACAAGCCTCACGGTCCCAAGACCGCGAGAAGCCTCACGGTCCCAAGACCGCGAGAAGCCTCACGGTCCCAAGACCGCGAGAAGCCTCACGGTCCCAAGACCGCGACAAGCCTCACGGTCCCAAGACCGCGAGAAGCCTCACGGTCTCAAGACCGTTTGAGACCAAACGGTCTCAAGACCGTTTGGGCTCAACTTGAAGCCTATAAATAGGACCTCAAGGGCCACTTCAAGGGGATCGGATTCCAAGACGCCCAAAGGCTGCCTCTCCAGACCCAGAGCACTCTGATCTTCCGTCCACTGCCCCAAGGCTGCCAGTTTTGAGATCCGTGCTCATCATCAAGCTTCCTTCTCTCTCTTCTTTCCATCTCTTCCACAGAGAAGGTGGGAAGAGAAAATCCTTCATCAAAGCAACCACGAAGTGTGAAGATCGTTGCTCTCTTCACCAAGGGTTCAACCTTCCCTCCTCCGTGGAGATGACGTTCTTTCTCTCTCTTCTCACCTCCTTTGCCATGAGCGAGTAGTTTCATTCACTAGGGTGCGGGGAGTAGCCCCGCTACCCATGTTTTCATTTCATGCGATGTAATTCAATAACTTGTAACAAAGATACTCTTCCTTTCAGTTTGACTTCAATCGCTTAATGAATACTAGTTGCTTGATCATCAACTTGTGTTACATATTGTCTTTTGGTATGAATTGTCAACGTTTGTACCCTTAGATCTATATATCGATTGAATGTTGGTTATGGATGTATGTAGTCACCATACGTCTGTTTCGGTGTCTAGAAGTGTTTTCAGGAGTGGAGTAAACTCACCCCCATCGTTGCACTTTCATACTATGAAATGGAATCAGTTGACGTATGGAAGTGCAACCTTGGTATGGTCGAGGAACACATTTCATGAAGGAGTAATGCAAGGCATGTGACCATTCATTATGGGATGGCTGGCATTGCAATACTCCACGCTTCTCGTAGCTAGTTATCCGAAAGGAAGCTAGGACTACAAGATACTAACTGATTTGACCCTTTTTGCAGGTTGTTTTATTATGTTGCATGACTTGATCCATGTGTAGTGGTGTGAAACCCGATAACATCCTAGTGGTTTTTATCAATTGTTTACAACTTTAATCTTTACCTTCTTGTTTTGCTTTCCTCGCATTTAGCTTTAAAACCAACATCAAACTTCCGATCTAAATATCAACTGTTAAGTAGTTAAGTAGAGCTAAAACGTTTTCCATCTTGACTTCGTCAAGACCGTTGTCCCGAGGATTCGACCCTTAACTATACTACGATAAGACTTCCGCGTGTCTTAACACACGTGGGTGGAGTCCTTACCATAGTACTAGCAAGGCTAAACCTAAGGATTCATCACCTTGGGATTTTTAGTGGTTTTGCAAAACTCCATCAAAAATTGGCGCCGTTGCCGGGGACAACGGAACTTTTTAGTTTTTACTTACCAACTTCTTGGTTGATTAGGATTTTACACTTTTTCTTAATAACAACTCCAATACTTCTTGATCTTTTTCATTTCCTTCCATTATCCTAACGTGTGATTTTCCTTCTACTCAGGTAGAAAACGTGTATGCAACCCCCGCATAGCATCGGATTCTCCCCTGAACCAGAATACGATTCTGAGGTAGAAAGAAGTTTTCACCGAAGGAATATACTTAACCGCCAAAGAGCCAGACAGATGGCCGAAGAGCAACGCCTTGTTGCAGAAAGAGTCAACGCCGCCATAGCAGCACAACGAGCACAACTTATTGCCGACACTCGTGCTCAGGTGCAAGCTGAGATCCGAGCTGAGGAACAAGCCTGCATCCAAGCAGAACATGCTGCTGCTCAACTTGCGTTAAGAAACAAGCAACTTCGGGACTACGCAGTCCCAAAGAATTATGAAGACGATCATCCTGTCCGACCACCGATTATTAACATACCACACTTTGAAATTCGGACGCAGTGGATCCAGATCATGCAAGGCATCTCTTTCTCCGGAGCACCCGGAGATGATTGCATGGATCACCTTAAGAGATTCAAGTCACTCTGCCGACTTGTACCCCAAGCAGGAATTGCAATGGAAGCAATCATGTTACACCTTTTCCACTTCACCTTATCTGGAAGAGCACTAAGTTGGTACAACGCTTTGGATAGACACCCCATCATCACTACCTGGACTCCCTTAGAAGAGAAGTTTCTTGAGAAATTCTTCCCACCTTCGCTAACCTATGAGATTAGGGGACAGATTAATCACTTTTCCCAACTACCTGGAGAAACACTTGCTGAAGCTTGGGAAAGATTCAAAGAACTCCTGAGAAAGTGTCCTCACCATGGCATTTCTCAAAATCAACTAATAGAAACATTTTACAGAGGAGTAAGTGATGATATTAAGCAATTCCTAGATTCCTCATCTGGAGGAAACTTTATGAGAAAGAATTATGAAGATGCCTGGAATATAGTTACGCTGGGGGCCGAGAACCAATCCAATTGGGGAAGGTCATCTAACCAACCCAAAGGCGTTCTCAAGGTTTACAAAGCGGAAGAATCCATGGAACTCAAGGCCATTGCTGAGGCTTTGAAGACTATTGCTAGCAAGCAACAAGCCCTCGAAACCTCTTTCGGGGAATATGATAAGAAGAAAAGCTCCCAGGTTCAACAAGTTAAGGCAGCTACTGGAACTTGTGAAGCCTGTCATGCATCCGATCATCCCACATTATCATGTGGATTGTTGTACAATGTCATGATGGATTTACAACCACCTATGCCGCAATATGAACCCATCATCGAGCATCCCGAAGATCAAATGCCAGAGCAAGTTAACTCCATACATTCAATACCTGGCCAATTGTATTACAACCCAGACAAACCAAGGAACCATCCTGGTTTCCAATACGGGAATCCTGCAGGGACTGCCAACCCACAGCAGCAGGCACAAGGTGGATCTTTCAATAGACAACCACCAGGATTTCAGAATAACTTCAATCAAGGGAATTACAGACAAGGTTTTCAAAGATCTAACTATCCCAGGAATCCTTCTTACCAATATGCCCATTCAGGACTGCACCCTCAGTTGCAACAACCCCAGTTGCAGCAGCCACAGCAACCCCAGTTGCAGCAGCCTCTGCAACCACAGTTAACTGCACCTCTACAACAACCAGGACAGCAAGTCACTCAGTATCAACAAAGGGGTGCTCCTCCCCAATCATCTGATGAGATATCCTTGATTAGACAAATGCTTCAATCGCAACAAACCATGCTTGCAAACCAACAAGCTCAACAAAAAGCCGTAGAAGCCCAACTGGCGCAGATTGCCGCTCAATTGAAACCTCAAGCCGGCACTTTTGCTGGGCAACCAGAGGCAAACCCCCGTCATAACCCAAACAGACCAGAACAACTTAATGCCGTCACCACGCGGTCTGGTTGTGTCCTGCCTGATGTCACAAGAATCGACCATGATGATGATAACGTAGCCATCCTTTCCCCAACAGGGAATTCAAGCAGAGAAACAGAAAATTCTACAGTGAACGAAAAGGAAAAGGAACCAATCTCAGAAGTCCCACCACGAATTCCTTACCCAGACAGACTAAAAGGAACCAAAATGGACACTAGGTTCCAAAAATTTAAAGAAGCTATGAAAAAGTTATACATTGATATTCCCTTTCTTGATGCCCTTTCCGAAGTGCCCGCTTGGGCAAAATACCTGAAAACCCTCTTGTCGAGAAAGTATATGACAGAGGAGCACGAAACAGTGAAACTTGCTCAGACCACTTCAGATATTCTGCTTAATAAAATGCCAAAGAAAAAGAAGGACCCAGGTTCCTTCGGCATTCAGTGTTCCATTGGAAATGGCTCCAGCAAGAAAGGATTGGCAGACCTAGGAGCAAGCATATCTATTATGCCCTATTCAATGTGTAAAAGATTAGGCTTCACTGATTTGTTACCTACGACTATGACAATCCAGTTAGCTGACTCTACCATAACTGCCCCTCTTGGCATTATCGAAGACATCCCTGTCAGAATAGGAACAAATTCTTATGTCCCGTGTGATTTTGTTATTATGGACATACAAGAAGACCTGAGATATCCGATAATCTTTGGAAGACCTTTCCTAGCTACCGCCCGAGCTCTCATTGATGTCGAAGCAGGAACTATTATTCTGAGACTTGGGAGGGAGGCTTTCCAGTTCAGAGTTCTAAACAGCATGAAAGGTCCTAGCATTCAAGAGGAAGTCTTTCTCCTGGATGCTATTTATCAAATGTCCCAGTTAGAAATGTCTGAATCATCCGACGAATTGGAAAATATTCTTACAAATCCGGATGTAGAATTCTCGGCCAGTGAACTAGTACAACAGTGCCTGCAATACTTAGAAAAAGCTGAAGAAGCTCCGACAGCCACGTTTGAAGAACTTAAAGCCATCACAATTATAGAAGCCACTGAGCCACCTAAGGCTCCAGAAATGAAAGCCTTACCCGAGGGACTTAAACATGTTTTTCTTGATGATGAGAAGCTCTGTCCAGTAATCATCAGCTCCACTCTGGAGGATGATCAAGAAAACAGACTCCTCGATGAACTGAAGAAGCATAAGAAAGCAATTGGCTATAAAATGACTGATCTGACGGGCATAAACCCTGCTCTATGTATGCACAAACTGCCCATGGTTGAAGAGTTTAAACCATCGCGAGAACACCAGAGAAAGTTAAACCCCAACCTCAAAGAGGTGGTTCGCCTCGAGGTCCTCAAACTTCTAAAGGCAGGCATTATCTACCCAATTTCTGATTCTCAGTGGGTAAGCCCAGTGCAGGTGGTCCCTAAAAAGGGGGGAACCACCGTTGTTCTTAATGACAAAAACGAACTGGTGCCCACCAGAACCGTTACAGGGTGGCGTATGTGCATTGATTATAGGAAACTTAATAAATCAACACGAAAAGATCACTACCCCCTGCCTTTCCTAGATGAGGTCCTCGAGCGCCTAGCTCATCAGAAGTTCTTTTGTTACCTCGATGGATATTCCGGCTTTTACCAAATCCCGATACATCCGGACGATCAAGAAAAAACTACTTTTACCTGTCCCTTTGGGACGTACGCTTTCAGAAGAATGCCATTCGGGCTCTGTAATGCACCAGCTACTTTCCAAAGATGCATGGCCGCTATCTTTGCGGGATTGACAGAGTCTATAATGGAGGTATTCATGGATGATTTTTCAGTTTATGGAGACTCCTTCGACAACTGTCTGCTCAACCTGGTTCAAGTCCTACAAAGATGTGAGGAAACAAACCTCATTTTAAATTGGGAAAAATGCCATTTTATGGTAACAGAAGGTGTTGTTCTAGGACACAGAGTGAGCGACAGAGGGATCGAGGTGGATCAAGCAAAAATTGACGTTATCTCAAAATTGATGCCACCAAAAGACGTAAAAGGAGTACGCGCCTTCTTAGGACATGCTGGATTTTACAGAAGATTTATTAAAGATTTCTCCAAAATAGCAAAACCCATGACACAACTGCTGACCAAGGACGCAGAGTTCAACTTTAACCAAGAATGCTTGCAAAGTTTCACAACTCTGAAAGATGCCCTGATTTCTGCACCAATATTACGAGCTCCAGATTGGTCGTTACCTTTCGAAATCATGTGTGATGCGAGCGATTTTGCCATAGGGGCCGTTTTAGGGCAAAGAATCGACAAGAAACCCCATGTTATATACTACGCATCTAAAACGCTGGATGAAGCACAAAAAAATTACACCACTACAGAAAAGGAATTTTTAGCTGTCATCTACGCATTCGAAAAATTCCGCTCATACCTGATAGGAGCTAAAGTCATTGTCTACACTGACCACTCCGCTATACGATATCTGATTCAGAAGCAGGACGCAAAACCTAGACTTATCCGCTGGGTGCTAATGCTCCAAGAATTCGATTTGGAAATTAAAGACAAAAGCGGAGTGGAAAACGTCGTCGCCGATCATCTCAGCCGTATTAGAGTTGAGGATGAAGACAAAGTTCCTATCCAAGATTCCCTCCCGGACGACCACTTAATGAAAGTTTCCAATGGATTTCCCTGGTATGCCGACATTGTCAACTATTTGGCAACAGGAATCATTCACCCATCTGCATCTTATCACGATAAAAAGAAGTTCATTCACGACGCTAAGCAATATTTCTGGGACGAGCCCTATCTTTTTCGCTTATGCGCAGATGGACTCTTTCGTAGATGCATCCCAGAGACAGAAATCACTCCGGTCCTTGAGCACTGTCACTCAGGCCCTATTGGGGGGCACATGAGTTCTAAGAAGACAGCCCTCAAGGTCTTGCAATCTGGCTTTTATTGGCCCACCATTGCAAAAGACGCACATGAATATGTGCGATCATGCGACAAGTGCCAACTTTCCGGAGGAATAACCAGAAGAAATGAAATGCCATTGAACATATGGCAAGAAATCGAACTTTTCGATGTATGGGGAATAGATTATATGGGCCCTTTCCCCTCGTCTTATGGATTCAAGTATATCTTGGTTGCTGTGGATTACGTTTCAAAATGGGTAGAAGCTCTACCAACCACCTCTTGCGATTCAAAACCGGTAATCAAGATGTTTAAAGAGATAATATTTCCCAGATTCGGCGTCCCAAGAACGATTATATCTGACGGCGGATCACATTTTTTTGGAACGGAGCTTTGAAGCCTTATTAAGAAAATATGGAGTCAACCACAAAGTTTCTACACCATATCACCCACAGACATGTGGACAGGTTGAAGTCTCCAATAGGCAAATTAAAGTTATTCTGGAAAAAACCGTCAATCGACACCGCACCGATTGGTCAACCAAATTATCCGACGCTCTATGGGCTTACCGTACAGCTTTCAAAACACCCATCGGAACAACACCGTTTCGATTAGTGTATGGGAAGTCTTGCCATTTGCCAGTTGAATTAGAGCATAAGGCTTGGTGGGCCATTAAGCAACTAAATTTCGATCTCAAAGGTGCTGGTGAATTCCGACAACTTCAACTCCAAGAGTTAGAAGAACTACGAATGACAGCCTACCACAACGCAAGAATCTACAAAGAACAAACTAAGATGTGGCACGATGGCCACATCAAAAGAAAAGATATAATCGTCGGAAACAAAGTCCTCCTATTCAACTCCAGATTAAAAATGTTTCCTGGAAAACTGCGTACCAAATGGTCGGGTCCCTTTACAATCAAACATATATACCCGACAGGAGCTGTCATTATTATTGACGATAATGGAGGAGAGAGGATCGTAAATGGCCACAGATTAAAAAAGTACCACACTCCAGCAGACAAGTTATCAAGACAAACCATCGAGATTCATGACCCTATAAAGTCAGCATAGCCGGAGCAATAATCTTGTCGAGCCAGCGACGCTAAACCACGGCGCTTCTTGGGAGGCAACCCAAGGCCTGAATATCACCTTCCCTAGCCTTTTCTTTTGTTTTAAAACACCCTTTTATCTATCTTTGTTTTTCCTTTTTCTTTTGCTTTCTTTAAATCCAAAAATACATAAAAATCCACTTGATCTTGCGGTCAAACGGTCTAGAGACCGTGAGACCCCTCGCGGTCTCCAAACCGTGAGGCTCCTCGCGGTCTCACGACCGTGAGGCCCCTCGCGGTCTCCAGACCGTGAGGCTCCTCGCGGTCTCACGACCGTGAGGCCCCTCGCGGTCTCCAGACCGTGAGGCTCCTCGCGGTCTCACGACCGTGAGGCCCCTCGCGGTCTCCAGACCGTGAGGCTCCTCGCGGTCTTACGACAGTGAGGCCCCTCACGGTCTCCAGACCGTTTGAGCTCTCTCGGTCACCTGACCGAAAGGGCTCCTAAAAACCTATAAATATACCCCCCCACCTGCGCGCCCCTCTTCTTGATTCTCGAATTCTCGAACTCTCCTGTTTCATTCCGCTCTGACCTTCGTCTCTACACTCCCGCGCGTCGCTGTTTCAAGTGCTTCGCCGACGACTCGGCTTCGTCGCCGTCGTTCTCGACTTTGTCGTCGTCGTTCCTAGCTCGTCGTCGCTCCCGGCTTATCGACAGCTCTGCAGCAGCTACCCCTTCGCCGACCCACCGACCGCAGCGACAGGTTGACGCATCACCATTTCAAACTCGCGTTCGAGCCCCCTCCCGCCGTTGTCGCCATCATCGTTTCCGCAGCTCTTAGCCAACGAACGGCCGCACGGTTCGTCTCCCGCGCGGTTCGTCTTCCTCGCGGTCTCAAGACCGTTTGGATCCTCGCGGTCTCAAGACCGTTTGGATCCTCGCGGTCTCAAGACCGTTTGGATCCTCGCGGTCTCCAGACCGTTTGGATCCTCGCGGTCTCAAGACCGTTTGGATCCTCGCGGTCTCCAGACCGTTTGGATCCTCGCGGTCTCCAGACCGTTTGGATCCTCGCGGTCTCAAGACCGTTTGGATCCTCGCGGTCTCAAGACCGTTTGGATCTTCGCGGTCTCCAGACCGTTTGAGACCAAACGGTCTCAAGACCGTTTGAACTAAATCAAACTAATAAAACTCAAATTCAAAATAATTTTACTTTGTTATAATTTCAAAATTTAAGATTTCTAACTTTTGTTTCTTATCAATTATTTCAGAATGACTTCACCTGCTAAGCAAGGACCAACAGACGCTCCCTTCTGGACAAAAGAGAAGCTCATTGCTGAACGAGCAAATCTGCAAAGCCTAGTTGACGACTTCAAAAGGACTGGAAAAGTCCCAGCAGAAGTAAACCTGACTGCTGTCATGAAGGACATCAAGCGAATCAACCGCTGCCTTGATGAAGAACCTTCTGACGAGGAGGTCGAAGAGACCTCATCCGACGAGGCCTCCGAATACCAGCCTTCCCCTGAGAAAGAATCCCCCACTACAAAATCTAAGGGGAAGAGATTGGCTCAAGAACCAACAACTGATCCCACATCTAAGAAGAGAGCTAGGAAGCAGGTCCACCCTGTCTGTGCAAGAGAACAAATCTTAGCAGGGTACATCCCACCACCCTCCACCACCGTCACCAACCCTGCCACAATAACTGTTCCTATCTTTCCTCCCATCACCACCACAGCACCACCACCCGAGAACCTTCACCTCCAAATCATTCCCCCCATCAGCCAACTCCTTAAACCAACCAAGTATGCCTGCCCCAGCATACTGATGAAGATGGGGATCTACCACAGAATCCTCACTCTTCTTGACAATTCCAACCTTTCCCGGCTCTGCTTTGTATCGGAAATTTCCTACTCTGAGCCAACTACTGAATTCTTCACATACTTCAACAAAGAAGTGGTGGACATCTTGCATAAAGAAAGGGACGGTGGTGACCGTAGAATAACCTCCAGAATCTTCAACAATGAGGTAGTCATCACCGAAAATGTCCTGAACGAAATTTTCATCGACAATAAAGACCAGCTGAAGAAAGCCACAGCTGCTGGCACAGACCACCCCAGTTTCAACAAGCATAACTTCTGGAAGTCATTAACGGGGTTACCAACCTTCGATGCAAGGACAAGCAAGGCCTCCAACGTTCATTCTGGCCTAGTGCGCACGTTACACAAAATTATCGTCGGCGCACTTTTCCCTAGATCCGAAGGGGGAAATATTCTCATATCTGACCTTTTTGTCCTCTGGTCAGTCCTCAACGGATTGCCTGTCAACATTGGACGGCACATGCTGATCAAGCTCTCAGCCTTCGCCCTCGGGAAAGAAATCTGCACGGGTGGTCATATCACATCTATCATCAAATATCTCAAAATGGATAGACTTCTACCCAAATGCAGCCCAATAAAAGGCGACATCCTTACCAATGAACAGACACTAAAGAACTCCTACATCTTAAAAGAAAAGGATGGAAGGCTGCACTACGTTTTCTGCCCCACAAAATATTCACGAATCCTGCTGCCACTTCCTGAGCTTGCCAACTATGATAAAGACAAGCTCCTGTTCACTGAAGATGAGATCGCCACAATCATCGCTTCAGTCAAAGCCAGAGAAAAGAAAGCAAAGGCAGGGCAGGCTGAGCTTAGTATAACTGCCCCGACAGCTAAAACAGCAAAGCTCCTAGTCAAACGACCTTCCAGAAGGCTCGTCAAAGCTCATGAGCTGTCCGGGACACCCACATCGAAACCTAATCCTGAATCTGAACCCCCCCTCCCCGACGAACATATTACATCCTCATCACTAGACTCTTTTATAATGAGTCTAAATGCTGAGCTCACTACCACCTCTCCGCCCTCCACCACCCCAATTTCCACCACCCCACCACCATCAACCACCCTTCAATCTTCCTCCGCTCCACCTTCCTTCACCACCTCTCCACCACCTCCACCTTTCTTTACTTCGGGCACCCCTTTCTCCACCACAATGCCCGCATTCTCCTCCTTCACATCCACCGACTTTCCATCAACATTCCCGAATCCTTTTCCATCTTCGGGAATGCCACCATTTTTTCCATCCTCCACCACCCCGACATCGCTAGTGACTCCATCTACAGTCACCACGCCATTCGCGGGTCCATCAACTGTGTCTTTTCCGCATGACACAATCATTCCACCCCAACCCCAGCCACCTCACCCTTCAATCACTGGGGTCCCTTTTACTAACGTCGGTGAGGAATTCGGACGTCAATTTGACACCATCCGAAACCTCCTCACCGACCCATCTAACATTTTAAATTCTATTCTTTCATGTGTGCAGGGTCTAACTAAGCAGGTTGCCCAGATCGGCGAGCAGAACCGCACCATGCCAGCCATCCTCCAAGGAATCCAACAACGTCAAGCTTCAGTGGCCAAGCAAGTCGACCACATCGACGGCCACTGCAACAACTTGCCCACGTTGATCCAGGGAGTACAACGCCAGCATGAAGTGTTGGCAACACAAGTCGATAGGATTTCCGCGCAGACTTTACCTCTGCCAGAGACCCTACGCGAGCTGCAGCAACAACAACAAGCTTTCAGCACGCGCCTGGACGACATCACCACCACCCTCACGCAGCTACATAATCGCCAGGAGGAGTCATCAAATACTGAGCTCATTCAGCTAAGAGCTCAAGTAACAGATCTCACAGCAAGACTCCTCTCGGCTGAACAACGTTTTCTAGATCTTAAAGAAACCCACGAAGCACTGCTCGAAACACACGAGCACGTGCAAGTGGCTTATGATGAACTCCAATCCATCCATCGTCTGTGCAAAAAGAAAGCACAAAAGAAGACAACTAACGACGATGAAGATGATGATGATAATGATGACGATTCTGATTCTTCAGCAGACTCCACCAACAGTACCTCCTCAGATGAAAACTCTGACAAACCAGCTGATGCTGGGGAGGGTCCAAGCCAAGGAGCAGAACCCAGACAACAAACAGATCACCATGACGGTGACAAGGATCCCAACTCCCCACACCATGATAATGTTAATATATCATATGGGGATCAATTTCTTGACTACTCTGCTATGGGATCCATCGGAGAAGCTGCTAAAGAAGCAGCCTTCGCCGAATTCCACCAATGCATAATCGGAATCTCCGCCACCCCTCCTACAACAGCTGTCTTGCCCCTCTCAGCGGCCACCACGACGGAAAACTCACCCCTCGACGAGTACGAGTCAGAACGAGTGCAATTGGATACTGATGAAGAGCTCGATTCTGCCTCGGACTCAGACAACGATACTATTGGCTCTGAGGAAGCCCCAGAAGTACATCCTTCCCCCCCTCTACAGGAGCTTCCCCCACCACCACCTCTGCCGCACAAAATGCATGACCTTGATATGGCGGCCATTTCCACTTTAGATGCACAGGATATCTTTATACTGAATACTATCGTGGATGATACAAAGGCAGGAGCCGATATTATCTATCACAATACTAAAACGAAGTGCAAGCTGAGACGTGAAGATTTTCGCAAAATCCTGCGACCTAGGTCGACGATGCCAATGTCTATCTTCCGTGTCCTCCTCGCCAACTGTATCGAAATTTACAGAAGCCACAAAAGGAAGCAGCCTGTCTTCAATGCCTCACCCGCCCTATCCTTGGGCCTCCTATACAAGGACATCCAAGAACAATCCATCGAACGTCTGCGTATCGGGCTAGCACGACGAGCACGTTATCTTACTGTGCCATTCCAAATTTTAAACCATTGGCTAGCCATGATTGTCGATACAGAGGCTCGGGACGCCACAGTATATAACTTCTGCAGCACCGAGCTACCCGCCGGTACGATAAACTTTGTGGGTGAAGCAGCCGGCGAAGCAAGATGCATACCCTTTCGGCTACTTAAGCTAATTTGGGTTGCACGCCCATCTCTCCGCCAAGACTGGTGCCAGCCCTGGTTCAAAATTATAAACCCACCAGTTCAAGCCGCAGAAGGATCCGGGGATTGCGCTTTCTGCACCATTCGTCACATCCAAGCGCTGAACCAAGAAATCCCTTTCTCTGCCCTGGTCACTGAAGATTTTCATTCCTTGAGAGGACGTTATGCGATGGAACTCATCTGCGACAGACGGTTCTTCAAAGACCAAACGATGGCACCAGATGATGTCCCTCGCTACCTCTTCTCTGCTATCCAGCGACCACAGCGGCGACCCTTCCGCCAAGCTCTAAAAGATTCAGAGAAATCAAAAGGACCGGCCTCCGCTACCGAGCAAAGCCAAGACGCCAAAAACCCGTTGTCTGCCATCACACCATCTTTTCCAGACTTCGATCTCAGTGCTTGCAAAGGCCTATCCAGCTACGAACTACGTCTCATTATGTCAAAGCTTTCCGCCGAGAATGATGAGCTCGTTTTCATGTCTGGTGACATTCTTATAATGGCAGACACTCTGCGAGAATCTTTACAAAGTAAAGGATCCCTCTCTGTTGGCCTTATGTCCGCCTATCAGCTTCTAATCGGACAAGATCACCCCACAGCATACATGGCGTCTCCATATCTGAAGGATGATCTTTTAAAGCTAAAGAACTTCGGCGCAGCTGAAACACTAATCTCATATCTACAACACACAACGCCGAAGTTCATCATGCTACCCTTCCTCTACCATGAACACTGGCTACTTCTGGCAGCAAACCTACCGGATGGAACAATTACAATTTATAACAGTTCTGATAGCCAGTACAACCCACGACAAAAAGTTTACGTCGTAACGCCAAAAACACCAACAGAGGTAGTGGCAAAAGAATGTGCTGAAAGATTAATTGATCTCCTTAGTCAGCACACAAAAGCTTACGCCAAAGAACACTTTCACCGCCCTTCCTTCTGCCACAAGTGTCCCCAGCAAATCCGACAATCCAACGACTGCGGCTTCCATGTCCTCTACTGGATGTATACCATCCTAGTTCTTCAGAAACCAGTAGAGGATATGACTGACGTAGACTATCACGCCCTGCGTGGACAGTTCGCAGCTAAGCTCCTCCAAGCACCAGGGGCAAGCTCAGGATTAACTGACGCCTAAATGCCCTTGTCCATGCACCTCTCATCCTATCCCTTTGACACTCTGTGGACAGAGTGCGTGATAAGTTAGGGGGGAGTGCACTGGACAAGGGCGAGGTATCATTCTTCTCCAACTCTTCTAACTCATTTTTCTTTTCTTTTCCGCACTTTGTTTTCAAACTTTCTTTTCGTACTTAGACTTTTTCCAGTATTTTTTTTCAATAAAACAACTTCTAAGTATAACTTTCATCATGAAAAGTATCACCCTTACCTAAGTTAGAGATGAAGTAGTCCTCATATAAATAATAAGATTAGCTTATAAGCTTGAAATGGCGAATCCATGAAATTCTTTCACTATTGGTTTCTATACTTTTGCTTCAATTCTATCTCAGACTCTTCACAGGTCAACTTCAGGGCCAAAGCGAACCGAATACTCTCAAAGTCAAGAGGGAAATCAGGGAAATCCAAAATCAAGAAAATCTCGCGAGCAGACCACCAAGTGCATGTCAAGAACCCCAAGAACAGTTTTCTTCTTTCAATAAAAGAGGCTTGGCCGCCCAATCAAAAACCCTAACAAAACCCACTTCCTAAGCCTGTGAGATTCGAATAAAAGCCAGAGTGCTGAATAAAAACATGAGAGTTGTGCCATGCATAAGGACCTATATGAAGAGCCAACAAAGATCTCACCCGGCCGGTACATACAGCTGCCCTCATGAAGGCAGATGTGTCGTGCCCGGTAAAGAGATCCTAAGATTTCCTAATATATGATAAGGCTGATAAAAGAGCTCACCCGGCCGGTACATTCAGCTGCCCTCATGAAGGCAGATGTGTCGTGCCCGGTAGTGAATCTCTAAAAAGCATAGACAAACCTTTCCCCACTTGAAGGGGGAGTTACACAATAAGCTTTTTAAGCCAGCCCTCATACCCACTCTAGCTACCAGTAGGTTTCTCCAAAAAAGTATAAAACTGATTGGAGTCGATGACATGCACACATTAAGAAAGGTGGTCCCAATGCGAGATTCACGATATAAAAGGAACCTGAGATCCATGCAACTTTTGATACTCGAAAGAGTTAGTGTAAGCAGAAGCCCTGATAAGACCTCGGTAGATCTCTGACCTAGAATTGAAGCATGAGTATGGAAACCCTAATCAAATAAAATCGCCTCGCCATTACATGCCTTAGCTCTATCTAACTTGAGGACAAGGTAGACTCTAAGTTAGGGGGGGTGATAACCTCTCATTTTGTGACGTTATCTTATTAGTTATCTTTAGTTTTCCATACTCTTTCTTAGATAAACTAAATAGAATCATTAAACCTTCTTACTTTATTGCAGATACATCAATAAACTAACTTTTCCTCTTTTTCATTACAGAAAACACAAAAAAATTCACAAAGACTCCTCACGGTCCCAAGACCGCGAGAAGCCTCACGGTCCCAAGACCGCGACAAGCCTCACGGTCCCAAGACCGCGAGAAGCCTCACGGTCCCAAGACCGCGACAAGCCTCACGGTCCCAAGACCGCGAGAAGCCTCACGGTCCCAAGACCGCGACAAGCCTCACGGTCCCAAGACTGCGAGAAGCCTCACGGTCCCAAGACCGCGAGAAGCCTCACGGTCCCAAGACCGCGAGAAGCCTCACGGTCCCAAGACCGCGACAAGCCTCACGGTCCCAAGACCGCGACAAGCCTCACGGTCCCAAGACCGCGAGAAGCCTCACGGTCTCAAGACCGTTTGAGACCAAACGGTCTCAAGACCGTTTGGGCTCAACTTGAAGCCTATAAATAGGACCTCAAGGGCCACTTCAAGGGGATCGGATTCCAAGACGCCCAAAGGCTGCCTCTCCAGACCCAGAGCACTCTGATCTTCCGTCCACTGCCCCAAGGCTGCCAGTTTTGAGATCCGTGCTCATCATCAAGCTTCCTTCTCTCTCTTCTTTCCATCTCTTCCACAGAGAAGGTGGGAAGAGAAAATCCTTCATCAAAGCAACCACGAAGTGTGAAGATCGTTGCTCTCTTCACCAAGGGTTCAACCTTCCCTCCTCCGTGGAGATGACGTTCTTTCTCTCTCTTCTCACCTCCTTTGCCATGAGCGAGTAGTTTCATTCACTAGGGTGCGGGGAGTAGCCCCGCTACCCATGTTTTCATTTCATGCGATGTAATTCAATAACTTGTAACAAAGATACTCTTCCTTTCAGTTTGACTTCAATCGCTTAATGAATACTAGTTGCTTGATCATCAACTTGTGTTACATATTGTCTTTTGGTATGAATTGTCAACGTTTGTACCCTTAGATCTATATATCGATTGAATGTTGGTTATGGATGTATGTAGTCACCATACGTCTGTTTCGGTGTCTAGAAGTGTTTTCAGGAGTGGAGTAAACTCACCCCCATCGTTGCACTTTCATACTATGAAATGGAATCAGTTGACGTATGGAAGTGCAACCTTGGTATGGTCGAGGAACACATTTCATGAAGGAGTAATGCAAGGCATGTGACCATTCATTATGGGATGGCTGGCATTGCAATACTCCACGCTTCTCGTAGCTAGTTATCCGAAAGGAAGCTAGGACTACAAGATACTAACTGATTTGACCCTTTTTGCAGGTTATTTTATTATGTTGCATGACTTGATCCATGTGTAGTGGTGTGAAACCCGATAACATCCTAGTGGTTTTTATCAATTGTTTACAACTTTAATCTTTACCTTCTTGTTTTGCTTTCCTCGCATTTAGCTTTAAAACCAACATCAAACTTCCGATCTAAATATCAACTGTTAAGTAGTTAAGTAGAGCTAAAACGTTTTCCATCTTGACTTCGTCAAGACCGTTGTCCCGAGGATTCGACCCTTAACTATACTACGATAAGACTTCCGCGTGTCTTAACACACGTGGGTGGAGTCCTTACCATAGTACTAGCAAGGCTAAACCTAAGGATTCATCACCTTGGGATTTTTAGTGGTTTTGCAAAACTCCATCAAAAATTGGCGCCGTTGCCGGGGACAACGGAACTTTTTAGTTTTTACTTACCAACTTCTTGGTTGATTAGGATTTTACACTTTTTCTTAATAACAACTCCAATACTTCTTGATCTTTTTTATTTCCTTCCATTATCCTAACGTGTGATTTTCCTTCTACTCAGGTAGAAAACGTGTATGCAACCCCCGCATAGCATCGGATTCTCCCCTGAACCAGAATACGATTCTGAGGTAGAAAGAAGTTTTCACCGAAGGAATATACTTAACCGCCAAAGAGCCAGACAGATGGCCGAAGAGCAACGCCTTGTTGCAGAAAGAGTCAACGCCGCCATAGCAGCACAACGAGCACAACTTATTGCCGACACTCGTGCTCAGGTGCAAGCTGAGATCCGAGCTGAGGAACAAGCCCGCATCCAAGCAGAACATGCTGCTGCTCAACTTGCGTTAAGAAACAAGCAACTTCGGGACTACGCAGTCCCAAAGAATTATGAAGACGATCATCCTGTCCGACCACCGATTATTAACATACCACACTTTGAAATTCGGACGCAGTGGATCCAGATCATGCAAGGCATCTCTTTCTCCGGAGCACCCGGAGATGATTGCATGGATCACCTTAAGAGATTCAAGTCACTCTGCCGACTTGTACCCCAAGCAGGAATTGCAATGGAAGCAATCATGTTACACCTTTTCCACTTCACCTTATCTGGAAGAGCACTAAGTTGGTACAACGCTTTGGATAGACACCCCATCATCACTACCTAGACTCCCTTAGAAGAGAAGTTTCTTGAGAAATTCTTCCCACCTTCGCTAACCTATGAGATTAGGGGACAGATTAATCACTTTTCCCAACTACCTGGAGAAACACTTGCTGAAGCTTGGGAAAGATTCAAAGAACTCCTGAGAAAGTGTCCTCACCATGGCATTTCTCAAAATCAACTAATAGAAACATTTTACAGAGGAGTAAGTGATGATATTAAGCAATTCCTAGATTCCTCATCTGGAGGAAACTTTATGAGAAAGAATTATGAAGATGCCTGGAATATAGTTACGCTGGGGGCCGAGAACCAATCCAATTGGGGAAGGTCATCTAACCAACCCAAAGGCGTTCTCAAGGTTTACAAAGCGGAAGAATCCATGGAACTCAAGGCCATTGCTGAGGCTTTGAAGACTATTGCTAGCAAGCAACAAGCCCTCGAAACCTCTTTCGGGGAATATGATAAGAAGAAAAGCTCCCAGGTTCAACAAGTTAAGGCAGCTACTGGAACTTGTGAAGCCTGTCATGCATCTGATCATCCCACATTATCATGTGGATTGTTGTACAATGTCATGATGGATTTACAACCACCTATGCCGCAATATGAACCCATCATCGAGCATCCCGAAGATCAAATGCCAGAGCAAGTTAACTCCATACATTCAATACCTGGCCAATTGTATTACAACCCAGACAAACCAAGGAACCATCCTGGTTTCCAATACGGGAATCCTGCAGGGACTGCCAACCCACAGCAGCAGGCACAAGGTGGATCTTTCAATAGACAACCACCAGGATTTCAGAATAACTTCAATCAAGGGAATTACAGACAAGGTTTTCAAAGATCTAACTATCCCAGGAATCCTTCTTACCAATATGCCCATTCAGGACTGCACCCTCAGTTGCAACAACCCCAGTTGCAGCAGCCACAGCAACCCCAGTTGCAGCAGCCTCTGCAACCACAGTTAACTGCACCTCTACAACAACCAGGACAGCAAGTCACTCAGTATCAACAAAGGGGTGCTCCTCCCCAATCATCTGATGAGATATCCTTGATTAGACAAATGCTTCAATCGCAACAAACCATGCTTGCAAACCAACAAGCTCAACAAAAAGCCGTAGAAGCCCAACTGGCGCAGATTGCCGCTCAATTGAAACCTCAAGCCGGCACTTTTGCTGGGCAACCAGAGGCAAACCCCCGTCATAACCCAAACAGACCAGAACAACTTAATGCCGTCACCACGCGGTCTGGTTGTGTCCTGCCTGATGTCACAAGAATCGACCATGATGATGATAACGTAGCCATCCTTTCCCCAACAGGGAATTCAAGCAGAGAAATAGAAAATTCTACAGTGAACGAAAAGGAAAAGGAACCAATCTCAGAAGTCCCACCACGAATTCCTTACCCAGACAGACTAAAAGGAACCAAAATGGACACTAGGTTCCAAAAATTTAAAGAAGCTATGAAAAAGTTATACATTGATATTCCCTTTCTTGATGCCCTTTCCGAAGTGCCCGCTTGGGCAAAATACCTGAAAACCCTCTTGTCGAGAAAGTATATGACAGAGGAGCACGAAACAGTGAAACTTGCTCAGACCACTTCAGATATTCTGCTTAATAAAATGCCAAAGAAAAAGAAGGACCCAGGTTCCTTCGGCATTCAGTGTTCCATTGGAAATGGCTCCAGCAAGAAAGGATTGGCAGACCTAGGAGCAAGCATATCTATTATGCCCTATTCAATGTGTAAAAGATTAGGCTTCACTGATTTGTTACCTACGACTATGACAATCCAGTTAGCTGACTCTACCATAACTGCCCCTCTTGGCATTATCGAAGACATCCCTATCAGAATAGGAACAAATTCTTATGTCCCGTGTGATTTTGTTATTATGGACATACAAGATTTCTTTTAAGTTTATTTCTTTAAATCTCATTTAATCAGTTGCTTTACAGATTTGGATAGAAAGATATAATATGTATTAACTCCATGTTATGTGTATGTATATATATATTTGTGTACATGTATATGTATATTTGTGTACATATATATGTATACGACTCTACGCATAAATTTGTCTATATATATATATATATATATATATATATATATATATATATATATATATATATATATATATATATATATATATATATATATATATATATATATATATATATATATATGCAACTATGTTTATACTTATAAATATATGTATTTATGTATATGTATATATATAGTTATATATATTTATGTATATGTATATGTATATCTATATGTATATGTATGTGTGTATGTCGTGTCCAACGCCATGTCCGTATCCTATATTTTTGAAAATTGTTGTCCTGTGTCCGTGTCCATGCTTCCTAGGCGGCAGCTTTTTAAAAAAATGGTAAACAAAATTGCTATTTGATCTTCTACTCACTAATCTTTTCATTTTACTTGTGCTAGCTTAATTGTCTCCTTGAAGTTTCTCCTTTATAAAGTGACAATTTACTTCATCGTGTTTTGTTCTCTCATGGAAACATAATTGTAGGAAATGTGTGTTGATGCTTTGTCATCATAATTGAATTTCGTGAAGCCTAACTATGTCAAAACCAAGTTCCCCAAGCAAGTTTGTTATCCATTATAGTTCGCAGGAAGTTTATGTCATAGCTTTGTATGCAAGACTCCACTTGGCCTACCTAAAACATTTTACGTTTCCATGATTCAAGAATACCTCCTAAAAAACAAACACACAATATGCATGATAGACTTTCTATCAATGCTAGACCATGTCATTAATGATCAAATGCACATGGCCATTCGCTAGCACACATGATGGAATTTTAATCAATACAAGTATACCCTCTATAAGCATGAATCAGAAAATATTTGTATAAAGAGTGTCTATTTACTTAAGTGGTTTAGTTTATTTTACTTAAGCTTTGTTTAGTTTATTTGTAATATGGGCCCAATTGTGTATTGGCCCACTAGGGTTTGTCCTGTGTTTGTATGCTTTCCCCTTATCCTATTTATTGAAAAGGGTGGCTGCCTCCTATCAATAAGAAAAATCTACACGTTGGGGTTCTCCCCACTCATATCGTTTTTTCACATGGTATCAAAACAGTCGGTCATGTGTTGCCCCTAACCCTAAGAGAGAGAGAGAGCGCAAAGGAGACCTGTATCCCCTTGCGGGCATTGCCTTGTGGCCACCTGCAGGGATTTTCAATCCTTGCTTCTCATTGGAGTCGTCTTCTTTGAGTTGTCTCCATCTTCACAACAACAAAAAACCATCTTGTAGTTGTTGCTTGCTATGGTGCCGCCGCCAAAAATCTTTCTTGCCTCCGTCACTGATGTTGTAGCCACCGCCTTCTACCTTCCAGGTTGTCGCCGCCATTATTGCTCGCTTGGAGGAATTATCGCTGCCTCCCTATATGTCGTCGTCGCTACCTACCTCATCCATGCATCCACCGCTATCAAGATTTAATCCTAAATCAAGGAAAAGATCTCATATTTCTACTAATATTGAGGATCTATCATCCTCTGTTGCTTTGGTGGAGTTCTGAAAGGTTTTCTCTACCGTTTTTGTTGCTGCTCAGACTTGTTGTTGACGGTTCATCTCCGCAACACAGCATGTTGCTTTGAAACATGGCGTGTCGTCGTGCATCTGCTTCGACAAATCTGTGGTCACAATGTGAGACCCAGCGTGTCAAAATTTTGATACGGTGTATTACTACTTCGCTAAAAGTTGTTGCCGCACAACCTACATGGTGTGCCAATATACGACACAATGTGTTGTTGTCTTACTACCCTGAGCTCGGTCAATTGACATGACGTGTCGCCGACTTCTCACTGGCGCTGACTGCTGCTACTTTAATCTCAGACACGGCATGTCTCTTCACCGACACGACGTGTCGCCTGCTACTGCTGCTTCCTGTTTCAACTGACACATCATGTTGCTCAACGACACGACGTGTCTGCTGCTTCCTGTTGCTACATCTTGACATGCTAATTATCTATTCATGGCAGAAGGTTCTATATATGGCGTGCTTCTACCCTTTTCTTACCAACAACAATTATCTTCCCTTTTTTAGCATTTTTTATAAAAAAATTTACACCCCCCGGTCTTTTAGCCCTACTTACCTTTGCCTACCTCCTCAATATTTGTTCCATCCCCATATACATATTGAACCTATTGCTCCTACAATTTTTTTAACTTGTCCATTTATTTTTTATTCGGATCTGTATAATTGGAACCTGTTGCATATTGGCTCATCTTATCGGTTACCCCCTCCACATATCTACTTACACAACCCTACCTCTGCCATTGTTTTTGACTCTCCACTCCAACCACTCTCTTGACTCTTTTCACAGTTGGCGTGAAGGGGAGAATCGAGGATGAAGAGTAGAGGAAAGAGATGAGATGGAGAGATGAAGAGAAATGAGGAAGACTTTAGTTCTGATGCTATATGGATCTTCATGCCACTTTTTATTGTTATTCTAAGGATCTTCGTGCTACATATACTATATGGATCCTTTTACTACTATGTGGTGTTCCTTTTCTTCTATTGGATCCTTCTATTGTTATGTGAACTGTTCGTGATAGTTTTGCTGCTATATGGAGCTTTATGTTGCTATTATTGCTTATTCATCATCTACCTCGATTGTTGCTATGAAGCTGCATACTGGGGCGTCATTCTTTCTACTTGTATAATGATTAGCACATTTTACTTGTTGCTTTGTGCTTTTGCACTATCTGTTGTCCGTGCTCCGTTTGCAAGTTGACTTTCTGCTGTGATCTGGCACTTTGGATTTTGTAGACCAGCACTCTCTGGACTTTGACGTCTGCTATTGTGATGGATATTTCATAAAGAGGGAAGATGATGAAGTTTTTTGTTGCTGAATTTACATGGAGCTTCGTCTACATTGCATATTAGAGTTATTAATTTGTTTGCTACTTTACACATTGATCTTCTATTTACCTACGTCGTAGGCTTTTGCTTCTGTGTGGTAACACTCTCTGGCTTGTTCGTGCTTGCGCACGTTGACTCTCTACTAGTTCATGCTTTGTGTGCATGTTGACTTTCTGCTATTGTGATCCAGCATTCTCTAGTTCGTCCGGGCTTTGTTTGCACGTTGACAATTGTTGCTCCTTGTAACCTAGCACTCTCTAGGACTTGTGATCCAACACTCTCTGGCTACTTCGACGACGACTATGATGAAGATCTTAGTGCCTATCCGCTACTTTTTCCTTTGCTCCAGATGCCATTATGATGATCAAGAAGCCTCTATGCCTGTCTAGATATCTGTTGCTTTGGAGTATCTACCTGAGGGAGATATTTGAGTGCTTGAGTGACTTATTGTAACATCGAGGGGGAGAAATTCTTGTATGGGCTTGGTTATCTTTTTATTTGGTTTAGTATATTTGTCTGTTTGCAAGCTGACTTAGGATTCTCCCAAGCTCCAGCTTAAGGGGGATTGTTAGAGTGTCTATTTACTTAAGTAGTATAGTTTATTTTACTTAAGTTTTGTTTAGTCTTATTTGTAATATGGGCCCAATTGTGTTTTGGCCCATTAGGGTTTGTCTTGTGTCTATATGCTTCCCCCTTACCCTATTTATAGGGAAGGGTGGTTGCCTCCTATCAATAAGAAAAATCTACACGTTGGGGTTCTCCCCACTCATATCGTTTTTCACAATTTGTACACCCACATGATCCTTCTCCATTATCATCTATGCCTCCAACCATGACAGAGTTGGCTACATGTATCCTTTTTTTCATTCAGCTTGTTGTCAGACATTCTCTTTAAGATGTGAAGATTCTAAATCTCACCTTATAAGATCCATCCAAGTTAACTAAGGCCTGCAGCTTTTCCATATTTTTATATATCAGACCTTAGCCTAGAGTTCTTCTAAGATAGAGCAAGATTCTAAATTTCACCTTATACGATCCACCCAAGTTAATTAAGGCCTGCCTCTTCTCCTTATTTTTATAAATCAGTCGTTTGCCTTGAGTTCGTTTAAGATCAAGCGAGATACACATAACAACAACTAGGTGACCACTAGAAGGCTTCTCCACAAATTAACAAAAATGTTGGTTGCAAACGTGATGTCAGGTTCAGTAATATTCAAGTAATTCACCATCCCGACCAAGATCTTCAAGTAGATCACCCTTCTCACCTACCAACTTGAGCTCAGGATCCATGGGTGCATCAACCATGAAACGAAATTTTGCTCGAAATGCACAAATGCAGGGGATGGGACGTAATTGCGCGAAAATTTTGACCCTAGGTGTGAAATTTCACGGCAAAAAGCCCAGTTTGGGTCGTAATTTCGCAAAATGGTACAGAAACACAACTTAGATTTTGAGAATTTTGCCCCTAAGACTGTTAATACTACATCTTGGGTATTTCGACAATTTATTTTTGAATCTCTTGCTTCTAAAGGCTATTTTTCTTAATTCTAAGGTATGTTTACCCTATCCCTAGACCATCTATACATTACCTTCATCAATTTCTACACTCTTCTATATAGATATGGAAAAATACTCCGAAAATAACAAAGTTTCTTCTTCGATTTATGTATAAATGTCCCATGTAACCTAATAAATGCTAATGCTAGACTTGATACAAGTTGTACTTCAAAAGTTTATAACTTCTAACTGTAAGTTTTAAATTCTAAGTTATAGCTTGAAGTTTTTAACAGTCTAAATGTCTAGCAGACTTGACTTGTGCACTCACTCATCAAGAAATGGATCCCACCCTAACCTCTAAGCGTATAAATTTATTATATAATCTAGTGTGTATGTCTAAACATTGTGTTCGCAGAATTTCATAACTTATAATTTGCCATCGGAATTGCCATCGAAATTCTGTCAAAATTGTTCAGCTTCCTTCACTTACAAATGTGGGAGCCCCCCATATCCAATATGAAATATTATTGCATATTTGAGTAGATCTTGGCATTTAGATCGTCCTGGTAGTGCTTTAAAAATCGGTCTATGCGACCACATAAGCGCCCGCATACAAGGCTCGGACCTCCTACCAAACCGCATAGTGGAAATCCCTCCCAAAAGCGGACCAGGCCGCATAATCGGTTGTATGGCCGCATACAAGGCCGATTAAACCCCAATTTTCAGATAGACATTCTGATTTCTTCTTTCTTACACTATATTCATCTATGTTTGTTTAAATTTATATCATAGTGCATGTTTGTATTTATTTAAGTTGTGATGATTGCATCCATTATTCTTGTATTTGTACTATTTAGATAAACAATGGCACAAATTAAATATGTAAATTCATGACTAATATATATATATATATACATATAATAATTATTAAAAAAATATCCTAAACCGCATATACTTCGGCATATACTCCCGCATACCACATATACTCTACAAAGTGACCTCTCCGAACGCATAACACACCGCTTTTTAAAACATTGCGTCCTGGTAAATTTTCATAATTTAATTCGCTTATTTGGTCGTCGAAATCGTTAGGGCCATAAATATCGAATCTTCGACCGAAATTTTGAAGAAAAAAAATTCCAGCCATCGGACAAGACTTCAAAATCGGACATTTAATTCTATGGAATCAACAGGATCGGGTCCTACTATATTAGTTTCTTCAATTCGGTCCAGACCACATTTTCTTTGAGATATGACAAGCCCATCTTTGGAGTGCAACTTCAATACCAATGAAGTACTTGAAGGTTGAAACTACTGAGACCTGTGGTTTGAAATTGCCCCTGTAAAATAAGAGCAAATGATGTTGATCTAAAAAAGAAAAGTTATGGATGTTGGTGTTGTTGCCGATAATGACAACCAAGGAACGAGGTGACCGATACCGACGCCATTTCGACAGCTTGAAAACAGATGTTTACCGGTATATCGGGGGAAATATCGACTGATGCAATCTTGGCCGTTTTGACGCCAAGTTAAATGAATTCATTCATGAAATTTTACAGGTGTAATTCTACACCTAAATGCATCATTTTATGCAATAAAATTCTATATTGGGTGTGTAAGGGTGGTCCATCATGTGGGAGGTAAGGAATCTGTCCTGTTTTTTTGGGATTTTGATGACAAAATGTAGGAATTAAGATATGAAATTTTACTAGCACAATCCACAAAGTTAAATACACACAATAATGCAATAATATATAATTTACAACATATGAATAACACATTTACTTACTGATAAAAGGAAGAATGTTGTTTTTTGGATAATTAAAACTGATTACATAGGAGTCTCTTATATAGCAAACATAACAAAGTCTCATACACACAATAATGCAATAATATATAATTTACAACATATGAATAACACATTTACTTACTGATAAAAGGAAGAATGTTGTTTTTTGGATAATTAAAACTGATTACATAGGAGTCTCTTATATAGCAAACATAACAAGAGACTAAACTAAGCGCTACCCATATGGGACTAAACAACATAAGAAAAGGAGTAAGTGAGGCACATGCCAAGCACATGACACTCAAAGTAAAGGAACAGAAAAACACATGAAACTACATATCTCTATACTCCCCCTCAAGCTGGAGCGAAGATATCGACGAAGCCCAGCTTGGAACTCAGATTCTGAAAGCGAGTCTTGGGTAGCACTTTGGTGAAGATATCCGCAAGTTGTTGTTCTGTACTGATATATGGAGTGTAGATCTGACCTGAAAGAACCTTTTCCCGTACAAAGTGGCAGTCGACCTCAATGTGCTTGGTTCTTTCATGGAAGGTTGGGTTGCTCGCAATGAAAATGGCCGCTTTATTGTCACAGAACATGGGCATAGGGCCAGGCGGAGATATGTCAAACTCCTTCAGAAGACTATGAACCCATAGCAGCTCGCAAGTAGTATGAGCCATCGCTCTATATTCTGCCTCAACGCTTGATCTTGCCACAACATATTGTTTTTTACTGCGCCAGGTAACTAGATTGCCGCCCACAAATGTGCAGTATCCAGAAGTGGATTTCCTGTCAGACCGACTCCCTGCATAATCTGAATCAGAAAACCCAGATAGGTCACAGTGGCCATGTTTCTTATACAGAAGGCCTTTTCCAGGAGCACTTTTAAGATACCGAAGAATATGAATAATAGCATCCCAGTGGCATTGCCTTGGTTTATCAAGATAGCGGCTAACAAATCCCACAGCAGCAGCTAAATCAGCTCTGGTGACAGTCAGATAAATGAGTTTGCCCACTATTCTTCGGAACTGATGGCGGTCAGCATATGCAGGAGATGAATCACTGTCCCAATCCATATTGGGGTCCAGAGGAGTGGTGGCTGGCTTGCATCCCAACATTCCTGTTTCTTGTAATAAGTCAAGAACATATTTGCGCTGAGAAAGAGAAACACCTACAGAGGATCGAGCAACCTCAATTCCCAGAAAATAACGCAATTTGCCCAGGTCTTTTGTAATGAAGTGTTGTGCGAGATATTGCTTGGTTGTGTGTATCCTTGCGGGGTCACTGCCAGATAAGATGATGTCATCAACATACACAATAAGAATAACCAGCCCTGCTGTGGTTTTGCGTATGAAAACAGAGTGATCAGCCTGCGACCGTCGAAATCCAAAGGACATTAAGATTTTGCTAAGTTTGTCGAACCATGCACGTGGACTTTGTTTTAACCCATAAATCGCCTTGCGCAGCTTGCAGATTTGAGAAGCAGACTCCCCCTGAGCAACAAATCCTGGGGGTTGCTCCATATAGACATCCTCCTGAAGGTCGCCATATAAGAAAGCATTTTTCACATCCAGTTGATAAAGAGGCCAATCTTTATTGACAGCAACAGAAACCAAAATACGAACAGAATTAAGACGGGCGACTGGAGAAAACGTCTCAAAGTAATCAACTCCATAAGTTTGCGTATATCCTTTCGCCACTAATCGAGCTTTCAAACGTGCAATGGTGCCATCTGGTTCATATTTAACAGTAAAGATCCATCGACAGTCAACTGGATGACAAGAAGAAGGTTTATCAACCAGATCCCAGGTGTGTTGTTCATATAGGGCTTGCATTTCTTGTTCCATGGCATGTCTCCAGGCAGGGTGGCGAAGAGCTTCATCAGCAGTTTTAGGAATGTGCACAGCAGATAATGCAGATGTAAAGTATGCAAGACTATCACTCAGATGATCAGTAGAACAAAAGTGACTAATAGGATGTTAAGTACATGAACGAACCCCTTTTCGTAAACTAATAGGAAGATGCAAATCAGAAAATACCTCACCCTGTGGTGGATCCTCCGTTGACGCAGGATTTGGTTCGGCCGGGGCTGTAAGGGGCTTTGGTCTTCGCTTGTATACCTGTAGAGGTTTCTCTTGTGAAGTAGGAACAGAAGGTATTTCTTCAACCACTGGAAGAGGAGTGCTATTCAAAATATCAGTAGTCAGGCGGTCCCCATCAGCAGAGTAGAACGGCATGTGTTCAAAGAATATCACATCCGCACTTACAAACCATTGTTTCTTATCAGGGTCAAAACAGCGATAGCCTTTATGAGTCCGGGAATATCCCAAAAATACACATTTCACAGACCGGGCATCCAACTTTGTGAGACCAAGGCGAAGGTTTTTAACAAAACATGTACAACCAAAGATGCGAGGCGGCACAGAGAATAAGGATTTATCAGGAAATAACAGAGTGTAGGGAACTTTGTTTTGCAAAATAGAAGAAGGCATGCGATTAATAAGATAGCATGCTGTCGAAACTGCATCAGGCCAAAAACAGTGAGGCACTTTGTAATGAAACAGGAGAGTGCGAGCAACCTCAAGAAGATGGCGATTTTTCCGTTCTGCTACACCATTCTGTTGTGGAGTGTATGGGCAAGTGGTTTGGTGGAGTGTGCCATGGGAGATGCAAAACTAAGTCACAGATTGTTGCATAAATTCTAGTGCATTGTCAGTCTGGAAGGTTTTAATAGGCCGATCAAATTGAGTTTTAATTTCAGCAAAAAAGGTATGAATGCACTCTAAAACAGTGTTTCGACCTTTGAGTAAAAACAGCCAAGTAAGACGAGAGTAATCATCAATAAAAGTCAGAAAATATTTTACTCCAGAATGACTGGGCACAGAACATGGCCCCCAAATATCCGCATGCACAAGTTCAAAAGGTGCTGAAGAAGAAATAGATTTTTTTGCAGGACAGATCTTGTATGCTTGCCCATTACACAAGACTCACAAGTAAAGCTATTGCCAGAGATGCCAGGAAAAAGATGTTTTAGTTTCGCCGCAGATGGATGACTAAGTCTAACATGCAGTTGAAGTTCTGTCACCGAGGTAGAGAGCATCGCCTTTGGAGTAGGTGGTCCATCCAGGTAGTACAGCCCATCTGGTCCCTCACGGCCCGAACCAAGGAATTAAATGACCGATACTGACGCCGTTTCGACAGCTTGGGTATAGATATTTACAGGTATACCGACGGAAATATCGACAGATGCAATCCTGGACATACCGATGCCAAAATGAACGAATTAAATCATGAAATTTTACAGGCGTGGTCTCAACACCTAGATGCAACGTTTTATGCAATAAAATTCTATATTGGGTATGTGGGGGGGGGGGTCAATCATGTGTGAGTTAAGGAATATGTCCTGTTTTTTGGAGATTTCGATGAAAGATATCGATGACAAAATGCAAGAATTAAGATCTAAAATTTTACTAGCACAATCTATAAACTCAGGTTAACACACTTATGCAATAATAATATTCAATTTACAACAAACATATAACAACGTAGTAAATTACTAACTCACATCAGTTGTATGTTGAGTGGCGCGCTGGTTCTCGATACAATATGTTGTTCATATGCTCCACATATTGCTCCCATGTCATGTAACTTCTGTAAGACTTGTTGTATGAAACAACATGTTCCTCATACACTTCAGGATTGGCAAACTGCATCATCCCAAACTTCGGAAAATGTTCTTCCAAATCTTTTAGATATTTTTCCTTTGTTGCTGAAATGGAGGGAGGTTGAGTAGAAGCAGGTGGAGGTGCCCTTGCTCGAGGAGCTTGAGGTTGAGTAGTTGTAGAAGCAGGAGGAGCCCATGTTTGAGGAGCTTGAGGTTGTAATGGATAACCGGCAATAGGATAAATTGTAGTATGCCCACCACTCCATGTTTGACCTCCATCACAGAGTATGCTTCGGTGTTCACCCGAAAGCATCCATAAGGGCTACGGACAGAGTATGCTTCGTGATATCCCATACCAGGTCCAAGTTCTAATTGTAATCTTGGTGGTGGTTCAGCATGATATCCAGGATACCCATGTTGGGGCTGAGATGGGTATGGAAGTGTCTGCCCAAATAACATATCTCCGAATGATTGTTGAGATTGAGAGTCAGATATGCTCATGTTATCCATTGAATCAGCAAGATCAGAATGATGATCACTTTGGCTATGATATGCACCGCTGTAATCTTTCCCAGTTTGAGTTTTTCTTCTTTGAAATCTTTTTTCAGCCATGGGATTTCCCTGTTCTTGTGGAGGTGCAGCATGACTAACATAAGGCCGGTCATCATTTTGAGGATCAACAGCTGGAGGATATTCTGGAGAGCGTTGGCTGCGATTATCACCATCATTGCCGCCATCATCAGACTTAGATTTAAAACCAGATGTAGAAGAAGAATCTGAGCTACCTAATTGTTCTTCCACTTCTCTATTGATTTCCATATCAGTATCAACATGTGCAGCTTCAGGATCAAGTCTTTCAGGCGGGGCATCAATAATAATATCATCACCATTATTTGCATCAAATTGCTCTTCTATATATGGATCTGGACGTCCATCTAAACTATCAAGAACAGGACGGCCTATCTCATTCATCCATTCCTCTAAAGGATTTTCTGAATCATCCTCCAGTCCTCTACGTCTTTCAGTATTAAAAGTATATGCGGTGTCAATGGGATCATGGACAACAGCAAAATCCACTTCCTTGTAGTTGGCATCACGTATTGCTCTAGCCCTCAACCGCATGTTGTAATGAACGTATACAAGATCCCTCAACCTATTTGCACCAAGTCTGTTCCTTCTCTTGGAGTGTATCAGATTGAAAGTGCTCCAGTTTCTTTCACAACCCCCTGCAGATGTTGTTTGAGAAAGGATGTGAATAGCCACTTTTCTTAAATGAGTGGCACCTATTCCATTCCAAACCCACCACTCACAAGGATCACCTGCATCGCGGTCAGCAACCGCATTTGGATGGCCAAAGCATCCAGTGCTTTCACGAAACTGGCGCAACTGCAAAAATAATATATACGATATTAAGATGATGAAATCAAAGGAAAGAATAATGAGAAATAAAGAATGTAACTAAGTCATATAGTTATATACCTCTTCCAGTACTAGCAATCGCTCTTCTGGAGAGGTAATGAACCTGTTAGTGACTTCTCTCACTACATTCATTAGAGTCGCATTCAAGCCTAGTGTTCGTGAGTATTGAAACCTCGGATTCAAATAGTAAGCTGTCACAAATATAAATAAGGAAATTAGAATGACATTTTATTGTAGACAAGTATGAATTAGACCAATAGCTTAGAAGTTAGAATATAATTGAGTCATTGAGAGAATCATATACCTGCTTTATGCAATGGATGCAAAAGCATATTTGTCCAACGATTCTCATAAATTTTTATGTATTGCTCATTGGACCTAGGAGCTGCTTCTTTGATATTGTCCACCATTGAGGTCATTGCATCATAAAGGAAAGGCATTGTTGCAGTTTTGTCACCATCTACAAGCCTCAATACTTTGACAATGGGTTCCATTATTTTCAGCACTCTAGTAACCTTATCCCAAAAAGGTCGGCTGGCAATCAACTCCTCAATTCTTCTGCCAACAGGGGTGTTGTGCTCTTTCATGGAGGTCCACTCCACTCCATTGAAGAGCCTCCTAAGTCCATCCTTTTTGGACTTTAACGATTGTAAGGCAAGAAAATTTGTTGCAAATCTAGTTGCCCCTGTTCTAATAAGATCACCACCACAGTACTCAGGTCGCCTCATGGCATTTAGCAGAAAAGAATGGTTGTAGATGAATCTTGTTATCAACCTACCATCAATGATAACAGATTTGATGAAATTAATTGATCCCATGTCCTTCAGAATGAGATCTATGCAGTGGGCAGCACATGGTGTCCAGTAGACCGGATATTTCTTCATTAAACTCTCACCGGCCTTCTTAAAGGCAGTAGCATTATCAGTAACAATCTGCACCACATTCTCTACACCAATTTGCTTCATGTATGTCGTCATTAATTTCTTTAGGTATCTGTGATTCCTGACCTCACCTGAAGCATCAACAGAATCTAGAAAAACTGTGGATCCACGACAATATGCAAGAAAGTTGATAATTTGTCTTCTATTTCCACTAGTCCACCCATCACACATAAGCGTGACGCCATATTCAACCCACATGTGTTTTTGGTCTGAAATCCATGCTTGTAGATCCTTCTTCTCTAGTGGAAGATACTTGTTCATTAATTCATATGAACTGGGGGCCTTGATGCCCCTACCAGACTCCCCTATCACATCTACCATATGCTGCAGATAGGGTTCAGTTGCAACATGTGCAGGTATACCATGAGCAAAGAAGAACTTACCCACTGCCTTACCAACCTTTTCTTTTGCACCAGTAAACATTGCTTTGAGGCCTTTTTGCCTAGCCTCAGGCTTCCTAACCCCTGGTTCATCAACATTCCTCAATCTCACACTTGCAGAACGGAAAAGTGTATCAATGCCTCCTTTCTTCCTTTTACCATAACCAGCTCGGTCTTGATCGTCGTCATCTAGGTCAACAACAGGAATACGTGCAGTCCCACTGCCTCCACCTGCACCAGATGGCCCATACCTCCTTGTAATTCGAGCTGCCTCCTCCCTTTCCCACTCACTTCTACGAGAATCTCTAATAGCACGTCTATACATACGACGTGAATAAGTTGTATCACATTCAGGAGGATATCCAATATCATCATCAGATTCAGCAGAAGAACCTGTGGGCCTAACATCAAATAATGTATCTGTATAAGCCCTTTCAACCTCCTTCATCTTATGTTGTTTTTCTTTCTTTGCGCCCATCAGTTTCTTGAAATCATCTCTAACACTTTGGGGACACCTTTGGCACATTGCCACATTTTTGTCACCACCAGTAATGTGACGTTTAAATCTAGTAATCCCCCCTCCACCAAGTGCCTTCTTGCAGTAATTGCAAATTATCATTCTCCCCTCAGCAGGTGTGCAGTGATTCCATGCAAAATCCACATCCTTAGCTCCAACATTACCGGCCCCAACACCCTCACCATCGCTTGAAGACATCTTCTCAAATCAAAAGTCAACACTGCAAAAAGACAAAGACAAACAAAAATTAGGTGTATGAAATTAATAACCCATTAAGTTGCAAGAAATGAAGAAATTATTCTCTTTTATGTATTATAGAACAAAAAACAATACTTTAACTATATAAATGTTACATGTATCTATAGAAGCAAACACAATATTTTTTAAGATTTTTATTAACAAGAAAAAAGGGTTAAATAAATTAAAAAAAGTCTGAAATTATTTTTAAAAATAAAAAATCTGTCATTTATCTAGTATTAAGGCAAGTGATGTGTTATAAATTACTCATTCCATCTTATATTACACTAATACACATAAATCTGTAGAAAAAACAAAAAAAAATGCATTTTTTTAAATTTTCAGCATTTTTTATAAATGAAAAAACGAAAAATATATTTATTTGTAGTATATTTTTGTATGTATTTGTTCATATTAGTATTTGGTACAACTTTTTCTACTAAACCTAAGTTAGATACCTATTATTAATAGTACTTATTGTATTATTACGAATTTTATATTAATTAGTGAAATTATGTGATAATATTAATTAATAGTAGTAGATCTAGTGATACATTAGTAAATCTACATAAATTAATCATAGATCTATTGTTAAATAGCATTAATCCTAAGTTTTTAGGAGTAGATCTAGATTTTGGGTGTATTTAGAGAATTTGGAGAAGTTCTATGGTGAAAATAGAAGAAAATAGAGAGGGGAGGGGTTAGAAAAGATGAGAAATGAAATAAATTAAGAAAACATACCTTGATCGGGGCTGATTCGGGCTCCAAGGAAGGAAATCGCTTCTAATCTCCAAGAAACTCCACTCAAACAGCAGCAGCAAGCAACAGGTTCGTAAATATCGGCATGTCGGGCGGCATACCGCCTATATCGCCCGCAAGTTGGGCTTTTTGCAGCGATAACCCTCGGTTTTCGACGGTAAGTGGCGGTAAGTCCACCGGTATACCGATATTTGCGGTACCAGCGGTAGACTTTCTCATATCGATACCCGATGGCGTCGGTATCGATATTTCGACTGGTATACCGGCGATATCGTCGATATTTCATTCCTTGGCCCGAACCAATCCTCGTCTTCGTGCGGAGGTCCTTCATAATACAACCAGACGGGTCAAATTTAACAGAGCAGTTTAATTGTTTAACCATTTTGCTGACCGAAAGTAAATTGACAGGAAAGTTTGGGATATATAAAACAGAATGAAGAAATAATTCCTTTGATAGAGGAACAGTGCCAGTGCCACTAACAGTAGTTCTGGAACCATTTGCCACAGTGACAGAAGAAATAGGAGTACGGTTGGTAAGGTGTGAAAATAAATGACGAGTACCAGTCATATGAGTGGAAGCACCAGAGTCGATGCACCACTTTGTGTTACCGGACGAGGACGAGGCAAGCATGGCTGATGAGTCTGAGGTAGATGGTAGTTGTGCCAGACGTTCTTGAAACATTCTGTCAAACTCCGAGCGCAACCATTCAGTGTTAGGTGGTGCAGCAGATTGATCCACAGAAGAAGCAGCAGTAGTATCGTCAGCCGCTTGGTTGGCCCAAGCAGGTTTGCCATGCTTTATCCAGCAGCGGTCCTCAGTATGGTTATCACGGCCACACCAGCCGCAGTGGCGTGGATGAGGTGAAGTGCTCCGTCCAGGTGCAGGAGTGCCCCGTCCGCTAGAAGTAGGAGGTCGTCCACCACGGCCTCGACCGCGGCCACGACCACGGCCGTAATCAGTAGAGCGAGCAACCAGAGCCGAAGGTGCAGGAGAAGAAGCAGGAGTCAGCGAAGGTAGTCGCTGGACTCTTTTGAGGACATCTCGAACAGTAGGAAGCGGGTCACTGGACAGGATTTGATCAACAACCCCTGAGAAGGAGTCAGGAAGCGCAGCCAGAAACTGCACCAGGCGAAGTTCATTGCGATGCTGCTGTGCAACTTTAATATCGGCAGTCAACGGATGATACAGCTCGTATTCATTCCATAAAGCAGAGCATTGGTTGTACAAGTCATCGATCGACAAGTCATTAGAGAACTCCTTGGCGAGTTGTTTGAAAATCTCGAACACCCGCTTGGGATTCTCCTGGTGGGAATAAACATGCGCCAATTGGTCTCACATCGTCTAGGCATCATGCAAGCAGAGTAGAGACTAGCTGATCCTAGGTTCGGTGCTGTTGAGAATCCAGGACATGACGCCGGAGTCATCCTTGGACCACTGAATGTAGTCCTGTTTAGTCTTGTCTTCAGCATCAGCAGTAGGGGCAGCCGGGGGATCAGCAGTGAGATGATGGTACCGACCTTGTGCCTTGACATATAGCACAAACGACGCAGACCACAGATGGTAGTTGGATCCCCCTTCAAGTTTGACAGTGGTGACGCATAGAGATCTGGGTGGCTCAGAATATGCCATGGCTGCAGAATGGACCACGCCGTAGAGAAGCAGTAGAACCCCTGGACAGCAGAGGCAGCAGAGACCCTTAATGGGCAGAAGTAGGAGAGATCTGACAAGTCAGATCAGAAGGACCCAATATGGGCAAATAAGACATAGAAACCTACGCCATCATGAGGAAAAATCAACGTTCCAACATGAGGCGCAGGCAGAAATCCCGAGGAACAAAGTAGACTCTCAACTTAGAAGGCCAGAGGTTTCCCGATCACAAATCCGCAATCTCCCGGACGTAGACGGAGAAAAATTAGAAAGTGCACAGGGTTGTACGTAAGGATTTAGAAGGTGATTGGGAGGGAAATTGTGGGGGAAATGATGGATACGATGAGGATGGAAGATATGGAGGAGAGGGTAGTGTGGGGAGGGATGAAGGGAGTGGGTAAAAAAAGAATGGGAGGGGGATGTTGGGTGGTGCGGCAGCAGCAGGTTGCAGTTGCTGGCGGCGGCGGCTGGGGGGGTTGGAGGGCGGCTGTTGGAGGGGGGGAAGGGGGGGGGGGGGGGGGGGGGGCGGCGGCGGCGGCTGTGAGGAGGGGGGGCTGTTATATCATGGGTGGGAAATTAGGGTGGGAGAAATTGAGGGCCTGCTCTTGATACCATGATAAAAGGAAGAATGTTGTTTTTTGGATAATTAAAACTGATTACATAGGAGTCTCTTATATAGCAAACATAACAAGAGACTAAACTAAGCGCTACCCATATGGGACTAAACAACATAAGAAAAGGAGTAAGTGAGGCACATGCCAAGCACATGACACTCAAAGTAAAGGAACAGAAAAACACATGAAACTACATATCTCTATACTTACCAACTCACATCACTTGTATGTTGAGTGGCACGTTGGTTCTCCTCCATAACAGTAATGAGTTGATATTACTGAGATATTGCGATCATGACATGTGCATCCTATAAATGTGGTTGTATGTAGTCACGTGCTCCTCATACACATCATCATCATCCAACCTTTGGAAAATGCTCTTCTAAATCTTTGAGATATTTTCTCTTGCTTTCAGATAGAGGTGTAGGAACTGGAGAAGGTTGACTTGCTTGAGGAATAAGTTGAATAGCTACAGGCACAGTCATAGTAAGTATTGGGACCAGAGAAATAAAAACTAAATGACCACCACTCCATGTTTGCCCACCATCCTCAGAGAATGCAAGGAAGTTGTACTGATAACTTCCATGTGGGCTCGGGACATTTGCACTATATGTATATCCAATATGATGTTCTACTCGCAGTTTTAGTGGTGGTGGTGGCTGATTTTGATATCCAGAATACTCATACCCATATTGAGAATGAAATGGGTAGGGTTGTGCATGTGTTTGCCCAAATAGCATATTGCTAAAGCCTAATGATGAATCATGTTGAGATTGAGAATCAGAAGTTGAAATACTCATGCTCCCAAATGAATCAGCAATATCAGAATAATATTCATTGTTGTAGTCGTAGGAGCTTGTAGTTGTTGTAGCCTCAGGTGGTAATGTACCGATGTAATCTTTTCTTGTTCGTGTTTTCCTCTGAAAAGTTTTATCAGGCATGGGATATTCTTTTTCTGCTGGAGGAGGAGGTGCAACTCAAGTAATAGAAGGACGATCATCATTCTCAGGATCAACCGTAGGAGGATATTCCGGAGAGGTCTCACCGCAACCTCCATCATTGCCACTGCCATCATCAGACTTGGATATGGAATTGGACCGAGATGTAGTTTTTGAAGAAGAAGAATTTGTGCTACTCAGCTCTTCCACTGGTCTTTCGATTTCATATCAATATTTTGCTGCTCGGGCTCAGGCTCAAGACTTTCAGGTGGAGTTTGATCAACATTAATATCAGAATATTCTTCAAATTGGTCTTCTATGTATGGATCTGGACGGCAATCTAGATTATCAAGAGTGGAATGACCATTCTTTCATTCCTCTAAAGGATCTTCTGGATCATCAACTTCTTCTATGCCTCTACGTCGGGATGGGTTGAATGTGTATGCGGTGTCAATGGGGTCGTGGATAACAGCAAAATGATGTATTAGTAACTTAGCATTTAACCAAAAATACTATAAATGTACATTGTAGAATACTAATATCAAATAAAATAAGTCATTGTGTGAACAACTAAGATTTATTTTATGTATTACAGAATCATAAACAATGTTTTAAGTATAAAATACCTTTATGTAATTATGAATCAAACACAATATTTTTAGAGTTTTTTTTTAAACAAATTTTCAAAATAAATAAAGTTTGAAATTATTTTTAAAATTATAAATATGATATCTACTTATTCAAAAGACAAGTAATATGTTTCCACATACAAATTTCATCTTATACAAGATTAACACACACAATTATACAGAAAAATAAAAAAGCTTTTTTATTTTCAGCATTTTTAATAAATAAAAAACGAAATATATAAACATTTTGAGTATATTTAACGTTTATACATGTTGATCTTATAAAGAGAACAAGGAAGATGATGAAGACCAAAAAAAAGAAGAGGATGATGTTCTCTTTATAATGTAGTCACTATTATTTATTTGTAATAGAAATGGTGGCATTTGGAACATGATTAGAACTGCTTCTTGAGTTGTACTTTACACTGTTACGTTTTCAATATGATGTGCTCGTAATTAACCTTTTTGAATGTATTAGAGCTGTTACATTCCTTATTTAAAAATCTAGACTAGTTTTTTTGTTACTATGGACAACCTCCCTAGCCTATTCTTGAGTTGAGACATATCTAACTAAATTAACCCAACAAAACCAAATGCAGCGCCTTCCAACCAGGAACACCCTTAGGCACAAAGAGTTATCTATGTGACGAAGTCTGAACTCTTGGTAGGAAGGATAATCCAAATACCATATAGCTAAAATGGCTGTTAAAAGCTACTATGTTAATGTAAAGACAGTTCTCCTGGAGAGTAGAATCTACAATCTCCGCTTCATGGAACGTATCTCCCTCCCACAAGGCTAAGCCCCTATTGAATTAGTTAACTTAATTGTAAAGTAGTTTATCTATTCTTAAATACACTACACAATTTAGACACGTTAACAGCATTTTAAGAACTAACATGCATGTAATCTGCAGTCTACATCTAGGATGCATGTCAAATAAGTCAATAATGGTCTAAAAATATTACAAAATATTACCAAGGGACATACAGGCATCCATCCGCCTGGCTGCCCTATGGTGGAAGTCCATTGCATAGCCGCCTTCAAACCTTGGTTCTGAATAACGGAGTTGTCATATTTGGCTAATGGAGAGGACGAAGAAGGGTGACATCTGAGTTTAGAGTGACACTAAAGAGTAACTAATAGCAATCACAGCCGGTCCGCCCTGAAGGAAAATCAGGAGTGACACCCACCCATGTAACTGGGCGCGATCCTTTCAGGCAGCCAATGCTCATAATCAGTTGGTCAAGTCTTGCTTGAGGAATAGAGAAACCTAAGAATTCAATTGTTAACAAATTGAATTCTAGGATTATTATGTTACATGATCTACTTGTGTGCTACTGCTCCATATGCTGCTTTAGCCTTACTTTCTATTTGACATAAGGCTGTGGTGTTCTCTTCTACGCTTGTCCATGATCTTCCCATGAACAATTAAACATATACAGGAATACTAAACTTGAAAAAAAAATTGAATAGCTAGATATATCATAAGTCAACCCTGATCATAGCCCATGCTAATGGTGTAAGTAAGAACAGCAGTCAAAAATTAAAAACTGCTCAAGGACGCAAACCTTTTCAAGGAAGACCAAGAACGGATACTGGAAATTCTTCACACCAAAATTTATAGATGAAGGGTGAATATGGACCTCCCTCTTGCCATCACACCATGATGATCTCTGATTATCCGATGTATCAGAGCTTAGGGCTTGCCCAAATATACCTTCTTGTCTAGCAGCAACATTTGGATAGAGACCCGCACATAATATTGACTGAAATGTGAAACAGCATATAACTGAGCTGAATTCCATATTGGCAAAAAAAAGTTAACTAATGTCACATGTAAACCATAGCACACATCAGGCTACATAAGCTCTATGGACAATGAAAGAAGCATGGTGGTCCCAATGAACTGACAATGAAGAATTTCCATCCACTTGGAATAGTGTTTACCTTGATGATAGAAGAGTGGCGTGAATACAAATTGAATGGCTGATTCATATCAGCAAGCCAATTATCAATCTTATCCTTCTTCCTACCATCATTCTGTCAAAGAAAATGCACTCAGAAGCATATATCCGATCACATTTATATGTAATATGCTGTAGGGCTCAACAGAGAACTTTTTTTTCAATATATAGATATCAATAAGCTTAATCAATAATAACAATTTACATGGCAAAAAAATAATGACGGAAACCGTAATATTTTGGGAATACAAAAGTTGAGTGGAGACACATTACCATAAAAAAATTTCATCAAAATTGGTAAAATGTTAGAAGAAATCAGAATTCGAGCCAACCAAAGCGGAATTTACTTTAATGCTTTACGTCATTTTTTGCAAAATTCGCAAGTAGGTTTTAAGTTTTACTTCATTTCAGTTGTTATCTACTAAAAGTATATCAGAACAATCTTCGCTTTATTGGTTCAGTCTTATTATATTATATCTTCACAAATTGCACGAGTCTTTCTTCAAAACACACAAAAAAAACCTAGTGTGAAGTTGTATATGCAAATTATTTTGCTTGATTATATGCAGAATGGGATTCAATAATGTGAAAAATAAGATTGGATTGAATGCAATGGGATGAATACAAGACTGGACACCCTCTCCTTTATATAGGAGAGGGGAGACGCCCTAAGACTTAAGACGCAAGTAATCTAAACGGGGTATAATAGAAAAGCCCACTAACTAATTAACCTATTAACTAAATAGGCTAATATACACTCTTTAACAAATAAGAAATTAGAAACACAATGGGTTTCTTAGGATGGAATTAAGTGAGTACCCATGTAGGTGTAGACAGGTATCCTAAGAGCTTGACCCATCTTCTATGAGGAAACCTCAAGTTGTAGGACCAATTGTAGGGTTTTCTCTAGAGAGAGAGGACAAGACCCGATGAAGAAGGTTAGAGACCTTGACTCTGAGGCATGAAGGACCATGAGAAGTTGGGTATGATATGACCTGTTTTGGACGACCCTGAGTAGATAGTTGTAGTTGCCTCATGCATGATCCTTAGAGGCTTGTTGTATCGTGGTTGCCTTTAGAGGAACCAAACCCTAGAAAGAGGAAGAGGCTTCTTGAGTCGATGTACAGAAGTTGTTGGTGCCTACCTTTTAGGAAGGAGAGCTGCTTAGACCCTAATGAGGTATGGTAACAAGCCGTGGGGCCTCGCACCCAGTTGGTTGTCCTTGTGTAGGGCTCTAAGGTGTGGTTCACATGAAAGAATGGTGGGAAGTGTATACCATGCCTTGTGCATGTTTGGTTCGTGGTTAGACAGCTGATGCATATAAAGTGAACCTGGGGTCCCTAGACCAAAGAGGGGAAGTAGTGGTACTTGGTGCACCTGATGCTCACAATGATGTATGAGTTCTTAAGGATTCGAGTATGGCACCCCCTCATGGTTAGGGGAAAAGGAAACCCATTGGACTAAGGTATATGTTTGATGAACCCCTCACACATGTTGTTGACATATGTATGAGTTTAGCCAACTTCGAGGAATAAGGAACAAGAAGGACATACCAAGGAACTCAGAGTGGCTTAGTAGATTGTCTTCTGGTTAGCTACGTGCTTAAGTAGCATGATAGGGCTAAACATGCACATGATGATGTAAACCCTAGAAGTAAGGACATTTGTGAATTTTGTTACTATCAAGAGATTGTTTTCTCCCATCCTGGGGAAGGACCCTTTTGTAGGGTGAGTATCGACTTTTGTTTAGGTTGTGGTAACCTAAAGAGGTCTCTCATAGGAGCTTGATGAGCTAAGTGGAGAGCACATAGTATGAGCATGAATCTATAGACCCTTGTGTGACCATCTCTAAAGGGCAAGAGGATAGGCTGCCATGGTGGGAACCTATATGGGGCCAGACCGAGGTAGGTAGGTCGCCATGATCCCTATGAAAGGATGTAAGTTTGACCACGTATGCCCAGAGAGATGATGGAGTTTTTGGGTAGGGATTCAAGTTTGAGATGTACCATTATAAAATCCTACGTCTATACTAAGGTCAGGTGGGGATAAGACCGATGGGAGTACGAGTTGTCTATTTCCCTAGTTGCACAAGACCATAGGGTCGGGAGGTAACAGTTATCTTTGCCCGAGGATCGTGGGCTAGGAGATTGATCACCTTCATGAGTTTATGGGACTCAAGGGGCAAATGAGGTAGGCACTCCCTGGATGCATAAGGGATAGGGATGAGCCCAAAAGTACCAACACCCTACAGACCTTGAGGAGATGACTAAGGATCGTGTGATGGCCCAAGAGTGTTTGGGAACAACCTTTCCATAGATGTAAACATAGATTGGACATGTTCACGATGTGGAGACATGTGATGCACGTTTCAACTTAGATTGGTAAGTGTGTTGGCGATGTGTGATGCACCATCTCCACTCTTGGAACGGGATGAACTCTGTATTTGGACTGCAGCCAAATGCTTATTTCCTCTCGTTATGGGTGTGAGAGATAGGGCAAAACGCATGTCGTACACTAAGGAGAAAGATGATGTGAGTTGAAACATTGCTATGATAGAGAAAGTATCATACCTTTCGGAGAGTATGATGAATGGATGGTTTACGAACCCGAAGAGAACTAAGTTGGTCATCATATGAGGACGTTCTTATCACGAGCAGTATGGAATTTATGAGTTATATAAGTTTAAGTTTGATAACCAAGATGTTGAGCTCGAAGTTTTCTTGACTCAGTTAGATCTAAATCCGAGATGAGGATGATGAGTGGAGTATATGAAGGTTTATGTCTTCAATGTTACCTAGCACATAAGGACTTAATGTGGTAACCGATCCTCTTAGTCGAGACACACCTATCTTAGTTAGCTAGTAGAGGGACTAGAAGAGGTTGTTAGGTGAACCCTAAGTTTGAAGATGAGACTTGTATGGCTAACACTCAGATACAAGCAAACCCGTTGGTCGAGTTGGTGGTTGCTTAGTTAGTTAGCCTAGAGCTTGATGAGAGAGAAGGAAGGTTGTAAGAACCTCAGATACACCTCTCAGGAAAGGAAGGTGATGGAACCCACGACTAGAGTGTTTTAGGGTTTTTGAGGAGTCAACCTTGAGGAATCATGACATGCAGGAGATCATGAGTATAAGTTCACCATATTCAGTGGTACTACTAAGATAGTAAGTTTTTAGTAGTGCTTTGAAGTCCTCAGATGAAGAAGTATATAGAGTTGCATGTGGTCTGTCGTCATACATGCCGGAGGGTGAAGGCTGAACACCGGTAACCCAGTGAGTTGCTACGGATAGCGAAGAGTCCCGAAGAGGGAATGAGAATAGTTCACCATAGATGTTGTGGTGAGTCTCCCCTGGACCGACAGAGGTCATGATGCAAAATGGGTTATGGTAGATCACCTTACCAAGTTAACCTAATCCTTTGCCTAAGAGAGAGAGCGTTGTCAGTGTGACAGATCTGGTGGAACTATATATGAGAGAGAGATAGTTCACCTACACTGTGATCTGAGTTCGATATCATGAGTATGACCTCAAGTTCACTTCCATGTTGTGGAAGTAGGTATAAGAAGAACTTGATGCTAGATTGAAGTTGAGTACAGCATATCACCATTGACAGATAGACAGTCAAGAGAGTATGATCTAGACTAGAGGGTCTGATGAGAGCATGTGTGCTCGTTCAAGGTGATACATGGGAGCAGTCTCTGCCCTGAGAGAGTTTTCTTGTGATGATAGCCACCATAGCCAGTAACGGGATGTAAGAAGCTTTGTAAGGGAGGTCGTGTCGGTCACCGCTTCATTAGGATGATGTCGGTGAAAGGACCTTGTGAAGGTCAGAGAGACCACAGTGTGTGCAGATGAAATCGCTTTGATCGTGCGATGGCTGAGAAAGCCCAGGGGCAACATGAGTCCTGAGCTGATGCAAAGCAGACTGACATGCAGTTCACTGTGGGAGAATATGTGTTATGAAAACCTGACCCCTCTGAGCTATAGCTGAGAAAGATGAGTCTCCGATACATAGGTCCATTTGAGATGAATTAGTGGAGATGCTTATGTTTAGCCTTACCCCTCAGGATAACATGATGTATGATGTGTTTCATGAGTCCGATCTAGAGCGCTATGTGATGTACCCAAACCATGTGTTGAGCCATGAACCTATTGAGCTTCTAGGGAGGCTGAAATATCCCGAGTCACTTACGAGGGTATGAGATACCAAGGTGAGAGAGAACTCAGATGTAAGAATATAAGATGATAAAGGTTCTTTGGAAGCATCATGGAGAGGATGAGGCCACATGGGAGCCAAAGATGGACATGGAAAAGTTTTATCCTGAATTGTTTGTATATTTGGTAGAATTTTAAGGGCAAAACTCCTATAAGAGGGGAAGGATGTTACAACCCTTTTTTTGGGTTCTTTTGGTTGGAAATGCAATTTACCCAATAAATGTATGATTGTGTAATTGTGTGATTCATGTGCCTTAAACGGATTCCTTTGATAAATAGCCTTGTATGTTTGATTTCGTGGGCCTTGTTGGCTATTGGGCCCAATAACATGAAAAAGGAAATAAAAAGGAAAAGGAATCAATTAGTAAAAGAATAACTAAGATAATGAGAAAAGAAAGATGTGGAAGCATCTAGAAGGCTAAGAATTATCCTTCAAGGAGGGATTTCGTATCTTTAGGATTTCTTGGGTTCCAAGGAGTCCAAGTTGCAAAGATAATAGGAAAAGAAAGAGATAAAATCAAATAAAGCATTATTAAGAAGGAAAGTTGAGATAATGATGAAAATATAAGAAATATGTGGAAATATGGATAATGGAATCATTATGAATGAGATTTCGACTCCACATGATTACTAATGGTAAAAGAAATCAAAATAAAGAAAATAAAAGATTAAGAGAGAGAAAATATGCTTAAAATATGCCTTATTAAGAGATAACTTGCATATGAAGAAAAGACCCTCATACTTTGGAGTTTGAGTCCCAAATTTGGTACACACGTGGATTAAGTCATTATGGACTTTCCCCTAAAATTTGGAATTAAAAGGATAAACGATTTGGGAGATATGAATTTTGTAAGTTTCCTAAAGTGTAAAGGATAACATTAAATGTCACAATTTATGTTCTAATACGAGGCTTGATAGTCGTTGGATCTTTGATCCAACGGTGGCTGCTTCTTGTTCGAAATTGGAAAAAGGAACAGTTAAGGGGGTTTTATCGATCGATTTTCTCGACGTACAATCCATGTGCGAAGATGGGGATTGCTCCATTGATTCCGGGAGATTAAAACGGAGCCAATCATCCCTGGTTTTTGCTAGTTTCGAGTGAGTTTGGGATTATCCCCAAATCACAGTTGGTTTAGAACTCCTTTGAAACCGGGACACTGGAATTTCAGGAATTCAATGCCTATATAAGGGGCACTATGGATGCCTGAGGCGAGTAAGATCATAGGACGGATGCACCAAGACAATGCAGCGATCAATCGCCAGGAAGTAGCGTTGTATCCCTTCTCCGCGTTGCTCTGTTCTGCCCCAGCAAAAGTGTCGTGGATGGAAGTCAACCACAACTCCTAACTCTCGGTCGGCTAGGAGCCCTTCGGAGTTGGAAGATCCATTGAAGGCGGGAGGAGTAGGCGCCTTGACCGCGAGGAGGGTGACCCTCGTAGGGTCGCCAGAAGAGCGGTGCCAGCGGCACTCTGTTTCAACGGAGAAACAGGGGCTCGCACTTGTTGTGCGCGAACAGGGAAACAGAAGCCGGAAGGGGATGAGCGAGGCGGGCATCCGGGTTCCCGGTTAGTCGGATCCTAGGATGGATCCGCGAGCCAGAGGTGGGTCGTAAAGAAAAAAAGACACGTGGCGCTCGGATATTGGTCTAGAGGTATGTATTTTGCGAAAATCTTAATTAATTATCGGTAGCTCGGATCAAGATAAGTTATATATGATTTTTGATCAGAAAAATCCATAGAATCTAATAAAAATAGTCTTAGAGCCTGAATCTGATCGTAATTCGAAAAGTGGTTAAAGTTTCCATCCTTAATGTGTTTACGACTAAGATTAACCCTAATTTGATGATTAATGAATTGAGAGAATTAATATGGATGTTTTATGATAATATTAACATGTTAATAAGTAAGACGTTTTGATGTCTAAAGAGATGATCCATATGCTTAATAGCTTAATTTAGGGTTTGATATGTTAATGTGCATTAATGGGCTTAGAAACCCTAATTTAAGTGTTAAATGAGTTTTAATGAGATATAATTTGAGATCCTTTGTATAAAACTGATGTTAGGTTAATCTCAAGCCTAGTAGATGATAAAAAGGCTCTAATGTGATTAAGTTGAATAATTAGGGTTTTGCCTCTAGATATGTTGTTTTTAGGGTTTTGTGATTATAATGGAGAAAAGTTGTAGATAAACCCTAATGATACCCTAATTCGGATTAGAAACCCTAGAAAGTGAATCCAAGTCAATAAAGTAGATTCTTGATAAAGTGTGTAGTAAATAGAGTACATATGCTTTTCAGGATTCTTGATTGTGTGGTTGAACTACTTGCTTGGATTGCTTTCTTGGTTGGAATTGCTTATTGCTTGTGAAATCTACAAATCAGGTATGTGGTTAATTTATGAATAATCGCCTTATGATTCATGGCGTTTCACGAGGTTTCTCGATTGATGTGCAACTTGAACTGTTTGTTTGTTCAATTTTGCAATCTCATAAAGTCACTATGTGTATAACAATTAATTATGAATGTACTTCTCGAACCTGCATACCACCCTGATGTATGATGCAAGACCAAGCCCCAGAGGGAAGGTCTGAGTTGGTCAAGCCCCGGAGGGAAGACCATTGGGCACCTCAAGAGATGACCCCAGGCATCAAGCTCAGGATGGAGAAGGTGGCCTTATGTCCCTTGCAAGGACAAAACCCTAAGAGAGGGTAATCCAGGGTTTAGGGTAAAAGCGGTTGAGAAGTTACATTGAAAACGTAATTTGGATTGTTAATCAATTATTTGCTATATTTAGGTTGTTAGAGCCTATTTGTGATATTGTGTTTATCCCCACATACCAGTATAGCAATATACTGACCGACGTTTTGTTTTTCGGCATTTTAGGTATTATCTAAAAAGGAGAAATAGTAAAACGGAATCTGTGAAGATGCAGTTAAGTAATCCAAAGGAGGGTTAGATAGGTAGATTTCGTTTGCGGATAGAACTCTTAGATCCTAATTTTACAAGGTATGCAAAAGTTTTATTTTATTCCAGCTTTTCAATTTAGTATTAGTAGAATTTGATAATTGTTTTTTATTAAATGTCAAACCATGGATCCTGAAATATTGCGATAGCGCCTCTGACCTCTTGGTCTCCCTTGATTGGGGGTTATCGGGAGGTGGGGTCGTTACAGAGAGATATTGCAAGGATTTGATTGCAATAACATGCAACCAATAATCGTAACACTGTATCTACATGGTAAAAGATGTATACAAAAGTTAACTAATAGGCTTCCAGCTAAAGCTCAAAACACTGTTGCAAAATCTTTAGCAGAATCAATTGATCAATAGTAAAGTTGAAAACTTGGAATCTACTCTTTTTGATGACACAAGGTAACATACCGTATCTAATAGATTATCATGAGCCATAAAAACTCTAGCAAGTAGCAACAATGCAACATCTACTACATACATCGACTTCATGAAATCAGAAAGATATAGATAAAAATGATAGAAAGACCATCAAGTCTAGTTCCACATCATTGTTCCCTTCGCTTTCAACTTATTGAATCTCCCTTGAGAATCTAGTATCAGCGAATCATGTATATGGTAGCAATGTATCCTAGGAAAAAATCTGGCCGAAACTAACTTGGTATTGATCTAAATCACTAGTTTAATCAACAAGTTCATTTGGTGAAGCAATAGTTTTCAAGTTAAAAGACAGTGTTCGACATGTATCTGATACCAAATTGCATATTGCTAAGATTAAACTCGACAAGAAAACTGTATAAAATCTGTCTATCAATTCCCATTTTATAACAAATAATGCAGGTTGGAGAAAGTTGTGTGGTAAATATTACAAAAAGGAGCAAATAGAAACTAATACAGAAGCAATCTGCTGCACTATCCAATGGATAAGCCATGATTCTGTATGGAGAAAACTTTGTTTCATTGTGAATTGAGGCCGGTACCTCTAATTTGAGATCAAAATAGGGTAAAAACAGAAATAAATAGCCATGTGTTATTTGAAGAAATGATGCATATAAAACCTAAGAGTCATACCGAATGAAACAGTGGCAAGGTGATAAGTCCAATATCCGCTAATAAGTTTCCAAATTGTACTCTCATATCCCTAAGCAATAAATAGAGTTATAAGCATGAGCAACGTTCTTGTTGCAACTGCAACAGTTCACAATTTGACAAAAGAACTTATTCATAGAACATAAATGAAGTCAGGTTGGGAACAAAGTTTTCATTCCTTGACATGTAACCAGGATCCATCAGAAAGTAGGGTAAAGGAATGCACACACAAAAAATGGCTGCTCTGCCAAAATTAAAAAAAGGGACATCAATGGTCTGTGATGATTGCCTTATGCGCCAATCGCAGTGGCCACTGTTATGCATGATCAGCTGGTGGTCAGATCATGCATACCCAATCAATTTTCTGCAACAACAAAAATGAGGGCTCATAATTGGGATGTGACAAATTAAATAGCCAATTAATCAGTCCATTTCTCTATGCAATTGAAACATTGTTTTTATTTTCTTTTATGGTACTACTTTACTTTCTTTGAATATTGATGGTCTACTTAAGAGTTAATTGCACTTTTGACCTAATGTTTGTACTATGATAGGTTATTGTGTTTTCAAATTACTCTAATACCCACAAGAGTGTAAAGTGGGGGAAAACGTATTTTTCCTACAGAAAAAAATATAAATAATGTATGTATTTACTTGCCCTTCCTACCTCATTCTGCAGCTAAAACCATTAGAAGTGCCACTGTTGAAGATGTGCTCTTGTTCCCCTCACTCTTATATGTTCACCCTATTGTTGCATTTCATACTATATCGGAAGGTGTGGGAGAGATAGAACGACTGAAGGGATTACTACTGTGCGTCTCTACCAACCACCATTGGGGTCTACTTACAAAATAAAAAAGCCAACCATCCTAAAATGTTATCGGTGAAACATGTTTCCATGTTATATATATGTTTCCATCATTCTATCTGTAACCAAGAATGTGTTTGTAAAGGAACATTAATCAAATTCATGTTTGCAAATTATGTACAATGATCTTTTTCTCATGGTTTAAATTTAACTCAAAGTTGCAAAAGCAATTTCAGTTTGGACAAGGACCAAAAACAGAAATGCATATCCTCAGAGACTGCTACCTAATTTCACAACACTTTTTTAAATCCATAGGGGTTTGCAATAGAACATGTATCAGTGGAAAAGGCCCAATTTGGGCAATCATTCTGCCTGACAGCTGGTGCTGCAAGTTGGCTGCTTTAGCAGTTTTTGTGCGATCTCTTGCTCTTGGAAGGTTTATAACTTGCATCTAAGGCAGGATTCCATCTTCATCTATATGTTCCACTCCTAAGTCCTAACCCTTTTATTTATATCTAAAAGATGTAAGAATTGCAATATTTCAAGTGGTACATATTCCCTTATTCTTATGATCTTCAATGTAAATTTGTAGCTTTTCTATTATCGAGGGAAGCGTTCTCAGGCAGAGCCACTTTGTGACCGCCACTCCGGAACCATTTAAAGTGCATTGTGGCCAGCCTGCTCGAGGGTTTAATACATCCGGGAAACAGCTCCAACTAGGGGTCGAACCCAGGAACCTCCATTGGGGTTTACCGAGCAGCACAACCCGAGTTACTCCTTGCTGACTAAACTTGTAGATTTATTAAGTAGTGCTATAAACTTCGAAGACCTATAACTATCATACAAACCAAACATAATATGCACACTATTTTATAAGATAATGTATATTATATTGCAACAAATAGCTTTCTTTGAGATATTTTCCTAGATATATGGTTTTATGCATTATTTAACACTTAACAAATTTTAATAGTATACTTCGACGCATGGAACTAAACTTCGGCGAAGTTGGGCAACGTTTCTCCGAAACTTCAAACCTAGGCAAAGTCGAATCCTCAATTACTTCGGCTTCGTCTAAACTTCGGGGCGAAGTTCCCTGATTTCGTCTAAGTTGGTTTTTTTGTATGTATTTTCGTCTCAACTTCTCCGAAGTTGTCGAAGTCTCCTCGAAGTTGGTGAAGTTGGGGCGAAATTGAGACGACCCAGAACATTAATTCTAACTAGTGCACTAACGGCCATATAATACATAAGAGTTGCCTCCAACCCTCTTCACAACTTCTAATATCAACTCCTATGCTTGTTGCTGCCACTCTTTCCTAGAGAGGGTCTTGTAACTACTATTTGGTTGTATATTTGTATATAATACATATGTTCAACACTTGAACTGTATTAATGTGTATTGCATGTTTGACCATTGCAGGCGCACATCATATTATCAACCTACTTACGGCTAAAGACTCATGAATCGTCTATATTTGTTAAATTAGCAATTATAAGAGAGAGGTATAACATAATTAGAAGTTTTCAATCGAAGTTTCCTTCAAATTCACATCATTTTCTTCAAAAATCGGCATCGAAGTTTGTCGAAGTTTGCATCTAAACTTCATCGAAGTTTCCACAAACTTCCACTTCCACACCTAGCGAAGTCGACACAAAGTCGAACTCCTGCACCATGCTTCGACGTCTAATATTTGATAGTATCCAATATCAAATTTCATATCTCATTTGTGTATCATTTCAGACCTTAAACTCTGGAAAAATTGGGAGCTATTGTGTAAGATGTTAATAAATTAGAGACATGAAATTCCAAATACATTGAGACCCCCGTATTACGCTGTCTCGGGCAGCTGAATATGAATTGATTTATAAATTACTGTTGTCTTCTTTGGTCCCCCCGCATCCCAATGTGCCCCACATCAACCGGGTTTTCAAGCAAAATTCTTACTGAAATTGAGAGACGAAACATGAATTAAGCCATGGGTCCAGTCACAATCGACAAGAACAATATCTCAGAGCTCAAACTTCTACAACACATTGGAAATTTGATAATGTGACTACTTTTTAGTGTTTTGCTAAAAAAAATACCATTTTAGCAATGTTTTAGAAAGCACAAAGCAGGAAGTGGGATGCGGGTGGATAAGACCTTGTGGCCGCTGAAGAGCCAAGCGGGCGCTTTTTGGAAAAGCAGATGCTTAATTTCCTATATTATATGATACAAAAATACACACATTTCTATAATAATATTATTACTTAATAGTTACTTACCTATAGGTGGGCCATTACTATACACTTATTATATATAATAGTATACCAGTATCACACTATCAAGTAACCTACTTAGTACCATATGTAGTGGTATTTATTACAAACATTAGTATACTAGTATCATACCATCATACAATATACGTGGTAGTTAATATTATATAGTAGATTAGTAGTACAATACTTCACAGTATACTAGATTGTTATATTGTATTACATTTACAGACTAATTGTTGTTTATTAACTTAATGTTCCATACTTAGTAATTAGTATGATACAGCAGTACAATATAATTGATTAATAGCATAGTCACATAATATTACATTACAAATACATAGTATTATTTGCTATAATAGACTTAATGGTGCATAGTAGTTAGTGTTATATAGTAGCAGAACATCAGTGTAGTATTACACACTAGTCAACTATTGTGCAGTATTTAGATACATACATAGTCGTTTAATATAGTAGTATTGTATTAACATGTTAAATAATATTATATAATATCAAGTCCAATATTAAAACCTACGTATTACATTACATTTCCATTTTGGGCCCAAGACCTGGTCTAAGCTCCTGCTTTTCACTTAAGCAGGCTCAGGCGGGTGCCCAGAAGTAGTGCTCACTGCTGAGGCGGCAGTTTAAGTGGGTTGAGTGGGCCTTAGGCAGGAGCGTAATGCAGAGTGCCTAGCTGGAGCCTATAGCCCAAACTGAGTGGCCAAGGGCGCTGTTCAAAACACTATGTTTTAGCATGAACAAATAATTTTGAAGCAATAATTGAAAACCACACAAAGTAGTGATAAGATACTAGAAATCAATGTTTTAGAAAGTGCGAAGCAGGAGGCGGGCGGATAGGACCGTGTAGCCACTTAAGCCCCAGGCGGGCACTTAAGTGGGTGCATTTTTGAAAAGTGAATGTTTTACTTTCTGTACATTTTGTACATAATTACACACATATACAAGTACCAAGTCATATTTTTGAACTTTTGTATATATCTAAACCCATCAACAGTGTAAAATTGATTTCTATACAATTTAATGAAATTACTATGGTGCTTCCAGTAATATACCTATACAATATGTTGTAACATAAAATTAGGTAATAGAGTAATATAGCCATAGGTATACAATATATTACATATTATAACAGCGAGACCACAATACTAGTGTAGATAATACAAAAATACTTGTATTTTACAAACTTACAGTACTTATATAGATAATATGTCTATACATAGTTATGTTACAACAATAACATAGGTAATACAAATATATAACCCAACACAATAGTTATATGAAGTTGATTACATAATGCAATAATGTCTAATATTGATATAGAGTTGTAGATATGAAGATGACACGGTAATATACAGTAGTATACTGGTCATGCATGCTAATGTGGTAATATACAATGCCATATATAACCGTAGATATTGCTTACTATACAATATAAATACACATTATTCACAGCAGATATTGCATATCTATACCTAGTATTTTATTCTATACGCTAAATATAAATGTATAGAAGTACAACTAGAAGTGTGATTTAGAATGTGGAAGAAGATATCTTGGGCCTAGCTGCTCGCTTACTTTTGGTGGGCTCCTAAAAGTGGTGGGAGCCTTGCAGCGCTTAAGCGATCGCTTAAGACTTTAAAACACTACTCGAAATTACTAATTGCCTAAAGGAAACAATACAGAATAGTGACGATATACTAGAAATCCTTGACGACCTAAAGAGAACACTATTTTAGCACTTGAACATATGCATTCAAAAATAACTTGGTGAATAGGGAAAGAATGTAACCTTATCATGTACATGACTGAACTGTTAAGGAAATGTGAACGGCAAAACTGTTGAGCAGCTTTTGGTCCATTCTGGGAAAAGAAAATTAAAACATCATTCACCATATGAAATAAGGTAATTTGAGTATAAGCAAAAGCACGTCATGATACTGAAAGAAAAGACATCAAACAGTACACCTATCTAGTTATTAGCATAACAGGTAACAAACTATTTTAACCTCATCCAGAAGACAAGTTTCTATTTTAAATGATGATCAATAGGCTATAAATGGATTCCAGGAAAAGTTAGAATATGCAATGAGGAGTGCAGGCATTCATAAGCAAACAGAAAGATAACCAAGCTTAAAGTTCCTCTGATTATCACCTCTTGCAGAGCTTTGAACCACCTGATATAAGCAACTACAAGCAACATATGATCTGATTGACTGTGGGATACACTTGAACCAGAACTAGTATCAAGAGTTTCTCCCAATAACTGCACTTTTGCTCTCTCGGCATTTTGTTTCTGCAGAGACAATCTAAGAGCAATTAGACGGTCAAATATTTATCAATTGAACTAGAACAAGAGAAAATATATAAATAAAGATGTTGGTCATCAAAACCATTACCTCATCTTTGGGAAATACAAATGGAAACTTGTAGCTTAGAAAGGCTGCAATTGATAATATGGGTGACAAGCAACCGAATACTGCCCCGTACAACATCATCTGCACATATAAATAATACATGCATATATGGTGAATGAGTATTTTGTTCGGTTTCCTGTTTGGCATTTTCAGTGCATGAATGCTAACTGGGCCCTATAACATGATAAGAGGGTTGTTAAATAGATTGAATCAAATTATTTGGGTTCATTCATTGTAGTTCTTAGCTCAAGCTGCATTGAAGCCTCCTTGTATAGCAGAGAGAGAAACAAAAACAGATATTAGCATCGTTACTAGCTTAAGTAGGAGCTGGCAATTTGTATCTAGGTTTGCATAAGTGCACCCTAAGTAGATAGGCGACCCACCTTCTCCCTCAACCCTAACCCTCCTGACCCTAACCACCACCCACCAAGTCTCACCATGGTAGATGGGGAGGGAAAACTTGCTACCACACCCACCCAACTCTAGTTGCCAGCTACCCTATCTCGCCATTGTAGACAGGGAGAAACCTTGCCACCACATCATCCACCTACCCATCTGCCCAGCTAGAGCCTGGTCATGTCATATGGCAAATGTGACTAATGCCAGGTCATAGAATAGTCAGAGTACAATGTCGACGGGGGACATACAAAATCGCACAAGAGAAGCATTCGAGGAGTGGGGTGTCCAACACCAACGCTCCAAGGAGAAATATGATAGTTTGGGGATATGCGTGTTGTCACATGTGTTTGAAAAGGTGGACTATCTAAACAATATGTTCATATCAGCAAATCCTTTATTCACTTCAGAGACTGGATGTTCAAAACATGGAGGCTGAAGGTAATGTTAAATTTGTAAACACTCAATAGAGATCTACACTTGAATGTCTGTGAGAAAGAATTGCAGGGACCTATCCCTTAGAGGTGTATCATGTTTTGTTTATGACCCCTAGAGTTGGTCCTAAAGTTGGATCCTCAGACAGATCTTAGAGAAGCAACCTTATCCACGATTCTGATATGGGTTACCGTTCTAAAAACTAGTCTCCATTGGTAGTAGAGTGATGCAACACCGGTACCGAAAACTAGTCTCCATTGGTAATAGACCGATGCAGCAATCATTACACATGGTGTGTGCCCAAGACTATTGATACTAAACTCAGTGGCATCAACTGTCAATAAGATAGGTTGTATAGAGGATTCACCAAAGGAACCTCTTCTTAAATTTGTTATGTTCAAACTCCCAAGGAGAGAGATAGAGGTGAAGCTTCAACATAAAACCCTCCCACATCCATGTATCACTTGTGCTAGTAAGCAGATAGATAAGGCATGTGCCAACGAAAAGAACATGGCAGTTGGATGCCCCTACTCAAGGGAGAATGAGAGCACAAGATCAAAACATTCTGGAGAAGGAAAGTAGCAATTCAACAAAAATTCCACCTGATTAGAATAAGGGTAGTGACCATGCGCAAGAAGCAACAAGATACAAGAATAATTCAGTCGAAAGAGTGACTGATTATAGTAAGAGATGGTGTAACCAGTGAGGCTACCATAATGACAACAACAACAGAATAGGAATTGAGTGAAGAGGGTCTCAATATGGTAGTGATGACAACGCCCACATTAGCACATTAGATCATTACAGGATTACTCTGGGTCTATGTTTTAACAAAGATGGCATACATACCAACTCCTTTTATAATTTCAACAAAAAGGGAGGGCGGACACTAGACAAATGCATCAAATGAGGAGCAAATTGTTGGATTTTAGAACGTCATTACAAGCAATAGCAGGCAATTGCAATTTAATTAACAGGTTTACAGGCCAAGTTTAGGAATCAAAAAAGAAAAGTAAGAATAAACAGAACAGGATAAACAATAAAAGTGAGTTAGAAACTCAAACCAGATCACTCTCTTGAAGAAGAAAGAGGTTAGTTAAAGAAATCAGCGCTCTGTCATCTCCGGATACGTGTTGTTCTTCCATTCTTGATCCAGTCACAAACTTGTAGAAGAAGGTCATCTTGCTCGCACGTAGAGAATGGATAGTAACACCACTGGTGCAGCTCAGCGGTCATTAGGTATAACCACCCAACACGTTGCGTCGAGGAAGAGAGGGGATGGAGAAGAGTTCTCTCGTTTAGGAGAACAACTCCACGAGAGAAGCGCACAGGAAGCGGTTACATAAGGCAACGATGGTAGGACAGCAAACCACGAACGGCAGATGATGTCTTAGATCTATGTTTAACCCTAAGTCTAGGGGCTTATTTATAGCACTTCCACGCTCAATCCTATTCCCACTTTAACGCAATCACACGACCACTTTTGTACAGGTTAAAGGAATACGAGGAGTCCCTTTCCAATTCAAAAGGAATTCGAGGAGTCCCTTTTTCAATTCGAAAGAAATATGAGGAGTCCCTTTCAAATTCGAAAGGAATACGAGGAGTCCCTTTCTAATTTGATGGAATACGAAGAGTCACTTTACAATTCGGAAAGAAATTATTAAACAATTAACTGATTAAGTAGATATCTTGTTGTGCAAAAAAGGAAATGGAATACGGAAGATAATTTCCCAGTCCTATTCCTCGTTTGCACAAGAAAATAACAAGTTTGCTCCATACTCCTTATGCACTAGATGCATCTACACTAGGCTTAACCCACGTTAACTAATATTAGCTAGGCTAATATAGCTAACACAATCAACACTTGATAGTGTGCTACAAGTGACATCTACAAATAAAAATAAACCTTTATTCCAAGATAAGGACAAATTCATCCTATTCGGAACAGATAAGAAAGGCGAGTGAAACAGTATACATTTCCTTATCACTAGCAAGGCTAACCCAGTAGGTGGAACGCAAACCAGGGAAGTGAACACATGTCAATAATTCTTCCTCTCAATGTGAAAAGAGCTTGCAAACGGAAAAACTACATAATAAGGTTGTAGAGATCCTCACATCAACATAAAGTACAAGATTTCTCATTCTGATACATTGGAAAGGGTATTAGATCATGATATTTATAGGTGGAGGGTGTATTATAGTGAGGTGAAGCCCCTTAGTAGGTGGTTTTCAATCATTTACATGCAATCTCCCTCTTTACTCTTACTGAGTTATCTCTGTGTTTATGGGCTTCGGAGATGGCCCGTTTACTTATTTTTATGCTTTGTTGTTTGTGGTAGATGGATCTTGGAGGTGTATCCATTTAACACCTTTTATCTATATATTGTAACATCTCCCCTGTTTTCATTGAAACAAAAGAAGAAACCCTAGCCGCCATAGGCTTAGGGTTATCCCCTCCCGTGGTTTTTCTCTTCCTATTTAAGGGTTTTTCCATGTAAATCATGTTTTCATGTGGTGTTTGATCTTATAGCGCTATTTTTCCATGGTATCAGAGCTTTAAGGTCTCTTTTTCTTGTTCCCATCGAGTTGCTACAGTACTGTACTATAGCAACGTCGATTTTGTGGAGACACCTATGGCTTCCTCTGCAAGGATCTGCTCCATTCAGCATCTCCCTTGCCTTTCTCTTGGTCCTAGCGACCAGCAGCTGTGCAACGGAGGTAATCCTTGGCCTTGAAAGGGGATTCTTGCTCTCGTTTTTCCGGATCCTTCAACTCGTGTTCTGCCCCATGTCTTCAAACGCCCCCAAGTGGGGGTGGGGGCCTTTCTCTTCTTGGAAACCAGTCTCTGGAGGTCGTCGTGAACCGTACTTCCTTCCCCTCAAGGCGTTTCGCAAGGGGAGGTGTGAGGTGGGGTCTGGACTCATTTTTCAAGAAGGCTGCAGGGCCGGTTAACTGTAGCAGTTGCTGTCCTGCACTAAAGATTTTTTTTTTTACTGATCTGCTGCAATTTTTTGGCTTCTCCTGCCTTTCCTGTGGGCTGATCCTCATCACCTAGGTTGCTTCTTCTCTTATTCATAATGGCTGAAGAAAGTAAATCATTGGATCTTCTAAAATCACAAGATAGCATCATCATGCATTAAACATCTGCGAAGTTAAGTCGATCCAACTACCTCCTTTAGATTGCTGCTGCAGAGATGGCAATAGTTGGGTGTGGACGAATTTAAACATAAATGGAACCCAAAAGCCACCAGCACAAACGGAAAAAACTTGGGATACTTGGTATCTTGAAGAGAGTCAAGTAAAGTCATGGATTGTTAACTCCGTCTCTGTAGATCTCCAGCCTTCAATTTTTGGCAAGAGGACAGCCCACAATATGTGGGATACGTTGAGGAACATGTTTGGATAGAAAAATACATATATTCGTATCTATCAACTAACGAAAGAAATTTGCAATCTTCAACAAGGGAAGATGTTTGTAACTGAATATTATAGTATTCTCAAGTTGGGAAGCCATGGATTTTTGTGCCGATGAAACATGGTCATGTTCAGCCGATCAAAAATATATTGGACCAGAGAATGGAAGTCTGACTTTTATCTTTCTTGGGGGCCTGAATCCAGAATCTGAAAACATCAGGTGCCAGATCCTAAATAGTGCATCTATCCCTAGCATTGAGGAGACATACTTCCAAGTGGCGGCAGAAGAAACTGGACATTCAGTTATGAGGGGGAAGACTGAGGAAAACAACGAAGATATTGAGCACTCAGTGCTTGTTAGTCGCAACTCTAAGACATCTTCTGCAACTAGAGGGGAGACCGTCTTAAAATGTATTCACAGTGACATGACAGAGGGAAGAGTGCCTGCTCTTATGGAAAGAAAAGCATTGCTGCCTTTGATACTGATGAGAATGAGGACAACATTCTGAATTTAACTTTAGATCAGATTAAAGAACTACAGTGGTTGCTTTCTAAAGTCATGCATACTAAAGAAAATAATTCAGCCACCTCCTCAATCAATCATACCTTGTCTGCTAAAAGAAATCAAGGTATATATCTATCCCCTCTGAAAGATGATTGGGTTATTGATAGTGGTGTCACAAATCACATGACCAGGAACTCCAAGTGGATCTCCAAATATAAATGGGGATTTGGTCAAGAGTGAATTTTCATGGTAGATGGCTCTCGGGCTTATGTGGCAGGAAAAGGGAGTATATTTCTTATGCATGATCTTATTCTTTCTAATGCTCTACATGTTCCCAGTCTCTCCCTTAATTTGCTTTCTGTTAGGAATATTACAAAAGATCTAAGTTGTTGCCTAAATTTTTACTCTGATCGATGTACCTTGCAGAACTTGGTGACGGAAAAGAAGATTGGAATTGGTTTTGAAAGTAATGGTCTCTAAAAGATACCTAGATCGGCTGTTGGTGCTCTTTAAGCTGCTCTACATGACAGATCTAAGGAAGTTCAGTTGTGGCATGCTCGTTTGGGCCATTTGGTTCCTTACAAAAACTTTTTCCTAGTTTATTTTCCCAAATAAAACAAAAAGAATTTCAGTGTGTGTGATATTTGTGAACTATCTAAGCATCGTCGTGCTTCTTTTGATAAATCTAGCAATATTTTGCCTTGATTCACTCTGACATTTGGGGCCCTGCTCCTATTGTTTCTATGAGGAGATATCGTTATTTTGTGAGTTTTAACTCTAATAGAGGTGAATGTTTGCAAGAGTCACAACAGTCTATTGAGAATGTATCACATCATGTACATTTTTCTTTAGGACTTGATCTGAGAGTCAAGGAGTAAGATCCAAGGACCATGGTTGAAAAACCAACAACATTAACACTATTCAACACCATCACAAGAAGATCAGGGACGTGCCACAGTAGGATGTATGCACGACAAAAAAATGGTGTTTCAGACACTAGGATCATTGAACTTCCCATGTGCAATGATACCAGAGAGGGTGGAAAACCCTATCACGTCACAGCTTGATAGCATTTGTTAACATGGAAATTGCTGCTATTGTTTACATGACACGGAAATTTCCAACATGTACAACACACTTACCATACAGCTATACATGTTTCTTTGTAAATACAAAAGAGATCCAAAAGACCATCTTGAGTATCCAACATTCAGACGTATTGCTCAAACTTTAGAGCAATAGTAGAGGAGGCGAGGAGTCAACCTATCCACGCAAACCGTTGTTGCTGAGAAAACCATGCATACAAAGGGATCCTTGAAGAAATGAGCAAAATGAATATGCCGTCATCCCCAGGCCGCAAGGCAAGGTAGAGGCAGATCTAACATCAATCAGGATTGACATATAGATTTGCATCCTGACGCCTAGCACAATGCAAAGGAGGGAGATCTTCAAGACCACAACAACAAACTTGATTAAAGCTAGTGAATGTTGGATTTAGCAACGCAAAAAATCACAACAGATCACGAATTGCAAACATTAAACTTTTTATGCCAATTAACACGGTAAAATGGCATGATATGCAGAACGCCACTCATGTCATTTCTGCAGATGGTACCACCAATGATCAAAGGGAGACTGGGGGAAAACCGGTTGAATTTTTTCTACCAACTCTACAATAGTTCAGCAAGAAATGGGTAAGATAAGTAAAATACCTTGAAAAAGAAAGTCCTTGAACAAAAGAACAATGTGAAGTATGTTCAACCACAGGCTACCAAAATTCAATATGTGGTGGACACAGGTGTGGGCAAACTGTCAACCCCAAATGGATTCAATACCTTCTCTCTACTTATGCGGGCCATCACTACAGAAGATGTAACCAAGGTGGCTCGATGTTTTTTTTCAAAATAGTCATATGGTCTGATAGATAAATTATTCTTTCATTGTTCTAATTCCCAAAAAGAAGAAAGCAAAGGAGATGGACTTTCAACTCATAAGCCTACTTTTCAATCCCACTCATAGTTATCAAGGCGGGCGCCTAGGCGCTCCATAGGTCCCTCAAACCTAGGCGCCTAGGGGTCATAGGTTAGTTGGGCAAACTAAGCAGGCTGGGCAGTCACCTAGGCGGTCAAGGCGGACAGCCTAGGCGCTTCTAATGCAATCGCAGCAAACAGGTCAATCCTTATACTGTTGTTTCTTTATTTTTTGTACTTCCTCTTGTGTCTTCTATTCTTGCTTCTTTTCTTTTCTTTTTTTGACAATTTCTCCTGCATTTCCTGTTCTCGTTACTGCTGCATTTTAACTTTTTGTGACTCCCTCCTATGTCCCTCTTACTGCCATCTCCATGTTTCTTATTTCAGAAAATCAGACTTGTCATACGTCTCCTGCTCCCACATCTGCTAGACTACTAGTACTACTATTCACGTATTTTCTTCTTCTTTTTCTGTCTTATTCTTGCTCCTACATCTCCAACAGCTACTGCTGTTTGCATGTATGTGTTAGAGTTTCCTGATCTCTTTTTCCTCCTCCTAGGTCTCCTCCAACATCACCTTTACTGTTTTTTTTTGTTCTCTGACTTCTTCCTCCTTCACGTCTCCTCTACTGCTGTTGTGTGTTTCTTTTTTTGACTTCTTCCTGAACGTCACTTGCATTTTTTTTTCTTTTTTCCTGTTTTCTTTCTGCTTCTATCTTCCTCATTATGTTGTTTCTTTTTCCTTCCTCTTTATTCTCCTTCCTCTGATCCTCCCAACAGTTATCAATACAAGTTACGCATATGAAAACATTTAATGAACAAATAGTTACTCTGGATAATGCGGAAAAAGGTCTTGTATTATTTTATGATAAAAGAATATACAAGAGTCTCTATATAATACACAAAAGAACCACAGGGTCTAGAGATAACCCATGTGGGATAAAACATAAGTGTAAAGGAAAAGAATAATAGAAAATAGACTAAGTGTAAAAGAGAAAAACACAGCAAAGTCTATCTACTAATACTCCCCCTCAAGCTGGAGCATAGATGTCAATCATGCCCAGCTTGGATGTCATATCAGTGAAGCGCTTCTTCGGAAGAATCTTTGTGAAGATATCAGCAATCTCCTCATCAGTATGAATGTAAGGGGTAGAAATCTGACCAGATAGAACCGCCTCACGAACAAAGTGACAGTCCACTTCAATATGCTTCGTGCGCTCATGGAAGGTAGGGTTGCTAGCAATGAAAGTGGCTGCTTTATTATCACAGAACATAGGAATGGGCGACAAGTCTGAAAAACCAAAATCTGTCAGAAGGCTTCGAATCCAAAAGAGCTCGCAGGTAGTATGTGCCATGGCGCGATATTCAGCTTCAGCACTAGAGCGGGCAACCACAACCTGTTTTTTGCTCCTCCATGTGACTAAATTGCCCCCAACAAAAGTACAGTATCCAAAAGTGGAGCGGCGATCAACCTTGCTCCCAGCATAATTAGAATCTGAGTAGCCCAGTATCTTATAGTGCCCATGTTTTTTGTAGAGAAGCCCTTTTCCAGGAGAGTTCTTCATATAGCACAGAATATGGCAAACAGCATCCCAATGACATTGTCGGGGTTTGTCAAGGTAGCGACTAACCAATCCGACAGCAGCAGTAATGTCAGCTCGTGTGACTGTGAGGTAGATAAGCTTCCCGACCATTCGTCTGTACTGATGAGTGTCAGGATATGCAGGAGAGGCTTGATCATCCCAATCAGTGTTAGGATCAAGAGGGGTGCTAGCAGGCTTAGCACCTAGGAGTCCAGTCTCAGATAACAAGTCCAGAACATACTTCCGCTGAGAAAGACACAGTCCTGCATAAGAGCGAGAGACCTCTATCCCAAGAAAGTAGCGTAAAGAACCGAGGTCTTTAGTAACAAAGTGCTTTTCAAGATACCGCTTAGTTGCCTGAATACCTGCTGCATCACTCCCAGAGAGTATAATATCATCAACATACACAATAAGAATAATAATGTCAGCTGTGGATTGTTTAACAAAAACAGAGTGGTCCGACTGAGAGCGGCGAAAAGAATAATCCTGGAGAATAGTGCTAAGTTTGTCAAACCACGCACGTGGACTCTGTTTGAGGCCATAGATAGCTTTTTTTAAACTACAGACTTTAGATGGCTCCCCCTCACAGATAAAGCCGGGGGGCTGAGACATGTAGACTTCTTCATGTAGATCGCCATAGAGAAAGGCATTTTTCACATCGAGCTGGTATAACGGCCAATCAGAATTAACAGCAACAGAGATCAGAATCCTTACAGAATTAAGTCGTGCCACAGGAGAGAAGGTTTCAAAATAGTCAACCCCATAGGTCTGAGTGTATCCTTTAGCAACCAGTCTGGCTTTCAGGCGCTCGACCGTACCATCAGGTTGATATTTCACTGTGAAGACCCAGCGACACCCAACTGGCGAGCAATCAGTAGGAGGATCAACAAGAGTCCAAGTATGACGATCAGTAAGAGCCATCATTTCTTCTTCCATTGCCTGACGCCATGCTGGGATTTTAAGAGCCTGAGCAGCAGTCTTAGGGACAGAAATAGCAGACAGAGCAGCAGTAAAGTTGGCAAAATTAGAATTCAAATGAGCAGACGTACAAAAATTCCCAATTGGATGTTTCGTACAAGCACGTGTCCCCTTTCTCAGACTAATGGGAACATCAAGGTCAGAAAATACCTGCGGAGGTGGCTAATCTGGCGTAGAGGACGTGGACGATGGAGAGGCCATAGAGGGAGCTGTTGGCTGTGGTCTTCTGTGATAAACCTGCAGAGGGGGCTTCTCACTTGTAGATACAGGAGCAGGGCTATCATACTCATCATCCACCATAGGTAAGGGCGTATCAGTCAACAAATCAGACGTAAGAGCAGAACCCTCCGAAGAGAAAAATGGCATGTGTTCAAAGAATACCACATCCGCAGATACAAGCCATTTATGTGAAGCAGGATCATAACATCAATATCCTTTCTGAGTGCGGGAATAGCCCAAAAAAACACACTTGGTGGCCTTGGGATCTAATTTAGTAAGACCAGGTCTAAGGTTCTTCACAAAGCATGTGCTCCCAAAAATACGCGGTGGTACAGCAAACAGTGGTAGATCAGGGAAAAGAATTTGAAAAGGGATTTTATTGTGAAGTACAGAGGAAGGCATGCGGTTTATGAGATAGCAAGTAGTGGAGATTGCCTTAGGCCAAAATTTGTGAGGAACATGGTAGTGAAGGAGAAGTGTGCGGGCGACATCAAGGAGATGGCGATTCTTACGCTCAGCGACACCGTTTTGTTGTGGGGTATAAGCACAGGAAGTCTGGTGAATGGTGCCCTGACGTTTACAAAAAGACTGAACAGAAATTTGCACAAATTCCAAGGCATTGTCTGTGCGAAAAATCTTGATGGGCTTAGCAAATTGAGTCCGAATTTCCGCAAAAAACTCAGAAATTTTTTCAACTACAGGAGATCTGTCTGTCAGTAAAAATAACCATGTGGTTCTGGAAAAATCATCAATAAAACTTAAGAAATATTTGAATCCAGAAACGCTAGGCACAGAACACGGTCCCCAAATGTCAGCATGCACAATGTCAAAAGGGGCTTTAGAGCCAATACAAAATTTTGCAGAAAAAGTAGAACGGTGTTGTTTGCCCAATTGACATGTTTCACAATAAAATCTAGTGCTAGCAACAGTCGGTAATAAAGCCTTCAACTTCTCAGCAGACGGGTGGCCCAGACGGTAATGCCACTGAATATCAGGAACTGTAGATGTCAGGAAAGCAGTTGGCTTCGGCTCGTCCAAATAGTATAATCCATCCGGTCCCTCATGGCCTGAACCAATCGTCGTCCTCGTACGCAGATCCTGAAACAGAACACCATCCGGGTCAAATGTAATAGCACAACGAAGACTTTTTACCAGTTTACTGACAGATAGTAAATTCAGAGGAAAGTTGGGCACATATAGCACAGACTGCAGAGGTAGAGTACTAGTAGAAGTGATATCTCCAATGCCACAAACAGGAGATTTGGAACCATCAGCAACCGTCACAGGCGGTATAAGAGAAGTCTTGCGCAGAGTAGAAAATAAACTAGCAGTACCAGAGATATGTGCAGTCGCACCAGAGTCGATCACCCAAGGGCTTTTACCAGTCGTCGTCAGGAGAGCAGCGCCATTCTCAGGAGAGTCCGCAGAAGTAGAGGCAAGGCGGGCTTGAAGCAGTTTCTCAAACTCGGAGCGAATCCAATCAGCAGTAGGGGCAGAGGCAGCAGAGGTAGATGCAGGTTGTTCAGTGGTAACCTGGTTCGCCCAGTCAGGTTTACCATATTTTATCCAGCAGCGGTCTTCATTGTGATTAGTACGCTTGCAGTGAGTGCAGTAGCGGGGCTCCCCTGACTCCGAGCCAGAACCACGTCCAGGTGCAGAAGAGTGGCCACCACGACCACGGCCACGACCTCGGCCGCGACCACGAAAGGAATCCGCAGAACGGACAGCAAGGGCTGCTCCATCAGAAGTAGAGAGCGTCAAAGAAGGAAGACGTTGGACCCGCTTGAGGACGTCCCGAAGAGTAGGTAACGAGTCACTGGAGAGGATCTGATCCACGACCCCAGCAAACGAAGTAGGAAGGCCAGCCAGGAACTGAACAAGCATGAGCTCATTCCGCTGACGATGTAGTTCTTCAAGATTCGCAGTCAGAGGATGATAAACCTGAAACTCGTCCCACAGAGCACAGCACGAGTTGTAGTAGTCTTCCACAGAGTCAGATGTCGAGAAGTCTTGTTTCGCAAGCTTCTTGAAAATTTCAAACACCTTCTTGGGGTTCTGTTGATGAGAGTAAACATGGGATAGTTGATCCCACATTTCCTTAGCAGTCTGAAGGCGAAGCAGAGAGTGGTTGATCTTAGCATCAACGTTGTTGACCAGCCAGGCCATAACCCCATAATCCTCCTTGGACCAGAGTTCATAAGCTTGCTTAGTCTTGTCATCAGCAGTAGCAGCAGGTACAGCAGGACCCTTGGTAGTCAGGTGCGAGTGGCGCCCGTGTGCTTTCACGTAGAGTTCGAATGAAGCAGCCCATAGGTGATAGTTGGAGCCATCCAACTTAACAGAAGTAACACACAAAGACCGTGGTAAATCTGAAGTCGCCATGAGAGTAGAAGCAGACAGTCAGCAGCACGAGCGCAGGGCAGACAGTAGAATCAGTAGGCAGCAGGAAGTGTCCAACACATGGACCAGCAGCAGCAGATAGGAGATCCGATCATGGACCTCAGAAACCCTCACGGGGCAGAGATAAAGAAGTAGAACCTACGCCAACATGGAGAAACAATTACTCCACCATGTGGCGCAGGCAGGCAGATCCGGATGTAGCTTTTAGACCCTCAACGTGCCAGAACTGGAAAGTGTCGGGGCTGTACGTAACGGATTTAGAAAATGAACGGAGACCGAAAAGGGAACTTGTGGTTGTCTAGGCCACAAGGATAGAGATGGTGAGGATGTGGGGGTGTGGTGGAGGGTTGTGGGTGGTGTAGGGGCCGGGAAATTGGTGATGGTGGTGGCGGACAGCAAGTACTGTAGCGCCGCGGTACTGTAGCAGTGCGGTACTGTAGCAGCGGGAAGAAAGGAGATGGGGCGGTGGGCAGGGAAAGAGAAGAGAAGGGTTGCGGTGGTGGTAGGGTAAGGAAGGAAGGGAGGAGGAGGAAGAAGGACGGCGGCGGCAGGGAGAAAACCGCAGGGGGGGGGGGGCGGCGGCGGTGTGGTGGTTGACAGCGCAGGGGTAGGTTAGGGTAAGGAGGGGGGAAAGAATTAGGGTGGATCTTGTTGCTCTGATACCATCTGGATAATGCGGAAAAAGGTCTTGTATTATTTTATGATAAAAGAATATACAAGAGTCTCTATATAATACACAAAAGAACCACAGGGTCTAGAGATAACCCATGTGGGATAAAACATAAGTGTAAAGGAAAAGAATAATAGAAAATAGACTAAGTGTAAAAGAGAAAAACACAGCAAAGTCAATCTACTAATAGTTACCAAAGTGCATGTAGTACCATACGCATAAATAAGCAAATATGCAACAGAAAATAAATATAAAAATAAAACCGCCCAGAAAAGCCTAGGAGCCCATTAGATGAAACCCACCACCTAGCCACCCTGACTACTTAGATCCTACTGAAAATTTTAAAATCCTTACAATTGTGTTCAAGTTGTTATATGTCGCTACTCTTTGACAGTAGGGTTGTTCTGACTTTCTGTCATCGTAGACAAATTCTGATTTTGATTCTTACAAAAAGTGGTTTTTGAAGCACATTACCCACCCAATCTTGATTTTAGGAAATAGGTATTGAGCATTGCGTACTAAGCTTCAATCATCTCCTCAGCCCCAATTGTTCCAACTGAGGAAGAGGTAGTACATGCACTTTGACTGTCCCATAGCATTGAGAAAATTCGTCAGCCCCCTAGTAGTAGCCCCTGGAGCATACTTGTCAAGGTGGCAAGGTGACATGGCGTTCAGGCAGAGAGCCTTGCCACTAGTAGCGATTAAGTTGTTGATTAGGCAAAAGCTAAAATATTAGCACATCTAACATGTAGGTATACATATATGTAAAGATCTTCAGAAATTTGTCTCCCTTCGTATACATTTATTTCAAAATTATGTGCAAGTACATAAACTTATGATTAACTCAATGACATACATATGTATTTTGGTAAAGAGCATAAAAAGTTACATTTTCTAAAAAGGTTTAGTTAGCATTGCCAAAACAAGAAGCATATACTTCCAAACAATGTGAGAGATTGAGATTTAGTTCATAGATAAAGATTATTGTATTACTAAGTAGAGACTATCTTTAATAACATAGCCACTCAACAAAAACAGAATTTAAGGCAACAAGGAAAAATATGAAAATCTAGGAAATGCTTATTAATAGAAATAGTTATTATAAAGAACGATAGTTGACAAATAACAATCACAAGAATGTACATTTTGAACATTAGGACACAAAATTAAACCATTAAATGTCGTGAATATGCAAAAAATGCATGAAAATAACATAAGGCGGCAAATTAGCCGAAGCGCAGGGCAAAGCCCACCCCCTGGGAAGTCTTGTTGCCTAGGCGATAGCCTTAACAAGTATGCCCCGGAGCCCTAGATTCCCCCCAGGGAAGAAGCCCCCAAACATCAAGGCATATTGGGAAAATCAAGGATCCTTATGGAAAAGTATATTATCAAGGTAACACGACGATATCCGGTCTCTTCCGCATATCACTTGGAGTAAGTAGGCTCATTCACCAACATCATGTTTTCTATACCTACACAGAGTATATGATTTAAGCTTTTATTAGCAAACAAGCTTTTGTTTTACTCATGGTTTTAAAAACGGTATGCGGTTTAAAGGCGGAGAGGGTACAGAATAGAGTATATGTCGTATGTGGAAGTATATGCGAGAGTATATTTGGGTTTGGATTTTTTATAAATTATTTATCTATTGCATGAAAATATATAAATCAATTATGCAAAATTATGTATATAAATTGTAGAATATACAATTATGTATATTGTAAAACATCCATACAAATTAACCACTCAACACAAACTCCCCCCTCAAGCAGATAATGCAGAGCATGTACAAAGGTATGTAACAAGAGCTTCTGGATCAAAAATTTAGTATCAAGAGTAGTAGTAAGCAACAACAGGTAGGCGTCACGATCTTCATCTAATCACACATCATCAAGTAGACCACAGAGTGTTGGGAGCACAGGTAGACCAGAGAGTGTTGAGACACAAGCAATATTGGTAGTCAGTGACTCTGTGCAAAATATAGCACAGATAAATGATAACAAAAGTGATGCAGTCTGAATGAATGGCCCATTGCATGAAATAGCACGTAAATACAAGATTCTGAGATGCAATGTAGTAGCTGAAAAACATGAAGCTCAATCATATAAATATACACATACCAAAGTAAGTCACTATAAGAACCTCTAACATCTCTCTTCATATAATTTCCATCACAATAGCAAACAAATCGTAGTCCAGAGGGTAACAGGTAGTGTTGGGTCACAAGCAAGTAGAAGGCAACGTGTGTATAAAGCACAAACAAGTCAACGCGCAAATAAAGAATGGAAGACAGAGATTGAAATAGATAACTTCATAGCAGCAGATAAGACATATGACGATGAATAATCTCCACAAACTCTTCACAATGAAGAAAGATCTACATATAATAGAAATAGAGTGAATATCCACAAAGATATTAGTAGAAGGGTTCACATAGATGGCAGTAGAAGTAGCATGACAATCCACAAATGAAAGTATTCCTTTCTTCATCTCCTCTACTCCATCTCATCTCTATTCTTCCTCTATTCTCCCCCTCACATCAATCACAAACAGAATTAAGAGAGTGTTAGGGTGGACCGGTGGAGAGTAAAAAGAAAGATAGAGAGGTATTTATATGTAGGTAAATGTGTGGAGGAGAGTAATCGATACCACAAGTCAATGTACTACATGACCTGATTACTTAATTTGATCAAAGATCCGATTAGGATTTAACATGATGTATATGGGGGATAGTAAATGGACTGAGAGATGTAATGAATAAGTATGCAGCTCTAAAAAGGGGCAAAAGGAACTACTAATAACAAAGGGAAGATACATGTTGCTAGTACAGATGAAATAGGGACATGCCATGTTATAAAGACCTTCACCATGTGATAGAATAATGGTGGTATATGAATTTACATATTGTTCATGCATTAGTAGGTGAAGATATCAGCTAACATGTTGGGTCAGTGAAAAGACATGCCATGTGATGCATCAGTAGATGCAGATGTACAGCATATTGAAGCAGCAACACGACATGTCGGTTGAAGCAACACGCCATGTATAAGGGCAGACGTCGTGCTGTCAAGGCAGAGAAAGTCGACACACCATGCATGTCATAGGCGACACGACGTGTCTCTATGTCATAGGCGACACGACGTGTCTCTAAGCCGAAATGCCATGTTCAACGGCAGAGGTTTGCGTTATAAGCAACAAATAGACAGAACGACGCATGCACGCCATGCCAAATAATGACACGCCATGTGTGGCAGAGCACCAACAAGAAGCCCTGAAACGACAACATAATGATGGAGAAATCCTAGCGGATCTCTACCAAAGATAAGTAGGGATTGGGAAACCCTAATTGTAGTAGAAAGGTGGATCTTTAGCCATGATTTGGCATTACATCTCACACATAGTTTAAAATTTCCACGAAATTGTAGAAATTTCCACAATTATTTCCATACTGATGGCCTTCGGACATCGAAATGCACTATCCATTGAAATTTTTCTTTCTTTTTTATGTACTATGGATTGCCTAGAGCTTTTTTTTTGCATAGTTTTGTGTCTTTAAGTTTATACTGTTGACCTAGAGGTTATACATTACCTATATTTTGATAATGACTTAACCATTCCACTCATATGTATCTAATATGTGTGTTTAAGATTGTTTGCAGGCATTAGGTACATGAAAAGGATCTAAAATCCAAAGCCCTAGAATTGGTCAAGTACAAGTCAAAATAGCTACAAGTGTGCATTTTGGGTTTTCTATGTAAACGACCTTAGAACATCTATGTAATCACTTGTAATGATGAATTAACTTGTATCTTAGAAGAGAAAAATGTTTGGGACAAAATTCACCAAGTGCTAATCACTTTAAATTGCAAATTGGAAAATTGATTACATGAACTTGGTCGGTCGAGTTTCCCTGGCTTGAAACTCGACCGATCATCCTTGGTCGATTTTTTGAAGATTGCATCGGTCGAGTTCTGCTTGCACAGAACTCGACCGATCAGGTAACTGACCATTTCGAGTTTAAATGGTCGATCGAGTTTTGTCAGGACAAACTCGACCGATCATTTGAATATCGGTTTTGTCTTTTACTTGATCGGTCGAGTTACCCCTATTGAAACTCGACCGATTGCACTGTACGAAATTTGCAGAAAAAAGTGATGTGATCGTTGTCGTTGGTGAGTGTTTTGGGCAAAAATAGAGTTGTTTCCTTGAACAAAAAACGGCTATTTTTGCATCCAAGTGTCCCACAACTTAAAGGGACACCCTCAACTATAAATAGACCCCCTTGGAGTTCATTCCAAGTTGCACTTCCATTGAAAACTTGGTGTTAAGCATAGTTGAGAGTGTTCCAAGTCCTTGAGCCCCTTTCTCTCTCTACCTTCAAGATAAATTCGTGAGCTATGAGTGAGTTAGGCCCCTGTGTATGAGAGCTATCCCTTGTATGATGTAAAGCTCTCCATTCTCTCTTCCTTCCACATATTCCCTTTGAAGATTGATTGAAGCTGCTTCTCCAAGTGAAGGAAAAGTTGTTGTTGCTCTTCCCCGAGTGAAGGTGAAGATGGTTGTTGGTCTTCAAGAGTGAAGAAAGCCAGCTGCTCCAGATCTCCTAGTGAAGGAGAAACGTGGAAAAGCTCTCCAAGAGAAGGAGAGGTGCAAGGCAAAGCTCAAGTAAGGTGGGTAAATCCTGCAAGGCTGAAAACTAAAGCAAGAGTGGGTAAGTCCTTTGAAGAAGGCTGAAGACTACTTGCAAAGTGGGTAAGTCCTTGGTAAGGTAGAAGATCTTAGCTTGAGAAACTAAGCCCTTGGTTGTGTGGTTGTTGTACCTTGTAATCTTATTGAGATATATAAGAGAACCAAGTTGCAAATCCTAGAGTCTAACCAACTCTAGATAGAGGACTAACATTGTTCCTAAGTTTAGGACGTAGAACCTCTCTAAACCACCTGTCCAAGTGCTTGCAATCCCTTGTCTCTTATCCTTGCTTTGAATGCTAGATTAGGACATCAAATTGCTGTTTGGTTTTATTTCTGCACTCAGTTTAAATTGGTGGTCTAATTGTTTTTGTGAAGTGTGTGTAGCTCTATTCACCCCCCCCCCTCTAGAGCCCATAGATCCAACAAGTGGTATCAGAGCAGGTCTTCTCCAAGCTACTTCAACAAGTAGAAGAAGATGGGCGATTCGGCTCTTGGTTCACTCAACCTTGAAGGAAGCTTCTCTATGAGACCTCCAGTCTTCGACGGCACAAACTTTCTATATTGGAAGAGGAGAATGCAATTCTACCTCCAAGATGTGAGCTATGAAATGTGGAAGATTGCCCACCTCAAATATGAAGATCCAAAAGGGGACATCACCACATGGACTGAAGCTGAAATGAAGCGTGCTCAACTCAACGCCAAAGCTGTGAGCATCATCTACGCCGCTCTTACTCCATCTGAGTTAAACCGGATCTCTTCTTGGGACACGGCACATGAGATATGGCACAAATTGTGTGTCACTTATGAAGGAACCGAGCAAGTGAAGGAGGCCAAAGTCTACATGCTTGGTGGTCTTCTAGAGAACTTCAAGATGGGGAAGAATGAGAGAGTGGTTGATATGTACACTAGGCTCAATGTCATCTTGAATAGTTTGGCAGCCCTAGGGAGTGTAATGGATAGAGGTACTATCAACGCCAAGATTTTGAGATCTCTTCCTAAGAGATGGGAGCCTAAGGTTACTTCAATTGAAGAGGTGTACAAGCTAAGTGAGTTGTCAACCGAGGAGCTGGTTGGTAATCTCCAAGCCCATGAACCTAGGCTTGACAAGCAAGAAGAGGAAGGAAGAGAGAAGAAAAAGAGTCAAAGAAGATAAAGGACACAGTCTTCAAAGCACAAATTGAAGAAATGGTCCGGCAACAACAACTTGCCTTGAAGTCTTCCAGCCCTTCCTCAAGTGAAGATGAAGGTTCCAATGAGCATGAAGCAAACTACTCAAAGGGGAAACACTTCAAGAGCAAGCTCTCCTCTTCAACTCCAAGATGCTATGAGTGTGGTCAAAAAGGCCACTACAAGAGTGACTGCCCAAAGGCCAAGAAGAGCCATCACAAGAGCAGCCACAAGAAAGACGACAAGTACAAAAGAGAAGCCAAGTACAAGAGAAAAGACAAGAAGGAGAAAAGATCCAAAGATGCAGCTCATGCAGCGTGGGAGGAGTCTTCTTCAAGCTCCTCAAGCTCCGAAGATGGAGAATGTCATCTAGCTCTCATGGCCTCTACTAGTGAAGATGTATGTGAGGTAAGTGAGGTAAGCAAGGTAAGTGAAGTAAATTTGCTAGAGCTGCCTAAAGAAACTATCATTGATATTCTTAATGAATGCCAATCATCTTTTGCTAAATGCAAATCTAAGAGGAAAAGGTTAGGCAAGATAGTTGATGATCTTTATGCTAAAATTGATATTCTTGATAAAAATGAAAAATTGCATCTTGAGAGTCTAGATTCCTTACAAGGGCAATTTCTTGACCTTGAACTTCAATACAGTGGTGTAGAGGTTGAGAATGGTGTATATCTTAAAAATATTGAAAATCTTAAGATAGAAAATCAAAAGTGCCTAGATGAGCTTGAGGTTCTTAAAACTGAAAATGTGGAACTCAAACTTATTGATGATGCTAGGAGAGATGAAGTCTATGCTTATCAAATAGAGATTGTTGTGCTTAAATCTGAAAATGCCAAGTTGCTTGCTCAAGTTAATGATTTATCTTCTAGGCCTGTTTTGCCAAGAAATGAAATTGCTAGCTTAACTTTAGAAAAGGATTCCCTCTTACTAAAGCCCTTTGTCTTGAGGTCGACCTTTTGCATGCTAGAGAAGACATTGCTAGTCTTTCTACTAATGTTATAAATCTTAGTGATGATAATGCTAAGTTAAGATCTACTTTGCAAAGGTTTCTCTCGGGAAAGAAATCTCTCAATGATATCCTAGAACACTCTACCAAACATGTTGGTACTAGTGGTTTGGGATATGATGGGACTGCTCCCAAAGGTAAGAAAAAGAGCAAGAACAAGGGTAAGAAGAAGAGTGTGGAACCTCCCATTTTCCATGGAGAGACTTCCGGCTCTAAGAACCCTATGGTTTGTGTTCATTGTAAATGTGATGACCATTACTCCACGTATTGTCCTTACAAGCCCAAGGGGACCAACCCAAAGATGAAATGGGTCCCCAAGCTAACCCCGGATCCCAAAGTTTAAGTTGGGTTCCGACATCCTTCTTTCTTACAGGTTAAAAAGAGATGGATTGTTGATAGTGGTTGCTCTAAGCATATGACTGGAGAAATCAGCCATTTCAACAAGTTTGTGAAAAAGAAAGGAGGATCGGTAACCTTCGGGGACAACAAGAAGGGTAAGGTCATAGGTGAGGGTGATGTAGGTAATGAGCTTTGTATTAAGAATGTGTTGCTTTTTGATGGCCTACATCACAATTTAATTAGTGTTAGTCAACTTTGTGACAATGGATATCTTGTGTTGTTTACTTCTTTAGAATGCTTGCTTCTAGATTCCCTCTCCTACAATATTATATATAAGGGAACTAGAAATGGTAATCTTTATGTTATGTTCTTGATGCTCTTAAGCCCATACTAAATAGATGTTTGGTTGTGGATAAAAATGATCTTTCTCTTTGGCATCGTCGTTTGGGTCATGTGAATTTGCATCAAATGAAGAAGTTGAACAAAAATGATTTGGTTCGAGGACTTCCTAAATTAGATTTTGATAAGGATGAGGAATGCCAACCTTGTACACAAGGGAAACAAACCAAATCCTCCAAATCCAAAGGAGTCATGAGTACCAAAAGAGTTCTTGAACTTCTTCATATTGATCTTTTCGGACCAATGAGAACGCAAACGCTTCGTAGTTCCAAGTATTGTCTTGTTATTGTTGATGATTTCTCTCGATATACTTGGACCTTCTTTCTCGTTTCTAAAAGCGATACTCTTGATGTTTTCTCGAGCTTTTGTAAACGGGTTGTAAACGAAGCTTCTTGCTGAATTGTTTCTATCCGTAGTGATCATGGGGGATAATTTGAAAATGATCTTTTTGAGCGTTTTTTGTGAAAAACTTGGTTATTCGCACAATTTCTCTTCTCCTCGCACGCCTAAACAAAATGGGGTTGTTGAGAGGAAGAACAGGTCGCTACAAGAGATGGCTAGGACTATGCTTCTTGAGTATGACACTCCTAAGAAGTTTTGGGCTGAAGCTGTTAGCACGTCATGCTTTGTGCAAAACCGAGTTTTCACACATCCTTCTTTAAAGAAAACCCCCTATGAACTATGGCGTGGTAGAAAGCCGTCTATTGATTTCTTTTATGTTTTCGGATGTCCTTGTTTTGTTTTAAACACGAAGGATTCTCTTGACAAGTTTGATCCGAAATCCTATAAGGCTTTCTTCCTAGGCTATAGCACTACTAGCAGGGCATATAGAGTATTCAACATTGAATTGTCTAAAATTGAAGAATCTATCAATGTTAAGTTTATTGAAACTAATCATGTAGTTGGCGAACATGTTGGTGATGATGATGTTGCAGATGAATTGATCCCCATCTTAAAAGACCTCAACATCAAAAATAAAGGTAAGCAGGTAATAGAAGAAGAAGAAGAAGAAGAATAAAAGAAGGATCACACTCCCCGCTTTGCAAAGAATCACCCCAAGGAGTTGATCATTGGCAACCCGTTCGAGAGAGTGAGGACACGAGCTGCTCACAACAAAGAACAAGCAGATAGTGCCTTCATCTCCCAACTAGAGCCAAAGAACATCAAAAGAAGCCCTTGGTGATGATGAGTGGATCCTTGACATGCAAGAAGAGCTAAAGCAATTCGAGAAGAATCGTGTATGGACCTTAGTGCCAAGACCAAGTGATAGAAAAATCATTGGCACCAAATGGGTCAACCGCAACAAGCTAGATGAGCAAGGAAATTTGGTAAGAAACAAAGCAAGGTTAGTAGCACAAGGTTACAACCAACAGGAAGGTATTGACTTTGATGAAACTTATGCTCCTGTTGCTAGATTAGAATCTATTCGCATGCTACTTGCCTTTGCTAGTTACAAAAATTTCTTGTTATATCAAATGGACGTTAAAAGTGCGTTTTTGAATGGTACAATCGAGGAGGAAGTATTTGTTGCTCAACCTCCAGGCTTTGAAAATGACAAGTTACCCAATCATGTTTATTTGTTGCAAAAAGCTCTCTATGGACTCAAACAAGCACCTCAAGCTTGGTATGAGAAACTAAAGAACTTTTTGTTAGATAACGGGTATGTCATGGGCAAAGTTGATTCTACCTTGTTTCTAAAACACACTTCTAACCATTTTTTTATAATTCAAATATATGTTGATGATATCATCTTTGGCGGGACTGATCTTGATCTTTGCAAGGAGTTTAGTTCTCTTATGCAGAGTGAGTTTGAAATGAGCATGATGGGTGAGTTGACCTTCTTCCTCGACTTTCAAATCAAGCAAACAAAAGAAGGAAACTTCATCAACCAAGGCAAGTACACAAGTGAACTACTCAAGCGCTTTGGGATGGAGACATGAAGCCGATGGATACACCCATGTCAAACACCGCCAAACTTGACAAAGATGAAGAAGGTGAAAAGGTAGATGAGAAGCTCTAGAGGTATGATTGGAAGTTTACTTTATTTAACTGCCTCTAGACCTGATATTGTGTTTAGTGTTGGCTTGTGCGCTCGCTTTCAATCTAGCCCTAAGAAGTCGCATCTCATTGCTGTTAAGAGGATTTTGAGGTACTTAGCCAAAACCCAAAATTTTGGACTATGGTATCCTAAATCAAGGGATTTTACTCTTAGAGCATATAGTGATGCGGATTACGCAGGGTGTTTGGTTGATAGAAAGTGCACAAGTGGCACTTGCTTCATTCTAGGACCATGCTTAGTGTCTTGGTTCTCCAAGAAACAAAGTACAGTGGCATTATCAACTACCGAAGCTGAATACATTGCAGCCGGGAGTTGTTGTGCACAGGTCCTATGGATGAAGCAAATGCTCCAAGACTTTAACATATTTTTTGATGCTTCTCATATCTATTGTGACAATACTAGTACAATTAATCTATCTTACAATCCTATATTGCATAGTAGAGCCAAGCATATAGAGGTTCGCCATCATTTTCTTCGTGACCACATTGCCAAGAAGGATATCTACATCACACATGTGGACACAGAAAATCAGTTGGCGAATATCTTTACAAAACCTCTAGCTAGAGATCAATTTAATTTTATTCGATCTAAACTGTTTATTGTTGATTTGAATGATCTTGCCATGTGATCTAGCCAGTTGTCTCTTTCCTATATGCTTGCTCATGTCTATCTTCACCTTGTTTTGCCTATATATGCTTATTTGTGCCTAAATTGCCTGTCAACATGCTTAGTTTCTGCTTGTTTTTGGGTTTTTATCGAATTTTATGTTTTATCGCTAAATAGTGCCCAATGATGAGCTAAATGTGCCGAAGTATGTTAATTATACATAATAGAATGGAAAAATGAATTTAATTGGCATGTATATGGCTAGAATCTAAGAATGAGACTGTTAGGTCAGGTTGACCTTCGGTCGAGTTTCCACCATGGAAAACTCGACTGATCAGGACCCGAGAGCAGTTCTTCAGTGAACCGTTCAATCGAGTTTCCCACACTCAGAACTCGATCGATCAACGGGCTGAGCCAACTTAAAAGTTAGGATCGGCCGACTATTTTCCCTTGCAACTAGAAAATAACCAACCGATTCCTAGCCTCTAAACCCTAAGCTCTCACACCCAGCCCTAAACCTCTCGTTCCTAATCCTAGGGCGACCTAGCAACCCCGTTCTTGACCTCCCCGGGCGCTCGTGGTGGTGTTTCTTCGGCGTTTGAGGTTTGCTTTTGCTCGTGTGCACGTTTTTCTTCTTATTTTCGTTTCCATGGCTTCACATAGACGAAAATGTGTTGCTCCCGACAATGCTCAAGCCTCTTCCTCGACAAATCGCTTGATTCCGTTCGATAACACCTCCTTTGTGTCTCTTCAGGCGGTAAATCGGTATAAGGATCTTCCCCGATCTCCTTTTCCGTTTCGCCCCTTGGTTGACCCAAATCGTTTTCAAGCAGTTATTACCTCTGTTTCGAGGCTTCTCGCCAACCATCACCTATCCGCCCTTGCGATCGAACGTGAATGCTTTAACAATCACATGTCTAGCACAAAGGTAGTACACGAGTTCTACACAAACCTGCGTTAGAACTACGATACGCTTGTTCCCCCACCGAATACTGAAGTAGTTCTTAATTCGATGATCGTCGGTCGTCGTTTCCAAATCTCTGAGGATACATTAAACCTCTTTTTTACCGGAGACGAGGAAAACAACACTTGGCGTAAGGACTATGGACAGTATTTCAATCTTCTTGACCCGGAAGGTTTTTATAAACACCATGAATTGATGCTACCGGACATTCATCAGTTTTTAAAGAAACCCGACGTGGCCTACAAGAAGAAGTCTACCATGCATTCATCCTCTCTTGACCTTCGGAGGCGCATACTGGCCTTGGTGATTAACTGTAATGTCCATCCTAAGCGAAATCAAACGGACATTGCGGAAAACACCGCGGTCATTATGTATTGTTTGCTAAACAATATAGGTGTCAAATGGGCCAAATATATCTTGCACCACATGACCTGTTTCAACACCGGAAAGAACAACAAAGGCACCCACCCTCCCTACCCAGCTCTGATCTGTGGTCTTTTGCAGTTCGCCACTGATAAATCCCTCTTTTCTGACTTCCATTACCCGGTCGCTAGAAAAGGTGTGTGTATTAGTGAGACCACTCTTCAGAAGGTTGTCCCTGTCTTTTCTCCTGCCTATGGTGCTTCTGCTTCTGCCTCTGCCTCTGCCTCTGCTGACCCACCCGTGCTCCACCTCCGCAGCCACATCCCCGACCCATCCGTGCGTCCTTCCGTGCATCCAATGAAACCCTACTGGGATATATGATGCATGAACAGGCATACAACCGACAGGTTCAGGAACACTTGCACCAGGATCTGTGTTCAATCATGTCCACCATGAACCTATGAGTGTTCCAAGCCCTTGAGCCCCTTTCTCTCTCTACCTTCAAGATAAATTCGTGAGCTATGAGTGAGTTAGGCCCCTGTGTATGAGAGCTATCCCGTGTATGATGTAAAGCTCTCCATTCTCTCTTCCTTCCACATATTCCCTTTGAAGATTGATTGAAGCTGCTTCTCCAAGTGAAAGAGAAGTTGTTGCTGCTCTTCCCCGAGTGAAGGTGAAGATGGTTGCTGGTCTTCAAGAGTGAAGAAAGCCAGCTGCTCCAGATCTCCTAGGAAAAGCTCTCCAAGAGAAGGAGAGGTGCAAGGCAAAGCTCAAGTAAGGTGGGTAAATCCTGCAAGGCTGAAGACTAAAGCAAGAGTGGGTAAGTCCTTTGCAGAAGGCTAAAGACTACTTGCAAAGTGGGTAAGTCCTTGGTAAAGTAGAAGATCTTAGCTTGAGAAACTAAGTCCTTGGTTGTGTGGTTTTTGTACCTTGTAATCTTATTGAGATATATAAGAGAACCAAGTTGCAAATCCTAGAGTCTAACCAACTCTAGGTAGAGGACTGACATTGTTCCTAAGTTTAGGACGTGGAACCTCTCTAAACCACATGTCCAAGTGCTTGCAATCCCTTGTCTCTTATCCTTGCTTTGAATGCTAGATTAGGACATCAAATTGTTGTTTGGTTTTGTTTCTACACTCAGTTTAAATTGGTGATCTAATTGTTTTTATGAAGTGTGTGTAGCTCTATTCACCCCCCCCCTCTAGAGCCCATAGATCCAACATATACATTGTGCTTGCAAACTATAATGACTTAATTCATTGATTTCACCATTGAAAAATGACATCAAAATTCTCCTTCGAAACCCCCATCGAAACAGTTAAGGGTCCTTCACTCACACATGAGGAGACCCCCACCCCCACATATCCAGTATGAAATATTATTGCATATTTGAGTAAATTTACACTAGTAGATAATTCTGGTAAAAATTCATAAATTAATTCGTTGATTTTTTCGTCCCGAAACCTTAAGAACACCTTTGTCGAAATTTCCATCAAAATTTTGGTAATTTTTTGTTTTTGTGGCTAGCAAAACGACATCGAGATCAGACATTTTCTTCCTTGATCTCAAAGACGGCGGAGCATGTGGTAGCAATAGACAACGGTGGCGTAGCAATATAGGAGGGTGGCGACGGCTCCTCCATGGTGCAACAAAATGCAATGAAGGGTGGTTCATCAGATTTAGTACCAGCCACAGTAGCATCATGGAAAGTTGTTTTGTGATAGAGACGCTCCACGATGAAGTAGGGGTGGGCATCTACCAGCAGCTAAGCACCGCTGAGGGGCAACAGCCACCCACAAGGAGATGCTCTCTCTCTATCATGTAGGGTTAAGGTTAAATCACCGCTCTGATACCATGTCAAGAAGCATGGTAGTGGGAGTTCCATGTATGCTTCTTATTAATAGACTGGTGAATCCCTCTCCTATATATAGGAGAAGAAGATAACAAGGAAGAAGACAAAACCCTAATGGACTATGAGTCCAGACGTTAATGGCCCTAATAGACTTGAGCCACTATACAAAATAATAAAAAACTCTACTATATTCTAACATGGAAGAGGACAATTTAGGGGGGGCGATGTCTATAAGATCATGAGCCTTGATTTATAGAGGCATTTGCACGACTTGAGCCTTGATTAGTGGTGATTGAAACAAAACGAGAGGACTACTTCGATTTCTGTTGCACACTTGATAGGGTTGATGACAGAAATCATGAGCATCAGATGATGGAGGTCGACGCTAACAGGGGAGATGAAGACTTCTTCTAGATTGATATGACGGAGACATTGACAATGATGATGACGGAGATGATAATGGTCAGGTGTTGAGAAGGAGAAGAAAACATAGATGGCCCTACTGCCAGACAACCAGTATGATTACAGCCACCCATGGGCAGAAATGGCCCTACTGCTAGACAACCAGTATGATTACAGCCACCCATGGGCAGAAATGGTCCTACTGCCAGACAACCAGTATGATTACAGCCACCCATGGGCAGAAACATAGATGGCCCTTCTGCCAGACAACCCATCCATGACGGCGGTGACCGCTTGCGGGCAAACTCAACCTTACTTTCTCTCTAGGTTAGGGTCCCTGGAAAGACTGTTCAGATATCATATTGGAAATAATGAATAGATGATATATTGACATTATGTTTGATACAACATACAAGAGAAACCCTCTTCTATATATAGGAGTGGTGGATACAATCCCAGAACTGACGGAACTCTATTGAACTTATTGACTTATTTGATGAATTATTCGGGCATATAGACACAAGCCCATAGTACATGACTTAAAATCTCCTTTTACTTCTAACATTGATGGACACGTCACTCATGACGAAATCACCAAATTGGAAATCGTTCACACCCAGCAGCATCATAATCAAAACTTCAACATTGTAGCTTGAATAGAAAGCCATATACTAAGTTCCTTGTAGCAATGAACTAAGGCCATTTATGTGTCCATAAGAAATTTATGATTGTCCTTGTACACCATAGACGACAGAAAATGCTAAGTGCTAACACATGCGTGCAGAATAATAAGGTGAAGGGACTTATCATGTTCAGCTCAAGGGAGGTTGCTCCTACCAATATAGTACATTCAAGGTGAATGTGGCAGTCTTGGATGCACAGCGCCACGCTTTAGTTGAAGGAGATGATTAATCCCCAATTCTGCCAAGAAGAACACCAAAACAACAAATCTTCCTTGTCTCTAGTTGTGTTGTTGATGTTCAAGGACAGAAAAAGTAAAATTGTCATTCTAGGGAGATAATTTGAGTAGAATCACATGTGACGTGTATCATCCCACTTCCTCTATAGAATAAGGATGAGTGCCTCCTTATAGAGAGAGAAACATTGGATTACATTGTGGCCATATAGCTTTGTGTATGTATGTAGAACTGTTTGAATTTGAGAATGGATCGATATTATTTCCTCAAACCGTATTAACTATTAGATTAGTTTAACACCATTTTTTGTGTACTAACAAAGCACCGAGTCTGAAGACGGGTTGTGTAGCTTTGAATTAGAAGTGGAAGTTAAAGTTTATAACACAGACATTCAATTTTGTATTTGCAATCAACACTATATATCTCATTTAAATAAACCCCTTATCATCACTGATACCATCGATCTATCTTTATTTTTTGTACACATTTCATCAATTTATACAGTGAAAAAGTACCTTTCCAATCAACACATCAACTGGAAGTGTTGCTAAATGATAACCAAGAGGAGTCAACTCTTCCAAGCCGTCTAGTGCTCCTACCTAATCATTTTTTTAAAGCTTAACATCAAGATCGCATTTAAGGCGTGTACCAACAACAATATTAATAAATAAATCTGAATCAACAATTTGCAAATTCTAATATGTAAAAGAATTTGAGCAATAAATCACAATAGAGTACTATATCAATGTCATCTTATATTCAAAACAAATAAAAAAGATTACCTCATGTAACAAGGAAATTGCTGAAGAAATGGCATCATCATTTGGAGGTTCTATAGCCTGAAGTAGTTAATTAAATCCTTGAGAATAACATTTTCAAGACATAGTTATACATTTACCAAGAAAGCGAACAAATAAGAAGATGAACTCGCCTACCTTAGACAAGAATGATTTTATATCTCCTAAAGCCAGAGATTTTATGTGAAGACACAACTCTGTCAGTGGCATTCTCAAAAGCTCAGGCACCTTCATAACACATGTCCAGAGATCAAATAACAAGCAAAACAAAATATAAGTTGAATATGTAATTCTAGAACGTGTAATAATTGAGAAGGAAAATAGATTGGTGATCCACCTCAAGGCTTTACCCAAGCCTGTTCACATCATCTATTTTTAGACGGGTTTCCTTTTAGAGATAACCACTGGAGCCAACCTCATATTACTGCAAAGCTTAGGCGCAGTAACTAAACAAATCTTTATCACCTCATATTTGTATCACTGAAAAAGAAAGTGTTAAGGATCCCTCCTTCCTCAACCTTGAAATCCCTTCTCCATATAATTGGTATCAATATCATTAAAATTTCCTATTTCCAAGGGAGAAACCTCTTTGAAACCCCTCTCAAAGAAAACCTCACTGGATGTCAAAATTATTTACAATATGTGCTTATAGTATTGAGCAGGACCTTATTATAATTTTGAGAGTTAAAACCACCTCAGTTTTAGTTTCAATAGATGTTTCACTGAGGCCACAAGCTTAGCCGCCTCTGCTTACTAAAAATGTATACGAAAACATACTATAATTTTCGTTCACAGTTGCAGGCAAACAATAATTACAAAGTTGAACAAAGATGCATGCATTTCATGACATCAGAGAAGTCAGTAACAAGTTCAAAATAATTTATTGCAAAGCATTATGCATTACATTTCTTTTTCATGGTGCCGTTAGTGGTGATACTGTAGGATAGCAAGCAGTTATACAACCTCATAGCTACAGCACCTCCTAGGTCTCACTTTTATTAGATTATACGATGATACCATAGCCTCAAATTTCTATCTATGTTCCTACTTATTTAAAGATGATTCAATCAAACTGTTATATTGATTGTCATATACCAAAAATGTCACCATAAAACTGAAGGCTCCTGGACCAGTTTATTTTTCACAGAGACATATACTATTTAACTTTATCGAAGTGGAACTTTTACTCAATTTTCTTAGAAAATATTACCCCGCCTTCAACTATTTAAAGTAAACGCTTTATTTCATAAGCAAGTTGTGTCTTTTTTATACCAGGATAATATTTGGGCCAATTCCATAAAAAATCCTAGCCATCCTATTGTAATCAGATTCCAATCTAGCATATAGCCATTTAGATATCACTAATGTAAGTTTTTGTATCTTCATGAATCATACATCACTGCTTCTTGGTCAAGAGTTAATTTTAGGATGGTTACACAGATTATTAATAAGGTTTTGCACCCTCAACGGTATATTTCTTTTGATTGATAAAAAATAGTTTCCTTTGTCATAACACGCTAAATGCCCAGAAAGTACTTAATAGCACTACTAATCTTATGTTTGAAATTAGACTTTTTCAAAACACACTGAGCTCACTAGCACCCTCCTAATCATCTCAATGGTAACAGTTTCATGAACATAAACTATTAGAAAAAGTAAACCAAAAGAAGAGTTTGGATAGAAGGCAGAGTGATGCTCTCCATGCCTTCGAAGAGATCTGAAATTACATTTGTTGAACCTACCAAAACAAGCATACTGAGACTACTTTTCACCAGAGGGGCTTCTGTAAACAACTAAACTTGTCTGCACTTAGGAAACAAGCCCTAGTGGTTGCACCACATAAAACTCTTCATGCAAATCTCTGTTAACAGAGACAGTTAAAAACCGCCCGATTTAGAGGCCAGGATAGTTCAACAGTGAAAATAAATCTCTTATGAAGAATGTTGGGCAATAGAAGTCTCGAATAATCTTTCACCATAGACATGCAGCCATTGGGACGTAGCTTACCTGATTCTTCAATGTTTAAAAAAATCTAGGGAAAGGCTCGTTTTACAAGAAGGATGGTAATGCTAATCATGTTGAAAAAATGGATGCTTATATCTAGACAGTCACTCAAGATAAGAGAATAAAAGTTATCCGGAGTAATAAAAAGTCATTATAGTGATTGGATCCAATGCAAAGACAACATAGAGCTATGCCCTCACATTTGTGACCTTGCATGAGTGAAATCCTTCTTATTGAGCATTTGATGGAGTATGACATTCCTATCTGTCGTGATAATAGATTTGCTACCTTCATAATCCATCAAGAAAGAAATAAACAGAACAAGGTCGGTTGTCATTCTGTGATAGATGTTATGGTGTCTAAGAAGATCTCTACACCTATACTGAAGACCCACGATCAGGCAGCTAATTAGTCTCTCTTGGAGGCACATATAGCAGCAATGTGGCAAGTGGGCATGCTTGATATGTATGCTCCAGCTTGAAGGAGAGGATCGAGATTAGTAATTCATTACCTTATTTTTATTTTCATGTTAATTCATTTATGACACTCTTGAATTAGGGTTATCATACTTCCAATACAAATATGTATGGTATTGTGAATAGAATGCACAACTTTCTGGCTGCACATATTATATATATGTGCAATAACCCTAGTGCAGCAAAGTGGCAAAACCATAAATAAAATTAAAAACTTACAGTCAAATACATCATAATTAATGACCAATAATAAGAGGAAAGCTCTACTTCGATAATATTTCATTAAGAAGATTGAAGGAAAATCTGTTAGATATTTCATAGATAAAATAAGCCCTTGTGGCACTTCCGAGTTGCTATTTTTGTTAAATCTACATGATCTTATTATTAGTTTTCTAGTAGGATTTCATTTTCCAAATGAAAGGTCCCTGATTTCTTGTCACAAGAGATTTTTGCTTTTACTATTATTGTTATTCATTATTTTATTAATGTTAAAGCTTTTATGATGATATTACTGTAAATAATATTAACGAGTTACATGCAACAAATCAACGTTTCGTACCAGAGGTGATTTGTTAATACATTTCAGAATAATGAAAACCCTCTAATGGCATTCTGCAAGATAGAGAAAACTGTTTTATAATATTTCTAAATAAATGGTTTTAAAATGTATTGAAGTTCTTGTTCAAGGATTTTCTGAAATACCCAAGTACTATACTTTTTCTTTACGAAAAAATCTCTAATCATTAAAGCCATATTCCCAACCATGTGGAGGTCGACTACACAGATCCTGCTTTTACACTAAGATCTGTTGTGGGTCATATTCCCTGGTTCAAATAATGTCATTTAATACTCTCATCCGGTGTTAGATTACATCGTTTTCAGTATAGTGTTATGTTTATGTCTAATTTGAAAAATAAACAGGTAAGACATATCTGCAACAAATATATAATTGATTGGAAATCTCAAAATACATTTTTACTATTGTTGTGTCCTTAGATATCAGCCATCAGCATAGTCACAATAATCGGCTTTTTTTCAAAAATCCGCGTATTAAACGAGTATTATTCAGCAACCGTATGTGACGGTCGTTTAATACTATCAGACGTTTAATACGTACTATTTGTGTTTTATACGTGTTTTGAACGTTTTTTACTCATTTTATTCGCTTCTGTACGTCGGGGTTTTAGCAAAATCTTGAGCTTGTCCCAATACAACCTGATACCCCTGCAAATCCAATACACCTGAAACCTAGCGATGACCCTACGATGGAGCCGCGGACAGAGAGAGGGGGGGCAGCAATAGAGCTCCGCTCCTCCAGCCACCAAAGCAGCGACTGCAAAGGACCATAGACGGCGCAGCGCTAACCACAACTACTGCTGCAGGCGTGCACCAGCTCCCAACTAGGGTGGCCGTGGAGAGAGATGGTTCAACCCCTCCCGTAGCAGCAACCAACCACGGAAGCAGGCGTAGGAGCTGCAGCAACCAACTACCGTAGCCGGTGGAGGAACTGCAGCAGCCAACCATGGTGGCGATTGGAGATTTTCTAGCAACCATCTGCGATGAATAAGGTACACTCCCATCAAACTCACTGTCTTTCTCCTTCCCTTCCTCGTATCTTCTTCCTCTCCTTCCAACGGGACCTTTTCTTCATCTTCCCTTCCTCTTGTTTTCCCCCTTGATCCTCTCCCCCACTCTTTTGGGCGTGGTCCCAGTAAGCAGGAGTAGGCACCCTTCCCCCCCCCCCCAAGATCCGCTAGCACAGATGAGCACTGCCCAAGTTGCGAGGAAGCTGCTGCCACCCATCTCTTTCCCAATCTTCTTCTTGTTCTTTCTTCCATCTACTCTATTCCTCTTCATTCTCTTTTTTCTTTTAATTTACAGACCTTGGACTTCACAGAACTATTGCCTACCCTTCTTACTCTTTTACTTCTAACCTATCCTCCTGCCAAAGGTCAGCTAGCACAGACGAGCACATCAGCTCCAGCCATCAAGTCGTGGGGAAGCTGCTGCCACCCGTTCCTCTTCCAGTTTTCTACTTCTTCCCTTATTTCTCTTATTTCCCTTTTTTTCTTCTCTATTTACAGACCTTGGAATTTACAGAAACGATTCCTGCGCTATCTACTCTTTGACTTCTCCCCTTTACTACTAATCTTCCCCTTTCCACACTAATTTTACATAAGTCGGATTTTACATAATTCTGGTTTTACAGAGCTTATTCAGCTCCTCCTATTCTTCTTCATAAGTAATGCCCTGTAATCTATTCTATATGATTAGCAATTTAAATTGTTTAGTGTGATATATATCTGGAATTGTAGTAGTTATAGTGTTTTCTTTGTTGCTGGAATGTCATGACAGATCAACATTGTTCGATTATAAATTTATATTGGGTAGGATATTGTTATATTAATGTTACACATATTATACTCAAATGTATGTGTATATGTTATAATACATTTGTTTTACCCGACTTTTTTCCAATTTTTCCCGAATAGTTGACCGTACTTTGACCGACTTTGACCGTATTTTTACCGTTTTTTATCCGAATTTTTCGCATAATTCCCGAATTCCAATTTTTTCAGCTCCACCGTACGTATCCCGAATACCGAATTTGTGATTATGGTCATCAGCTATTCATGTTCACTATATGGCCCATGTTTACTTGGAAACCACAAACAGAAAATATTATGACAGCTATCATAAGCAGCCTAGTATAATGAAAATGTGATGCCTCTGTTAAGATGTCAAAGATGCTCATGAACTCAGAATTAAAAATGGAAGATGTGAAATTTATGGCTGGACCAACTTATGACATAAATATCTTTGACACCTCCAAGCCCTCATGCAGTGCAAAATAGAATAGCAAGCTATAATAAAGTCACCCACTAAACCGATGGTGAGTGAATTTTTTTCAGATTTCACCTTTGCTTGAAAAAAATATTGCACTAAACATTTATATAGCATGGTTATCAGAACCGAACCGGACCGGACCGTTGAACCGGGAACCAGTCACTCTACCGGTTTGATCCACTCCCAAAGCCGGATATGAAGTCTAACCAGCATCAAACCGATGAACCGACCGGTTGAAGCAGTGAAACGGCGAACAGGTCCAATTTTAGCCCAACCGGCCGGTACTCTCACTAAGCAAATAGATGTCTTGTTGCTGCTATTTTTCATAAATTACTTTTGAATACTATATTAATGTTGGTATATGTATGTCCATGAATGGAATAGAATTTGTTATTCGGTCTGTTTATCAAGTTATTGTGAGAAGTTGTGCTATTATTCATGTTTCATAACTTCTGTAGGAATATTTTCCATGAGTATCAAAGACATTTATATATTTTTAAACTATTAGTGACGTCATGCTGACCTCACTGGTCGAACCCGTCAGACCACTGGTTGAACCCGTGAACAGAGAACCAGAGGCATCACCGGTTCACTGACTGGTTCGGTTTTGACAACCTTGATATAGATCTTCCAAGTAAGGCTAATTGGGCTTTCAGATGCAGAAATATAAGCTTTTGATGCTATATTCATGCATAAAAAATACAAACATGCAAGCAGAATATGGAATCCTTAAGAGCGATGATATCATATAATTGCTTGCATCTACATTATCAAGAAAATCGATGCCCAGGCAATGATGAATAGAGAATAACAAGATGACACCAAAAGAAAATATAAGCAATCACAATAGTTACCTGAAATGGGCGCATTAGAAATTCGTATCTGTGCCGTGTGTACAGGCAAAAGCAAACTCCAGGTTTTACACGACCAGCTCTTCCTTTACGCTGTTTAGCATTTGCTCGAGATACCCAGTCTTCAACCATGCTTGACATTTTCTGTAACATTAAAATGGTATAAATAATGGTAGTATTAATCAAGGTGGGTAATGGCCTCAACAATTATTGAATACCATGATGTATCAATTCTGCTGCAGAATCTGCTATAACAGAAGACACCAAGATGGTTAGACATTTGGTTTGTTAGCGAGAGGTCTCAGGATCGAGCCCAGGCCATGGGATGAATAGAATGGCCAATTTTTAAAATAAATAAATAAATAAGAATCTGCTATAACATATGATATTTGGTATATTTTTCGTTTTATTCTAAATTTAACACCCCAGAAGTTAGAATGAGGATTTCTCGCGTTTAGTAATGATTGTGCCAAGAGTCAATTTAAACAAAAAAGTGCCTATTTAAACAGGTTTGATATTATTTCACTCAGGTGTTAAACACCAATTCGTCAGTTCAGCCAACTCAAGAATTGGCATTCAGATTTTTCAAAACCAACACATCAAATTCCTTAATCGGGTAGGATCGTCATCATGTGGGGTTCAATTGTTTCCATGACCATGTTATTCTTTTCTCTCAAATTTAATCAAGGTATCATGCCAAGTTTTTTTAGAAATATACGAACCCGCAACCTGTGCTACAACCAGCAGCAGGCTTTTTACCAGCTGAGCCAACTATTAAGTGCATATCATGCTGAGTTCTGAATTGTGTTTGTGCTGAGGTTCCTTCCAATTTCATTTGGACTTTCAGTACTAATTCTGCAGAAAACATCTCGCGTTCTCTAAAGGTAACTGGTGGTGTTGGAATTATTAAAGTATAAAACACTATCTAGGCTGGGGGCGGGTAGAGAAAACCTCAACTAAGAAGTGTAGGTACAGTACAGATTTCTACTTACGCATTGCAGACAGTATTCCTCCATCCTGGCTGATATTACAACTTTTTTATCTTCACAAAAGAAGAGAGCTAAAAAGTGTAAATCTCAATCTGTAGTGATGGAGTGTTATTTAGATGTCAGAAGAAAAAAAAATATAGCACTCTTTTCTTTACGAATAACCCATGACGATGCATAACCTAGATAGCAAAACTTCGCCGTTTGTCCAGGTATTCAGCCTGAGAAGGGATAAAGTTTGCTCATTCTCAAGGTTATTTTTCAAATAATTTGATTTTACTGTAGCTTTTAAACAAGCGGTTTGGATCATGTGAATGATACAAAAAATTTATGACGGACCCTCATTATTGAGTTTCGCTATATCAACATGCAACTCTTCAGTGTTAAAACCTCCACAGAACGAGCATGATGTTGCTATAATGGGTATACAGTAGTTCATATTCCAGCAGGGAGCTATGTGTATATAACCACACCATGGTCTACACATTGTTGTAGCAGGCTTGCAGCAGCTGAAAACTTTCTGTGGTTTTGACATCTAACTCTTACCAATGTTCTTTAATTTGGATGTAAGTGTTATACGATGAGCAAACCCTACATCCCATATATATAGGAACATGGAGAACAACTTAAACTCATAGCCCAGGGGCACTGTACATCATCGAGTACAGAAACCAATTAAACTACACTTTTATATAATTGAAACGTGTCTGCCAGATAATGCTGAATTTTGATGTTATTTTTTAGCACATATCTCTAACTTATCCATCACTTAGTCAAGTTTGCATCTTCATAGATTAGTTTCAGTTGAAATTGGTGGAATGAGTTTACTTGTCAGAGTTTGCAATGTTCAAGCCTGTTAGAAGTAAAAGCAGATAATAAACCAAGTCATAGGGCGTGTCTATAAGCCCATTTAAGAAATAGTCCAATAAGCCAGTCGTTCGGATAGAGTTCTGTCAGGTCAGGGATTGTGTCCACCGCCCCTACATATAGGAGAGGTTTTCTCTTGTATCAAACACATTGTCAATATGTCGTCTATTCATTATTTCCAATAAAGCCGAAGGAGATGGAATCATAGCAATAACCAAGTTTTGAATCAAAATGGAAACCTATAGCTTCAACACATTCGATTTAACTCCAACTAGGGCTGTAAATGGGTACGGGTAGACCCGCGGACCCGCAAATCCAGACCCTTAAAAAACCCGTCACGGGTCTACATTTCTAGACCCGCATACCCGCTTACCCGCATACCCGTATTATTGCGGGTCTACTGATGGGTATAGCTATACCCATACCCGCTATACCCGTGTACCCGTATTACTATGTAAATAAATATAATTATATATATATATATATATATATATTTGTCACAATATAATTGCTGGAAAACTACCCAAATGTGTCTGAAGGTCCATGTTCTCAGTATTCAAACCCGTTATTTCTTCACACTACTCGCATGGACCGTGTGGTCACGGTCTCCGGTTCATGATTCTCTCAGTCGCGACTAGCGACTCACTACTCCAGAAAGCGAAGAACCGAGAACTAGGGTTCTCGTTCCCAGCCGCAGCCGTCGACTCGCAACTCTGAAGCATCCGGCCACTACCTCTCAGCGATCCGATCGGCGATCGGACTTCTTCTCCCGAGATCCCAGCGGCAATTGGCATCCACCGCTCTCGTTCTTTCGTCTCCAAGCCGGCAGGCGGCCGCTTTCTCCTCGCCCGCGCTCGACTGCCTTCCGCGGCTCCGCCAGTCCACCTACTCAGCGTCCCAGCTGAAAGTGCCAATGCCAGCAGGACCTCGAGTACTTCCTTGTGACCTCGTCCGACGATCCAGCGACAATTGCAAGAAATCGACCCCGCTTCAGCTTCTGGCAGAAGTCGAGCCCTCTTCGGCTCTTCCTCAAATTCGGCCGATCAGGTTTTCCGGTACTCCAGTTCCACTGGGTTGCGACCAGTCGTCGACCAGCGCAGCACAAACGTCACCAACGTCGGGCCGCTAGCGCACACTCCGAATCCCTTCCAGGCAGCCCGCTGCCATGCTCCAGATTCCACTACTGCTGCTCAATTCTAGTCTTGGACCTGACTCTTGAACACTGCCAATCTGTCTTCTTCACCTACCTGCGTGTGTGGTGATCTACATACTGGAGAAAGGTATGTTAGTGAAATTTAATTTTTGATTCATTGTCCAATTGATTACTGCCTTGTTCTTGTTGTTTATGCCGTGATTGCTGCCTTGTTCTTGTTGTTTATGCCGTTAGTTCTATTTTTGTTTCCTGAAATGTGATTCATCGATTGCCTATTTTGTGTCCTTATTCATGTTTGTATATCAAAATTGATCCCTGTAATGCATTATGTGGTCTGTGTGTTACACAAAATAGCAGAATTTTATTACACTAGTAGGGATTACGTGGAACATTCTGAACTGCATTGAATTTGTACATTTTGTGGGACAATTTGTAATTAATTTGGGCCTAAATGCATGTCCAAAAATCAGATTTGGCCTTTTAAAATAGATTGTACAGTAGAACCGTGTACCCGCAGAACCGCACCGCATACCCGCATTCTATGCGGTTCCGGGTATGGTGCAGGTCTGACTATTGAGTAATGCGGGTCTAGACCCGTACCCGTACCCGCTAAAATAAAAGGGTATGGTTCTGGGTATGGCCATACCCGCACCGTACCCGCACCGTTTACAGCCCTAACTCCAACCAAGACAATCAGACCCACATGATAATTGAAGACATCAAAGTTGCATTTTGAGAAGAGAAGATTAAACTCAGCAGTTATGCTAAATTCTAAGGTGGATCAAAAGGAACTCCGGATCCACACTTCACCAAGCTACACAGAAAATAGAGATACGAAAATCATGGTAAGTGCCACAGCCCAGGTTAATGTAATATCCTCAAAATTGGTGAACTGGAAATATATACATATAAGGCTTAATTTGATAAACAAATTCCTTAATTTTATAATTGATATCCACTTTGTGGCATGGATGCCCAAGTAAGGCCCGTGAGACTATTTGCTTTGCAAATAAGTCCTTGTGGCACAAGTTCAAGAAATTAAGAGATTTCATGCATAAGATATGGATTTATAGTTTGTTAGGTAACTGAAATATGAGATAATATGCAAGTTTCCAAAAGAAAATAAGATATGTGGTGTTTTAGATAATGAATAGAGTAATTATCTAACCAAGATTGGCAACACAAGTTTTGAGACATCAAACAAGAATATCTCGGTCTGACTTTTGAATTTTGATATACTTGAAGATAATAACAAAAAGAAGAGAAATTTGAGAGAAAAAGAACTTTCCATGTGGAGTGTAATTAATTTAAAAATACACTAAAAGAGCAAGTTTGGTATAAGAAAGATATCCCCATAAATCCCACAAATTAGATATAGGTTGGGAAAGGCATTAATAAGTTTCACTCCAAATTTCATAGAAAAAAGAGGCTCCTAGAAGCCTAGGGAAAATCGTGAAGGATGAGGAACCTTCTTGTAATAAGTAAATGTTATTTACTTATTTGAAGAGAGAGAAAGGGACCTCTAGAAGCATCCCTTTGATAATCAATCTTGCCAAATCCGAGAGTAAGTTAATAGAAGGTTTCCTTCAAATTTTGAGAGGAATTGGAGTAAGTATGAGAGAGTATGGGTTTTACAAATTTCTATGAAGTGGGCGATTAATGAAAGAATACATGTAATTGTCAAATTTAATGCGACCACAAACTTAGCCCTAGTTCCCTTTATCATCGCGTGACTTGGAACTGTCAGATCCAAGAATCAATGGCATCCAGTTGTCTTCTACCTCCGCTCAAATAAGGAAAGTCGAGTCACATTAACTCGATTCATACTCGACACCTCTCTCTCACTTTGAACCACATCCACACCTAGGAATGTTTCCATTGGTTTCAGAAGGTTAAATTGGACCTCTCTACCCCTGATTTCCCTTATTTCCGTGCAAGATTGGGATTTCCCCAATTTCTCATTGGAGTCGAAACTCCATTGAGAGTCATAAGAATCCCTCTACTAGCCTTCTGTCTATATAAGGCTCCACACCCTCGCACGGATCTGGAAGGGCTTTTCCCACAACCCAGAGTGCAAGGTGTCGCTCGCAGCCGCTGTCGGTGTTCCTTGTTCTCCCTACGCTCGGCGAGCACGCTTTCCCTCTTCCCAAGCCCCTACGGCAAGACCAAAACCATCGGCGAGTTCAGAATGATGCGGTGGAGAGATCTGCACCGCCACCCAGCCGTTTGGAGCCCTGACGTATGACGTCAACTAGTTAGTTGAGTTCGCCAGACGCAAGGAGAGACTACTATGAGGTTGAAGATGAAAGCCTGCGAAAAGACTTTCGTACTCCCCGGTGCAGTGTTAGAAGGTAAGGGCACTTTGATCCTCTAACCCTCTTTCTTGTTCTGGCCACGCGGGCACGGAGTGCCAAGTTGGCATGAGCATATTGGTTCAGCCCCGGCCTGCAGCACAATAGACTATATAATCGATTATCCTGACGTGCCAGTGTATGACTGGTCAGATTAATGCTTATCGTGTAAAAATCATAATTAAATATTGGGAACGTCGATCATGACAAATTATATATGAAAATTGATCAAAAAATGAGAGGAACACGAATAAAGTATAATAGATGCTTAATTATGATCCAATTCCAAAAGTAGTGCTAATATATGTTATAGTGGTGATTAATACATGGAAACCCTAGATTTGGATATTAAAGAGTAGAAAATGTTGCAAACCTTTCTTTTATGTTAAATCTTATCATGTTGATATAATGATAATCAAAATGATGAAGATAATGATGTTATGATAATTAGGATTTTTAAATCAATAATCACATACATGTATAATTAGGGGTTTTGAAACCAAAGATCATAACTTGGGATAATCTTAATGAACCTAAGTTGATCTAAGTGTTCATAAAGAAAGGATATGATGGGTCTAATAATTAGGGTTTCATCTAATTATCAATATGCGATGGAACTAGGGTTTGTACCCTTATTCTTATCTAAACCCGAGACAGTCCTAAACCCTAGATTAGGACCCGAGTAGGGTTTAATCCGATTAATGTGATGGTAACCCTTTAGGATTTACATACATGTAGATTAAATGTTGAATTGTTTGGATTCCTCTTTGCTTATTGATATGCTTAAAGTACTAGAAGTATGATTGCATGATCTGAATTGTTATACATTGAGGTGTGGTTACGATTATGACTACTCGCAATATCGTTTGCCGGTGTTTACCGAGGATTTCTCGAGATTGTTGAAATAAACTGTTGGATATAAATTTACATTTGTTCAACTATAATGCCACTATGAGTATCACATAAATTGAGATATCATATTTTGAACCCTAGGCTGACATGTATCAAGGGGTGATGCACACGAGCCCTAGAAAGGACAGTGATCACAAGCAAGATAGCATATCAAGCATGGGTTAGAATATGCAAGGAAAATGTTAGTTCTTATTTGCACGTAATTGATTGATTATATGTTCTTAACTTCTTATCTTACTTGCACACTTTTGCATGTCCCCACGTGCACAGTATAGTAATATACTAATCCATGCTTTGTTTCACGTCATTTTAGGTAGATGCAATATATGAAGATATCAAGACGATGAAATCTACCTGAAGGTGTTATAGATAACTAAAGGATGATTAGTTAGATACAAGGAACGAGGTATCCGATTTTGATGCCGTTTCGACAGCATGGAAACCGAAATTTTTTGAAATTTCGACAAAATTTCGATAGATGCAAACGTGCTCGTTTCGATGCCAAAATGAATGAATTAATTTATAAAATTTTACAGGCGTGATCTCTACACCTAAATGCATCGTTTTATGCAATAAAATTTTATGTGGGGGTAGGTTGGGGGGTGGTTCTTCATGTGGGAGGTAAGGGCACTGTCCTGTTTCTTGATGATTTCGATGAAGAGTTTCAATGAGAAAATGAAGGAATTAAGTAATGTAATTTTGCTAGAATGAGCTATATACATGCATGTACTAATTTGTGTTATAATATCAAATATTGGATATGTAGGGCATCCCCACACATTTTACTTGGGTTGATAGTTTGTTGTTGATATTGACTCAGTCAATCATTTCATTGGTTCCAAGAACACTAGTGCAATGTTTCCAAGTTGGATTTCGATGAAGGGTTTTGATGAGAAAATGAAGGATTTAAGTAATGTAATTTTGCTAGAATGAGTTATATACATGCATGTACTAATTTGTGTTATAATATCAAATATTGGATATGTAGGGCATCCCCACACATTTCACTTGGGTTGATAGTTTGTTGTTGATATTGACTCAATAGTCAATCATTTCATTGGTTCTAAGAACACTAGTGTGATGTTTCCAAGCGAAATCATTATTTGTTGGTTGGTTGGCATCCTAGCACCTTCATTGTCTAATAAACCACCACTAGGATACATGTCGTCTACATTGCAAAAACTAAAAAAGCATGCATTGCATAAGTATTAAATAATTTGAATAGCAAATATTAGGGAAACGCAATGAAATTATGATATACTACAAGTATATACTATGTATAAGTACTAAATGGTGAAATAACTCCAATCTTCCTTTGCTCCTCTTCAAAAAAAAAACAAGGATTGCAATTATCGAAATTTTCATCAAAACTTGGCGAAATTCATCGAAATTTGGCGAAATTCATCGAAATTCGGAGAAATTCATCGAAATCATCGAAATTTGGCGAAACTCATCGAAATCGATACAATCGCACGTTTCGGTACCACATCCCATCGAAATCAAAAATTTTGGTTAGAACTTCTCATATGTAACAGCTCTTGTTTTAGAAATTTATGAAATTCCTTAGAAGAGCATCATTGTGTAACTTGTAAATAATATTTTTAAAATAATGAAAATTATTTGCTATTATTTGTTATTTGGTTAAATCTGGATCTTCGGAAGTTTAGATAATGGCTCTCAACTTTAAGGTCTTTTTCTTAATTGGGGGATGTTGAAAAGTGAGGTCGTTACAGTTAATATTCAAGTAAGAGCGTAAAGCAGGCAGCGTTTTGGCCCACTACCATGACCAGTAGAGTTGAAATGTGTTGCACCGAAACAACTACCTCAGCAAGCACCACACCCGAGGAGAATAATACGTGAATGGTACCAAAGAAATAATAATTTTTGGTTGCATAGCTCATCCATACCAAGTAACAAAAGTGCACATGTGGGATGAAGAAATCAAATGAAAACTTAGTTTCCATGTCCAAGCCGCCAGCTTCATCGAGGTGCCTAGAGGAACAACACCAAGAATAGCTTCACCTCTCCAGCCACCATGGTTGGCCTATTGCCCTAGCCTAACCATAGAACTCCTCAATCATCATCCACCTAATCCCTACGCTACAATGATCGTGGTATCATCAGCATTTGAGGTAGCTAGAGCTTGAAAAACCAGTAAAATGGTTTTTTATAATCTTTGTCCTCTCCACAACCTTAGAGTATGTCTCTATTGAGAATAACAAGAGCGAAAGATGTTAATATATTTATTTTTTATTTGTTTATTCTGTACACCCTTTAGTGTCTTGTCTTTTGTCCCATATTGGTGAACTCCGTATGGTATGGACTCCTCCTATCCCATATAAGGAGGGTGCCTATGGTAGTATTACATATCTCAATAATAGAATATCATCAACTATCGCATGGTATCAGAGCGGTTTGATCCCCCCTAAGCCTCTCTCAACCCTAATGCCTCCCTCCCTCCCCACCTAGCCGCCTTTCTTCCCTTTTCCTTTCTGGTTCCTATCCATCGACAACCATTCCCCCCTTTTTTGTCTCTGTCACCTGCCGCTCAACCCGCTCCCAGCCGTTTCGCTAATCCTTCCTCATCCCTCCACCCGCCGCTACACCTTTCGCTTCTACCACCTCTCTCCCTCGCTTCGCTTCCACCACCTCTCTCCCTCCCGTCATCCCTCTTCCACTAGTCACTACACGCTCCACACAAGTCTCCCTGATACACCTTCCCTCAACAGCCGCTGCTACTCCCTTTGCCAGCCACTACTCCTTGTGCTCCACACCCACTGCCCCATGTTGCTAATCTCTTTTGTCCCCTCCCTCCGTAACATGCACCATGCAAGTCTCTCCAATCCCAAACCCTCTGCCCAAACCCCACACTCTCTGATCCCGTCCCCCCCCCCGCCGCCAAACAGTCTTCCCCCTTATCTCAGCCATAACCCATCTTCCACCATCACCCCACACATAGCAAACCCCACCCACAGCAACCCCACACCATAGCAAACCCCACCCACCACATCTGCCTTCATCCATCTCCCTTCCACCTACCCGCCTTCATACTTTTTTGTTTCATCCAACTTGTTATGGATCTCTGCACCTTCCTTCTCGTCTTCAGTTGCTTGTAATTGGAAGACTGTTCTTTATATAAAACAACCACTTCTCGGTTCCATTTAATCTTCGGGAGGGACTTGCTCCCTCCGATCAACCTTTGTTACATGTAGATATAAATTGATGATGTGGCATTGGTTTATTAATTAAAACAATCTTAATGCCCATTCTTTAGGTCTTTGAACTCTTCAGATGATAACTTATGTTATGTGATGCTTCACGACTCTTTGAACTAAGAACTTGTGTGGACTGATCTAGAAATAGTTCCATCATGGCCTCTAATAATAACTTTAGAACTCTTTGTGTGACCACTGTAAAATTGAATGGTTCTAACTACCATACGTGGTCAGCTTCATTCGAGTTGTACGTCAAGGCCCAAGGTCGGTACTCTCATCTTATCACCAAAGGACGATCTTCCTATCGAGACTGCTAACGAGAAACTAAGCAGGCCTATGACCTATGGGTCAAAAATGACTCTGGAGTTATGACCTGGAAGGTCGGCAGTGCCGAACCAAAAATAAGTCAATCTCTTTTACGACTTGGAATGGCAAAGGCCATCTGGGATCAGTTAGCACATGTGTACTCACACCAAAAAAACTAAATGGTGTTTGAAGTTTTAAAAAATATGGCAAAAAGGGAATTCTCTAAAGATACCTCGATTGAGGACTATTATAATCAATGTTGTGCTTTGTGGGATGAATTTGAAGTTTACCATCCCCTGACTTCCGATATCATTGAAGTTCAACGACAGCGGAATGAACTTTAGTCGGTACAGTTCCTTGTTGGATTGCATGCCTCCTTTACAGGTGTAGTAATCAGATCCTCTCTAGTGATCCACTCCCAAAGCTTCGTGATGTCCTAAAAAGAGTCCAACGCCTACCATCTGCCTCTTTTACTCCTGTTGGTTTCACTGAGGCATCTGCTCTTGCAGTCCGCTCTAGCAATTCTGGTCGTGGCAGAGGTCATGGCTGTGATAGAGGGTGTCGGCGTTTTGGCCCGTCAGGATCTGGACATGGCCAATCCTCTACTGGACAGGGACAAGGTCATCCCTCCAATGGACCAAGCAACGCCACTCCTACTGGACCTTGTCATTGCAACTTCTGCAATCGTAACAATCACATCGAGGATCGTTGTTGGGAGAAACATGGCTACCCCAACACATGGGCCAATCAGGCCTCTACTGGCTATACTGAGGATGTATCCACCCAACTCTCCGCTGCTTCTACGGATTGGGTCTGGGCTAAATTTGAAAAGCTCTTCCAAAAATGACTTCAGACTCCAATGTCGGCTACACATTAGGATGGTGACTCTGATTTTTAGCGTCCTCGACTCGTCATGGTAAAAAGAAATGGGTCACAATACTGGTGCTTCTACTCATATGTCTAGCAATTCGAAATTGTTCTCTAAATTAGTTGTTCTTCTATTCCGCATGTGATTATTGTTGATAGCATTCAAGCCCCAGTTCATGGGGTTGGCAATATTCAAACTACAAATAATGTCATGCTCCAACCGACTTTATATGTTCCTCGCTTCCGTCTGAATCTTCTTTCAGTTAATAAATTTGTCAAACAACTTCAGTGTTCTATTACGTTTACCGCACGAGGATGAGGATCGATTCGGGCCATGAGGGACCAGACGGCTTATACTACCATGATGCTCCAAATACTAGTGCTCTTCTATCTTCAGTTGTTTCGGGACTTCAATAACACTAAAGATTAGGACATCCATCTGCATCCAAGCTCAGGCATTTGATTCCTAATGTATCTGAAACTATGTTTAAATGTGAAGCATGCCAGTTAGGAAAGCAAACTCGATGTAGTTTTTCTAGAAAAACCACTATAGCCTCAAATTTTATTGATGACATTGTCCATGTTGATATATGGGGACCTTGTTTAGTCACAAGTATGTCTGGATTCCGGTACTTTATGACCTTTATTGATGACTTCTCTATGGCTACTTGGTTGTTTTAACTAAAAGACAGAGTGCACGTCCATGATACTATTCTTGCATTCTTTTTTGAGATTAAGACACAATTTAATAAGTCTATCAAAAAGTTTCAAAACGGACAATACTCTTGAATTTATGCAACAATTTGTCAACATTTTTTGTCAAAATATTGGCACTATCCATCAAACATCTTGTTCTTACACTCCTCAGCAGAATGGGATTGTTGAATGCAAGAATCGTCATCTGCTTGAAGTAGCTCGAACCCATATATTTCACTATCATGTCCCTAAAACATTTTGGGCTGATGTCTCCACCGTTTGTTTACTAATCAATAGAATGCTCTTGACTGTCTTGAACAACCAAGTTCCCTATACTATGTTATACCCCGAAGCCCCTCTTTTCTCTCTACCACCTAGAGTTTTCGGTAGTAATAGTTTTGTCCAAAATATTCAGACTGGCTTGAGCAAACTTGATCCCCGTTCAACTACGTGCAACTTCTTGGGATACTCTCGAACTCATAAGGGGTATAGATGTTATGACGCAGTTGCTGATTTGTTAGTGCAAATTGTTTTCTTTGAGGATACACCGTATTTTTCTGCTATGGATTCGACTCTATCTACAGATCTGCTTGTAAATACATTGCTTTATATTACTGTTGAGCCGGACTCAACTCAACCTGTTGTTTCATCTACTAAGGTTCCTCTCCAGATGTATCGAAGACGTTGCAAGACTCCAACTCCCTCTATGACCCCTCCTTCAGCCAATCTCTCATCTTCATCAGCATAGCACGACACAAATTAGGTATACTCTGATCTGAATACTCTGATTAGCATAAGAAAATGGGTGTGCTCTTGTACTTTCCATCCTATCAGCAGCTATTGTTTTGATGCTAATATTGGTTCAAGTTTTGCAAACTTTACTACCAAGGTTTTCATACCCGAGCCAGAGGTCGACCCGGCCAAGGGGTCACGGGCCTCTGGTTCAACTGTCGGGTCAACCTGATTGACCCGGTGACGTCATCATGATTATACATAATATTACTATATAAGGACATGCATACACATATATGCATGTATATACACAAAAAATGTATATGTCCATATATATAATTATAAGTGGTTATATATATGCATGTTATATACTATTCATAATATGATGATTCCTGAAACATCAAACATACAAAACAAAACATTTATTCATAAAGAAGCAAACAAATGGTTTTACAATGCTCGAAACAAGTTATAATTTACTTAACAAGTGAATAGATCAATGTAGGGAATAGTTGGGGTTGCATGAAAGGACATTAAAAATAGTGAAATCATCATTTAGTGTAGTAAAAACAAAATAAATAAAAACCGACCTTGTCTTTGACCCGAGGACCGGGTCACCGGGTCAGCGGTTGAACCAGCTAGGTCACCTCTCGGGTCTTGGCCAAAAATGGGTTTATGTCCCACCCAACTCGACAAACCTGTCAAGTGGAGGTTCAAAAGGTTCACCGGTCAGGTCGGGTGGGGTTTCAAAACTTTACTACTACTGTTTCATCTATTTGTGTTCCTAAAAATGTGGTTGAGGCCCTCACACATCCTGCCTGCCGTCGTGCCATGGAAGTGGAGATGGAAGCTCTACATACTCAACAAACTTGGGACTTAGTAGATGCCCCTGCACATGTTTCACCTCTAGGTTGCCATTGGATCTTCATTGTAAGTATCACCCAGATTGCACGGTTGAACGCCTTAAAGCTCGTCCTGTTGCCAAGGGCTACACTCAAACCTACGGTGTGGATTACATTGAGACCTTGCCTGTTGCGTGACTTAATTCCATTCAGATTCTTATTTTTGTTGTTGTCAACAAGAAGTGGCCCTTTTTTCAATTGGATGTCAAAAATGTTTTCTTATATGGTGACATGCATGAGGAAGTATATATGGAGCAACCTCCCAGATTTGTTGCTCAGGGGGGAGTATGCTAAAGTTTTTCGTCTTAAGAAAGTTGAATGGACTGAAGCAGAGTCCAAGAGCATGGTTTGATAAATTAAGTCAAATTCTTGCCAAATTAGACTTTAAACACTCGCCATCTGATCATTTTGTATTTGTTAAAAAGCTATTGAGGGTCTTATTATTTTGATAGTGTATGTGGATGTTATGATCCTTTTTGGGAGTGACCATCAGGTTATCCAGGGTACCAAGGAATATTTACAAATACACTTCATTACTAAAGATCTAGGAAAACTACGTTATTTTTTGGGAATTGATGTATCTCATTCTTCTTCTGGAGTTTGTCTATATCAGCGCAAGTATGTCCTTGATCTTCTACAGGAGGCAAGCATGTTGGGTGGCAAGCCAGTCAGCGCCCCTCTAGACCCCAATACCAATTGGGATGATGATTCTTCTCCTTACCCTGTCAGCAAACAATAAGACCCCGTTTGGTTTGCAGGATTCCGCAAGGGATATGATTATAATCCTGTTAATAAGTGATATCGAACGTTTGTTTGCGTAAAAGTTTGTGTAGGATTGCATTTGAAAGGTAGTAGACTCCTGACTCACTGGACTTCCATGTTCCACAGTTCCCCTAGGTATTTATGTGGTAATAAGGAGCCTCACGTCCCCGATGCCCGTGCTCGTCCCCGACTCTCCAAACTCTCATCCACTCCCCTCTCAGGTCTGTGCTAGCAACTGCTCCAGGAACCTTCCACCATTTGTCGCATCCCTATCTGCTCCCGTTACCTTCCACCAACAGTCACGTGCTTGTCTTCTCTTCGCCATCTCTCCTCTAGGTGCATTTCCCCCCAATTCCTCTCCGTTCTATGGTTCATTCCTATTTCCTTTGTTGGCCCTTCCGACGCTTCCGTTCCCAAATTTCTCGTCATGAGGCCTTCCTCATTAATCTCAGATGTGCCGATCTACACACCACTTCTCAAAACCGTTTGACTTCTCGTTTTTCTTTAATCAACAATTTGGTTCCATCTATTCACTCTGCATTGTTCGTGCACGCATCGCTGAAAGCCTCTATCTGTTTCCTACTCTTTGTTATACATATCACAGTTGTAGAAACTATTGATTTGTTTTGATTAGGCCCTTAACAGGCCAATTTTCTACCCAATGAAGAATCGTTGCATCTCCCCTTTCACGAATTTGCTACCACTCCCAAGTCAAAAATTTGCTAGCAGTATTTTCAGCAATTGTTGCCATTGTTGTTGTCAGTGTCGGCCACAATGGCAACTGTAATCTCCTCTCTAGGCTTGGTCGTGGAGAAGTATTTCTTTTTCATGTACAATTATGCAGGCGTCTGTTAATCCTCAGTTGCATCCAAACGTAGGAAGGACAACAAATAACATATCCCATATGAGTACCTTCCTATCCTTTTCCTTCTTAAATCCTTTGGTAGTCCTTTCCAGTGAACCAAACAGGGCCTATAGAGACTTGAGGGTAAACATATTTATCTGCAAGTTACACGAGCAATTATCACTTCAGCAGTTGGACTTATCAGTAGGTACCTTGATAAACCTCGACAATGTCATTAGGATGTTGAGTGACACATTCTCAAATATTTAAAAAGCTCACCTAGAAAGGTTCTTCTTATAGAAACAATGGGCACTGCAAGATTTTTGGTTTCTCTAACTCAGACTATGTTGGCAGCAAGACTGATCGTTGATCTACTTCAGGTTATTGCACCTTTGTAGGTGGTAACCTTGTCACTTGGAGAAGCAAAAAGCAGGTTGTTGTGACTAGTTCCAGTGCTGAAGTTGAGTACCCCATGGCACATACTACTTGCAAGCTCATGTGGGTTCAAGGACTATTAAAAGAATTTGGAGTCTATGATTCTGCCCCCCTTCCTATTTATTGTGATAATAAAGCAGCTACCTTCATTGCAAGTAACCCGACATTCCATGAGCGTACCATAAATATTGAGGTAGACTGTCACTTTGCCAGAGAGTCCAATATTTCCAAACGCATACACACTTCATACATAAAGACTGAAGATCAGCTTATTCAGCTAGCTGACATCTTTACAAAATCGCTGCCAAAGACAATTTCCTTTCTATGGTGGACAAGCTAGACATGCATGATATCCATGCTCCAGCTTGAGGGGGGAGTGTTAATATATTTTTTTTTGTTTATTTTGTGCACTCTTTAGTGTCCTATTTTTTGTCCCATATTGTGAACTTTGTATAATGTGGACTCCTATCCTATATAAGAAGGGTGCCTATGCTTGTATAACATGTCTCAATAATAGATATTATCAACTGTCACAAAAGAAAACCTCAACTTGGGTTTACAATCTGGTTGTATGTACTTTTCTATACAAGAGACTAACAGACTTTGCATACAGGGGCCAGACCTTTTCTCATAATTACACATAAGTTCATATATATTAATACTCCCCCTCAATTTGGAGCATATGTATCACATGTGCCCAGCTTGTTACACAAGTATTGAACCCCACAATCATTTAGGGAATTTGTAAGAAACCAACTAACTGGTCCTCTAATTAAACTAGCCACAACTGCACCATCTTCTCCTACATTTTTCCTCACAAAAATTGACAATTAATTTCAATATGTTTGATTCTTTCAAGAAAGACAGGATTCTAGGAAATGAGGATAGCAACCAAATTTTCAAGTCCATAAGAGCTTCCTGCATGAATACAAACTCCTATAACATGTAGTGAATCCATAGCAACTCATATGTATTAGCCTAGTAGGGGCATAGCTTTGTACTCTGATTATGCATGAGATCTTGCTACTTTAGCCTACTTCTTGCATTTCCAGGACAACAGATTTCCTCCCAAAAAATATATTGTAACCAGATATAGACCCTCTGTCAATATTAGATCCATCTCGATCAACAGCCAAGAAACCATGCACCTGTCGATGTCCATGATTCTGATAAGAAGACCTTAGTAGGGGACTTCTTAAGATACCTCAGAATTCGCTTCACAGCCTCCATGTGACTTATGCATGGCTTGTTCATGAACCGACTGAATTCATCGATAACAAAGACTATCGGGCCAAGTGACAATCAAATAAATTAGGTTCCCAACAAGGCATCTATATCTTCATGGATCATCAAGAACCATGATCGATAGATAATTTTAAATTAGTATCTAATGGAGTATTAGTAGTCTTGGTCCCAAGCATCCCCATCTTAATGAAAAGATATAAGACATACTTACTATGTGATACTAATGTCCTAGACTTAAACTTGGCAACATAAATCCATAGAAAATATTTGAGATTGTCCAAGTCGTTTGTCTCAAATTGCCTTGCAGAAGGCCTTTAATTGTGCAATCCCATGCATGTGATCCCTAGTATTCACAATATTAACAACTGATACAACCAGGAAGATGATCGCAAGCCCTAACATGTATAGAACACTGAATGAGCCATGGTACCTCTCTAGAGTTCAAACTCAAAAAGAGTGTGGCTAAATCTTCCAAACTAGGCACGAGGTGATTGCTTTAGTCCATAAAGGGGCTTGTGAAGAAAACATACTAGATCCATCTCTCCTTAAGCAATAAACACGGGTCATAGATGGTTGCTCCATACAAATCTTAGGATCCATATCGCCAAGCATGAATGCATTTTTATATGAAGTTGGTGCAAGGGCCAAAATGAATAGCATCCAAAGACAAGAAGATGCAATCAACTGCCATCTCAGACACAGGAAAGAAGGTCTTTGAGTGAGCTGCATCATTGAATTGGGTGTAGCCCTTGGTTATCAAATGTGTCTTGAGCCGATTAACACAACTATTTGCACTCACTTTGATAGTATAAATCCAGCGACATCCAACTACATATTTGCCTTGGGGCATGAAACAAGGGAGCATGTGTTATTCTGGTCACGCTAACATCTTGTCTTCCATAGCACGATGCCAACCTGGTGACCAAGTGCAGCTTAAGCAGACGGAGGTACAGAGACAGAAGACAAAAGAAATAAAGGCATAATATGAAGATGACAAATGACCATATGAAACTAAGTTAAAATGGGGTATTAATTTTCTCAAAGTATTCAAGATCTAACACCTTTACCCAAAGCAACAGGGAGATTGTATTGAGGTGGTGGAGAGGGCAATGTCTCTTCCAAATTTTTTGACAAGGGAGCAACTGGAGGAGTTGAACGAGTAGGAACCTATGTATCGCCTACTACGATTGGATTGTCCACTTAAACCAAAACGGCGAGTGTAGACCTAAGTGATCGGTGGCCTAGTGGGGCTAGATAGAACAACTCATAAGGACCTTCACTAATCGAGGACTCTCCAAATCCTAAGACTGGACAATAGCAGGAAGTGGCAAGAGGTTCATCACAACTATTAGTGTCACCAGAGACTTACCAACAAAGTAGGATGTGTTTTTGAAGAAGGTGATGTATGTTCATATTAAGAAGTGACATAAGTTAGGGTTGTAGGACGTGTACCTCTAAGAAAACACTATTGATGGAGTTTGAACTCAACTTGTTTGTTTGTACGTGGACCAAGATAAAGGACAAAACAAGCACATTGAAATACTTTGAGAAGAATATTGTACAAAGACTTTATAGGATGAAGGATATGAACAGGTATGTAGTTCTAGAGAGCAGATGATGGCATCCGATTGATAGGGTAGGTGACAAAATTCTCTTAGAACATGTATATGTGGGAGAAGAGTACAAGTAGTCTCAACAATATGACAAATGTTCCTTATAGCCACAACATTCTTTTATGGAGTACGAGGGTCATATGATTGGTAGATGATTCCATGGGTGCAAGTGAAATGGGTGAACTCATGGTTGAATACATTATGGCATTGTCAGAATGAAGAATACAAATTCCTTTATAAATTGGGTTTGTAGGTGTGGTACGCTCTGGTGACTCTGGCCGAGGTCATTTTCTGACAGTCTTGGACGTAGTTCTCCACCGCCTGGATCTAGACGTGAACAACCTCCTACCGGGAGCGGATTTGTAATTTATGCGGTCGCACAAACCACACTGAAGACCGTTGTTGGGCTAAACATGGTGAACGTGCATGGGCGAACCAAGTTTCAACCGATGCTTCTGATGATCCATCCACTACAGCCTCCAATTCTACCTTGTCTATTGTTGAGTGAATCCGCTTGAAATTTGAGAAACTCTTTCAAGCCCGCCTACCTTCATAACCTGCTAATCAAGATGGAGGTTATTCTGTTTTACTTGTTTCTTTTGCAACTTATGATAAAAATAAATGGGTCATTGACTCTAGTGCATCTGCTCATAAATCTGGTTGTTCTAAACTATTTTTTGCCCTGACGAAAACAACTAGAGTTCCACCATTTACAATGGCTAATGGAATTCAGGGTTCATGGAATTTGAACCATTTCTCAATAATCATAATTTACCCTTAAAACTTGTGTTGTATGTTCCAAGATTTCCTCAAATTTTGGTATCTGTCAGTAAAATTGTTAAGATCTTTTGTGCTCTATCACGTTTGAACTTTAAGGTTGTGTGTTTCAGGATCTCCGCACAAAGATGAGGATTGGTTTGGGCCATAAGGGACCAGATGGATTGTACTACATGGATGTACCATGGATTTGTTGTTGCTCTACTTTCTCTTCAGTGACTGGACTACAATGGCATTATCGTCCGGGATATCCATCCATCGCTAAGTTGAAGTGCTTGTTTCCTGAGATACCAGAGAGAGAGTCTTTCATTGGGAAGCTTGTCAATTTGGTAAGCAAACTAGGGATGTGTTTCATAAGAAAGAGACATTAGTTCTGAAAGCGTGTCCGGTTTGATACATGTTGATATATACGGGGACCATGTTTTGTTACTAGTCTCTTCGGATTTGCTACTTCATGACTTTCATTGATGATTACTCTCGAGCAACTAGGCTATTTTGATGGAAAGATTGCAGTAACATTTTCGATACTATTGCTACTTTCTTAGCTGAAATTCAAACTCGGCTCGATAAACCGGTCAAAAAATTTCACATCGATAATGTTGTATAGTTTATGCAAAAATCCATTGTCCTGTTTGTACTACTGGAGGCACTATCCACCAGACCTCATGCTCCCTACACCACAACAAAATGGTGTGGCGGAGAGGAAAAATTACCATCTTCTTGAAGTTGCTCGTACCATCCTTTTTCACTATCATTTCCTAAAAAGTTTTTGGCCTGAGGCAGTCTCTACTGCATGCTACTTCATTAATTGAATGCCCTCGTCAGTTTTGAAAAATCAAGTCCCATACACTTCTCCATCCAGATGCACCCATGCTTTCCGTGCCTCCTCGCACATTTGGCAATACTTGTTTTGTTCAAAATCTTTGCCCAAACTAGCTAAACTTGATCCCCGATCTGCTAGGTGCATTTTTCAGGGTTACTCTAGAACTCATAAAGGATATTAGTGTTATAATCCGTCCAGTACATAGTGGTTTGTCAGTGCTGATGTGATATTTTTTGAACGCATGTCATACTACTTTGAGAAAGGGTCTGCTTTATCTAGTGATCTACTCAATCCTACTCCACTTCCCCGAGTTGTGGAAGATGTTCCTAATGAGGACATTGATGTTATTGCTCCACCCCTTAAAGTATACAAACAAAGAGTCAAAGACCCAATGTTACAGTTCCCTCTATGGCCCCTCAACAACCACATCCTCCTTTGTCCGAAGATCACAACATCTCTCAGTTAACTTATAATTTGCACCTTCCCATAAGTCAAAAAAAAAAGGTGTTTGTTCTTGTACTCAGCATCCTATTAGTAATTTTTGCTCTACTGCTCAATCTTGGTGCTAACTTTTCCTACTTTACTTATGCTATCTCTACTATCTCTATACCAAAGAATGCAACTCAAGCATTACAACATTCTGCCTAGTTTCAAGCTATCAAAACTGAGATGGTTGCTCTTTGTGATCGACAGACTTGGGATCTTTTTGATCGTCCTCAAGATTGCTCTACAGTTGGATGACGTTGGATATTCATTGTTAAATATCAGGTTGATGGTATGATCGAACGGCTAAAAGCACGTCTACTTGTGAAAGGGTATACTCAAACCTATGGGATGGACTGTTTTGAAACTTTTTCCCCTATTGCTAAACTAAATTTTGTTCAAGTTCTTATTGTTGTTAATCTTGATAGGCCGCTTTATGAACTTGATGTTAAAAATGTGCTTTTATTGGAGACTTGCATGGGTGAGTATATATGGAGCAACCTCTTGGGTTTGTTGCTCAGGGGGAGTGTTCTAAAGTCTGCAAACTCCGAAAAGCGATTTATGGTCTGAAACAAAGCCCACGAGCGTGGTTTGACAAATTAAGCCAGATTCTCCTTATATTTTATTTTTGACGCTCACATTGTGATTATTCATTGTTCATAAGAAAAACCACTCTTGGGTTTGTGATTCTTGTTGTGTATGTGGATGACATGATTCTTTCTGGTAGTGATAAAGAAGGTATTCAAGCTACTAAAAGATACCTTGAACAACATTTTGTTACAAAAGATCTAGGGAAACCCAGATTCTTCCTAGGGATTGAAATTTTCCGATCTTCTTTTGGCATCTGTCTTTCACAACGCAAATATCTTCTTGATCTTTTAAAAGAAACAACCATTCTTGGAACTAAGCCCGCTAGCACCCCTATGGATCCTAATACAAATTGGGATGATGAATAATTTCCACCTTATCCTGATAAGCACCAATACAGAAGATTGGTTGGTAAGTTGATCTATCTCACTGTCACTAGAGTTGACATTACATTTGGTGTTGGACTTATCAATAAGGATAAACCTCGACAATGTCATTAGGATGTTGTTTGTCACATTCTTACATATCTAAAGAACTCTCCAGGGAAACGGACACTGCAAACTCAGTGGTTACTCTAACTCTAACTATACTAGTAGTAGAAGTGGTAGAAAATCCACTTCTAGCTACTGTACTTTTGTTGGGAGGAAAGTTGGTCACATGGTGTAGTAAGAAACAGATTATGGTTGCTTGGTCTAGCGTTGAAGCTGAGTATAGAGCCATGGCTCATGCTACATGCGAACTAATGTGGGTCCAAGGACAGAAGATCCAAATTGTTGATATCTTCACAAAGTTGCTTCCAAAATCTCGATTTACTTCTTTCGTGGACAAAATGGGCGTGCACGACATCTATGCTCCAACTTGAGGAGTATTGATATATATGTGCTTTAGATATATTATATGCTTTATTCTTTAGACTTGTCCTTCTCTTTCATTTTTTCTTTTATCCCATATCTACTATTTATGTTTTCCAGTTACTCTCGTCTTATAAAAGAGAATGCCTTGTAGTTGTTTTATACACATCAAATAAAGATTATTCTTCTCTATAATTTACTCATGTCTTTCTTGTTATATCGGGATTAGTCCCACATCATGTAAATGGGTTTGTTGGTTGCCACTCATGATCCAATACAGAGTTGTGCTTATCTATAGAAATACAAGTCATTAGTCTCCCTGATCTATATTTTCCTTCAGTCATGAATTATCATATGTCAAAATAAATATTCATTTCTTGAATAAAGAGGCTATAACTTGGTAATAGAAATATAAACAGACCAACAGCGAAAATAATATCAAGAGACAGTGTAGAAGATGCAAGTAAAAGCCCCGTAAAAACATTAAACATGCATCTCATAAGTCATACAAGTCTTTGGTGAACAGAGAAGCATTTCAAGTATGTGCTAAAAATGTTATGTAATATGCAGGTCATACAAAATTTAACAAACACAGGTTTTCTGTGGTAATGTTTTATTTAATTTTTTATTGCTGTTGTTTCAGGTTCAGTATAAAGTTTTGCACCTAGGCTGACAAGTAACAGAATTATTTTCCATCTCAACAAATGACACTAGCCCTTTGAGGTATATAGATCAGCTAATAGCATAAATAGATTAATTTACATGTCGATTGTATAGCTCAAGTGCAGGATGTAACATGTATGCATTATGTCAAAGATGCAAAAAAAAAAATTATATATGTAACCTACAGAAGGGTAATACTGCAATGGACAACATCATAAACCAAAAAAAGCTACAGGGCATGTTTAGAAAGTTATAAGTTATCAGGAGGTTGTATTAGCCCTTACCCTTTGAGGATTATAACGCATTTCTTTGTGCTTCCCAGTGTCAATCACATAAACAACATCATCAATTGTTATACTAGTTTCTGCAATATCAGTGGCGACAATAACCTGAAGAAAAATTTAAGAAATATTCAATGATGAAATTCCGCTCATACCTCAATAGTTCAATTATTCAAAATATTAAAAAGGATTTTCCAATAAAGAAAGCATACACAAATTTAGAAACCGAATATGTCAACTAGAGTTAGTGTTGCATCCATATGAGCCTCATTAAATTATAGTTGGACAACACGTTGTTAAGTTCCCTCTACCACGAAGAGCTAACAAGTCTTTTACCCTAAAAAAAAGTATGCCACTCTCACTGAAAGCAAACTTGAAAATAGGCAGTTACTTTTTTGCCCCCCAATCTCAACCATTCATCTGCAGGTTTGTTCAAGTCCCTCGCTCATCTTGCCTACATGAACATCAGCTATGCTCAAGATATTATGGCAACCTTGTGAGTGAACTTAAGCCCTAGTGCGGGCACTGTCTTCAAAGGATGACCACGTATAAGTGTACTACAGCCCAACTGAGAGGATTGCCTCTACATGTTCTTATGTAAGCATGTGTAAGTCCAGTATGGCTTTTGTCTATGCTGTACTGGTACCCCATAATATTAGATGTGGAGTTGAAGGTGTGACATTGAAGGGCAGGTTGTGAGTCTTGTTTACATCAAGGAATTACAGATCGTGTGAATAATGATATGACCTGAGGAAGATATAGGATCGCGCCATAGTCACAATATAATCCCGACTTTTTGAAAAAGTCGTGTTTTAACTGCGAATTTTTCCCTGGGCGTATGAAGCAACCGAATAACTCCCATTTCCAGATATTAGGTTTTATTCCCGTATTATTCACGAAGTATACATGTTTATGTTATTTCCCCATTTTATACGCTCTTTTCCCGTATTATACTGATTGAACAATTTAACTTAGTTTGAGTGGATACAAATGTGGGTGTATGTAAACACATATAAGTTTGTGTATGTGTATGTATATACATATATATATATATATATATATATATATATATACATGTATGTAATAGTTAAAGATACATGTATGCAATATATATGTACAAATATATATGTACAGATATACGTGCAAAACATACACATACATATATATGTATGCATTATATGTATATATCCCGTTGACCATATTTTTACCGTATGTTGACCGTTTTTACCCGAATTTCCAATATAATTGCCGAATTTCGAATTTTTTAGCTCAACTGAACATATGTCGAATACGAAAACGTGGCTGTTGATCGCGCCTATGATGGGGATATTAGTGAATCGTGATAATGACATTACAACATTCTGGCCTTGGTTGATTATGATTCTTGTATACTCTTGTTACCTTGCGGGATAAATCTTGCCGTCTAATGTTTTAATTTACTTGTTCCCTTTACATAAAAGAAGGCATACTTCCGCAAAATGGAATTGAGCACATGTAAAGAGTGCAACATAGTAGGTATACAGAAATCAAGATGAAGGTAGTAGCATTTATACTTGTTTGATAGCAATGGTGGTATATAAAATTTGCTTATATTTGGGATAGTATGTGCAAGAATGATAAGGGTTACTAGTGACATGCAAAGGGTAAAGGTGCTGAAAGAAGGTTAAGAAAGTCTAAGTGAAACTGAGCACAGTTAACCAGGAATATGATACAGGTTACACCCTCCCCCCCAAGGCTGGTCCAAACAGTACTGGTCACAGGTTCGCAGAATTGGATTGACTTGTAATACAGCTGGTCAAATATTTGAGAACCGTTGCGCTTTGACACCTTACAACACTCATAATTCATGGCACCAAGCCACTTCATCCCTCGTCACCTAGGAACTACAGACACTCAGAGTTGTGGTTGTCTGGGAAACATGTTGGCAAACAAAAATCGCTGAATATCAATAATATTTTGTGTGATTTTTGGGTTCCCCGGTGTTATGCAAGTAAACAGTCATCAAAGTTTCATGCTTGAGTAAATATTCTTTCTTCCTCCTGGTCCACGTCTCCTCATTCATGTCTTCACATCCACAGTAATCTCTTCCAGTCAACTAATTATCATAATCCGTGTCCCCTGTAGCGTTTATCACTGAATGAATCTATGATACAATTCAGCCATGTAGTTGACTGATTGTATTCACTTTCCATATCAATGTACCTCAATAAGCAGTATTTTCACTACAATATTGATTCACTGTTAGAAAAAAGAGGGCATCTACTTGATGTTCAGTGTAGCATTGACTCACTTTACTGAAAAATATCAATATTCCTAAATATAAATTATATTTATACTATTCTTGGAATTTTAATATGCAAATTTATTATAATTCACCCTTCTTCATATGTGTGGAAAGTAAGATGGAGGCAATGAAATAATTCTATTCGACAAAACCCTGCTCGTATATATAGGAGAGGGGACTAATACAAGCATGGGCTCAAACCCTAATGAGAGAGACATACTTAGGCCCATATACATAATAAACTAAACACAACTCTTCACAATATACATTTTTTGTTTCTACCAATTCCACCTTTATAAATTATTGGGTTTGTCTCTATTGTGTTTCTATACATACAAGATGTGTGTGTGTGTGATGAGAATATGCATATATTTATGTGCGTCTTTGCGTGTATGTTTGCCATGTCCATCTTTGCATCTTAGTCCTGTATTTTTAATTGTGAAGTCTTGTATCTGTGTTCCTAGTTCCACACCTTGTAAAGTTCGCTACCATCATGATTAAGTTTTCAGCAATTAAATACAATTGATGAAGTAATGGCTGATGTCACAAGTTGAACCAGTCAAACCATGTGCCGAAACAATGAACCAGAAACAAGTAGCCTTGCCACTTATGTCACCAGATCAATTTTTAAACCATATTTTGAAGGCCCAGTTAACATCTTGTTCTTGCCTAATTTGACGGATAGGGCAAGGAGTTTGGTGCCATTCCGTGTCAGATTACCATGGTAGAACTAGAAAAAAAGAGCAAGCAGTTATACAGGAGCATGGTTTCTGACATAGACATGTCTTGGGTGTATAGACCAAACATTGTTGAGCAATCTCAGCAAAGGAGCGGAAAACGGAGGACAGAGGCAGCACAAGGCAATAGATGTATAAATGCTCGCATAGTTGCTATAGTTGAAGACAACTAGCATGGTGATACAAGTAAACAAGCATGCACGACCACCAGGTGGCAAGCTGCTAGGTAGCAAAGTTAAGTGGGTCAATGAATTCCATTAACTACAAGAATATACAATAAGGAAAAGCTGATTACATAAGATATCTATAGAAATAATGTGTTATTTTCTGTTTCTGCTGTGTTATCTCTTGTACTGCTCTATTGTATTAGTCTCATATTGCTTGCTTGTGTGTGTGTCTCAACTCTCGATAGCAATATAAGAGAGTACCTTGTACCCTTTTTTACCATGGCTTTTCCTGAGCCTCCCCGATCTCTGAGTCACCACGGTGAAACTCGACGGTGGCTCCAACTACCATCTCTGGTCGGCGTCCTTTGTTCTATATGTTAAAGCACAAGACCGGTATCACCATCTTATGACTGAACCTCCTCCTGTTCCTACCGCTGATTCGGATGACAAAACCAGACAAAGCTATGCGCAATGGTCCAAGGATGACTCCGGCATCATGTCTTGGATCCTCAATAGTACCGAGCCTCGAATTAGCCAATCTCTTCTCTGCCTTCATGATGTTAAGGCTATGTGGGATCAACTGTCCCACGTCTACTCTCATCAGGAGAATCCAAAGCGTGTCTTTGAAATTTTCAAAACTTTGGTGAAAAAGGAGTTCTCCACTGACACTTCCATTGATGATTTCTACAATCAATGCTCGGCTCTGTGGAACGAGTTTGAACTCTACCACCCCTTGACGGCGGACATCAAAATTGCTCAGAAGCAGCGCAACGAACTGCAACTGGTGCAGTTCTTGGCTGCACTTCCTGCCTCCTTTTCTGGCGTGGTTGACCAGATCCTGTCAAGTGATCCGCTGCCAACCCTTTGGGATGTTCTAAAAAGAGTCAAACGTCTGCCGTCTATGACCCCTACTCCTGTTGTTGAGCACCCTACGCTTATTGCTCGCTCTGCTGATTCTGGCCGTGGCCGTGGCCACGATCGTGGTCGTGGTGGTCACCCTCCTCCCTCGGGAGGTCGCGGCTCATCTACTCCTGGACGTGGTGCTCCTCCCGGCTCTCGCTATTGCAACTGGTGTGGCCGGAACAATCATACTGAAGATCGCTGCTGGATTAAGCATGACAAGCCCACTTGGGCTAACCAGGCTGGTACAGAAACTACTACTAACTCTACCGCTGATGCGCCTGTTGCTCCTGCGAACACGGACTGGTTACGGTCTGAGTTCGAGAAGATGTTCCGGAAACGTCTCGCCCAGATGCCATCCTCGTCTACACCAGGACCCTTTGCCATGCTTGCCTCTCCATCATCTGGTAACAAACAGTGGTGCATTGACTCGGGTACATCCACTCATATGGCTGGTGATCTTCGTCTTTTTTCTATTCTCAATAAAACTGCTCCTATATCATCTGTTACTGTTGCAAATGGATCCAAAACTGCAGTTCACGGCACTGGCACAGTTCATCTTTCACCAAAATTGCAGTTGCATTCTGTTTTATATATTCCAAAGTTTCTTGTTAATCTGCTGTCAGTCAGTAAGATGACAAAACAACTCAATTGTTCTATTAAATTTGATCCTTCTGGCTGTGTTTTGAAGGATCTCCGCACGAAGACGAGGATTGGTTCGGGCCGTGAAGGACCAGATGGGTTGTATTATCTGGATGGACCTCCTACTGCTGCTGCTATGCTATCTACTTCAGTGACGGGACTACAATGGCACTTTCGACTGGGCCATCCCTCTATTGCTAAATTAAAACATTTATTTCCTACTTTATCTGAGCACAGTTTTTCCTGTGAAACTTGTGTTTTAGGCAAACAAACTCGATCTGTTTTTCCTGCTAAGAAAGTGATTGCTTCTAAAGAAATTTTTGATCTTGTTCGTGCTGATATTTGGGGACCGTGTTCCGTATCAAGTCACTCGGGTGTGACATATTTTATGACCTTTATTGATGACTATTCACGCACCACATGGTTGTTTTTACTAAAAGGTCGAGATACTGTGTTAGACACTATTCGCACCTTCTTTGCTGAAGTTCACACTCAATTTGATCGACCTATTAAAAATTTTCGTATTGATAATGCCCTGGAGTTCATGCAACAATCTATTACATCTTTTTGTGTTGCCCGAGGAACCATACACCAAACCTCCTGCCCTTACACTCCTCAACAAAATGGCGTCGTTGAAAGGAAAAACTGCCACCTACTTGAGGTTGCTCGCACCCTTCTCATACACTACAAAGTACCCCATCACTTCTGGCCTAAAGTTGTCTCTACGGCGTGTTATCTCATCAATCGCATGCCTGTCCAGGCCTCACCATACTTGATGCTCGCTCAGTCAAATGTGTTTTTCTAGGATATTCCCGTACACAGAAAGGCTATCGCTGTTTTGATCCTGTTAAAAGGCAATGGTTTGTTAGTTCGGATGTGACCTTTTTTGAGAATATGTCGTATTATTCCACTGATGGCGAAAAATTGTCGGCTGATATTATGGCTACCACACCGTTACCATTGGTTGTTGAGGAATTACCAGCACCTGATGTGCCTACAGAACGCCCATTGCAAGTCTATCGGTGCCGGTCAAAGACCATCAATGCTTCTGCAGCCCGGCCGAGCCAACTCCTGCGTCTGCGGTTGATCCAACATCCACTGAGGTATATTCTGACTTGAATCTTCCTATCAGTTTAAGAAAAGGTATTCGCTCATGTACTCAGCATCCTATCAGTAATTTCTGTTCATCTGACAATCTCTGTGGTAGCTTTGCTTGCTTCAATTCTATGTTGTCTGTTGTGACAATTCCTAAATCAACCGAAGAGGCCCTTCGCAATCCTGCCTGGAAACATGCTATGGAACAGGAAATGAATGCACTTTGTGAACGTAAAACATGGGATCTTGTTGATCGTCCCTCTTCATGACATATTGTTGGATGCCGCTGGATATTTACTATTAAATATCAACTGGATGGTACCATTGAACGCCTGAAAGCCCGATTAGTTGTGAAAGGATATACTCAGACGTATGGAGTTGATTATTTTGAAGCCTTTTCTCCTGTCGCACGCTTAAATTCTGTTCGTATTCTGATATCTATTGTTGTGAATAAAGACTGGCCTTTGTTTCAACTTGATGTCAAAAACGCTTTTCTATATGGAGATCTACAAGAGGAGGTTTACATGGAGCAACCTCCGGGATTTGTTGCTCAGGGGGAGTCTGCTTCTAAAATCTGTAAACTCAGAAAGGCGATCTATGGTCTGAAATAAAGCCCACGTGCATGGTTTGACAAGCTCGGTCAGATCTTACTTACCTTTGGCTTTTGGCGTTCATAATCTGATCATTCTGTATTTATTCGTAAAACTACAGCAGGACTTGTCATCCTTATTGTATATGTTGATGATATTGTCTTATCTGGCAATGACAGTGCAGGAAAACAGGCAACCAAAACGTATTTAGCACAGCACTTCATCACCAAAGACCTAGGGAAACTACGATATTTTCTAGGTATTGAGGTTGCTAGATCTTTAGCAGGACTATGTCTGTCACAGAAAAACTATGTTCTTGATCTTTTACAAGAAACAGGCATGCTGGGCTGCAAGCCAGCCAACACTCCTCTAGATCCCAATATGGATTGGGATAATGATACTTCTCCTCCTTATGTTGATCGTCACCAGTTCAGGAGACTGGTTGGCAAGCTTATCTATTTGACTGTCACTAGAGCTGACCTGGCAGTTGCTGTAGGATTCATAAGCCGGTATCTTGATAAACCCCGACAATGCCACTGGGATACTATTTGTCACATCTTACAATATCTCAAAAGCTCACCAGGGAAAGGTCTTCTGTACAAAAAGCATGGCCATTGCAATTTATCTAGATTTTCTGATTCTGACTATGCAGGAAGTCGATCTGACAGGAAATCTACATCTGGATATTGCACTTTTGTGGGAGGAAATCTGGTTACTTGGCGCAGCAAAAAGCAGACAGTAGTTGTCCGATCTAGTGCAGAGGCAGAATATAGAGCCATGGCTCATACTGCGTGTGAGCTCCTGTGGGTCCGAGGTCTTCTGAACGAGTTTGATATCATTTCTTCTAGCCCCATTCCTATGTTCTGTGATAATAAGGCTTCCATTTTCATTGCGAGCAACCCCACCTTTCATGAAAGAACAAAACATATTGAGGTTGATTGCCACTTCGTTCGGGAGAAAGTTCTATTTGGACACATCTCCACTCCATATCTCAGTATTGAGAAGCAGCTTGCAGATATCTTCACCAAAGTTCTACCTAAAGCTCGCTTCCAGACTCTGATTGACAAGCTGGGCTTATTCAACATCTACGCTCCAGCTTGAGGGGGAGTATAGAAATAGTGTTATTTTCTGTTTCTCCTGTGTTATCTCTTATGCTGCTCTATTGTATTAGTCCCATATTGCTTGCTTGTGTGTGTTTCTAAACTCTCGATAAATATAAGAGAGTACCTTGTACCCTTTTTTTACTCACTGAATAAACAACTCCTTTTCTTTCTATAATATCCATACAAGTAATTAAAGACTATTAACATGAAAACAAGAGCAATAGTATATTCAATCAGATTTCTCTAATATGTGAATATGTGATTTAAGATTTAGAAACCTATAAATATCTTCTAGCTATTGCAAGTGTAGGCGTCCAGTGGACAAGCAATAACTAATAAGAGCAAGCACAATCAGCATATAGCTATATATGCAAGTGCATTCAGTGGATAGCCATATATACCAGCCCGTTAAATACGCATACCTTTCTCACACCATCAGGTGGTGTCTGGAAAACCTTTCGCTGATCAATTGATGATAGTGAAGAATGTAGCGGAAGTATCCAGTCAGAGCGGGATCCACCAAACTGTAGTGTAGCAATTAATCTATCTGCCAATGAATTGATCTCAGCCACACCCTGCGTTCATTCATTTGAAGAGAGGACCATTTTAAAATGGGGAATATTTCACATCAAATTTCGGATGCCCAGAACAAATTTCAAAAGCAGAAATAAAGAAAGTAGGAGCTTATCTAAAACCTTACCGGAAGAAAGACAAGAATGGATCCCGAAGGAAAATTTTGGTCTATAAAAGATATGAGCTCTTCCACAAGATCATAATCTATGACATCTTCATTCAATTTTTTCTGCAGAACCATTCCATCTTAGGAAAAAAGGTGCAGAAACTATCAACGCAGGTTTGCAAAATCCTAACATTGTAACATACATATTACCATATTTTTCCGAGTCTTTTCACTGTATGAGCTGTAATCATTTGAATCGTAGTAGGGATTTATATATACTGGCTCCAGGACAGAATCATCACCCCAAGATGACAAAACGAGGCTCTTCTTGCCTCTACGGTTGTCCACAGAATTGTTTCTGAGCTATAACAACAAAATACAAATAAAAATGAAGCAGGCAGGCTACGTATAGTCTTGCATGCTAAACAAATTCTGAAGCATATGATGATTCCCCAATCCGTGAGTAGTTTTTTTTTTCTTTTTTGAAGGAATTTATACACCGACGTTTTGGAAGGAACCAATTCGTGAGTCAAATGCACCAGATTTGCCTAGATTAGATCATGTGATAGACTGGCATATGATTGTGACCCCATGCACAAGTAATGACAACATACCCAAATTGAGATCAACTCCATGACATGCATCAAAAGAAAAGAGCAAAACGCTGAATAATATATGTATCTGTCAAGTAGCATAGAGGATGTGCATGCAAAAATGCAACTACGTAACCCGGCCAGCGTAGCCCGGGCGGTCAAGCCAGCGCGCCCCTCATGAAGGGTCGCTGGTTCGATTCCCCGCTCGGGTCAGCTGTATTTACCAACCTCTTGGGTCATCCGGGCTCTGGCACCTGTTTGGAGAGGGGGTGGGCTTCGGCCCATGCAGATCCAAAAAAAAAAAATGCAACTACGTACAGATAGTAATAACACATTCTCATAAGAAAATACAAATGAACCTTTCTTGCAGCTGAAGAAGGAACTTTTCCCGATGCAGGTGAATCCAATGGAAGGCAATAATCAAGCTTTTCATAAACATCCTCTAGGTATAAAGTTGTGACAGGATGGGTTCTCCCTTCAGCCAATAATACTGGACAATCCCCAAAATACGAGGAGAATAACTTCGAATTAACAGTTGCAGACCTACAAATTTATCATTAAAACAAGCACAGTCTTGGAAACCAAAAGGGCAATCCTGATTTATGATATCACATGGCAAGTTCAATAACTTACATCAGAATAACTTTCAATGCTGATCCACTAGCAGACCGCCTAGCAATCAAATCTTTTAGAACGATCAACATAAAATCCCCCTGAAAAGATAACGAAATGTGTTTTCTATTTCACAATTCTAGTTGGCATCCATGTTCCAGTAGAATACCACCATAAAATTACATCAACAGATAGTGCCTTATAACTGCTAGATCGATATGGAGGAAAATGGACTGTCGTTCCTTTCACAATACTGGATAAGAAACGATGAATTTGATAGCCATGTACCAATAAGGCATTGGTCGGTTTGCAATCTGTCAAGGTGTACATCTGAGCACCACCAGATTGGATGAGCAGCAGCAATTACGGTTCCTGAGCCACCTGATCTATTAAGTACTTCAGGTGAGTAACTAATCAAACCTCAGGTGGATTTGATCTCTCCTTTCCCATTAAACATATCATTCCTCCTTTACTACTTTAAGCATCAGCCGGTTACTACAATTAAGTAATGAGGATAGTTTTCATTCTATCTTTATTCTTCTATTTTTCAACTATATTTATCATGTTTTACATTAATGGTGATTAAAACAGTTAACATTTTTCAGAATTAATGTATAGTTTGTAAGTTTCACTCAGTCCACAGGTGATCTAGTTAAAGATAACTAAAGCAAGTTGCATTATATTTTTCTATCAAATATTCCATTTTCTAATTCATATTCTCTTCCAATTTCTTGTCCATTTCCAGGTCATTATCAGGAAGTACAAAATACTAGCACATAAATTTTGTTAGAGAAAGCATCCAAAATAACAAAAGAATGCTTCCATAGCCATTACCTAGCATCTGACATAAGGAGCATTAAGGAATAGATTGATAAGAACACCAATCAGGTCGGAACTCCAAACCACACACTGTCATCCTTTACTCAATTTAACAGAAAATCACTGAGATTTAGATAGTTCCAGATTGGCATGCAAGTGGAGGGGTCACTACAAGGATTGTATTAGCAGAAAGTCAGTGGCAAGTGTGTCACCATCTCACGGTGCACACCAAAGTCTTCAATTAGGGAATAAAAGACATAAAAAACTATATATAGATGGGAATTTTAATCAGCCATACAGATACCCATTTAAATGATCAAATTAGGGCCCAGCAGACTGAGGAAGACCCCCAAGCATGCCGAGGGATAAGCCTAGACCCGCAACTTGCCAAAAACCCAGCCCACAGTCAGGCGCCTAGGCAGGCACCTTGATAATACTGGTCATAGGATGATTTCAGCATTTGTAGGATATGAATCAAGTATTGTGATAACAAACAGTATGCAATTAAAAGGCAACTCTTGATTTTCTCCAATAAGTATCCATTAAGGGATGTATTTTGATGCGGCAATAATGTAACTTAAAAAAGACTGACCAGAAGCGATCGTTCATGCACTTCATCAACAATAACATGACTAACACCAACTAAATCTTTATCTCCCTGCAAAAGGATACAAATTTAGAAGGAAAAATAAGTGTTGTATTAGCATGGGCCTCTTGCGAAGGCATTTATGTAGATGTTGATCCTTTTTGTATCTATTTGGTTATATGTATTGTCATCACATTACCAGAACCAGTGAAAAACTAAAGGTAGGAAGCTGAGGTAATAGTTGCTATACAGAATTGTTATAGGATTTAGAGGTGTTGCATCATCAAGAAATTAATATTTTACATCAGTTAACAAACTTAGACCATATATTAAGACCAAATAAAATGCATGTTGGGAACAAAAACAGATTGCATGCATAAACAATATAGCAGTTACTGATTCACTAAACAAAGAACACAGATACATATGAAAAATTCACATCCATATCAACAAAAAAGACATACAAGGACATAGGGATAAGGAAATTCATAAATTGCTATATGGCATCTAGTCTTCAGTGTTTGTTTGTGTACTATACGGCACGTAGTCTCCAATGTTTGTTATTTATCTCATATGTCAACTGTTCTGCATGCACTTTGACTATACAGTGATTCCCTGGTCCTATGCTGTCGCAGCTCGGCATGAAGGATGGATACAGACTATGGACAATGAGATCGATGCATTGTGTTACAACTCTATATGGGATATGGTGGATTTACCTACTAGGAAATATGTAGTTGGGTGCCACTGGGGATATACTATATAGCAGAAACCAAACGGTTCAATTGATCGTTTGAAGGCTTGCCTTCTGGCCAAAGGCTATGCTCAGGCATATTTTAGTGGATTTCTTTGGGGCTTTTTCACATGTTGCCCGGATATGTTGTATAGCATATTACTTATGTCGCTACTCACTTTGATTAGCCTCTTCTTAGTTGGATGTTAAAAATGCATGTCCACATGGTAATCTTCTTGAAGAAGTGTATATGGAGCAAACTCTGGGGTATGTTGCTCAGGAGGAGTGTCAGAAGTTGTGCAGGTTAATAGTCCTCATGGTTTGAAATGTCGCCACGAGTGTGGTTTGACAAGTTTAGTGATGCACTTGCTCAGTTCGGATTCTATCATTCTAGTACAGATCATTCTTTGTTCTTTTATTAATCTTCTCGTGGTATATTGTTGTTGTTGTGTATGTAGATGATATTATGATTACAAGAGATGACCCCACTAGTATATCACAGCTCAAGCAGTGCCTACAGACATAATATCAAACCAAGGATCTGGGTAACGTCAAGATTAGAATTAAATGTCCAATTTCGATGCCATATCCAATGGACCAGAAATAGAAATTTCGACAAAATTTTCAATATTTACGGCACTGACGATTTTTGTGCCAAAATGAGCGAATTAAATTGTGAAAATTTAATGGGACGGTCTAAACGCCAAGATTTACTAGAGTACACAATAATATTTTATATTGGATATGTGGGGGTCACCAAATTTGTAAGTTAAAGAAGTTGAACTGTTTCAGAAGAATTTTGATGGTAAAATGAAGGTGTAAAAAATAATACGGGAGGCTAAAGGGATACTTTCTTATTGATAGACGGGAAAGAGTCCCCTCCTATACATATAGGAAAGGAGGAAAGTACAAGGAAAGCGAACTTAACCCTAATGGGCCAAGACAATTAGGCCCACATGACATAATAAACTAAATAGCAATAACTCTGACACTCACCCTCAACCTGGAGTATGGGTGAAACACATATCCAACTTGGAGTTACAAAACTCAATTAGATGATACGGCAAATAAAAATGTCATTCCTCATACAAGATTTTCACTACTTGTTAAACATGACTCTCTAAAATTGATAAAGATTTGATGACTCCTGTTTGAAGTTATGTTAAGCACACTGGAAATGCTTGAACACTGGAGAAGATCTTCTTAAATGCATAAGGAATGATTATTATCAATCTGGAGTAGACGATCAAAAAACCATGACTACGCCATCTTCACTAGAAAGAAATATGTGATTGGGATAAACGCAATCAACATATCCAACGATGTAGCGGTAGAGGTATCTTCAAGCATAGATATGATGAGGTGATGATGACTACAACTGGATCCATTTGGAGTGCGACTTTCGGAGGCTTGATGGAATGAAAGATATCATCAAGGAAAACCCAAGTAGATCACTAGAAGAACCATCTTGGCAGATGCAGCTTCCAGAAGGCATGAAGCAAATCGCTCAGTGAAGATAATATCTGGATGAATCAACAACCATGCATGTGTAGTATTTTAGGGTTGACATTGACGAGTGTCTAAAAAGCAATCGGCCACCTTATGAGATGCAACGGGATCGTCGCAAGCTAGCACCAAAGGGAGCTCTATCCTGACATGTGTCAATGAGATCTTTCAACTTCCATGAAAGTGGTAGCCAATTGGAATAAGCAAAGTGCGGAAGGCCAACAACGCGCATATTGTGGCACGAACACAAAAAGCACAGTGTTATTGAGAAAGAGATACACCAACGATGCAGTAGAAGCACGAAGAAGCACAGTGCCATTGGAAAAGAGATACACCAATGATGCACAGGAAGCGCGATGCTTAGTAGGAATGAAGCGCCACAAAGACATTAGATGATGGGTGTGTTGAAAAATTAGAAGCTCCATGAAGATCAAAATAGCCTGGACTAACATATAATTTCTCTCATACTCAGTCTCCTCATACTCCCTCTTCATACCTTCTCTCTCTCTCCTCTCTACCCCCCCTCGCACACCAATTACGAAGTGAGTGGGTAGTTGGTGTAGAAAGAGACAATACACCCTACACATGGAAAGAGATGCACACATGAGGGGTGGTAGGGGTGTCAAAGGAGAGGAAGAAAAAATAGCACGGTGCCCTTTTTGGCACTTTATAAACTACCACGGGGTCTTTTTTTTCCAATATGTCGTGGATATAACCGATAACACGAGTCACTGTGCTACATGACACTATTGGACAGATCCAGATAGAAAAATAAATGGATATTTGTGCGACCCGAAAAGGATATTTGTGGATTAGGTCAGAAAGTAGATCTGATTAGGTACACAGACAACAATGCTTGAAGTTTAACTTTGGGTCGTTGACGGCTTGATCTTCTTGTATGTTAAGTCTGACGGATGCAAAGACAACAGCGACCTCATGACGTGATCATATATCTGTGACCTTCAAGCCCTGAAGGGATTCCTTCTCTGATCAAATGTTCACACGCGCTATGACAAACCTCGAAAGATAATTCGATGCATGAGCCTGAGTCCACTGCCTTCATCACAAAACTTGCAACTGGATTAACATGAGAGGATCAGCAAGAAGCATTGTCAATGGGAATGCAGATCGTGCATCCCTTTGATTTTGCCAACACAGTGTGCACACTACTGGAGCCTAGAGCATTGCTAGCTCAGTGTCCAAAAGCAGCGGCTTGGCAAGTCCTGCAGTGACGACGAATGATGGTTGGTTGACATTGTCCAGCCGCAGCCCAGGGGCAAGAGTGGGCTTGGCGGGAGAAAGAAGGGGGGAAGGACATATCTGAACGTGGAATCCGACAGGAAATCCAGATCTGAACAGGGATAGTGATGGGCGTTTGGAGGTTGGGGCACAAAGCGAAGAAGTCAAACAATGGGGAGGATGTAAGGAAGCGACCACTAGATATATAGGACCCGAGGAGTCACATAACGATGATGATGGTTGGGATAGAGAGCGTCGGTGCAGGACAAAATTGTATTTTTATGAAAGAACATAGTAGACCATGAAGGTTGGGATGATGCCTGGCGAGCGGTCAAGCCAAGAAGAGAAGGTGGTTGCCCACAGGCAGAGGCTCTCTCCTTTTTCTCCCTAGGTTAGGATCGATGCTATGGTACCATATGGAAAATAAGATGTGAGGTTTATGGGATATTTTCTTATTGATAGACAGTAAACTCCCCTCCAATATATATTAAAGGAGACAAGTACAAGGGAAGCTAACTTAACCCTAATGGGTCAAGATAATTAGGCCCATATGACATAATAAACTAAATAAAAATAACTCTAATAGAAGGAATTAAGTTATAAATTTTGCAAGCACAATGTTTAGACGAGCACATTAGATTATATAATAAATCTATATGTCCAGAGGTCTAGATGGGATCCATGTCTTGATAAGTGAGTGTACAAATAAACAGAATTGTCTATGTTTGTTAGACTATTACTTACTTACAAAAGTTATAACTTAGTCATTAAAACTTACAGTTCTAAGTTAGAAACTTACAAATTACAACTTGTATAAGTTTAGTGTTAGCATTAATTAGGTCGCATGGGGCATTATGCATAGATCTAAGAACCAAAATAGCTCTAAAAGCCATTTTATGTAAAAATGAAAAAATTAGTGTAATAATTTTAAGTTTATTATAGATCTACATACTTTATATCGTTATTTCATAGATCTAAAAGTTTTATTTGTAGATCATATGATTTTCTAAAGATCTAGCACTTACAAGTTACAACTTTGTTATGTTTAGAGTATTTCTTTAGCTCTCTATAGACAAGTATTGGAAGTAGATAGGATAGGGATATGGGAAAGCTACCTTGGAATCAAGAAAAATAGCTCCTAGGAGCAAGAGATTTAAAGAAAATTGCCAAAATATCAAAGGTAGTAGCAACAGCCCTAGGAACAAATTTCTCAAAATGCGAGTTGTGTTTTCGTACTATTTCGTGAAATTACAGCCCAAACTGGACTTTTTGCAACGAAGTTTGCACGTTTAACAAAATTTCACACCTAGGGGCGAAAGTTTTGCAAAATTTACGTCACTTCCCTATGTTTGTGTGTTTTGATGTCCGATCCTACATTTCGATCTCAGATTGGAAAAGAATCTAAAATTTTGACATTTCGGTCGAGAATTTGTTCCATGACCTCAGGTACTCAGGTTTTTCCTTGGAATAGAGGTTTTACATTCCAAGAAAGGTATAAAGTACGTTCTAGACCTATTGACTGAGACTAGTATGATACATTGAAAACCTACATCCACACCTATGGATTATATGGTAAAGGGGCTCCCTTCTAATGACAGTGATTTATCATGCACAGTGTAGATGTGTAGTTGGGAAGTGGATCTATTTGACTGCTACTTGTTCTAATATTCCTTATATTGGAGGGGTCATTAGCCAATATATGAGTGCTCCTAAATTGAGGCACAGGATGGCGCTTACTTGGATCTTGAGATATCTCAAAGGATCGCTAGGGAAAGGACTCACATACTTTACATGACAGTGGCGACATCCAACTTACAGTTGATTGGATATATTTATGTGGATTAGGCTAGTGATACTCTCAAGAGACATTCAACTTCAGGTTGCTATGTTTTTCTAGGGTCACACTTAGTGACTAGATGAGTAAGAAGTAGAATGATGTAGCTAGGTCATGTACAAAGGTGTAGTATCGTATGGCACACGCCTATTATGAGCTTCAGGGTTATGTCTATCCTGTCCAAAATGAAAGTCTCAGCCAAGACTCCAATGATTGTTATGTGTGATAACCAGGCAGCTATACATATTGCTAGTAATCATTTATTTCATGAGTGAACAAGCATATTGAAGTGGATTGTTACTTTGTTCGTGATCTGGTGATATCAAAGAAGATTGAAACTCCTCATGTTCGGAATGGATAGCAAGTTGCAGATGTAATCAACAAATCTTACCTTCAGCATTTAGCTACATGAGTTCCAAGATGGGCATGCACGATGTGTACACTCCAGCTTGAGGGGTCATATAGTGTTATCACTTATTTCTAATTCCTCTTTGTTATGGTTTCCTATGTAATTGTTCCTTTCTTCTCCTCTATATAGTGAAGGACAGTCTGATATTGCTGAGTAAGGTTTTTGCACTAATCCTTTAGCAAAAGATTTGTCAAAAAATAGAAAATTCAATATTAAATGAACAATAAGATAAAGATGGGCTTGATGTCCCATCTACTAATGCATTTCCTATCGGCGTGTTTGGTACGCTGTATTCCTTATGAAACTGGACTAAAATTCTGTTAAGATATCCGAACTTACGTTTTTTTTTTGTTAAATGCAATGTGGGATTACACTACCATGGCAATAGAGTCCCAGCCTTATGGTACTCCCCCAACCCACACACCCCCTTGGTACTGCATGGGTATAGCCCGTGCCCCCACTACCCGTGACACCCCTCCGCGCTCCCGGTAACAACCATCTCCGACTTCAGCCTGCTACCCTTTTCGATGCCCCTTCCGCCATGACGGTTGTTGCTTCCGGTGTCCATCTCCGTTTTGCTGCATCCGCTTTCCATCTTCCACTCCTTCCTCCTTCACCATTGTTGCACCCAGCATCCACCTCCCTGCCTCCACCATTGTTGCATCCAACATCCAACGTCCACCTTACTCTCGTTCGTCCTTCACTGTTGCTGCGTTGTCCACCTTCCCGCCTCCGCCATTGCCGTGTCCAGCGTCCTTCTTCCTGTCTCCATGGTTGTTGCGTCCAAGGTCCACCGTCTGCCCCTTGCGCCTGTACTGTTGCGGGTGGCGCCCGACATTTCAATGTCAACCACAATTTCTGGAGGTCACGCTAAGCTTCCAAAATCCTATCTTGTGTTGCTTCCAAACATTAGATAGCACATACATGATATCAATCCTTCTCGTATACCATACTAGCCTATCCTTTATTGCATCCCACCTAAATCCTTTCCGCTGAACCAAACAAGGCCTATGAATCTATCTTTGGCATAGTAATAAGTGTCATTATTTGGCATGTCCTCGCTACTTGATTCAGGATCAATTAAAGACATCTGTACTCTAAAATTTATATATAACTGAAGTCATATAAAAGAAGTGAAGCACATACGATAAGCCTCCTCAAAAGAATGCCTGTGGTACAGAAGAGGAGTTTTGTTTTTTCATTCCTGAAATAATTTAAAAGAAAACATCTCGTCACATACTACATGATAAGAAAATTGTGAGTTAGAAATTCAAAAATATGTCCTGAAATAATCAAAATTCTTATGATATCAGTAATTTATACAGTAAGTCCAGTGTCAAAACGAAAAAAATAATAAAATAAATGGACACTGCTCATTTTAATCTTATGAATGGCACTTTATTTTGAAAAATGGTAAAAGCAAAAGTAAAGTCATGCGCCTTATGGAAGACTCGAGACTTACAGCTGAGAGATTAAGTTCAGGCCACTAAATAGAGTTGGTAATTTACGTTGACCTGACCTGGTCTGATACAACATGGCAGGATTTCAGCTCTAACCAAGTTATGGGTCTGAGCGAGTAAAAGCCATGCTGGTCAGATTCTGGTAGGATCGGATTAACCCGTAGCTGAGTTAACCCATGGGTGACCTGGCCTAGAGATAATTCTTTGTCCACATCTTATGGATGATGCAGGCATCTTTTTTGTAGCACTAAATAGCATGGACAGTCATCTTTTAAATAGTTTTACCTAGCTATCTGTCAAATAAAAATCGAACTAGTCTCCTTGTACCAGAGCCAATACGGTACTAGTGTTATAGATGTTCTCTTTTACTATTTAGATCCAGCAATGGAATAAGTTCTCAGCTTTCAGTCTGTATGGGGCAGACCATGCCTTGTCAATTGCAACTATAGCAATCCTGAATGAATATACTTAAGCGTATTTTGAATCTTCATAACCACTTAAGTAGCTTCCTATATTCATTGTGGTCAGTTAGACAAACACACTGACACTCGTTTTTGGACATACCGTTTACATCTTTTCCTCCAACTAACTAGCACCAGTGTTTTGCTCAGTTTTCCCCTGCAGACAAAATCTCCCGTTTTTACCTTGTCAAACGTGTTCTCTCTTCGTTGTGTGTGTGGACATGATATAAGTAGTTGGAGATTTCTTGCTGCTGTAGATAGGATGGGGCTTCCTCAAGATCACTGCAATTAGCCAGCCTTGTTTCATACTTTCCAATCACTTCTTGACCGGCCCTCCTTTTTGCAGTCAATTTCTTGAATAATCAACTGCAGCCTTCGATTTGGACGTTGCAACTTGCAAATTCAGTTATTATACTATAAAATCCAGCTTCTCGAACTATAGAGTAGCTAGTATTATATCATAAAGTTCATTACATACTCCTAATCTCCACCCTTAAAGATAACCAATCCTGATTCCACAAAGTACTTATTTGGGACATATGAGTATCAAGAAAAGATTTCGAAGAGGTGTTGAACATTTTGTTCAAACAGCTAGTAATTGTGATGCCTGGCAACATGTGCCAGCTACATGAAATGCATATCTATGTATCTAATAAGAAATTCTTTGAGGACAAAGATTATACTGAAAGTCTGAATGTTGATAAAAAGGTTTGAGATCCAACATCATGAGTCGGTCCATGTGTTCTACAATTGCTAGGTTTGGTTATATGGTTAGTTTTGTGGATGGTGGCTTTCAACAGCCTGCGTATTCTTGTTCAAACCAGTGACAAAAGGTAAAGGCACGAGCTCACAGTTGATCATTTCACATTGCTCTCCAACAGGTACAACTGGTGACGCCACCACAACACAATAAATAGTTTATATTTGCTGACTGACATGAAAGAAAGAAAAAAGGGGTCTCAACAAATATCAAAATATCCAACAGCTATGATCATAACTTATAGCCATGGAACAGGACATCGACATCGACAGAAGTGAAAGCGGAAGTTTGCGGGAACTTCCGTGAAACCTCGAAGAAGTTTCTGAATAGAACTTCGATGAAAATTAAGCTAAAAATGGTGAAATTGTGATAAATTAGGTAAAATTGTCAAATTCAGCTAATAAATGTTATATATATAGAAGCACTTATTGGAAGAGTTAGAATGAACAATATCATTTTGTCAAATTTGTTTATTTAAACACAACTTTGGCGGCTGGTATAGCACATCTATATAAATTGTGATAGAACTAGGTATCAGAATCCCCAACACATGAATGATAAAAAAATCGCATGTGGGTAAACATGGTGAAATAGGAGAGAAGAAATGGCTTTAGACGACTTAGAATTAGTTTGATCTCGTAAAGGTTGGGAAGCTGTAGTAGTTTTAGCTTGACAAAAACATATTCAATTAAAATACTTTAACTTTAACTCCAATGGGTTTCATCCCAAGATAGTAGTATTCAACCATAACAGCAGCAACTCCTCGAAGTTGGTCGACATCTAGGCAAGTCATAGACTTTTCCTACATTTTCTACAGGGTTGGGCCGAAATCATCGATATTGGTCAACGTCGTCGATGTTGGTCGAGAAGTGTCAAATTCAGAATATGGTAGTTTACCTAGATATGACTCCGCAGAACATCTACATCTACAAAATCAGCAAAGTTTAGCTAGATATCGACGACTTTTAGTACTATGCTTATAGCTACTATAGAGATATGTTGTGTTATGTTGTGTTTTGTTGAGTGTCATGTGCATAGCATGTGTCTCACTTATGTTTTTACTTCAGTAGTTTAGTCCCATATTGCTCATCTCTGCTTTAGTCTCTAATCCCTTTTGTTATATAAGAGATTGTTTTGTACACTGGTTAATTCATTCAATAAGCAATTTGCAGTTTCTCTATATCGTATCAAGAGCAGGTCTGGTTCCTCGAGTTTCATTTTCCCACCCTACCCCTATGCCCTAGGCCTTCATCTCCCCCCCCCCCGCCGCAGCCCCCCTCCCGCCCGCCGCCAGCGCTGACCCCCCTCCCCTCTACCACCCGCCGCTGCAGCCCCTCCATCCTCCCTTTCCGCCGCCGCCTCCACCACCCCCTCCCCACCCTCTCCTCCCGCCGCCACCTGTCCCCGCCGCCTCCCACCCCACCACCTCAACCCGCCGCCACCCCTCCTCCCTCCACTCGTCGCCGCTCACCTGCTCCTGCCCTGTCCTCCTCCTCTCTTGCTTCCTCCCGCTCATTTCCGCACATGCAACCTTCCAGACAGCCATAGTCATCACAAGTTGAGAGTCTCCTATCTCTCTGGTTGGTTTTCTGCCTACGTCTCATGATGGAATATTGATCTTCCTCATGACAGTGTAGGTTCTTTTATCAGTCTATCTGCCCGACACGGGTCTTTTCTTATCTGATGCGTCAGATCTCTGATGTTGCTACTGCCCCATAGCGGGTTCTTTATCCACTGCCTATTGTTGTTGCGCCGCCTCTTCACTACTGCCCTGCCTCTGCTTATCATGGCTTCGGATGAGCCTCCTCGCTCTCTATGTGTTACCACCATCAAGCTCGATGGCTCTAATTACCATTTTTGGTCGGCATCCTTCGTCCTCTATGTCAAGGCCCAAAGCCAGTACTCACATCTTACTACTGATCCTCTTGTTGCCCATGCTGCTACTGCAGATGAAAAAAATAAGCAAACTTATGCACAATGGTCCAAAGACGACTCTGGTGTTATGTCCTGGCTTCTTAATAGCACCGAGCCGCGGATCAGTCAGTCCTTGTTATGCCTTCATGATGCTAAGGCAATGTGGGACTAGCTCTCCCATGTCTACTCCCATCAGCAAAATCCTAAACGTGTTTTTGAAATTTTCAAAAACCTGGCAAAGGAGTTTTCTTCCGATACTTCCATCGAGGACTTCTACAACCAGTGCTCTGCTCTCTGGAATGAGTATGAAATCTACCATCCTTTGACAACCAACATAAAAGAAGCCCAGAAGCAGCGCAATGAACTACAACTGGTCCAATTTCTAGCTGCCCTTCCTACTTCCTTTTCTGGCGTGGTCGATCAGATTCTGTCGAGTGACCTCCTGCCTACTCTTCGAGACGTCCTTAAGCGAGTTCAAAGACTACTGTCAGTAACCTCCAATCATGTTATTGAGCATCGCGCTCTAGCTGTTCGCACTGCTGACTCTGGACGTGGTCGCGGTCGTGGTAGACGTCTACCTCCTACTGGTGGGCGCGGCTCCTCTACTGCTCATGGATGAGGTCAAGCTACTGGCCCTCGCTTTTGCAACTGGTGTGGTCGTGATAATCACAATGAAGATAGGTGTTGGATCAAGCACGGTAAGCCAGCCTGGGCTAACCAGGCCTCTATAGAAACCGCCACTGATACTGCATCCGACCAACCGTCTGCTCCGCCGTCTACTGAATGGCTTCGCTCAGAGTTCAAGAAGTTTTTCTAGGAGTGCATGACTCAGCTACCTTCGACATCTGTTGTTGGTTCCTCCGCCATATTTGCCTCTCATTCTGTTGGTAACAATAAATGGTGCATTGACTCTGGTGCGTCTGTCTATATGGCTGGCGACATCCAATTATTTTCTGCTCTAACTAAAACCTCTAATATTCCATCTATTACTATTGCAAATGGCTCCAAGACTCCTCTTCATGGCATTCGCACTGTTCCTCTATCTCGAAAGTTGCATCTTCAATCAATTTTATACATACCACAATTTCCTGTTAATTTATTATATGTCAGTAAAATTTTAAGACAGCTTCAGTGCTCTATTAAATTTGATCCCTCCGGTTGAGTTTTGAAGGACCTCTGCACGAAGACGAGGATTGGTTCGACCCATGTAGGACCAGATGGACTATACTATTTGGATGGACCGCCTGCAGCATCTGCTCTTCTGTCTACATCAGTCACAGGACTTCAGTGGCACTTCCGGTTGGGTCATCCGTCTGCTACAAAATTGAAGCATTTACTTCATGCATTATCTGAAAACACTTTTTCTTGTGCATCTTGTGTTTTGGGAAAACAAACGCGGTTTGTATTTCCCGCTAAAAAAGAAATTGGTTCTAAGGCACTTTTTGATATTGTTCATGTGGACATCTGGGGTCAATGCTCTGTTCCGAGTCACTCTGGTGTTAAATATTTTCTGACTTTTATTGATGATTATTCCCGTACTACTTGGTTGTTTTTTCTCAAAGATCGTGGCACTATTTTGGACAATATCCGTATCTTCTTTTCTGAAAAACAGACCCAGTTCAATAAACCCATTAAAATTTTCCGTACCGATAATGCCCTAGAATTTATGCAAAAGTCTGTCACATCTTTTTGTTTTGATCGTGGCACTATCCAAAAAACCACTTGCCCTTATACTCCATAACAGAATGGTGTTGTTGAACGAAAAAATCGCCACTTATTAGAGGTTGCTCGCACTCTTCTTCTTCATTATAAAGTCTCTCACCATTTTTGGCCTGAGGCGGTTTCTACAGAATGCTATCTTATAAACCGTATGCCATCCTCTGTTTTACAAAATTGTATCCCTTACTCCATTCTGTTTCCTGATGCACCTCTGTTCTCTGTCCCTCGTATTTTTGGGTGCACCTACTTTGTTAAAAATTTACGCCCAGGAATGACGAAACGTGATCCTCGCTCCACTAAATGCATCTTTTTGGGATATTCTAGAACCCAGAAAGGTTACCGCTGCTTTGATCCGGTACTCAAACAATGGTTTGTCAGTGCGGATGTGATCTTTTTTGAGCATATGCCCTATTTTTCTGATGATGGAGCAACGCTATCCAGTGATATGTTGGCACCCACGCCTCTACCAGATATTGTTGAGGACTTGCCTTCTTCTAACCAGCCTGAAGGTCGCCCTTTGCAAGTGTAAAAACACCGGCCAAAGACAAGCGCTTCTTCCATGGCTCCTCCACAACCAATTCCTCCGTCTGCGGATGATCAAATTAACAAACACTGAGGTAATTGCACCTTCCTATCAGCCTGCGCAAAGGTGTTCGCTCCTGCACTAAACACCCTATCAGTCATTAATGCTCTTCTGCCAATCTGCATAACAGTTTTGCATGCTTTACTTCTGCGATTTCTGCTGTCACTATTCCAAAGACTGTTGCAGAGGCTCTAGTTATTCCTACATGGAAACAGGCAATGGATCAGGAAATACAGGTGCTCTGTGACCACAAACATGAGAACTTGTGGATCGCCCTCCTTCATGCCCTATTGTTGGTTGTCGTTGGGTCTTCACCATTAAGTATCAACCTGATGGTACAATTGAACGCCTGAAAGCTCGACTTGTTGCAAAAGGCTACACACAGATATATGGTGTTGACTATTTTGAGACCTTCTCTCCTGTTGCACGATTAAAGTATGTTCGAATTCTAATTTTTGTTGTTGTTAATAAAGACTGGTCTCTCTTTCAGTTAGATGTTAAAAATGCATTTCTCTATGGAGATCTATAGGAGGAAGTATATATGGAGCAACCACCCGGTTTTGTTGCTCGGGGGTGTGCCTTTAAAGTCTGTAAATTGAAAAAGGCCATCTACGGTCTCAAACAAAGCCCACGTGCTTGGTTCGACAATCTCAGTCAGATCTTCGTCACTTTTGGCTTCCGTCGCTCTCACTCTAATCATTCAATCATTATCTGCAAAACAATGGTTGGACTTGTCATTCTTATTATTTATGTTGACGACATTATTTTATCTGGCAGTGATAATGTGGGTATACAGGCAACTAAAACATACTTAGAAAAACATTTTGTCACTAAAGATCTCGAAAAGTTGAGATATTTCTTAGGCATTGAGGTTTCCAGAACATCTGCAGGGTTGTGTCTCTCTCAAAGAAAATATGTACTTGATCTCTTGTAGGAAACTGGTATGCTAGGCTGCAAACCAGCCAACACTCCCCTTGACTCAAATATCGATTGGGACGATGAAAATTCTCCTCCCTATGTTGATCATCACCAGTTCAAAAGGCTGGTAGGCAAGTTTATTTATCTGACGGTCACAAGAGCTGACCTCACTGTTGTCGTAGGATTCATCAGCAGGTATCTTGACAAACCCTGATAGTCTTACTGGGATGTTATGTCACATTTTGCGGTACCTTAAAAGCTCTCCAAGAAAAGGCTTGTTGTGTAAGAAGCATGGCCAATGCAATCTATCTGGTTTCTCAGACTGTGACTATGTAGGAAGTCATTTTGATCGTAAGTCAACATCAGGATATTGTACATTTGTGGGCGGAAATCTTGTTACCTGGCGAAGCAAAAAACAGACTGTTGTAGCCAGATCCAGTGCAGAGGCAGAATACCGAGCTATGGCTCATACTGCATGTGAACTTCTGTGGGTCCAGAGTCTCCTCCAGGAGTTCAATATATCCTATTCCATCCCTATACCGATGTTTTGTGACAACAAGGCCTCCATTTTCATTGCGAGCAACCCCACTTTTCATGAGCGGACGAAACATATTGAGGTCGACTATCACTTCGTTCGAGAAACAGTCCTTTTTATCCGGATTTGCACTTCATATCTCAGCACTGAAAAGCAGGTTGCGGACATCTTCACCAAGATATTTCCTAAAGCTCGTTTTCAGACTCTAGTAGACAAGCTGGGCATGTTCGACATCTACGCTCCAGCTTGAGGGTGAGTGTAGAGATATGTTGTGTTATGTTGTGTTTTGTTGAGTGTCATGTGCATAGCATGTGCCTCACTTATGTTTTTACTTTAGTAGTTTACTCCCATATTGCTCATCTCTGCTTTAGTCTCTAATCCCTTCTGTTATATAAGAGACTATATTGTACACTGGTTAATTCATTCAATAAGCAATTCCCAGTTTCTCTATAGCTACTACTGTAACCAATTGATCAATGTCATGATCTTCATCATCCCACTTTTAGAACAAATTCCTTCGAAAATCAGTTATATTATTCAATTACCGCATAAGTCATAATAGAGGTCCCTGGATTTAAAGATAAGATATGTTTAAAGAGTTTTTGGAACCCAACCAACTAGATTTGCATCGTTGTTCACATTTATCTAGTTATTGAGTGCGCTCTTAAAGCTTAATTAAGGGCTCTGGAACCATTTCACTGAATTATCAAGCACCCTGATTTAACATTGATAGATTCAGGTAATTTCTGGCATAAAAAAATCAATTAAATAATAGTATTGGCATTCTGATGAATTTTGTAGAAATGGAATAGATTCCTTGTCACCTCGCACTCTCTAAGCGAACTTGGAAACCAACTAAGGAATTGGAACATCCAGGAGGACCTTCACATCGCTCATCTGATACTCTTTCAGCAACAGATGTGGCCTAAAGAAGAGAAATGTGTCAGGAAAGCAACTTAAAGGAGAAAAAAAAATCATTTAGCAACTTTAATGTTTTAATCTTAAATCATATAAAATGTGACAATAGACGATAATGAGAACAAGAACAAACACTACATGCAAATAAGTATAAAGAACAGAGCCAAGTAATTGGATGTAGATCACCGAAAGATATAGATAGCACAATTGCTAAGAATCAAATTAGAGTTTATTCTCTGCCCCCATATATTAGTGGTTGAGGGCAGGATCTTTTATTAATAAAAAAACATTCATTTAACTCATGCCTTTGTTTGTTATCTATCAGAACATGTTTCTTCTTGCCACTATCTTGTCTACGGATCTGATGCACACGTTCACGCCCCATTAAACACCTTGGATGAAAGTCTATTCACAATTGCATTAACTCTTATAAGGTCAGTACCATAGATATGGATGTGGGTTGGTTGCTCGTGCTTCTTCCAGCCACTTGATGGAGGATAGACACCTTGTTTGCGTGCATCCGTACCCAGATGTCATAGTACAACTTACTCGGCATGGGGCTAGTCATTTTTTTATTCCTGTTGACAATATTAGTTTATAGTCTATTTAGTTTCTTTTGTATATGACTATATGGGCCTAAAACTACTTGGCCCATTAGTGCCTGGACTCTTAGTCCATTAGGGTTTTGTTTGCTTCCTTATACTTGTCTACTCTTATATATATATATATATATATATATATATATATATATATATATATATATATATATATATATATATATATATATGAGACAAGTTTGCCCTTCTATCAATAAGAAATATAGAGAGAGTTTTCCATTACCATGTTCTCTGACATCGTATCAGAGCATTCACTCTTTGCCCCTAACCCTGAGAGAGAGAGAAGAAAAAAAAAGGTAAGAAGCCCCTCCTTACAGGTGGCACCCGCCGCTAGTCGTTGCGTTCCTGCCTGTAGGGATGCTCATCCCTTGCAACTTCTAGGAGCCATCTCGATGGAGCGCCTCCCTCTCAAGAGCCCAACCTTTCTGATATTTTTCCATTGTTGTTGATATATCTAATGGACCACCCATGTTTGCCTTCTTAGAGTTGCCCCGTTGTCGTCTACTCCAGTACCCTCTACACCATCGCAGACATCAATAATATTGTCACCGTCTGTGTTGTTGTTGTTAGAAAATAGTATTATCCTATCCTATTTAGTCAATAGGTCTATTAGTATATGGGCTTAAGTATCTCGGCCTATATGGCATGACTTGAGTCCCAAGTCTGTAATGTTTTCCCTTTCTCCTATATTAGGACATGGTGTACCATCTAATATAACAACACAAGCGAATTTTCCCTCACTTTCAACATGGTATCAGAACACTTACCCTAACCGTAGAGAAAAAAGAGAAGCTTTCGCCTGCAGGCAGCCGCCCTCTCTCCATGGCTTAGGTCGGGTGCCCACCAGGCATCCTCCCAACCTCCGTGGTTGTTTCTCTTCTTCTTTCACATAGATCTTCATCTATTTGTCAGTGCCATTCTTCCCAACAATCTACGCTTCCCCGAGTCCCTAGATGGTGCTATTCCCATCCATATATGTTCGTTGTCTCTTCCCCAAGGTTGTACTCTCGGTCATCTACATGTAGTGTTCATCCCAGCCATCATTCAACCGTCGTTTGCATCAGAGGTCTCCTCTACCATCATAGTAGCAAAGAAAGATGTTAATATATATGCCTTTATTGAGTGTTTTGTTAATTTACTGTTATATATGGACCTCACTGTAAATGTTCTTTTAGTATAAATACAAGGGTACACACATTGTGTAACCCTTAGCTGTCCATTTCACGTATTGTTTTACATGGTATCAGAGCAGGACTGATCCAAGTCCTCCCTCACCCGGTATCGCCGTCCCCTCCCACCCTCTCTCTCTCTCTCCCTCTCTCTCTCTCTCCTCCTCTCCTTCCCCGGCCAGGCGCCGGCTGCCGGCAGCTGCAACGTCGGGGCTACACGCCGCCGGGGCACGTAGGCCGCCGGGGTCACTTCACCCGCCTGGTTCTGGGCTCCGTCTGCTCGCGGGATTGATTTCTGCCTGAAGACCACCGTCGGATCTGTTTTTTGCCTGCCTGCCCGTGTGATCGGTTGAGTCACCGGGTTCCTTGCTACGCTCTGGTGTAGTCCGTATGTGAAGAGGTCCTTCCGATCTGTAGCTCTATGCCTGTTGCTGCCTACCTGAAGACGTAGGCAGCCTTCTACTGCCTGTTCCTGCCTGCCTGTCACTCTGCCAGTTCGTCTGCCTCTACCTCATGGCATCTACCCATGAAGATTTGCGTCGTCAAGTGACAACTGTGAAGCTGGATGGGAGAAACTACCAGCACTGGGTGTGCTCTATGCAGATATATGTCAAATCACAAGGAAAAATGTCGCACCTGACACGAGATCCACCACCGGTGCCTCCTGCAACAGCCGACTCAAAAGATGTGAAAGCTTATGATGACTGGGCGAAAGACGACTCCACAGTCATGACATGGATTTTGAATAGTAGTGAGACCAAGATTAGCGTCACACTCTAATACCTGCAGACGGCAAAGCAGATGTGGGATCAGCTTGCCAGCACTTATTCACACAGTCAGAATCCCAAGAAGGTGTTTGATATCAACAAGCAGCTCAGCCACCTGCGGTTCTCTGGATCCGATCTGACGGATTACTTCTCTGCTTTCAAGGGACTGTGGGGGGAATTGGAAGCCTACCATCCCTTATCTACTGATTTGGCTACTATGCAACGACAACGACAGGAGTTGCAAGTAGTCCAGTTCATGTGTGACCTACCTGATTCCTATGCCGGGGTGGTTGATCAGATTCTCGCCAGTGATCCGCTGCCTACTCTACAGACTGCCTTTCAGAGACTACAGCGCTTACCTGCATCGTCATCTGAGACTCCTGCTGATACAGGTGATACTACTGCTTTTGCTGCGATGTCTGGTCGTGGCTGTGGCCGTGGCCGTGGACGTGGTCGCTCGCATGACGCTCGTCCTCCTCTTGGTGCTGGCAGGGGGAGGAACTCTTCAAGTCGTGGAGCATCTTCTGGACCTGCTACTGCTACTGCTCGTCCTCAGACTGGCCAACGCTTCTGCAACTTCTGTGGCCGGTCTAACCATGTTGAAGAAAAGTGCTGGGAGAAATATGGCAAACCAGCTTGGGCCAATGCGGCCACTGAGGCTACTACATCTTCTGAGGTGTCTACCCAGCCTGATGTCCCGGGTACTTGTACTGCTGACTTCATTCGTGCTAAGGTCGAGCACCTATTGCTGGAGCGTAATGGCTCGTCGTCTACTACCACCACCACTGGAGCACATGCTGCGACATACTCTGGTTGTGACATGGCCTTCCTTACTGCACCATCCTCTACTACTGGTAATACGAAATTGGTCATAGATTCGGGCGCGTCTTCTCATTTTTCTGGGAATCGGTCATTGTTCAGAAGTGTATCTAGACCGACTACAAATTGTCTGTTATGCTTGTTGATGGCTCCAAGTCTGCCGTTTCGGGGATTGGAGACATTGTGTCTGATATTGTGCTGAAATTTGCTCTAGATGTGCCTCGTTTTCCGCAGAATTTATTATCTGTTAGCAAGACTTTGCGTAGGCTGAACTGTAGCCTGACTTTAGTGCCTGGTTCATGTACTTTTCAGGACCTTCGCACGAGGATGAAGATTGGTGGGGGGCATGAAGGATCTGATGGCTTGTATTACCTGGACAATCTGAAAAGAGTGGACAATGTGGCTCTGGCTTCTGCAGTATCTTCTTCAGTATCGGCTTTACAGTGGCACTACAGACTTGGGCACCCATCATCTGAGAAATTGTGTCATATTGTATCTGATGTAGGAACAAATATGTTTCGTTGTGAATCGTGTCAGGCAAACAGACTAGGGCTGTTTATCCTAAACATTCTCAGATTAGTAGTAAAAATGTTTTTAATCTTGTTCATGCTGATGTATGGGGTCCATGTCATGTCCCTAGTCTATCTGGCAACAAATATTTTATTCTGCTCATTGATGATTTTTCTCGGGCCACGTGGTTATTTCTTCTGAAAAGTCGATCTGAAGTTTTGTCCACAATTAAATTCTTTTTTGCTGAGATGAAAACACAATACTCTATGCCTGTTAAAATTTTTAAAACGGATAATGCACTTGAATTTGTTCAAAAAGATGTTGAATTGTTCTGTAAATCCGTTGGCACTATACACCAGACTTCTTGTGCATACACACCTCAGCAGAATGGCATTGCTGAAAGAAAGAATAGACACTTACTAGAGGTTGCTAGAATTATTATGTTGCATGCTAATGTACCTCGGGGATTCTGGCCAGAAGCCATCTTGACTGCCTGTTTTCTAATAAACCGGATGCCTTCTTCGGTAATTGGAAATAAAATACATGTGCAAATTATGAATCCTTATAAACCTTTATTTACTGTACCTCCTCGCATATTTGGCTCTACATGCTTTGTAAAGTTGCTTGGTCCAACACATGATAAACTATCTCCACGTGCTGAAAAATGTATTTTTTTAGGGTATTCTCGTACACAGAAAGGATACAGATGTTATAGCCCAACTACCAAGAGATGGTTCACAAGCAGCGATGTTATCTTTTTTGAGGGTACACCATACTACTCTACTCAAGGAGATATTCTTCAGTCTGAGCTTATTGCTTCTCCGCTGCCTATTACTAGTGACTGTGTTTCTGATGCCACTACTTCTGTACAACTGGCACCTCCTCTTATTGTTTATCAGCGCAGGAACAGATCTCAACCTGCACAAGACCCCCCCCATCCAAGCCAATCTTCTCCTTCAGAAGGTTCTGCGTCACCTGAGGTAATCTCTGATCTTGATGTACCTATTGCTCTTAGGAAGGGCACTCGTTCCTGCACTATCCACAATATTGCTACCTATGTATCAACTGATCATTTAAGTGTTCATGTTAGCAACTCTGTCACTGCATTATCTGTTATTTCCATCCCAAAGACTGTACAGGATGCCTTGCAAAGTACAGCTTGGACTACTGTTATGAATGAGGAAATGCTTACTCTTTCTGACAGACAGACTTGGGAGTTGGTGGATCCACCTCCTCAGTGTAAGCATGTAGGCTGCATATGGGTTTATGCTGTCAAATATCAACCAAATGGTACAGTAGAACGTCTGAAGGCACGTCTTGTTGCTAAAGGATATACACAGACCTATGGTATTGATTACTTTGAAACCTTTTCACATGTTGCCCGTCTTAATTCTGTCAGAGTTCTCTTATCTGTTGTTAATCTTGACTGGTCTCTAGTACAACTGGATGTTAAAAATGCTTTCTTATATGGTAATCTGCAAGAGGAGGTCTATATGGAGCAACCTCCTGGGTTTGTTGCTCAGGGGGAGTCACATAAAGTCTGCAGGCTGAGGAAATCTATCTATGGGCTCAAACAGAGTCATCGTGCTTGGTTTGATAAGTTGAGCAAAATTTTGACTGCCTTTGGTTTTCTGAGGTCACAGGTTGATCATTCTGTCTTTACGAAAAAGACTTCCTCTGGCATTGTGATACTTATTGTATATGTTGATGATATCATTCTATCTGGCAGTGATTCTGTTGTTATTCATGCCACTAAAGCCCATCTCTGCAAGCACTTTGCTACTAAAGATCTGGGAAAACTACGCTATTTTTTGGGCATAGAAGTGTGTAGAACCTCTAATGCGCTTGTTCTATCTCAAAGGAAATATGTATTGGATCTGTTACAGGAAACTGGTATGCTTGGTGCACGGCTAGCTGACACGCCTCTAGATCCCAATGTTAATTGGAATGATGATTCTTCTCCGTTGTTTGCTGATAACAAGAAATACAGGAGATTGATTGGTAAGATGATATATCTGACGGTAACTAGAGCTGACATATCTACTGCTGTGGGGCTTCTTAGCAGGTACTTGGATAAACCCAGACAGTGTCACTGGGATGCTCTAGGTAACATTTTGCAATATCTAAAGAAGTTACCTGGCAAGGGCCTCCATTACAGGAAAAATGGGCACTGTTCTCTAGAAGGCTATTCTGATTCTGACTATGCAGGGAGCAAGATTGACAGGAAATCCACTTCTGGCTACTGCACATATGTAGGGGGTAATCTTGTCACCTGGCGCAGCAAGAAACAAAATGTTGTTGCTAGATCTAGTGTTGAAGCTGAATATAGGGCCATGGCCCATACTGCCTGTGAACTTTTGTGGGTGCGGTCTCTTCTACAAAACTTTGGTATTGAGTCGTCTTCTGTTATTCCGATGCACTGTGATAACAAAGCTGCTATTTTCATTGCCAACAATCCTGTATATCACGAGCGCACAAAACATATTGAGGTTGACTACCACTTCATCAGGGAAGCTATTTTATCTGGGAAAATATGCACACCTTTCACCCATTCTAAAGACCAGGTTGCTGACATATTCACAAAACTACTGGCAAAGAAGCACTTCTATTCTCTGGTGGACAAGTTGGGCATGATTGACATCTATGCTCCAACTTGAGGGGGAGTGTTAATATATATGCCTTTATTGAGTGTTTTGTTAATTTATTGTTATATATGGACCTCACTGTAAATGTTCTTTTAGTATAAATACAAGGGCACACACATTGTGTAACCCTAAGCTCTCCATTTCACGATTGTTTTACAGTAGGAACAGGCATAGAACAGGACTTCGACTTCGAATTGACTTCGACAGGTGTGGAAGTGGAAGTTTGTGGAAACATCGAGGAAACTTCAAGGATTTTTACAACCAAACTATGACACATCTTTGACAAAAATTAAGCTCACATAGTGATTTCATGATGAAATTTGATAGATTTCATCAAATCTATCTTAAAAACTAAATATATGCATGTATATAGTCATCCATACATGTTTACATATAAAGAAAAACACAGTCACGTGCAAATGTAAAAGACGTCTTAGTGTCAACTTCGACAAGCAAGAAAGTGGAAGTTTGTGAAACATGTAAGGAAACTTTGAGGAAGTCTTGAACTAACACTTCGATGCAAAATAAGTTAAAAAATAATGAGATTGAGAGGGAATTTAGCATAAAACATCAAACTTTTAGTAAACACATACTCCGTCTATAATCATCTATCTGAAATGTTTAGAACTTAGATATGTTCTATATATGTGTTCCGTATGTACGTAAATCCCAATTGGATCACATTCTAGAATTAAAAAACATAAGCTTATTTTCAAATTCATCAATTTTTCAAGAGGGGAAAAAGTAACAAAGGTGAAATTTTATTAGGTCTACACCAAATTTTGCAAAACTTGTGGAAATCTAATAGAGGAATAAACTTAACATTACTCTCTAGTTAGAAACCAAAGAAATAGTCATCTCAATGTGAAGAATGGTTTCCTACAAGTTCTTTATGCCTTCACTATGTGTGCAACAATAATAACGACAAAGATCGTCGAAAACATGGGAGGCTTTGAGCTAGCTAAGTCAATTTCATCACCAAGTAGGTTGAACTCATTGACACATGTCAACAAGTAGGCAACATCGATGTCGAGGAAGTTTACTAGGTTTCGACGTCGACAGGCGTAGACATATGTAACATCGAGGATATATCGCCAGATGTCGAGGATGTTTAGTACCATGGGAACAGGTGGTGGCCTGTGGGGCCAGTCGTCATTCCTGAAATCCTACTAGAGCCTTGGGTAGTGGGCCCGGGCGTTACAATTACCCTCTTTATAAAGATGCTTATCCTTAAAATCTATCAACCAATGAGGTTATTTCTTTCTTGAAAAACGGTGGGGATGGCCTAAAAGGATCTATGGGCTCTTAGGACCGACTTTTGATATGCATGAAGCCTCTATGAGATGTCCTCTTGCATGGCCATCAATCCCTAGGCTAAAGACACATGGAAAGTCCCTTAAGACACCCCATGCTTCACCTCTTTCTTTATATAGCCATGTATACCCCTTCCCAACTCACAATTCGAAAACTCTTGCTCTCCTTTTCTTTCCTCTAGCTTAGATAATAGTTCCTTATGTATTTGGCCACGAAGTTTCTGTCCCAAGGTAATAGAGGGAGCCTACCTTGGTGAAGAAGGCTCCTAGGGTTTCCAAATTGCTCTATTAGGGTTTCTAAAGCTCCTCCTTGGTAATTTCGACCAAAACTATTAAGTTTCCTCCCTTCCTTCCCTATTTTCATACTATTAGTCTTCCTTACACCCTATTACAGGTCGTAACCATGGACTTCCATGGTGAAACCCCACCTAGAACCCTAAAACACCTCATCTCTATGCTCTTTTGCTAGGGTTTATCACCTCTAAGTTGACGAGGTGATCTTTGTCCAAGAAAGGAGCTAGCCTTGGGGAAACCAGACCTTCTAAGCTCGGATCCTTGCTGTTTGGACCTTCTTATCTTCCCTAGAGGCGACTTTCATAACCCACTTCTCATATATTGCTTGCTACATGCTTAAAATTCATGCATCTATGTTTAAAATCGATAATTTCCATCTCTATTTACCATGTTCATCTAGGGTTTTGGTTTCTTACCGGTTTACCTTCTCTAGAAGATCTAGTTTGGATAACTATTAATCTAAAACCATGATATTAGGTCGAATGGTGTTTTCCCTCCCTCTCTCTCTCTTTGCTTATCTCATTTGGTTTGATGATGTGTCGGGTTCTGATTGGCCGAATTTCAATAATTCATAACTTTTGATTCCTTTGTCCAAAAACTAAAGTAAAATACGTCCTAAACTCAGATTAACATTTTATTTTCAATAATAATATTTCCAAGTATTGGTTTTGAGTTTTGTCGATGGTGGTTTTCTAGAAAATGATTTAATCACTTAAAAATCACCAAAAATACACTCTAATCATCGTAACTCCAAAATAGGCAAAATTATATGTTTTCTTAATTAGAAGAACCTAACTAAGTCTATGGTGATGTTTTCATAGTCTAAATCGAGGTTTTGCTATAAAAAGTAAAAATATGGGTTTTCTCTACCTTAATGCGTATATATCATTCTAATACATGTATACGAATTGAAAATAGGAAAAATTGATCATGGACTCAATCAAGTGATGAAAGTGGGTAATATGAATCATAATGAAAGGGATGTGCTATGTATGTGCAATCCCTATTTATGTATGTGCATTTACACCTTAAGTTGGGAATAATTGTACCTTAACCTATTTTTCTATAATGAGGCTTTATTAAACCCTATTTCATTTACTCTTGAATCTTTTGCTATACTTGCCTCATAAATCAGTTTTAGAACATTATTCTTGGGTCTTGGAACCCCACCACCAAGTTGTAATTATATGATGATTTATCTTGCCACTTTACTATTTCTTGAGCATGATGGTTTATTTGTCTATTTAACTATAGTAGTGGTACTTATGTACAACCACCCACAGAGGGCATGTAAATAATCGCCCTAGGGAATGTCTTATTCTCCCCAGGGGAATGTGTTATTCCTCCCCTATAAAATTTTATAGGTGACTGGGAATGTATGAATTCTCCCCTCACCTATAGGTTGAGGTCCGGTAGGTGCCTCAACCCTACTTAGTTAATGTAGTCCAATTAATATCATGCATGCTACTTCTTATATGTTTTGTAATGGTAAGAATCTATTTTGTTATGTGCCTCATTCTCTTGGCCCTCTCATCTTATGATGATTCAATATATTTATGTTTCATATGATTTCCTTTTCTCTTGTACTTATTCATTATTTGACGCATACCTTGTTTTCCTCTCCCTTTTGCTGGGTGCTTTCCCAACCACCCAGGTGATGAGCAAGGTGATGAACAAGACAAGGAGTATATAATTTTTGGCTTGGACTCAGTTGATCGAGATGTTGCTTGGAGACAAGATTGTAGTAGTCTAGACTTCCCTCTATCTAGATCCTGATTGTGTCTTGATGTAAACCCTAATGGGAGAATTTGATGTATTTTGTAAACCTTTTATGAAATTGAATACAGTCAGTTATTTTTTATTCCGTTGCTTTCTAATGGTCTTTTGTATACCAATGTTTAATAAGTTTGGAAAATTTATGCCCATACCATCATACCTCTGAGAGTGTTTGGAATGGATGTCAATTCTTCAAATTTTTAGTAAAGGGGTGATCACACTCCCTTACAGCATGGTATCAGAGCCCATGGTAGTCGGAATCTGACTATTTCAGTTTTGTCTCCCTAATTAGAATACATGCCTTACATAGTTCCTTTAGGTGACATGGTTGCCCTACCGTTGATCTATAAATGATGAAAGGTTTATTTAGGACCCTATAGTTCCACATTAGTATCATGATGAATAAAACCTTAAATACTCATAACTAAAATATGCATAACTTAATGTTGTTTAGGTTTGGCTTTAGGCAACTATTAGGGCATGAAGTTGAAGCAAAGGTGTCTAGAAAGGATCAGGTTCTGGGGGCTGGCAATATTTTCCTCCGCGCCACTTGTTTGGTTTACGAGGACTCCGAGATCCATATGATACCAGCCTGGCCTAAGCTGAAATTGATTGTCTGAAATAGTTTGCTTTTAGGCAATAGTGATCTTAGGCATCTATGTTGTATATCTTTGGGAACCCTAAGTTTTATGTGTATGATGACTTGTTTGAGGATGGATACCAAGATAGTCTCCTTATGTCCCTTGGGGCCACATGCTTGGATAGTTTATCCCATGAACCTAGACTTTGAAGTTTGGGGTTAAGTGAGATATCAGAGTGCACAGTGGAAGTGTGATGTATCTTGTATATGGTCTAGTTAGACTCACCCTTTTACCTCTAGATTAGTTTGGCTTCGTAGGTCAAACCTTTGAAGGGGTGGAGAGTAGTTGGTTTGATGATGTTTGGGTAGTTAGATTTTGAGGATGAAATCCTTTCTAAGGGAATGGAGTCATGTAACACACTGAAATATAGCTACTCTGACTTTAGAAACCCTAACTCCCTAATTCAGAAGTTAGTGTGCTTGAATCCTTAGTTTTGACCAAACAAATTATAGTTATAACCACATGTTTTTTTATATCCAAAAGAACATATAACGATCATCTAATGAATAGTTCATATATTTGAGCCCCAACGAATATCTAATGCACATAATAAGAGTAACTCACATTTCAATACTAATAATGGATAGGCATGATGTTGACCATGTCATAAACCCTAATGAAATGACGAGCAAGATAATTGTAACCTAATCTTGTATTTAATGCATACTAAGAATGTATAGATGAAGAATAACGATCATGTTAACCTAAACCCTAAGTTGTAATCATCTAATCTTAACATATACATCCTTAATGCCTTTCATGATACATTAATGACATTAGGTGTCATAATCAATTAACATACTTTGATACACATAAATGATATATATAATCATCTAATCACATATTAATCAAGTCATCAATATGAAATGCATGGTATGTTACCTTGTGATCCAATACACACACGATTATTCACTTAATGTGAATCAATTCGTAATATGCCTCACCTTGATCATTAAAATACATGGAGTGGCTTCAATATGAATATGAAGTGATTCGATTCACATAAATGTGCAAATCAATAATATAAATAAATATGAGAAAATGATTAATGATGACATTAATGTGAGAAATAAACATAATGTGGTAATGAGATATAAATATATGTAATTGATGTGACATAATTTGTGTTGAATGAAGACTTAAAGACAAATTGAATATTTCATGCAAAATAATTCGTTATAACTTAATGTGGTGATAGTATAAGGATAATGAAGACGAAGTTTAAAATATTAAGGATAATGATCAAGTATATTGAGGGAATTAAGTAACCCATAATTTTGCAAAAATTCTTAGTAAGATAAATGAGAAATATAACATGAAGATCATTAAAGGAAAACATAACGGAAACCAAGATAGCAGGATCAAGTGGTGGAATCTTAAAGGAGAAAAGAAATTGACTTTTCATGATAAACTCACCAAGGAGGTAACTTGGATCTTGGAGTCTGATGTTAACACTATGTGGCATAACATGAGCTCCTGCATAACAAAAATTTCCAAAGAGGTTTTGGGGGAGTCTAAAGGTTGTGGACCTCCACAGAAGGAGACTTGGTGGTGGAATGATGAAGTACAAAAGGCTATTAAATTGAAAAGGGAAATCTATAGGAGCTTGCCCAAATCTGGAGATGATGCAACGTTCCAAAGATACAAGCAAGCAAAGAAAGAAGCTAAAAAGGTGGTTCGGGAGGCAAGGTCTAGATACTTTGATGATTTGTATAAGAAGTTGGACACTAGAGAAGGGGGAAAAGATATATATAAAATCGCTCGTATAAAAGAAAGGAAAGGAAGAGACTTGAGTCAAGTAAAATGCATAAAGAATGAAGATGGTAGAGTATTGGTGAAGGACGATGATATCAAAAACCAGTGGAGAAATTACTTCCATAAGCTTTTCAATGGAGATACTGCAAATAATGTTAGCGACTCGTGTGACATGAATACAAGAGATATCATTTACACACAACGAGTTTCACCATTTGAGGTCAAGAATGCTTTGAAAAAGATGAAAATGAGAAAGGCATGCAGACCAGACAATATTCCCATTGATGTATGGAAGAGTATGGGGGATGAGGGAGTTACATGGTTAACAAATTTCTTTAACAAGATCATGAAGACCAAGAAGATGCCGGATGAGTGGAGAAATAGTATTATAGTCCCAATCTACAAGAACAAAGGTGACGTTCAGAGCTGTACAAACTATAGAGGTATCAAGCTGATGAGTCACACGATGAAGCTTTGGGAGAGGATTATTGAGCAGAGGTTAAGATCTATAACGCAGGTATCAAACAACCAATTTGGTTTCATGCCTGGAAGATCAACAACAGATGCTATTTTTCTGATAAGGAGGCTTATGGAGAAGTATAGACAAAGCAAAAAAGATCTTCATATGGTGTTTATCGATCTAGAGAAGGCTTATGATCGAGTACCCAGAGAAGTGTTATGGATGGTTTTGAAGAAAAAGGGTGCGCCTATCCAATACATTGACTTGATCAAAGACATGTATGATAGCTCTACTGCAAGTGTCAAGACTCCTGGAGGAGAGACACCAACTTTTCCTATTATAGTTGGGGTACACCAAGGATCCACACTCAGCCCATATCTATTCGTTCTGGTTATGGATGAGTTAACAAAGAATGTTCAGGATGATATTCCTTGGTGTATGTTATTTGCTGATGATATTGTTTTGATTGACGAAACAAAAGATGGATTGAATGATAAAGTTGAATGTTGGAGAAAGGCATTGGAATCAAATGGATTGATGATTAACAGGAGCAAAACTGAGTATATGCATTGCAATTTCAGCCAATCTCGCAGTGTGAATGATGGAGCCAAGTTGGACGGAGTAGATATACCAAAATGTGACAAATTTTGATACTTAGGTTCTATTATTCAAATAGACGGGGATGTCCAAAATGACGTTTGTCACCGGATCACTGCAGGATGGTTGAAATGGAGGAGTGCAACTGGAGTTTTATGCGATCAGAAGATCCCTCTCAGGTTAAAAAGTAAGTTTTATAGAACAGCTATACGACCAGCCATGCTCTATGGGAGTGAAGATGAACGTAGTTGAAATGTGAATGCTGAGATGGATGTGTGGGAAGACAAGAAAAGGTCGTTTGAGAAATGACTATATCAGGAATAAAGTGGGGGTGGCGAGCATTGAGGACAAGTTGCGTGAGGGCCGACTCAGATGGTACGGACATGTGCAACGCAGACCTACTAGTGCGCCTATACGAAGCAATGCTATTGAGCCAAACACTATAAATAGAAGAAGAGGAAGGCCTAAATTAACATGGGATGAGCTTATAAAGAGAGATTTTGAATCTCTACATCTCAATCAGAATATGGCCCATGATAGAGTTGAATGGAAACGAAGGATCCATGTAGCCGACCCCAACATAGTTGGGATTGAGGCTTAGATGATGATGATGATGATGATGATGATAAATGAGAAATATATATATATACGATGTTTCATGGATAATAATGAAATATAACTCTTTTGGAAACAAAGTAAATATGACATGACACAATTAAAAGAATAATAATGATAATGTGATATCATAATAAATATAATCTTAATGAGCCAAAAATGTAAATAATGTTAAATCTCCTAAAAAGAATATCTAAATAATAGAACCTAGGTGATCCTTGAGAACCTAACCTATGTTGAGATGCTTGTGGATTATATGTTGATGAATTGTTTGGTGGAAGTTAAGGTTGGAAAAATAACCTGATATTTTGTGATGAGATGTTGCACACTCACCCTTCCCTTCTTGCTTGTGATTTCGGGGACGAAATCGTCTTTAAGGGGTGGAGTGTTGTAACATACCGAATTTTGAAATTTTGTCTTTTGGCCCTCTTTCCCATCTTTTCCTTTCATTTCTATCCTTATTGGCCTTTCTATTTAATTAGTGGAATTTATAGTGGTTTAGTGAACATTTATTCATTAATTATACCAATGGAAGGGTTTATGCACAAATACCTCACTGAAAGCTTAATTACCATAATTAAGTGCTCTAAACCTTAATCTAACTTTTAGATATGATTTGAAAACATAAAATGATCCTAAGTTTCAAATTCGGTTCTATTTGGATGTTGTTTGTGCAAGTTATGCAATTTTAGGTACATTCTGGACTTTTATGCAATTTACCCAATTGGGAGGTTTTCTTTGCAAATTATCAACTGAATTTTAATCCTTAGATATTCATTTACCATTAACGAGATTTTAAACCATTGGAGAACCTAGTTTCACCTTGGTTTGATGGTATTTCTTTCCAAGGGCATTATAGGGGTTACCCTCTTTATAAAGATGCTTATCCTTAAAAGCTATCAACCAATGAGGTTATTTCTTTCTGGAAAAACGGTGGGGATGGCCTAGAAGGATCTATGGGCTCTTAGGACCGACTTTTGATATGCATGAAGCCTCTATGAGTTGTCCTCTTACATGGCCATCAATCCCTAGGCTAAAGACACATGGAAAGTCCCTTAAGACACCTCATGCTTCACCTCTTTCTTTATATAGCCATGTATACCCCTTCCCAACTCACAATTCGAAAACTCTTGCTCTCCTTTTCTTTCCTCTAGCTTAGATAATAGTTCCTTATGTATTTGGCCACGATGTTTCTATCCCAAGGTAATAGAGGGAGCCTACCTTGGTGAAGAAGGCTCCTAGGGTTTCCAAATTGCTCTATTAGGGTTTGTAAAGCTCCTCCTTGATAATTTCAACCAAAACTAGTAAGTTTCCTCCCTTCCCTATTTTCATACTATTAGTCTTCCTTACACCCTATTACAGGTCATAACCATGGACTTCCATGGTGAAACCCCACCTAGAACCCTAAAACACCTCATCTCTATGCTCTTTTGCTAGGGTTTATCACCTCTAAGTTGAGAAGGTGATCTTTATCCAAGAAAGGAGCTTGGCTTGGAGCAACCAGACCTTCTAAGCTCGGATCCTTGCTGTTTGGACCTTCTTATCTTCCCTAGAGGCGAGTTTCATAACCCACTTCTCATATATTGCTTGGTACATGCTTAAAATTCATGCATCTATGTTTAAAATCGATGATTTCCATCTCTATTTACCATGTTCATCTAGGGTTTTGGTTTCTTACCGGTTTACCTTATCTAGAAGATCTAGTTTGGATAACTATTAATCTAAAACCATGATATCAGGTCGAATGGTGTTTTCCCTCCCTCTCTCTCTCTCTCTTTGCTTATCTCATTTGGTTTGATGATGTGTCGGTTTCCGATTGGCCGAATTTCAATAATTCATAACTTTTGATTCCTTTGTCCAAAAACTAAAGTAAAATACGTCCTAAACTCATAAAAACATTTTATTTTCAATAATAATATTTCCAAGTATTGGTTTTGAGTTTTGTCGATGATGGGTTTCTAGAAAATGATTTAATCACTTAAAAATCACCAAAAATACACTCTAATCATCGTAGCTCCAAAATAGGCAAAATTATATGTTTTCTTAATTAAAAGAACCTAACTAAGTCTATGGTGATGTTTTCATAGTCTAAATCGAGGTTTTGCTATAAAAAGTAAAAATATGGGTTTTCTCTACCTTAAGGCGTATATATCATTCTAATACATGTATACGAATTGAAAATAGGAAAAATTGATCATAGACTCAATCAAGTGATGAAAGTGGGTAATATGAATCATAATGAAAGGTATGTGCTATGTATGTGCAATCCCTATTTATGTATGTGCATTTACACCTTAAGTTGGGAATAATTGTGCCTTAACCTATTTTTCTATAATGAGGCTTTATTAAACCCTATTTCATTTACTCTTGAATCTTTTGCTATACTTGCCTCATAAATCAGTTTCAGAACATTATTCTTGGGTCTTAGAACCCCACCACCAAGTTGTAATTATATGATGATTTATCTTGCCACTTTACTATTTCTTGAGCATGATGGTTTATTTGTCTATTTAACTATAGTAGTGGTACTTATGTACAACCACCCACAGAGGGCATGTAAATAATCGCCCTAGGGAACGTCTTATTCTCCCCTGGGGAATGTGTTATTCCTCCCCTATAAAATTTTATAGGTGACTGGGAATGTATGAATTCTCCCCTCACCTATAGGTTGAGGTCCGGTAGGTGCCTCAATCCTACTTAGTTAATGTAGTCCAATTAATATCATGCATGCTACTTCTTATATGTTTTGTAATGGTAAGAATCTATTTTGTTATGTGCCTCATTCTCTTGGCCCTCTCATCTTATGATGATTCAATATATTTATGTTTCATATGATTTCCTTTTCTCTTGTACTTATTCATTATTTGACGCATACCTTGTTTTCCTCTCCTTTTGCTGGGTGCTTTCCCAACCACCCAGGTGATGAGAAAGGTGATGAACAAGACAAGGAGTATATAGCTTTTGGCTTGGACTCAGTTGATGGAGATGTTGCTTGGAGACAAGATTGTAGTAGTCTAGACTTTCCTCTATCTAGATCCTGATTGTGTGTCTTGATGTAAACCCTAATGGGAGAATTTGATGTATTTTGTAAACCTTTTATGAAATTGAATACAGTCAGTTATTTTTTATTCCGCTGCTTTCTAATGGTCTTTTGTATACCAATGTTTAATAAGTTTGGAAAATTTATCATGCCCATACCATCATACCTCTGAGAGTGTTTGGAATGGATGTCAATTCTTCAAATTTTTAGTAAAGGGGTGATCACACTCCCTTACACCCAGCCTGGTCAAGCACCCCCCAATCAACACCAATCTTCTCCTCTAGAAGGTCTTGCATCACCTGAGGTAACTTCTGATTTAGATTTGCCCATTGCTCTTAGAAAGGGCACTCGTTCCTGTACTACTCATAATATTGCTAATCATGTCTCTACTACACATCTGAGTGTTCATGCAAGTAATTTTGTCACTGCCTTATCTGCTATTGCTATTCCAAAGACTGTACATGATGCCCTGCAAAGTACAGCATGGACTACTGCCATGAAGGAGGAGATGAATGCTCTTGCTGATCGAGAAACTTGGGAGCTGGTGGATCCACCTCCTGAGTGCAAACTTGTTGGTTGTCGAAGGGTATATGTTGTGAAATATCAACCTGATGGTACAATAGAACGTCTGAAGACACGCCTGGTGGCGAAAGGCTATACGCAGACTTATGGTATTGACTATTTTGAGAGTTTCTCACATGTTGCCCGCCTTAATTCTGTCAGAGTTCTACTTTCTGTTGTTATTAATCTTGACTGGCCTCTTATACAACTAGATGTTAAAAATGCCTTCTTGTATGGTGATCTTCAAGAAGAGGTCTATATGGAGCAACCTCCTGGGTTTTTTGCTCAGGGGGAGTCACATAAAGTCTACAGGTTAAAGAAATCTATCTATGGACTCAAACAGAGTCCTCAAGCATGGTTTGACAAGCTGAGTAAAATTCTGACTACTTTTGGATTTCAGAGATCACAGGTTGATCATTCGGTCTTTACAAAAAAGACCCCCTCTGGTATTGTGATTCTTATAGTATATGTTGATGATATCATTCTGTCTGGCAGTGATTCTCTTGAAATTCAGGCTACTAAAACTCACTTGTGTAAACATTTTGCTACTAAAGATCTGGGGAAACTGCGATATTTTCTGGGCATTGAGGTATCTAGAACTTCTAATGCTCTTGTTTTATCTCAGAGGAAGTATGTACTTGATTTATTACATGAAACTAGGATGCTTGGTGCACAGCCAGCTGATACTCCTCTAGATCCCAATGTTAATTGGGATGATGAATCTTCCCCTATATTTCCAGACAACAAAAAATACAGGAGGTTGATTGGCAAGATGATTTATCTGACTAGAGTTGATATATCTACTGTTGTGGGTCTCCTTAGCAGGTACCTAGATAAGCCTAAACAGTGTCACTGGGATGCTCTATGCAATATTTTGAGATATCTGAAAAAGTCTCCTGGCAAAGGCCCCTATTATAAGAAAAATGGGAACTGTTCTCTAGAAGGCTATTCCGATTCTGATTATCTTGGGAGTAAGATAGACAGGAAATCTACTTTTGGCTACTGTACTTATGTTGGAGGTAACCTGGTCACATGGAGAAGTAAGAAACAAAATGTAGTTGCTAGATCCAGTGCTGAAGCTGAATACAGGGCTATGGCCCACACTGCCAGTGAACTTCTATGGGTGCAATCTCTTCTGAAAGACTTAGGTGTTGAGTCTTCTACTCCTATTCCTATGCAGTGTGATAATAAGGCAGCTATTTTCATTGCTAACAATCCTGTATATCATGAGCGCAGCAAGCATATTGAAGTTGACTGCCACTTCATCAGAGAGACTATTCTATCTGGCAAGATTTGCACTCCTTTCACCCGCTCTGAAGATCAAGTTGCTGACATATTTACTAAGCTACTGGCAAAGAAGCACTTCAGTTCTCTTGTGGACAAGTTGGGCATGATTAATATCTATGCTCCAACTTGAGAGGGAGTGTTCGTATATGTCTTTATTTATGTCTTTATTTACTGTTCAGTTATTTTACATTTCTATATGGACCTCACTGTAATTGTACAACTTATATAAATATCAGGGTACACACGTTGTGTAACCCTACGCTCTCCAATTTTTATGTTCTCATCTTGTATGGGGAGTGACATTTTTATTTTTGATTTGTCATATTGTCTAATTGAGTCTTGTAAGTCTCATACTTGTCATGGCGACCAGGCGGTAAGTCCCACCCAATGGGCGCCTAGGCTTTTTTGGGCATTTTTATTTTTTTTATTTTTTCATTTGCATATTTGCATATTTATACATATGATACTACATGCTATTTTGTAAATATATGTTTATCAAATCGTGCTATATGTCTGACTTGCATTGATAACTGTTGGGAGGTCAACAGGAGAATTAAGAGGAACAAAAAGAAATAACAGTAGGAGGAAGATAATTTGGAATTGAAGGAGAAAGAAAACAGGAAAAACGCAAATGACGTGCAAGAAGTCAGAAAAGTAAAAGCACAACAGCAGAAGAGGAGACATGAAGTAGGAAGACAAAGTTAGAAAACAAAATTAAAAACAGCAGTGCATGAGGTGAGAAAGGAAACTTACGGGGAGGAAGAAGAGATCAAAAAAAATTATTTGCAGACATGCAAACAGCAGTAGATTTTCCAGATGTAGGAGCAAGAAGTCAGAAATAGAAGAATATATGGAAATAGTAGTACTACTACAGTAGATGTGGGAGCATGAGTTATCGGACATGACTGAATTTTATCCTCTGCAATAAGAAACATGGACATAGCAGCACGACATATAATTTAAATTTGACCTAAACCACACCGAACATGACCTAAGTAGACCTGATTAGCACTAGTTTGACCTATCTTGATCTAAATTGGACCTAATCTTACCTAATTTGACCTAAATCTAACCTAATTTTGCATAGCATAAACTGCTTAGACCTTAACTTTCCCTAATTAACCCTATATTTACCTAACTGACTCCTAATTTGGCCAAATCAGACCAAATTTCCCCAAAGCAGACCTATTTTCCCCCCAAATTGGACATACTTCCCCCAAATCAGACCTAATTTGCTAAATTTTGACCGGATATTGCTTAAATCAGACCTATTTCAATCCTAAAATGAATTAAGTTGATCTACTTTGACCAAATTCAGACTCCATTCATGCTAGTTTAGCCTTTAAATGGCTTAATTTGGGCCTAAAAGAGACGCCCACTTAATCCATTTAATAGGTCGGGCACCTAGTTTGAGGCGCCTTGCCTAGAGCCTAGGCGGGTGCCTTGATGATAAGTCCAAACTGGATATTGAGGGGGTGTGTTAGAATTATTGTTACATAATATATTATGTCATATGGGCCTAATTGTCATGGCCCATTACGGTTAAGTTTGATTCCCATGTACTTGCCTCCTTTCCTATGTAAAGAAGAGGAGTGTGCCTTCTATTAATAATAAAACATCCCATTAGCCTTCCCATCTTATATTTTCCACACATATATTTATAATGTTTAATAATACATGAATAGGAAACTCTTACAATTTGACCATCTTTGTCAAAATATTTTTAAAAGTTCATTTTGAACGCCCTACAAATTTCCTCAGGTTTCCCAACTTCCCTGGTTGGCTGGTTGTAGAAGCCAACATGAAGTCAAAGGTTTTGAAAAATTCATAATGATCAAAGCATATAACATATGAGCCAAACAACAGAGACAAAAAGGAAGTGCATCAAAATTAGTTGCTAAGTGCAACACATACTGCTATGCGCCTTGGCTGGGTACAGATGATGTTGCAATATCCTCCTAAGTTCAACTCGATCATCTTATCCAAAATAAACTGGGGAACCTGAAATACTTCTCAGTCAGAAACAAACACCATAAGAGTTAACGTGATAAATGGTCAGTTTTAACCTGTGTTGTTTTCCCACAACCAGTTTCCCCGCAAACAACAATGACATCATTCACATGCAGCAGCTCTAACAAATCATTCTTCACTTGATATATAGGGAGTGCAGCCCTGGCTTCCAAGATTTTCTGCAGAATAACAAAGACCAATAGCAGAAATACATCATTATCCCGACTAACAAAAAAAATATAAAGTCAAGTGATCACAATAAATTAAGTGAATAATATATATGTAGTGCCTTCAAAAATGATCAGGGTACTAGTGCTAATAAACATACCAAAACATTCACATTGTGAACGGATAGCAACTAATATGACACTTTTGTCCTTTGCATTTGTAGCCAAAGTCAGATACAAGTTCAGGTACCCACACAATTACAGTACTCTACACGGGTACAAGTACAGGGATACAGCATTTTAGAAGTATCTAAATTACGAAGATAAGATTATACATACACATACATGTAAACAAATTTGATAAGACTCTGGAATATTAAAAGACGGCTAATCGTTGTATTAGATAAGAGAAACCCTGCTCCTATATATAGGAGAACAGGGAAGCGTACATGACACAACCTAACCCTAATGGGCCAAGACATACTTGGGCCCATATTACAAAGACAATAATAACAATAATAAACGGACTCTCTAACACTCCCCCTAAAGCTGAAGTTGGGAGAATCCCAGATCAGCTTGCAAACAGAGTCAAACTAGAAAATAAAGAAACAAAACAAAAAGATAAACCAAGCACATACAAGAAATTTCTCCCCCTCAATATTACAATTAAACACTCAAACACTCAGACACTCCCCCTCATGTAGATACTCCGAGCAAGTAGGTCACAGAAGCTTCTCGATCATCTGGAGCAGAAATAAGCATCAACACGATCATCTGGAGCAGAAGTAAGTATCAAAGCAACATGGTCTTCATCTCATCACTAATGTCGCAGCCCAAAGAGTGTTGGGTCATAGCAATAGTAGTGGTCAACGTACAAATAAAGTACGGAAGGGTCAACGTGCGAAACAGAGCACGGACGAGCCAGAGTGTTGGCACACAATAGTAGGGAGCTGACATGCACACAAGGCATGGACAAAAAGAGAGTCAACGTGTCAAAACAAGGACATGCCAGAGAGTGCTGGCGCACAGAAGAAACAGTCGACGACGTAGGCAGATATAAGACCAGTGGACAGAGTAGCTAACAAAAAACTAACTTCAATATGCAAGCTCCATGTAAAGTCAGCAACAAAAATCTTCATCATCTTCCCTCTTCATACAGTATCCACCACAGTAGCAGACGTCAAAGTCCAGAGAGTGTTGGTCCACAGTAGAAAGTCAACATGCAAATAAAGCACGGACAGATAGATAGCAGCAAGTAAAATGTGCTAATCATAGCACAAGCAGCAACAATGACGTCCCAGTATGTAACTTCATAGCAGCAGTGGAGGTAGATGATGAATAAGCAATAATAGCAGCAGAAAGCACCACATAGTAGCAAAACTATCATGTAGTATATGTAGCACGAGATCCATAGAACAACAGTAAAACGTGGCATGAAGATGCACATAGCAGGAAAACTAAATTCTTCATTTCTTCTTCCTTCATTTCTCCTCACATCTCATCTCTTCATCTTTTCCTCACTTCTATTTCTCCCTCACACCAACCACAGAGAAGATCAAGGGTTGAGGTGGACAAATACAAGTTCCATTAGGAGGACAAACACAGTGAGGTGATCATCACCCCACTGTAATCAACCCTATAGTCGTACAACTTGCTTCTTACGTCCCTTTGTTTACTTCTCTTCCTGTAGGAGGATGCAGTAAGCACTCATGCCACTGGAGATGCTGCCCTTCTACTGCAGATGCCTACTAATACAGTTTTTTATCCCAGCTACTGACTATTGCTCTACGTTGGATATGATTCTGCCAGCCTATCTACTCCATGGTTCTTGCCAACCTGTTCGTTCTCGATCTTCATTATAGCCTCTCAGTAACCCATAGATCACTTCACTCTCACCTCTACCAAGTTGAATAGCAAAAAAATATGTTGCAAAGAGCAGGTTATATTTAGGTCAAATTAGGTCAGATTAGGTCCAGTTTAGATCAAAGAGTGGCTCAAGTGGTCAAGCATAGTGTCTCCTAACAAAGGGACTCGGGTTCGAATCTCAGCTTTCGCCTTGATATACCACCCTCCCGAACATTCGGCCTCCATCACGGCATGGGAGAGGAGAGAATGTCTCTCTTAAGCTCAAATATGCGGCAAAGAGTACATAGTTATAATCTATGAGAAATCTCAAGGAAAGAATCATCACTTGACTAATAACTCACATCTGCAACCCTTTAAACATGATTCTCCCCAAGAAAAAAGATACCTCCACTGCCTGGATAGCCACTGACAGCATTATTATGCAGCGTATAATTTAAAGCTTGTAGCAAGCCAATAAGTGACCTACATCTGCTTTCTACGAGAGCTAAAGCCAAGTGGGATAACCTTACCCAAAATATACGGAGATAAACAGGATTCGTCAATTTGTTTGGTAACCACTCGCCTTATGGCTCTTCGAGTTTCCCCAGGGTTCTCAACAAGGAATATGCTGGGACTTGGGACATGGAGGTGATGGGAGACCCGAACAACAAGGCCCAATGAGCTTGTTGCGGAGGTACAGAAGTGTCAAATTGAATGAATCAACCAAAAACATATGACGAGTGACAACAAGGAACAGCAAACAAGCAACCACAAAAGCAAGATGTATAAGTTGTTCAACAAAATCCCAATGAGGGAGCTAAAATCCACTGGCAAAGATGATATTAATGATGGAGAGAATCACAAAGAAGGTAATTATAGAAGAGAGAAGAAGAACCCGATCCCTATTACACCAGAAAGCCAATTATGGAAGAAGATGCTCGCTTGGAGAGGAGCTCTTGGAGGTTTGACCTAGGAAAAGCCCTAGGTCAATCATTGGCATTAGGTCTTCAAAGCATTGTCTCTTGATATCTCTTTGTATCTCTTCATGTTTAGAACGAGATTGGCGGGTCTGTTCATACGAATTGAACTCGTAAGCAATGTTCTAAAGCACTCGGATTCGCCCACGCTGTAATTACGATTTGGCTGGATCTTATCCAGTCAGTCACAAGCCAGACCATAAATCAGGTTGCAGATCGATACAATTCAATTTGACCGTATACAGTCTGGCATGGATTGCAGAAGTTGTTGCTACAGTCCATGCGGACTGTATAAGACCAGTTGGTTGGCCGCAAATCCTTTTGGAGATGCCCAAAATGCATCCCAAAGAAGGTGAGGCTTGGTGTAGACATCTGGATCATCAATGACGCTTTTCTTGAGAGTTTAAGGCACTTCATCAACAAACACCGCCCTATTTTCAACTCAAAAACAATGGAAGTAGATAGCACTTGAATCTTCTCCAATATCAGTAACTAAAACAAGAATGCCATATCCTCCACATGCCTGACACAGGCAAAGCTCGGGTAGAAGAAGACCAGTTAACTTCGAGCAAAGCTCAAAGCCTCAAACTTAGCTAATGCAAGACACTTCGTCATCATGTCAGTTGGATTCTCATACGTACTAATATTCTTCTTCTTCTTTGCCTTCAATTGTGACTTCTCTAATGAAGTGGTACTTGACATCAATGGCCCTTGTTCTCTCATTGAACTTCGATCTTTGGTGTAGCCAAAGGCAACCAAAGTCAGCGGCACGCCAAACCACTCCAATGTTGTCTTTGGTGACTCCATGATGGCACGTTCCCTTTCCAAAGTCGTGGATGTGGAAAATGATGGTGAGCCAAGCAATTCTGGTGATGTATTTGTAGGTCAAGATGCTCCGAAGTGGATTGCTAGAATGGAGGAAGAATGGGAACTCATCAAAGAGTAACTTGGAAGTTGGTAGTACCTCCAAAAGGTAAGAAAGCAATGGGCTACAAGTGATTTATAAGAAGAAAGAAGGTGAAAGATACAAGGAATACCATGTTGCAAAAGACTGTAGTCAGATTGAAGGAAAAGATTAAAGAAGAGTCTTTTCACAATCGTCAAACACGATTCAATGCTAGTGATTCTTTTTTTAATTGCCATCGAAGACCTAGAGATACAACAGCTAGATGTAAAGACATCTTTTTTGCATGATGAACTAGAAGAAAAGAGCTACGTGCGACAACCAAAGGGTTTTGCATAAAAAGAAAACCATGTGTGCTTGCTCAAGAGGTCACTCTATGGACTGAAGCAATCTCCTAGACAATGGTACATGAGATTTGATTCTTTCATGACATATTGGGTTTTAAAAAGCGGCCGCAAAAGCGGAGCAGACGCTGGGCCTCTCCAAAACGGGCCTGAGCGGGTCCTCGAGTGTTTTGGTCTGAAGTGGGCTTATTTTGGCGCTTTAGCGGGTTGCGGGCCGCTTTTGCGAAGGCCGCTTTAGCGGCTGGAGCGGCCGCTTCACGGCAGGAAAAAAAAAAACCAAACCGGGTTCGGCTACTAATTTCCTCGATCGCTCCTGCCAATACCCCCGCGACTCCTCGATTCCGCGACTCCTTTCCCGTTTCCCGTGGGACTCTGCCGTTGCCATGGCATTGAATCCCGACAACGAAAGGAGTGCCCAGTTGTCTCCAGTCCCAAATCGTCGTCCCCTCTGCTCTTATAAGAGCATGAGTAGCCCACCCTATCTCCTCATCCCCTTCTTGCCATCTCTAAACCCCTTTCTGATCTCCCGCTACAGCCTTGGACGACGGCAGCCAATAGATCATCGGCGCAAGGCTTCTAGGCGCCCAGTTGAGGTCTCGACAAAGAAGGATCCTAGGCGGAAAGATGTTTGAAGCAATCTCTACGAACAGCAACACCTGCAAGTAAGAGGTATGTGACAATTTTATTTTTATTTTTTTCCGTTTGTTTCTCTGTTCTTCCCTTCCCGACTCTGTTCTTCCCTTCCTTTCTCTGTTTTTTTGCAAGCTTCTGTACGCACAGCCTGCTTTGGTCGTTTTTCCTTCCTTTAACCTTCTTATTTCACATACATTTCTCTTACAAACCTTTCTAAAATGATTTTTCTTCTTTTAAACTTCCTCTGTACGCACGCACAGCCTACATCCTGCTCCTGCTTTGGTAGTACATGACGCACTGTAAACCAATACATTGTACAAACGATCACATTCAATATTTGTAGAACTGATTTACTGTAAATCACTACATTAAAAATCATTTAAGTACATCTGTAAATCTGCAATGAAATTCTATATTTGTTGTTCTGAACAACTTGTTCATATAAGTACAAATCTGTAATGAAAGATTGAACGTTTATATGATCATGTAGCAATGATCTACAGATTGAACGTTTATATAAATTGCCTGCACAAGATCAATGCTATATGATCATGCTGTAGGCAGATCATTATTTTGTATACTATATGATTAAATCGCTGTTATGTTAATATGATTAAAAATTTAAAACACAAATATGTGCTTTAAATGTGAGGCATATGAGCAATATCAGTTCTGAACATTGCCAGATATGATTTAGATTTCCAGCAATATGTGTTTGTATAATATGTTATGAGTTATGACTCATAACTTATTACTAATTAATTATACGAACTCATTATCTAGTTTAAAATTAATAACTTCTTACATATTCCAACATAGAATGGCTGATGGTGGCGACAATCATCAAGGAAATAATCAAAGTATGGTTAGATCAGGAGACCCAGGATGGAAGTATGGCACACTTTCTGATCCATCTAGGAGGGAGAGGGTGAAATGTACTTTCTGGACACATTTGTCAACCGGAAGAATATTCAGATTCAAGAAGCATTTGGCGGGTAAGCGTGGCGATGTTGATGCTTGTAAGAAAGTCCCGCCCGAGGTGAAGCGGGAAATATGTGAGTACCCGGATAAGTTTTCTGAAAAGAAGAATAAGAGGACACAAGAATTAAGAGATCTTAGGGGTGAGGTTGACATCAATAACCGTGATGAGTCACCCGACATGGTTGATATTGGGGATAGAGAGAAGAAGAAGGCCAAGATTAATGGTAATCTTGATCGGTTTGTTATGAGAAACCCTGAGGAGATTGTCAATGAAAGGATCGCTTCCAAACAAACAACAATAAAAGACAAGCTGGGAAAAGAAAGAAGGGACAAGACATATCAATACATAGCACGATGGTTTTATGAAGCTGGTAAGATATATTTGTTATATTATTAGTGATAATAATTTATTACAATGTTATATAAACATATTTTTTATATTGATTCATTATGTGTTCTATGATCAATCAATGATAATAGGAGTCCCAATGAATGTTGTCAACCATAATAGCTTCCAGGTCATGATGGAAGCAATAGGACAGTATGGTGCTGATTTGAAGGGACCCTCTTACTATGAACTCAGGGAGCCCTTACTCATTCAAGAAGTCGAAGCAACAAAGGATTCACTTAAAGAACACAGGGAAGAATGGAGAAAAAGTTGTTGATCATTGATGACGGATGCTTGGACTGATAAGCGCAACAGAAGTATTATGAACATTTGTGCAAACAGTCAATTAGGGACATTTTTTTAAGGTTGTTGATTGTTCAGGTGAGGTGCACAATGTCGACTATATCTTTAATCTTGTAGATGTTGTTATTGAGGAGGTAGGAGAAGAAAACATTGTGCAGGTGGAGAGTGACAATGCTCCAGCCAACACTGTTGCAGGTCGACAACTACAGGATAAGAGGCCAAAAATCTTCTGGACTCCATGTGCGGCACATTCTATTGATCTGATGTTGGAGGCAATCGGGAGGTTACCTAGGGTGAACAATGTAATCAAAAAGGCAAAAGCACTAACGATATTCTTATACAGTCATCATATCACTCTGAGTATAATGAGACGCTTTCTAGGGTGTGATTTGGTCAGGCCAAGCGTCACTAGATTTGCTGCAGCGTTTCTGAGCTTAGAAAGTATCTTTAAAACATGAATCAGCTGAGGAAGATGTTTGTCTCTGATGAATGGGTAAACTGCAAATATTCTAAAACATCAGAGGGAATTAGAACTGCAGCCACAATAGGGGGATCACAATTCTGGAAGGGAGTGCAGTTGGTGCTAAAAAAATTCAAACCTTTAGTGTCAGTTTTGTGGGTTGTTGATTCTGAGAGAGCTTCTGTGATGGCCTTCATGCATTCAGGTTTGGTGTATGCCCTGGACAAGCTTGACAAGTATTTGGCAGATGATGAGCCACTTCGCAAGCAAGTACTCAAAATATTTGCAGATAAATGGGATGGCAGGCCTAATCGCCCCTTAGTTGTTGTAGGTAAATGTTTTGTTACCTTATATATTTAATTGAATTTTTAATTTAACATTTAGGATACTATATGAATCCATTTTTATATTAGAGAGATGATGACATTAATTGAATTTTTCATTTAACATTTTAGGATACTCTCTGAATCCATTTTTATATTGGAGAGATGAGGACATAAATAGCACGAGCACAATAATGGATGGTCTTGTGGAGTGCATTGAGACTTTCTATCTCGAGCCAGACATACAGGATGGTATTGTCATGAAGAAGTAATTACCTGCATACAGGGATGCCTCAGGATCCTTTGGAGAGATGAGGACATAAATAGCACGAGCACGATAATGGATGGTCTTGTGGAGTGCATTGAAACTTTCTATCTCGAGCTAGACATACAGGATGGTATTGTCATGAATAGGGGTGTAAATGGTGCGGGTACGGTGCGAGTCTGGCCATACCCATATCTATACACATCTAATTTAACGGGTCCGGTTCCGGTTCTAGACCCGCATAATACAAAACCTAGACCCGCACCATACCCGTACCCGCAATAATAGCGAGTATGTGGTGCGGGTATGCGGGTAAGCGGTTCTAAAAAACATCATATTGTTTATGTAAGAGAAATGACTTTGTTCTATATATTTTAATACAACAAGATATTGTTATTATATAGTATATTAACATACAATAGTTATATTAAATAATGTTATATTTTATACATTAACATTAACTGAGTTAATTGTTTACATATTTGTAGTTATCATCATAACGTTAACTTATGTAGAAAGTAATGTAAATTAGTAGACATTTGGATTTTAAGTTTACATATGATGTTCATTATTGTAACTAGAATAGTTAATTCTTAACTATATGACTAGTCTCAACCTTATTGTGGTTAGAGTAAGATATAATCTCAAAAATTATATTAGTTAGACTAGTAAAGTATGATATATATATAGCATATTATTTACGTAATTACTTATGTATAGCGGGTACACGGGTCTAGCGGGTCTGGGTCCAAGCATACCCATTATTGGACCCGCTTATATGTGGATCCAAGGGTATACGGATAAGGGTAAGAGGGTATAAAAAATTAGACCCGTGACGGGTTTTTTATGGGTCCAGGCCTCAGGATCCTTTAGAAGGCCAGTTGTTATCCGACAACGAAATGCCAATTATTGTAATCCAGGTAAAAGGCACAACCTTAACTAACTTATCACATGTACGTTGTTAATTATTGTGACAATGTTAAGGGATTTGAAATCCTAGATTTCTAACTGAATTTGTCTTGGAAACACAGTGCAATGGTGGATTAACTATGGGGCAGCTACACCTTTTTTGTAAAGAATGGCATTACGGATTTTGAATTTGACTTGCTCATCATCTTGATGTGAGAGAAACTGGAGTGCATTTGAGATGGTATGTCGAGGGAAGAGAATTGGTGATTGCAATTGCATAATTTGGTAACATTTTTAAATAGAATGACATTTTTGGGTGTTTTATTTTGCTGACCAGATTCATGCTAAAAGGAGAAACATATTGGATGTTAAGAGGCTTGAAGCATTGGTGTTCATCCAGTTTAATGCAAAATTAAAGGAGAAGGAGAGACGAGAATAAAGATGACGAGATTGAGTCTCAAGATAATGACAAAGCCAAAGATTGGATGGTAGAATTGGATCCAGATGAAGAAGAAATCTATCCAGGTGTTGGACTAACTTGGGGAGCAGTTGCAGAAGCTAGTGGAGCAGCAGAAGTATCACAAACAAGGAAAAGTAAAAGAGTTGCCAATCTGAATAATGATTAAAAGAAGTCTGCTTCAAATATCGAAGACAAAATGAGTGTGAGGATGTGGCTTCTGATGATGATAGCTTGGACTTGGATTTTGAAACAAACATTGAGGATGCAGAGACTACTGAAGGGAATGATAGTGATAGCTTACCGGGTGATTGGAGTGATGATCATTGATAGTTAGTTGGTTGACTTTTTATTTATTTTGCATTTCATTTTGTAACGACTCCTTTTTATATGTGAAAGGCATTTTACTGCATCTAGAATGATTGATTATTCAGTATTATTTCATTATGTTTGTAGCTTAGAGTTACTAGATGTTGCTATTTTTTAAAAACAATAATGCCCGCTTTTTTCGGCTTCAAAACCCTCTTCTTGCTTAAGCGTTTTATGAGGTCAGTCCGCTCGCTTCGCGCTTTCTAAAACCTTGATGACATGCAATGGATTTTCTAGGAGTAGCTAAGACGCTTGTGTCTACTACAAAGGGATGGATGACAATTCCTTTGTTAACCTACTACTACATGTAGATGATATGTTGATAGCTTGTAGGCATGCATTCGAGATTGCCTAGGTGAAACTTCTAGGTGAATATTTTAGATGAAAGACCTATGTGAAGCTAAGAAGATTCTTGGAATGGAGCAAAAAACAAGTATAACAAGAAGGTTCTTCACGTGTTCCACATGTCAGATGTGAAGCTTGTTTCAACTCCATTGGTTGGTCACTTCAGGTTATCTGCTTTGCAACCTCCATGGTCTGATAAAGAAGAGAAGAGATGGTGCATGTACCTAACTCTAGTACCGTTGGTAGCATCATGTATACTATGGTTTGCACTAGACCAAACATCACTTATGCAGTCAGTGTGGTTAGTTGTTACATGGCTCATCCTGGAAAGGCACATTGGCTAGGAGTTTAGAGGATTCTGAGGTATTTGAAGGGCACTTCTAATACTTGTTTAGTCTTTCATGGAGTTGAAGTCAAGTCGTCATGACAAGGTACATGGACTAAGATTATGTAGATGATCTCGCCAAGAGATCTCTCACTCAGTGAGAGCAACAATTGTTACTTGGAAAGTGTGACTTCCCCAGATTTTCAACGTCTTGACCACGTGTGACGAGATATGTGCAGATGGACCTATTGTCTAAAACATCATGTTGTAGATGTAGTATGTACATATGTAAAATGTATTGTCCAATGTGTAATCTCAATTTATAATTATTCATTTTGTAATTACATGTTGAATGGTGAGCTTTATGTTTGTGGTTTGTTCTTAGTCATGTGCATGTAAGATTTTTGCCCCTTCTGAATTCCTCAGATTTTCTTCTTCTTGGCCTAGTGTGTGGCATTCGAAATTGGGATTCTCGTCGAGGTGAGTTTCAAAGATGTCACAAACATGGTTAAGGTGTTGAAAATCTAGAGACATCACAGAAAGCCACTCTACAGAGTATTATCGATCTATACGCTACTAGAGTACATGGCGGCAACAGAAGCCATGAAGGAGGCTTTATGGCTCAAGGGTTTGATGAACTAATTTGGCATGGATCAAGAACAAGTGAATGTTCATAGTGACAGTCAAAGTAAAATACACCTTATCAAAATCAAATGTTCCAAGAGAGAACGAAGCACATTGGTGCCAAGTACCACTTCATTATAGAAGTCATAATTGAAGGCAAGATTCAGAAGAAAAAAAAGATTGGTACGTCAGAGAATTCAACCGACATGATGATGAAGACTCTCCTTATAAGTTTTGCTTAAAATTAGTTGGTCTTCTTTCTACCTGAGCTTTGCCAGTGTAGGGCATGTAGAGGAGATGGTATTTTTATTTAGTTTCTAATAATTGAGATGATTGCAAGTTCTTTTTTACATGCATTGTCTTTGAGTTGAAGACAAGGTAGAGTTTGTTCAGAGAGTGTCTTAAACTCTCGAGAAAAGCTTAGTTGATGTGTGTTTTGGCCATCTACATATGAATTTATGACCAACTAGCTGACAATATACGATCCCCCTGGACCGTATCTGGGCAAGAGCATCAAAAGCAGCATTTACGATCCAGGCGAGGCCATAATTTGGCATGCAGCCCAATTTACGGTCCAACTAGTGACCAGATATAGTCCATCCAGACCACAACCACAATCTGGACAAATCCAGACGATTTTGGGACTTCAACTGCGGGTTTTATTCTTATAAATAGACCCCTCCAACTCATTCAGAACATTAAGAGCAACGCATAGACATCAAGAGACGTCATTTTTCAAAGACCTGAAGACACGGACAGACCTAGGGTTTACCTCATGGTTTCAAGCCTATAAGTAGCCGCCTACTCCACGGTTGGCTTTCACTATAAAAGGGGATTGGGTTCTCTCTTCAGCATCATTCTCTCAATAATTCTCTTCATCAATAATATCACTACTACCATTGGACGTATGCTCCGCATTGTGAAATTGCCAAACCATTATAAATCTTGTCTTTGTGGTTGCATGCTTTCTCCTTCATTGTCCTTCGTCGTACGTATATGGACTGGAATGCTCAATCTCACGCTTCTGCATCTCCACAACAAGCTTGTTGAGCCTTGTCGTTCGGGTCTCCCATATATCCCAACCAAGGTTTTAAAGTGTGTGAGGCGTAACAAGGCATTTTTCTCTCAAAGAGGCGAGGCATAAGCCTCGAGGCGTTTGAGGCGTAAGTCTCGAAATATGTACGAGGCGTTCATAAATTAATCAATATGTACATGTATATACATATTTATATAGATATTATATGTGTATGTGTATATATATATTATATATATGTGTGTAAAACAAAAATATGTATATACAAGCAAAACCAAGACTAAATAGAAATGGAAATTGTAACTTACTAAGGATAAATGAAGATCAAATAGGGAATATCAATGATTTTCGTATTAGATCCATTTAAGAATTAGTAGGAACAAGAAACCAAATTAGCTAGCAATGAAATGAATTTCACCGACATAAAAAATATAAAAGGTAGCAAACGAAGACAAATATGACAATGAAGATTGAAAAATCTCACTCAGAAAATAATAGTTATAATTTCACTAATAATACAACGATAATAAACTACGACAACAATGAATAGAAACTTTTAATAAAATGCTTTAATAATATTAAAAGTAGAAAAGTTGGTGGGTAACATAAGACATCATCATCCATAATCGAGGCTTGCGCCTCAGCTAAGCCTCAGTGCTTTAAGGCGAGCCTCAAACATTTCGAGGCGTAAGCCTCAGTCTAGGGCAATGAGGCGTAAGCCTCGAGGCGTACTTAGGATAGCCTCGCCGCGAGGCATAAGCCTCAAGGCGGGTTTTTTAATACCATGATCTCAACACAAATGAATCAATCAGATATGTACAATGTGTAGCAACATGGAACAGCAAGTAACCGCAAAAGCAAGAATTATAGTGGTTCGACAAATTCCCAATGAGGGAACCTATGATATTGTTGATAGAGAAAATTACAGGGAAGGTTATTATAGAAGAGAGAACCCACTCCTTGTTACACCCTTAAGCAAACCTTGGAAGAAGAAGCTTGCTTAGAGAGGAGCTCATGAAGGCTTGAAACCCTAGGAGAGCCCTAGGTCCGTCCTTAGCTTAGGTCTTCAAAATATAACGTCTCTTGATATTTCGTGTCACTTAATATTTAGAACGAGATAGGTGGGTCTATTTATTAGAGTAGGACCCATAACCAATATAACAAAGTCACTTAGGCTCGTCCAGGATGTGATTACGGTCTGAATGGACCGTATACTTTCACTAGACAGGCCATAAATCGGGTTCCAAACCAAACTACAACCAAAATGGACCATATACAGTCTGGCCTGGACCGTAAAAGTTGTTAATGCTTTTACCCAGATACAGTCTATGGGGACCGCAAACAGTCATTTGGCTGACAGTAAATCCATCTAGAGATGCCCAAAACGCATCCTAAAGATGGCAAGGGTCGATGTAAACGCCTCAAAGTTGTTCTTGAGAGTTTAAGGCATTTCTCAATAGAATACATCTCCTGTGTTCAGTCGCCTGGCATGAACTAGAGGACCATCATCGGGTGACCATTGGCATAGTTTAAAATTTTGACAAATTTGTTGAAATTTTGCCAATTATTTCCATATCAATGGCAATCAGGTAATGCACTATCAAAATGCACTGACCATCGGATCTTTTTTTTGCTTTTCAATGTACTATGTACGACCTAAAGCATAATTTTTTGCATTGTGTCTTTAAGTCTATATATTGTGCTCACAAACTATAATTAATTCATTGATTTCACCATTGAAATTTGACATCAAAATCCCCATCGAAACAGTTCAGGGTCCTACACTCACACATGAGGTGAGCCCACCCCACACACATCCAATATGAAATATTATTGCATTTTTTTGTAGATCTACACTAGTAGATCGTTCTGGTAAATTTTTATAAATAAAATCATTAATTTTGCCATCGAAACGTCAGGAACACATGTCAAAATTTCTGGCGGAATTTTGATAAATTTGTGTTTCTGTGACCATCGAAATTGGACATTTTCTTCCTTGACCATCGGTCTTCCAACTACTAGACGTCAATGAGAGGAACTATGCATGATCTCCTAGTTGATTTTCTAAATCTTTTCTCAATATTTGCTCCTAATACTTCCAATGATCCTTGTTCAGATTTTTGACATTTGTCTGAGCTTGGCTCCGATTGACTACCATTCTTCTAGCTCATGTGGAGCAATCTTCTTTTGCTGCATACATATGTGGTCATGGTAGTCGTGGTCATGCTCATTACTTGAGGGAGTTGTTGAAGGACCAGGAATATCTTGTAGACCTCGTCACTCTAACCGAGTGACCACAACAAACACACCAAGGAAATTTCTTGAGAGAAACACGACGAGCCAACCTAGGCTATCTAGGTTTTTATTTCTTAGGATGCTACATTAGCATCATTTTTTGAGATGGTGAGCAAATATGAATGAGAGGACCTTCAAAGGCACTTTGAATAGCTCTCTACCCACACCTTTGATTAGCTTCACAATGACGTAATATACCTTCCATGTCGCCCTTGGTAAGAAAAGATTTCCCATTGGGTAATTTACTCTAGCATCTTAGCTCACTTTTATGGCAATCTTATCTTGATATATAGCATAAGTAAAGCATCTCGCGCACTCCAAGTCAAGCTTGTGAGCGGCTATCAATCCGGTGTCTCTTAGGCTGGCACTACCATAACCCCTTTGCCTTTTTCTTTAGTGTCATATGCTCTTGCTTTCTCCATACATCTTGTATTTGTCAGCACATTGATCCTTGGAATGCTATCCATCCGATTATAGTTTTCAAGATCTTAGTATGAAGACAAGGATAAGGCACGGAAGGTCGGGATAAGTTGTATTACTTCCATATTACACCTACCTTTAGTGGCACTACCGCTTGGACATCCATATGCTACCGCGTTGCATTCTTTCCAAGCATTTCTACTTTTGCTTTTAATGTGAGCTTCTTTCTAAATCTAGCATTAATAGTTCATCTATGTTAGAAATTGTTCATTCGAATATTAAGGGGTCGTATAAGGTCCAATGTTTGGTCTTTTCAATACTTCATTTCTGAAGGATATGAGCATTAAAGGGGTGTTTGGTATTTCTTATTCGTGGATAGATCTCAAATTTTAGACCATATTGTAACGCCCTTTCCAAATCAAGGTCATATAGATTGATTGGGTCTTTCTTCTTATGCTCGATTTGGATATTGTGAACACATGTGTGCTTCAAATTTTGTGGCATTTATAGGTCACTATCAACAAAATCACTCAAAAGAAATAACCCTAAATGCAAGATTTTTAAGAGTCGAGGAGATGGTAGTGGGTTGTAGGAAAACTAGATGGTACAAAGAGTGTGTAAGACATTAAACGATGTTATCTAGAATCTAGTTGCTTTTTAGTTTTCATCAACTCTATGCATCGATGTTCTAGAAACTCTATATGAATGAACTTGAAAGTTGTATATTTAAATATATATCTTAGATATATATTATAGAATAAGACATTATTTTCCTAACTAAACATGATTATTTCTTTAATTACTACACAATCTCATTATTTCTTAGATTATTTCGCTTCAAGATTTTATTCTAAAACTTCCTTAGATTTTCCACAAACTTCCACTTCCATAGTTGTTGGAATAGAGACGCAATCGACGTGCTATATTGTGCTTGCAAGGTCCTCAAAATCTAAAAGAACATGTCAGAGAATAGACTCACTACTTATATTAGTCTGACTAGGAAAGTGGCACAAGACTATTCTAATTAGCATGACTAACATCAAAAGAGGAAGCAAGATAATAAGGGAGCTTGGTAGTAAATGGATGTTAAAGCTCATAATGCCATTAGAGAGTAGATACAACAAAAATTGTCAATATAGGTGCACCATAGAGATACCAGAGCCCGTCTAGTTCTTAAATGCTCCCACCAATCATTCTCTTGCCAAGATCCTAAAAGATGTAATAAAAAAGAAAGAATGTTATAGAATATATCAAAGCTTTAGTAATTCTAAAGACACCTGATATACAAAGGAAATGTAGGAGCATATAAGATAATTTTGAGAGGTAGAGCCGTTTTACAAATGTCGATTGTCCAATTCAAGTCACTATTGATTGCAAGCCATCAACTAGCATAAAAGGTGACGGCTAAGCCACCTTCTATAAACCAGTATATAACAAGTTCATATATCCAAACGCCACAATATATCAACTAACAACGATTACCACTTTTACTAGGAGTGGTGAAAAGGAAAAACTCATTTATTACTGTGCGTGGCAAATTCTACTAGACGGCTCTAAAGGTTTTCTCTAAGTTGATTGCACTGACTTGGCTGTTTAGACGGGTGATGCAGTCATGGAAGGTGAAGATGCTTCTTGAGAAGTCATGAGTCGATCTGCCCAAATTTACCATACTTCTTCCAGTCCCAACACTTATCTTTGGTATGGTTATTTTACCCATAGTGATCAGAGCGGCAAGAGGTTGAAAGTTGTCCTCATCGTCTAAAGGCAAAAAAAAATATTTCTTAATTCATATTTAACAGCCCTAAAGGCTTGTATACATAATAAAAGACATGAAACCCAAGATCTGAGGCAATTGTGTATATTGCAAACAAGATATACATCAAGATAAAACGATTAGACTTGCAACAGAATGTGCACACTAGATGTATTGCGCTTAAATCCCTTACTAGGCACATAAAGCCATATAAATATAGATGTGTGGCATCTATGCTACATCAACGTCCCCGATGTTTGAAAGACGAGCCACAAGTGAGTCAAATAGGGGTCCTAAGAGGCCTCGCTAAGTGGCAGCAGGAGGATGTCCCTGATCACTTGCTTGAGTTGGACATGTTGTAAGCTAAAGGAAGGAGTGACCGGACACGTTGTTGGCGTCCCAGTACGATATGAGCCACATGAAAGGGGACAACATCACAATAAACATCTTTGTAAAGATTGTGAAATGAATAGTGAACTAGACATCATGGTGTGATCTGGCGTGTGGTGTTGTCAAACCAACAAAGTAGAGTCGAGTTAGCGGCTTTGTCTATCGGACTAGTGTGTCTACCAATGTCGTCTGGTGTAACCACCAACACCCGAGAGTGCAGGTGCGGCCCTCACTCAACATAGGAGTAAACAGTGACAAGTGATGCATGTGGGGATCGAGACCACCATTTGCTAAGAGTAGAGAGGTCTGCTCAAACTCATCTTCATCGTTGGGTTTGATGGTTAGGAGAACATCCTCGTACGCAATGTCATCCTCCTTTGTCCTGACAATAGTCATCATGACGTGCAGACGCACGCAGGACAGTGGGAGGAACGGTGACCATAATTCTGGCATGTGATGCACTGGATTATCTTCAATTCTATGAGTAGCTTGGATGAGGATGTCGGAGTCGTAGTGGAACTCGTGGGACCCGACGTCGGCCTTAGTCAAAAGAGCACGGTGAGCTAGTGTAGCAGTCATTGGAGGTCATCACTGTAGCTCGTCATCAATCTGCATGGCCACCTACACTACATCTGGAAGCATGAGGGAGATAGATGATGCCAATGTCTTCACAAACTTGTCATTCAATCCTTAGTCGGAAGTTGGTAATCATAACTGCTTCATCGTCTGGATGCAAAAACGGTGAAAGAGCTTGAAGAACCTTTGTGTATTCGGAGATGGAGATAGTACCTTGCTTCAGTTCTATGAACATAACATTGAAGCGCTAACAATAGTCGTACGGAAAGAAGTTCCCCTAATGGCAAACTGGAGCACAACTCATGATTTTGGAGGGAAAGGCGGGGATTTCCACTATGTAAGAGCTCCTCCTTTTGTCCTTTGCCACCGCAAAATCCAGCATATGTGTCTCTATCAATAGATGATGTAGCTGGAAATACTTCTCAATCTTGTAGAACTAGTCGAGAAATACCCAAAGACAAAAATCCCCAATGTAATCAGGTACATCATATTGTGCTCTGGTCGGTTACCACGTTGTTGGTGAGGTTGGCGATCACCCACAATGGTGATAGCATTTGTGTCGCAGACATTATAGTTTCATTGTTGCTCGACAATGTGTAGGCGCGCGTCGAGGGCCATCTGCTTTTGCAACGGCAAATCAAGGCGTTTGATGCCCGTAGTCAATTGTGTCTCCATGGTCGTCTTGATATTATTGAACTTTTTTTGTTCACCATCTTGGCTTAGGTGTGCAAGGATGGTAAAACTTAAATAAACAGGCAACCTTGCATACCGCAAAGAAGCCTTTGACACATTATTGTCAAAGGAGGTTTAGAGGTGGTGGGTGATTGAAATTGTCTTATAGGTGGTCTTGGTTTTGGCAAATAGGCTGAAGGCAGAAGACTGCGATGCTCTAGGTGAGCGGTGGCCTATAGTGGCATGTTTCTTGGACGGGGAATAGACAAATACAAGAACATGGGAAACTGGGGAGAGAGGGGGCGTTGGGCGGTTGTTGGAGCCTTGGAGGTGTATGGGGGTTAGTCGCATTGGTGGGAAGCGCGTTAGTGGTGTTGGTGGGAGGCACAAGACGGACGTGTGGGTAGTGGCGAAGGTTGGGCAGGTTCTAGAGGGTGTTAGGAGACAATGGATGTGCATCAAGTGTGGCTCCATGTGCAGTTCAGCACTAGGGAGGGGGAGTAGGGTTTATGGGGGTACCAATTTGGGTGGGGAGTTGATAGTTGCTCTGGTGACAGATAGCAGACCAAAAAAATTGGGATGGTGCTAGGGAAGGGAGCACAAGCACTTGCATTGTTGGGTCCTTCAGGCGGAGGGCGGACCACTGGACTTGCTAGAGTGCTCGGGTCACACGTTAAGGGAGAGAGAAAGTGAGGGGTGGATGACATCTAGGGAAGATAACTGGAAAGAAGAGGGGAAGGATCAACTCATACCTTAGTTGAATGGGGTTTGGCTCTAACACCACTTGATGCGGAACTGGATCCGGAAGGAGAGGGATAAAGAGGCAAAGACAAACTATTTCACAATTGATATCCAACTGTCTCAGACAAGCCCCCATGGGTAGTATTTATGACAAAAGACATGAATCCCTAGACTTGAGGCAATTGCATAAATTTCCAAACAAAATATAAAATCAAATAAAATGACTAAAACTTGTAAATAAAGTGCATAAAAGTAGATAAATTGCACTTAGGTCACTAACTAGTGTTGAGAAAAAACGAATGTACGGGTATGCCGAACGCGTGTTGAAAAACACAGACGAGAAGAAACGATGCAATCACAAGGTTAGAGAACACGGGATTTACATGGTTCAATTAGGATGACCTACTCCTCGGAAGAATAAGACCTTTTTACTATATCAGAGAAAGAGGAGCGTTCTCAAAAAGAGGCAGAATACACCCTAGAATACAATTGGCAACCGCCTAAGAAACAGAATACAGAATAAAATCAACCCTAACAAGGGCGTGTATACATATATGTACAGAGTTGTAATCGAATCCTTATTCAATGCACAAATCCCACTAATCTAGCCGGCGAAAGATCCATTTGATTTTACATTGGATCTACAACCGGATCAACATACTTCTTCGAAGCACATAACAACGAGTAATGTAAAGCCATATAATATAAATCATAAATGTGTGGCATGCATGGTGCATCAAACCCCTTGACAAATGACTACAGCCACCACAACCGCGGCCACATATAGATGTGGCAAGGGAAGATGCTTCCATATTGAAGACGTTGACAAATGTCAGAGATCACAAGAAGCGGATCGTTCACGAATATGTACTTGCAAACTCCAACATAAGATTCGAAAAGACAATAACAAACAGGATGAGGTAAAATTATTCTCTTTGGTTTTTGATGTTATAAGATTTATGGTAGATCTCCACTTCTTCCCGCTCACTAGTAATAGATTGTCTTTAGTTGATGTTCTAGAAGACACTAAAAGGTAAATGTGGTTGTTGTTGACCTACCACTCTACACTATTGACAATCGAAGACATGACATAGTAGTGAGCAACCTAGGTTTTATACATCTCTTTTTCTTCAGCATCATAATTTCCCGGAGGCTTCTAGAGCAGAACATCAATCAAATGATGGCACATTCCTTGAAATTTGAAGTAGATCGGGAAGGATCTGTGAACGATGGTACAATTCTTGCCATTAAGTTTAGCAAGTTGTACATAACCCGTTTGTAGGCAATCTAGTAAAAGCAAGGCTAGTCGAGGAGCAATAGGGAACTTGATTAGTCCTCTTGAGCCAAATGTTAGTTGTAGGGCAACAGCATAAAAAAGCTTTTGTAGGGCAACGGCATAGGGAAGCTGGCCCTTTAGCACATTAGAAACATACAAATAACAGCAACAAGAGAGAGAGAGAGAGGTGAGAGCAGGAGGACAACGGCCAAACAGTAGACTGAGTCATGTATTGAAATAGCAGGGTGACAACCTAGGCTCATAAGAAGTTGTGCAGCCTAGGGCCTAGAGCCAACTACAATAGTGACCTCTCATAGGAGGCCCAGTGCCAACAATAATTACTAAGCAAGGCTGGCCTAGGGCTGGTGTCTACACGGCAATGGGTCAAATCCCTTAGTAGTGGCAGTGGTAGCCCAGAGCAAGGGCGGCCAAAGCAACGCCAAGCAGTAGTAGAGAGGGGGGAGAGAGAGGAGTGAGAAGGGGTCACTTCCTAGGAGAGGAAGGGAGAGTTCTAAAGTTTCTCACTCTAATATCATGTTGAGAGGAAAAAGTGTTTTTGTACTGCGAAGGAGAGCGCTTATTAAATCGATGTGGGCAAGTGTGCAAACGCCAAATACACAGTCAGGGATTAAAAATACAAGATGGTATAAGTTATATATAGAAAGAAAAAGAGACAACATAGTACATGTCTCAACAATAAATATAGGGGCATCTCTTTACAACATGGATTTGATCTTCCCCAATCCTCGTCAATGTTAAATCAGAATCTCATCAAAAAAAGAGTATTAACATGTATTAGGATGATTGGTATATATACTAAATACATAAGCATACATCCGATTGTGCCCTTAGGCGGCATAACAAAAAATATTATTAAGAAAGATTTAATATAAAAGACGGAGAAACCTACCAAATACTTTGGCATCTTCATTTTATTCTCATACTCTTGCTTTAGAAACTTGCTCATTTTTTCCTTATGCAGAACAGATTCTAGTTGGATCAAAAGAAGGTTAGAGCAGGTTAGTAAGAACCAGGGAGTGCAAATCCAACAGAAATATAAGCATCATTATAAAGAATGTGTCATATTCAAAAATAAAAGAAGAGCATGAAAAAACAGTAGTAAAAAGGATAGCATATCGGAAATTTAGACGGTTGATGAACTACATATCGATTGTCATACTTGTCAAGTGGCAAGGCACCCAAGGGTTGCGCCTAGGCGCTGCCGCCTTGCCTATAATGCCACACTGACCTAGTTTTGTGGGTCTGGTTGTATATTCATGTATTTTAACGTTTAATGTGGCTATCCTAATGTTCAAAATCAATACTGTTGCCTATGTTATGTGCCAAATATCACTTTCAATTGGATCCTATACACTTTTTTGTTTGACCTGGATCTAATACCCTTAATACGCATCTTTTGATTTTTGTTATTTTGCACCTTCAATTCAGATTGTATTCAGTAGCTATGCTATGAAGGGCAGTGATTACATTGCTTAATACTTGTAGCTATGTATGAAAATAAATATATATTTACCTGTTGATCATTCTCTTACATTCTTTACAATAATTTTTTTCTTGTTCTTGACATTATTGTTAATGGTAATATATTAGAAATGTAATTGGTTGTCATACAATAAAATATATATAAGGGGAGATCGACCAGAAAAATGTATATAACTACATATATAACTATACAATGTGTGTATATGAGTGGGGAATGTTCATAAAAACTGTGACAAATATGTATATAACTATATATACATAAAACATATACATACATTAATTTTTGTAAAGGTCGTCGCCTAGGCAACACCTAGTTGCGCATAGTCGCAAGGCGTTCAGCTGGAACGCCATGTCACCTTGACACCTTGACAAGTATGTCGATTGTATTACAAGATTGTACATTTAAGTTAACATACATTCTATAACGTCAAGGTCAAGCTTGTATTAGATATAGTTATATACCCATGTTACAACTGCATTGTTATCCTTTGAACGGTTATAGTAGCATCAAAGGGGAAGGGAACCAAGCCAATCCCAATAAGACAGCACATACTCCACCTCCTCGTGGAGGACTTTCATTTGTCCACATGGGATCAACTACAAAAGAGATGCCCGGGTTGGGAACGGGCAGGGAGTCAATGTGGTACCTTCAAAGTATGGAAGGTTTCAAGTCCTCCTGCTAAAGACTTTCAAGACAGTGGTTGCCCACGATGTTATTGAGAGATATTGATTTTTCCACTTACACTTAGTAGTCATTGGCTGAGTATGGAAGAACCACGGTAAGAATGAGTAAGCCGCCACAAAGAAACATGCACTCCGCCATGCAAATTAAACAAGATATTGAACTCGAGACTTTCTATGGAAATCTGAACCCGGTTTCGGTAATTAACTGAAGCGTTCCATTTCCCTATACATATTGGGCAAAGATTGCTTTGCCAGTAAGGTAATACTAGTAATACTTATTTTCAGATTGGCTTTGTTTTGGATTTATCTCATATAAGTTAATATTGATAGTCTTTTTGAAGATTACATGTTAAATGAAAAGGAGAAGACCAGATCGGCATGAAGCTGTTGAGAAAAAATTATTAATTTAAAGAATTAAAGTCAGAAATCAGGTAGATACCAAGAAGACTGAACAAAACTTAATCCATGTGCAGCATTACACCAAAGAAAAGACAAAGATGAGTTCCGAAATATGGGTCCATTAGCTAATTAATAGACTCGGCATAATCACAAAAATGAGGTATATATACCCAACCTATATGCATAAATGGGTGACAAATCTATCCGGGAATCCAAATTTTCCAAAACTACCCAAGCGATAAATACAAAAATTTGAGACATAGTCGACAGCTAGTGTACAAGTTGGAAGTTTTATTTGTACATGTGATAACAAGTTATAGAGGTCTGCCCAAGTGTCGAGAAACTACAATATCAAACAGAGATGCAAGTTCAGAAGTCAGAAGAAGGAGCCTAAAAAGCAGTTAACAAGGCCAGATCTATATTTGATATAAATACGCTGTTGGATATTAGAGATATAAAATGAATTGTATCTTCCCACCCACCATTATAAAAAGGGAGTGAGCAGCTTTTCAAACTGCTTGGATGCTACTTCTCCTGTTTGGTTGCCTATTCTCCTGTTAGGTTGTAGTTTTTCCTACCGTTGGGAGTAGCCAATAAACGTAAGGCGTGTATCATAAACTTTGTGTGTTGTTGGCTATTTCCCCTCCTTGTATGTTAATAAGTTGTTTGTTGTGGGTTCCTTTAGATGTTAGCTTTATTTTTCTGAGAATCAAGTAGCTCATTTCCTTGAATGAGTTGTCCAAGAAGGGATTGTCAACTCTCCAAGGGGGTCATCTTGGTGTGTGCCTTGACCTACTGCGCTTCCGCTTGTTCTTGTAGGTCTCGGGACTATTTGTTGATAACTATCAGTGAATGCTATCGCACAATCATATATGTTGTAAGTGAACCATCATTTTCTGCAAACCTAATTTGATTTTAAATCAAGCATTCAGAATTTATATGGGCATGATATCTTTAAAAGATTAGCTGAATGCTTGTGGGTTGTTAATACTTTCACCTTTCCCAGTTGAAAGTCCTTCATTTTTGCGGTTGTATAATTCTGGAAGCTTTTCACCAAAGGGCACATTTGGTGCATCGCCTGAATTTGGTGGTTCATAAGCTTTAAGCTCTAATAATGAATCAACAAAATCAGATCTTCGAATTTTCTCATCAGTGTCACTTATGCCCTCCACATTATCTGTATGATAGTGGTGAAAAGGTCAACAGGGATAGATCATCTAAATTTTCTGTAGAAAGGAAAGTGGAAACCAGCATCTAGAAATACAGCAAAAACGGAGGTGGGGAGGAACCTGTTTCCCACTTTCTTATAAGTGAGGCATATCGTTCAGTGAGTATTTGAGAGATGGGAGCATTAGGAAAAAGACAGTAAAGAGCAAATGTAGCCACTTCATTCTGTCCATCCTACAGCAATGAAATGGAAATATCAACTGACAAAATAGTTTCGCTATACTTGTTGTCAATAACAGATCATAACTAACAGAATATCACTAAAAGCAAGAGGTCAGAGCTTTCCAAGCAATGACAATGTGTATATTAAATAATACAGAAATCAACAACAACAAGAAGTGTGTTACATGTCTCAACAGAGTGATAAGGTATCTCACAATATCCTCAAGTTCACATCCTCTCATATGGTTAGAAGCATCCACACATCACAGGCAATGTCAGTTTGTTAGTACTCAACAAGCTCGCTGAGCTGATGCTTCTCTTGTCATAAGCAGAAAAAACTATAACATTTCGAGCAATGACCGTTATGCTCAATGAAATAACAGCTATAGACCCAGCAAATAAACATGATACATATATCTAGACATGAGTAATCAGGTTTCCTGAAATCCCATAAACATGAAAGGCATGTATTCTCTTTAAATAATAAGAATATCGCCAATCAGTATAGCATAATCAAATAGTTAACTAGCAGGTATCAGTCTATATTGCCATGTCCAGCAAAAAGAATAACCAATTGTGCAAGCACACGAAGTTACCTCTGCGGATTGGAATGACTTTTGCTTATCAGGGAGTTCAATAGTAGTTAGCCCCCCAGATTTCCGGCTCTTACCTCTGCCACTAGATGTGCGCAATATGGTGACAGTATAAAGGAACTTACAGCCCTTCACTGACGTTTTATTGTACTTTGGCGATTCCCAACCTAATCGCTGGCATAACTTTTGCAAAGCGGCTTTCGGAATCATCTTAGAATCGCCCTGGTTAAAGAGAATGTCAAGTCTGACAAATCTATATTACTCAGTAACTAAAAGAATAATGCTTCTTTGAACAGTACTGCTAGCTATTACCTTTTTCCATAGCTCGTCAATATTAATTAGGTTATTCCCATAAACGAGTTGCAGAGATTTTGCTTTGTTTTTCGTCATCCTGGCATTAGTAGCTACGATTTCAGATGAACTTGAAACATCTTCCTCAAACATATTATCAAGCTCAAAGTCATCTTCCTCATCCTCTTCTTCTTCTTTTAAACTTCCATGGGTGTCAGCAGGATCATTGTCAGTGATCTCTCTCCTTATCAAAGATTCCTCAGCATTCTGACTGATCTGGACTTCAGCTGCTAGCTTAGACGAGTCAAATGAGGAAACACAGCTGGATATCCCAGAGGCCACAGATAGCTCCAAGTTCATACTGGGTATGTCAGTCAAACTTGCATTTTCGCTAGACTCTAGAATATTCATTGAATGACCTGAAGAAAAAATAATTACATGCAGCTCATACAAAGATCATATCATCTATTTTGCAGCACTATACCTAAAGTAGTCAACCTCTGTCTGATCTTGCGAATAACCAATTCAAAATGCTCCTGGCTTTTCTTGTCACCTCTTTGTTTGGCTTCAAATGCTGCATGTCTTGCAATGTGATACTCCTTCACAATGGAATCTACACTGCAACTAGAAATTTCATCCTAGATAAAAGTATTGATACCAGAAAATTAGCTCATATGAAAAAACATACATAAGAAAGTACTTTCATATTAAGTTCGATTATCAAATGCTAAAACTACGTTTTACTAGTCAGCAGTCTAATAAAGTACATTATTTAAGTAATAATCTAGAGCTTTCCGAGTAAACTCCAAAAAAGGCATGTTGGAATAGCAAATGGCAATGGGTGAATGATAAGACCTATAAACAGCAATTCACCTCTTCTTGCTTTTGTTGCCGTAGGTGTTCTTTTTCCTCTTCCAGTTCTTCTTGCTCCATATACTGTCTGATCCAATCAGCCTGAGAATGCTTGCCAAAGTCTAGAGATTCCTCTTTTTTATGTCCCTTCAGTCTAACAGAGAATTCAGGTTGTTTCTTTGGAAAGTCATCTACTGCACGATCAGGCGGACTCCAGTCATCACGAGCAGTAGATACAATTTTAACGACTCTTTCTTCTCCTGCCCGTAAGAACAAATACAAACACTTGTTAAAAAAATCTACAATATCTAGCCATGAATAGTTTCAATCACAAGAATAAAATAAACATGTAGTAAAATATAAGCTCAAAAATGACATGGCATGAGCTTGGGGATATAAAGCCAAGGTGCAGCAGAGTTGCTAACTGTGATGAAGTAGATAGAAGGGTATTTGATATATTTGATAAGAAACCCCTCCTATATATAGGAGAAGGGGGAAGCGTACAGACTCAAACACAACCCTAATGGGCCAAGACACACTTGGGCCCATATCACAGACTCAATAATAAACCCATAAACTAAATAACTCTCAACACTCCCCCTCAAGCTGAAGCTTGGGAGAATCCCAAGTCAACTTGTAAACAGATAGACGGACTAAAGACAAAGAAGCAGATAAAAAGATAAATCAACCCCTAAAAGAATTTTTCTCCCCCTCAATATTACAATAAAGCATTCATCACTCAAACACTCAAATACTTTTCCCCTCAAGTAGATAATCCATAAGCAACAAGTACGCATGCAAGCCACAGAAGCTTATCAATCAAAATAAGTGGCATCCGGAATAGTAGTAAACGGTAGCAAGAAGGCGTCAGGGTCTTGATCACAGTCGCTATTGTTGCTCCCAGAAAGTGTTGGATCACAGTTCCCAGACAGTGTTGTGTTAGTAGAAAGTCAACATGCATACAAAGCATGGACAAGTAAAGAGTCGACATGCGCAAGGCACGAACAAGCTGGAGCATTAGTACACAACAGCAGAAAATCGGCTTGCACAAGGAACGGCAAAGTCGACATGCAAATAAAGCACGGACAAGCAGCATAAAGTAGAGACGACATAGTCGGATAGAAGATCGTCAACACAAATCAAATCAATAGTCATCAAACAAACTCCAAGATGTATAATGATAGAAATGAAGCTCCATTGAGATAGCAGCAAAAATAGAATCTTTATTCCTTCACCTCATCTTCTTCTATTCTCCCCCTCACGCCAACAACAAAAAGAGTGGATGGGGTAGAAAGTCAGAAACAATGGATGAGGAAATGTATATTATATGTAGTCAAAAATCTAGAGGGTAACCAATAGCACGAGTCTATGTGCAACATGACCCGATTAGAAAATTCTGGGTAGAATAATAAATGGATCTTAGTGCGACCCGGAAAGGGGAGATTTGTTCGGCCCTTAGGCCAACAAATCTATGGGTGTGTGTGTGTGTGTGTGTGGGGGGGGGGGGGGGGGGGGGGCACCAAAATAGGACGGAATCACCCGTGCATAGAAGTACTTGGCTCACCCCTTTAGTCAATTAAAGGCACGGATGCAACAGCTGCTTTGGGAAGCGGCAGAGGTTGACGGCAAGGAGTTTTTACGGAAGTTGAGAGATTAAGCGGTTGGAAGAAGCCTTTGGAAGGTAGCAAAAAGCGGCAGGGTAGGGAGGTAGTGTTGCTACAGAATAGCGACAGGGTAGCGGAATAACATAATAGCGACTGGAAGAGTTTGTTGTGGTGGGAATGCTTTCTGCGTGTATGGTGGCTTGCAGAGGGGGTCATGGAGGGTGAGTGTTTACGGTAGTTGGGGGTGTTAACACCAGCAACATAAAGGTTTTGTGTTGCCATAGCGGAACGGAGCAGCAAACCAGCGACTGGGGACAGTAGGGGAAGTAAAGTTACGAGAGAGTTTAAAGGGAATAGAAGTAGCAGCAGCATGTTGCAGGGCTAGGAGGCGACGGCGAGTTGGCTAAGGGACACAGTAAGTGGCGGCATCGCCAAATGTTCAAGGGGAGGCAGCAAGGTAACAGGCAACAACAGGTGCGCTAGCAGACAAAGGAGGTGCGGAGAGATTTAGGGAACAATTGTGTAATATCCCTACAAGCTGTCAATCACTGCCAAGGGTGGCAGCTTCCTGCAAGGGGTGTTCTTCCTTTTCTCTCTCTCTCTCTCTCACTCACGTACGGCGGCGTAGGAAAACTTGCTCTGAGGGGAGTTCTCTTATTAAATATGTCAAATAGCCATCTATCTACTTTGTCGCATGGTATCATAGTAGGGATCTGAAACCCTAGCAATCAAGTGAAAGGGAGAAAAGAGAAACATGCAGCTGACAGGCAGCCGCCTCTTCTTGACCACCCGCAGGCCCTATCCAAAATCCATGGCTTCTATTGCCTGTTCCTCTTCCTTTTGTTGTTGATGCTTCCTCCTCCTCATGTTGTTGCTTGCCTAAAGATTGCTCTGCCTCAAGTCTTCGCTATATCACTTCTTGCATTTGTTGCTGCACCAAGGGACATGTTCTTTACTTCTAGTTGTATTGCTACAGTATGTTATTGTAGCCCGGCGGAATTGATGGAGCTTCAGCCCCTTCCATCGTAATTTCTAGCCACCTCAAGTAGCCTTGTTCTCTTCCTTCAGCCCCTAGCAGCCTGCAGGAGATGAAAGGTCTCTTCCACATGCCTGGAAGACGGAGTTCTGGCATCTTCTTTCTCCTCACCGCTAGTATGTTCTAATAAAGATCTGATTCGAAAGTTGTTGCATGGATTTGGGGGTTCTTCTCTCCACGAGATCCTCCTCCAAGGGTCGTCCTAGATTTCTCCGTACTCCCCTAGTAACTTTCACCACTCCAATGTGAAAAGAGGAAGAGATCTAGCAGCCTTTTCCAGCCATCTAAGGCCCCCAGTTATGGTAAAATTTGACTCTAGGTCTGTGAATGCCGAATTCAGCTGCATACATTCTCAAATTTAATGGGTCCCTCTCCTCAAAATGATTTTTATATAATTCATTCTCCTTTTCTTTATTTCCTCTTGTTGTAGCTCTTCTATTTGCACTCATTCCCCTCATCTCATCATTAATATTTTGAAAAGTGGAATTTGTATTTCATACAAGATTCTATTCATATTTGGGATGAGAGGGAGATATGAAGGAGAGGAGAACAATGGAGTGATGAAGTGAAGTGAGGATATGATGAAAAATTTATTTTGGAGAGTAACTTGTGCATGTATTATTATTTCGT